>OX346245.1:83377129-84577129 GCA_947049315.1 Epistrophella euchroma | reverse complement strand
AGGTTATAGGAAATAGTAGTAGAGGAGGCCGTCAAACTGTAGTAGTAGTAGAGGGGGTTGTCAAAATGTCAGAGAAAGATGACTGGCAAAAATTGAACCAATACATTGACATCCGCATGGGAACGGGAGTGATCGGATGATCTTTGAATGTGTGGGAGGAGAAATTTGCTGGAAAACAAGTGTCGTGTTCGCCATTCAAAACCACCATTCAACTGTCAAATTTATCCTTCCCCGTGTGCTAACCAGTCAGATGACTCTTTTCGGTTATGCCTTATTTTGTGTGAAAAAAAAATTATTTGAAACTCGGTGAAGTTATTTAAAAGGCACGGTAAAAAGTTATAAATTAATGAGTGTAACAATTCTCCTTAATGATTTAGTTTTTTTTAATAATAAAATAATTTTTTAATGATTTAGTGTTTTTTAATAATAAAATAATTTTTATTACCGTTCAGAACAGTTATACTTACAAAAAAGTGCGTCATTGCCAAACCGTTACTTGGATGAATATCTTTCGAATAATTCCTGTGAATTTAATATCATAGGGTGAGTTTTATGAGAGTGTTTTTATTGAAAAAAAAAATAATGTTTTCAAAGGTACTTTTATACAGGTTACTATACCCCCACATTTTGAGAGTTTTTGGCGGACCCAGTTTGCCAGCGGAGCGCTGGGCCGCCCCCTCATTTATTTTTGTGTTCCACTATCATCAAGTGGACTGCGTACCGGTGAAGATTTGACTCCGTCACACTCCCAGTCTAAAACAAGGTGGATTCTGGGAAATCCAATATTGTGTCCGTCTGAACGCCTCCGAGAAACCAGTTCCGGAGAAAACAACTTTTTCTGGCGGCTTTGGTCCTAAAAGCGGTCGTAGGAGTTCAGTTTCATTTATCCGCTATTTCAACCGTATGTTCCCACTATAAGTAACGGTTTGTAAGCCTACAAAGTTTTTACTTTGTAGGCTTACAAACCGTTACTTATAGTGGGAACATACGGTTGATTTAAGAACGAGAAAAAAAATATTTGTATTGATGAGACGCAACACCGAGTACCCCTTGTTTTTTTGCGATAAAATTGAGTGGAGAGGTTACTTACCACAAACTTCTCACAGCCAGATTTTCGTCTCGTTCCTGTCACCGTTTCGTTCCTGTTTTTTTTTTGTTAATTTTAATAGATTTCTACGAGACGTTGAAGTTTTTTTATTTAAAGATTATTGATTTATTTAGTAAGTGCTATTATTAGCTTCATTTCTTTTTCTTTACATTTTTTTTTTGGTTTAAATTTTGATTTTTTAGGTTAAGTAAGTCATATTAGTTGTGTTTTGTTGAGCAAGTTACTGTGCCAATTCTGCAATGTTCCACATTAAGCCATAGAGTTACTGAAGAGCAAATGTGCTGTTAGCTTGTTGTTGGTAGAATTTGCATGTGGAAATTTAGCTTAATGTGATGAATTTCTGAATGTGCACATTAAGGAGTTGAACAAAACACACCTATTGTAAGTGGAACGTTTTGGTGTTCAAGGACTGTCATTTTGGTTGACTCCGTTTTTTTGTTGATTTAGTTTTTTTTTTTCAGAATTATATTCCAACTCCAAAGAGCTCTTAGAAGGTAGGGAGTTATTTTTACTGTACACACTATTCTGAGTCTTATGATAGTCCTTTAGAGATCCATTTCCGTCTCACGTTGATTTTTTTGTTGTTTCCTTTCAGTTCCTTTTTACATTTAGTCTGAAACATAGTAAAATTTAAGTTTTAAGTTGTTTCTAGCGACAAAGTTGTCCTTTGTTTTGTATTTAATTAAAAATGAACAGCAGTATATGCAAAATTAAATTAATGATTCTTGTAAATTCACTTATAAATCTGAGTAAAACTTCATACAACGTCTCTTATGGTTGAACAAGTGTGTTTTCTTGGTTTCTTAAGAGAAACCATGAAGGTTTAAAGTTTAATTTTCAGGGGTGCTGACGGTAGCTGAAGGACTTTGGTGAAGATGGTATGATCTGAACGCGATCCTCATCCACCATCTTTGCGGAAATCTAAACATGGATTTCCAGGTTGGGGGGGTTAAGGCCACGCTGCAACGTCATCAGCAGCCCCTTGGTGTGGTGATAGTCTGTCTGTCGTCTTTTCAGTTTTTTTTTTCCTGGGCTGATTTGTGTATTTGTTGCAGGTGAGGTTAAGTTTCGGGGGCAAGATCCCCCATTTCGGCGAGCTAACTGCCACGCATTACAAGCAGACCGCGTCCCCGGAACTTTACATTCAACTCCCTCCTTTCCAAACTCTTCCAATTCTAATTTCTTAACCTTTCCTTATTCCTGCCCTACCATGGTCCACAGTACACGTATAGAAGGTAATATCTTCCGAGTTTTCATTTTTGTTCAGTTCAGCGCATGTCTTGTATTTTGTTTTTGTAAATTGTGGACGAGGGTCACTGCGATTCGGAAACACTTGTGTTTTGTTTTTGTAAATTCTGTCAGGCAGGTCACTGTAATTTTCGAAGATGCGCAATATATTACCTTCAATATGTGTACTGTGGCCATGGTCCACTTTTTTCCCCCTCCTCTTGCTCGCAACAAATTGGCGCCCAACGTCTGAGCTTTTTAGCGAAGATTATGTGTAGTCTTAGTTTCAGTTATTCATGTGTGAAAGTCCTCAACTAAACTTGCTGTGGATTTTCAAGAACCTAGTTGTATCGCGACTGTTTCTTGAAAATTTACAGCGACTGCGGTAAGTTTTGTTTGGCGTGTATCTCGAGTTGCTGCAAGGGTTTCAGCATACGTATGTCTGCGACAGGAAGGTCTTAAACTAACCTAGTCATATTGCGACCAGAGAATAAAACGAGTCGAGTACTGTTCACGAACATCGAATACTCACTCGAAAAAAGCGAGTTCATACAAACAGAGTCAACCCAAAAGAGATGTTCACGAGTTTTCCTGTTCACGAGTATAATGACTCGTGATTCACGATAAATACTGAACGAGTATGAACGAGCATACCTTGCAACCGAGTTGAATGGGTCCGAATAAAAACGAGTCAAGCGCTCGTGAACAAAATGTTCACGATCAATGTGCTCGGATGTACTCGACTCCTAAGATGTGTATCCGAGGTTGGTGGTTGATGGGTATTGGGTATTGGGCTAGCTAAACTCTTCGGTGTGTGTATTGGTGGTTGCATATCGCCGGCTTCAAAAAATTGAATTTTTCTTTTGAAGGAAAGAAATATTAAATACAACTTTCATTTTGTTTGTATTTTAACAAATCAAAAGCGCTGTTTTCACACATAAAAATAAAATAGCCATCCTTTTTATGCATGTACCTTATCTACCAACTTTCAGATATTGATCATTTGCATATTTACATCTTTTTTTTTAAATGCAATAGCAAAAAAATACAGAAACCAGTTTAACTTCTTGCCATAAACCACCAACCATAAAAACGATAAATACAAAAAAAAACCTTAATTCTACCTACCCTACAACAACGACCGACCATATAACCCGCAACCGCAAGCAAAATGTTCACGATATTCACTTTGTTCACGATCACCCATCTTCGTTCGAGTATACTCGCTTTGTTTCGAGTACTCGAAAATAGTTGTGTATCCGAAGTTGGTGGTTGATGGGTATTGATTGAGGAGATGAGCACTCCCAGTCAATGGTGGTGGTTCGATTTTGTGAGGCAGAAAGATATGTTAACGGATTATTTTTCGATTATTTTTTTATTGTATTTGAATGAATAAATTAGGAATAGGTAGGTTAGGTACATATGTTGGTTTATTTTAGGTATATTAAAATAACAAAATAAAATTGAGCAACACAAAATAAAAATAAATAAACAAAAATTAATTTTATATACAAAAATAAATAAAAAAAACATACGAATAATGTACGAGTAAGTAATATTTTTAAATAGTAAATTATTTGTATATGTCTGCATTTCTTGGCTTAAAAAAAAAAGCGGCAGAACTCAACGTTATAGGAAAAGGAAACTTTTAATCTTTGTTAGTTCCATAGAATAGGTACAGTTTTATTTTCTGCACAAAATTGCAATGATAAATCGAAAATTTAATTTGTGGAGCTAATTTTGGCTCCAGGTCCAGTTTGTAGCAAATCTTTCACGTTGACATGTGTTCCGTATTTAACACCAATTTTAATACACTGCTTTACAAAAGCTTGCATCAAACATCCTTCAGTTACCAAGAAAGGTTTTATGTCTTCAATGCATAGCCTTAAGGATTCGTCCAAAATAGCATTTCTATCACTCCTTGACACAATTATTTCGTTACATGGCTGCATATCTCTAAAGCACTTCTGTCTTAAAAGATTTCTTGTTGACTTAGAAAAATGTTTTAAATTTTTCTAACATGTTTTATATGCCACAAAATTGGGTATTGTTGCGCCGTTTTCATTTTTAACTTAACCAAATGTTTCCCAGACCTTACTTCGCAGTTTCTTTTATCAGAAATAGAATAAACATTGTCTATAAGTTTTTAAAAAATTTCATTTTCATCCATTTTTCAAAGTTCACTGTAAATTTTCAAGCCAATCAACTAAAAAACACAACTTTTCACAAGTAAATTTTACACAGAAATGAAATTATGCATTCATAAATTTGTTGGTTGTTGTTCTTTCATTCAAACCTTCAATATTCATAAATTTCATTTTCAACGTTCTAGGTATACCTTTTTTTGCAAACGCGTTAAAAATTCACACAGACGAAAAGAGTTATGTAAATTATGTTTTTACTTAATTTACATAAACGCACTTGTCGCGGATATTGAAGATCATAAACCTACATGCGTTGTCTTTATATCTACCTACATATTACCCCTTCACAAATCTTTTGAATACAACCGCAAAATTCTAGTTTATTTTCTCCTAAAAAATCACTAAATGGATACAAACAGATATACATAACCTACTCGCATAATATATACAATACAAACCTTACCTACTTATATTTACTTATCTAAGCAATACCCCTACAAATTGTTCTTCAATTTGAAGTTTTTTAAACTTCAGTTTTTTAAGGGCACTATTTTCCCACAAAAAAAAACAAAAGAACAATCCTTTTTAAAACAATTTAACAACAACCGCACTGTCCAAAATTGACTATGACGTGGATGTCAAATATAGTGATGATCGGTATTGTTACAATCAAACTTACACATACCTACAAAAAAAAAAAAAAAAAAAAACAGAAACCAGAAACCAGTTTTACTTCTTGGGATGAAACCAGCAGCAAACATAAAAACGATAAATACAAAATACCTACCCTAGCAAGCAAAATGTTCACGATATTCACTTTGTTCACGATCACCCATTTTGGTTCGAGTATATTCGCTTTGTTTTGAGTACTCGAAAATATTTCCAATTGTTTACGAGCATTTTGCTCGTGGGTATAGAAGTGCGAGAAGTTCACGAGTTCAAATTCGAACAATTTATTTGACTTTACTTTTGAGTATTTTAACTCGTGGATAACATGACTCGCGAGCATAGAAGCAGAACGATCATAGGGAAAAAGTGGAATTGTTCGAACATATTTGAACATTCTCATACTTTTAGAAAAATAAGATTTTCCAAAAATGCTTAACACAAATATTTTTGGTCCTATGTCAGGTCAATGTCCTAAAAACACCAAATTTCAATTTTAAATAAAATTGACGCATGCGTTTAGGCAAGTAAAAAGTCTAAAGAAAATCTTTGGAATAATATACCTACCTACCATTGTAGGTATAGGTACCTATAATTTATGTCGAATGAAAATACCTATCCGTACCTATTCAAAAAAAAAAAAACAATTGAAACTTTTTTAAAAATCCAAAAATTAATTTGAAAATTTTGGTTATAGGTATACCTACCTACCTAATAGCTTTTTCATAAGAATAATAATAATAATACCTACCTAACGAATGTACCTACGTACCTACCTACCTACCCACCTACCTATCTACCTTCATACTCCTAATATTGCAGTACCTACGATTTAAAACAAGTGAAACTAAACAACATCGTTTTCATTATTTTTGATGCCAACAAAAATAATGAAAATTTAATATCAAATAGGTATACCTATCAAATCTTCTTATAGATTCATAGCTATACCTATAATACCCCGTTGGCATAGAACAAAAAAAAGCGTATTCGTAAGCAAGAACAGAAAAAAATTCATCTCCTCTTTATTTATTTTCGTCATTGCTTGCGTTCGGGTGGTAGTGAGATAGGCTATCCACCTATCCCAAAAATTTTCAGATACCTTGAGTTGTTGTTGCATCAGCTGACATCAGAAGTTTTTCAACAAGGGATTACAACAACACAAACCTATCCGGATAGGTTTGGCTTGCCCCCCGAACGCGGCCATTGCCTTGGCTCGAACAGCTGATTAATGTATCTCCCTTACTCCCTTTAGTAAGATTGGAATAAAAATCACACAATCCTCTCATTCTTGCTACTTGTTGTCGATTATTGTCCAAAGAAAATTCTCAAGTCTCCAACGTCAATTTCTGCAAATTAATGTCGACTACAGCGCCCCCACCTGCCGGGAATGTTCAGCACTTTTTTCTGTTCCATGAGAGTACTATAGTTTTTATATACAATGCTTTATCGCACAATCGGGTTTCTATAACTTTGACAGGCGATAACTTTATCGACTGGAACTCGCGGAATAGAAATGCCTGGAAAATGCGATAATATGGGTTTCTGTATCTTTGAGAATCGTTAACTTTTTCATTTTAAACGTCAAAATTTATCACTTGCAAAATAGAAGGTGATAACTAAACCATTGGGGTGACTAAAGCTGTTTTTAGTTTAAACAAAGTCCTTTCAGTGATTTTTGGAAACCGTTTCCAATTCGACCAAAGATCCAAAAAAAATCTATACAAAAATAATTTCGGCATTTGCTTGAAAATCCGAAAAATGCCGAAATTACTTTTATATGGACTTTTTTTTTATCTTTGGTCGAATTGAAAACGGTTTGCTAAAATCGCAAATAGGACTTAAATAAGGCTAAAAACCACTTCAATCAATTCAATGATGTAAGTAGTTTTGAAATTAGAGCATATTTTTTACGTAAAACTTACAAGAATTTCAAGAGAAATTCATAAGAATTACTCGTAAGTGTTACGTAAAAAGTGCTCTAATTTCAAAACAACTTACTTCATTGAATTGATTGAAGTGGTTTTTAGTCTTAATTAATTCCTATTTGCGATTCTAGTAAACCGTTTTCAATTTGACCAAAGATTGTAAAAAAAATCCATACAAAAGTAATTTCGATATTTTTCGATTTTAAAGCCAATGCCGAAATTACTTTTGTATGGATTTTTTTTTGAAATCTTATGTCGCATTGGAAACGGTTTCCAAAATTCACAAAGAGGACGTCATTAAAACTAAAAACCACTTCAATCACCCCAATGAGGCAAGTAGTTTTAAAATGAGGCCATTTTTTAGGCAACACGTACAAGAATTTCGTATGAATTTCTGTTGCATGTGTGTAGCGCATAGCGGCCCCCCTCGTCGGCACGGAACTCCAAGGTGAACAGAGTATCCTCACCCCATGGAATGTTTGCGTCCACATGAATCTTATCTTGTGTCTCGGACAAGTGTGCGAACCGTTTCCTTCCAATCGAGCGCAGATTCACCTGAGGTCTGGCCGCTAAATGCACTGTCCAGAATTTCCCATTGGACGGAGTCTTTGCTGTGCATACGAGCTTGCCTGGAGTGCCACCTAAGAAGTAGCCGCGCGATTCATTCTTCAGCGCCCATCTGCCGGTATTATCCTCGCTTATACTAATTTGAAATCGATTTCCAGCATCGTGTTCTTCAGTCTCGACAAGTACATTGCCGAATGAGTCGACCGAAAGATATTTATTCAGATGAGATCGAAGATAGATAATACTTTCTCCAGTATTGGAGGGCTCCAATGTCCACATTCCACAATTGTTTCTTCTTTAGACTAGCTTCATTTTCATTTAATTTAAAGCCAAATTTCTCGGCTGTCATGTACTTGTGCTGGCCATTAATCAGACCAATAGTCCACCAACCTTTTTGTTGGTTTTTTGCAATGATATCGCCATTGGATCCATTCAGTTCACACCCAGTGCCGTTCATTGTCGTTTTTTTTTTTTTTTTTAATGCTTTATGTCACTCTCTTGATTAATTACTTTATAATGTGAACTTAAGTTTCCACTTGGCGCTCAACAAGAAGATAGCCGGTCACAACGGTTGTTTCTGGAAGATGATTGCTTGTTGTTTCTGTTGTCTCTTGACGTCCTCGGCAGCACTGGTAAATCCAATTTTCATTTATGAATCTTTAAAATGTACAAATATGTAACGCACTAAGTTTTTTTTTCTTGTATTTCAATACTTTTTTGTGGTTCAGGGAATGTATGTCCCGGTGACAGGAAAGCAATTCAATGTTAACAAAACAATAAAATAAACAAATAGATTAAACAAAACTCACAAAAATTGCTTTTCCTTTGTTTGTTTTGTTTTTAAATGTCAATATGATAGTTCATCTTATCGCCTTCCAATGGAAATTCCAGTTGAAAATTGAAGTTATCGCATCGAGTTACAGAAACCCAATTTTTTCCAGAGGTGATAAGAGAGGAATGAATCGTTTCATTTTTTAACGATGTGATAAGTTATCGCCTGAGTTACAGAACATGGGTCCTGTGCCGAGATTTAGCTAATGGCGAGTGAGTGAGATGACTCACTTTTCATTGAAAATCGATTTAGCTAGCAAAAGTGAGTGAGTGAGCGAGTGAAATGAAATGTCAGATTACTCGCCGGATATTTCAGCGGTGACTTGATGTATGTGTTGGTAAATTTAGAGTTTTGCATTAGTATTTGTTCTTTTCTAAAGGAATTGTTACACATCCTATGCACGTTTGTGAAATGAAATTGCAAGACAACAATGTATAGTTAAAAATGTACATACATATATGTATGCACTAGATTTATTTTTATATAAATATGTATACACATTTAGTACAAAATACTTCATGAACATTTGTTTAATTTGTTGGTTATATTTTTGTTGTTTATATTATTCAATTCAATGTAAAAAAAATTCAGTATTGCCATCGAAAGGAGGACCTCATCGACATACTAAGAAGTTCCAATTACAAAACATTGGAAAAAGATTTAGAAGACACTTTACAAAAATCACACATTTATTTAGTTTAGTTTTCCTATTTTATTTTTTTTTTTCAAGTTTGTTGTGTTTTTAATTGCTATTATACACTGTTTTTGTTAAATTTAATAAAACTGAAATATCAAATCATAAAAAGAAAACAAACCAAAGACAACAAAATAAAATATAGTCTTTAGTTATGACATTTCATGTGTTCGAAACTAAATTCGAAATTACTCATTTCACTTTAATAGCTAAATCACTTTTGCGAGTGAAGTGAGATGAGTCGGCGAGTAAGGCGAGTCATCTCACTTCACTCGCTGAAATAGCTAAATCTCGGCACTGGGCTACTATACTAACTCTTTAACCCCGAGGCCACACAGGCAAGTACTGGCAAGCAAGTTGGGTACATACACTGTCTGCCAAACTCGTATCTGTGTACTTGCTGTGACGTAGGCAGCACGCAACTTGCCGAGTAACTTGCTTCTACGTTCTTTTTTTCTCTACTATTAGTGCGAGATGTGGTGAATGATTTGCTCAAAGCTTTTCATAAATACCGCTGAAAATTTGTGGGCATGCCACTTTTATGATTGTGGAACAACCAAAATTAAAAATGTGATTAATCTATTATACGAAATAGGTTGAATAAAAAAATTAAATCCATTTGGAAAGGATTTTCAACACAAATGACGACGAGATAATAGTCCAGTCATTTGGTCCGAAAAAAGGGGCCTGGAAAGTTTTGGAGGAGTTTTGAAAATTGGCAATTTTATAGATTTTGAGCTGCTCTTTTCAAATTTTCACTTTGCCAACTCGTAACTTTGGCGCTCGCGGCACCATTTTGAAAAAATGGCGGCCAAAAATGGTTTTTGGCCAATATCTGCTTTCGGACTAAATAACGACTGAAATTGTCAAGGGATAAATTAAAGCTGAGAAAATTCCCTACATTTTATGTCTTATTCTTTTTTTTGTAAGACAAATATTTCAAAAGATACGAGCGCAGCGTACAGTGGTCCGTTGTAAGGAAAAATAGGTCATAGATTGATAAAATCTAAACCACTCCACCGAATTAAATAAAATTTGCAGGTGTTATAAGAGTTGGCAAAATATATCTTTACAAAAAATTTCCGCCCACTGACACGCCCACTTTTTGAAAAAATTAATATAATCTCCAAAATTCATAAAGAAAAGGTTTGTGTTCTATGAAAATTTTTTAGTTAATATCATTTTAAACTATTCACACACACAAAATATTTTGTTACGCCTACTTTTTAGGGCATTTTTGACAAAGTTGTTTTTTTCGTTTGATTGAATTAAATAAATAAGGTTTCGTATGATCGGTTTATTTACTAACCGTTACAGTTATAATATATAATTTTGATTTATTATTGATATACCTAAATATACATAAATTTAATAAAAATTGATAAAAAATTGGTTTCGTACATGTGAAAACAGCAACAAAAATTTTTAAGTCAACTTTGTATAAAATATTGTATTGCGAGAGTTTTGGCTTCTCCCTCTTGCAAGGAACTGAAAAAACTTCCAAGAGTATTTCTTTTTTCATAGAAAAGTGCGAGTGCCGCTCATATTAGCCGTTCGGAATCGGCAACAAACTGTAGGTCCCCTATTCCTGCAGACAGACAGGAATGGTTGAGAGTTGTAAGTCACTCGGCCCTATTCTTCATAAGCTGTTGTGCTACCAAATTTATTTATTTTATTGAGAGTTTCGGAGAATGAGACCATAGTATTATGTTATTAGTCATTATACCTACTAGGGACGAATAGTAACGTTATAAGGAAAAGAATATAAATAGCAAAGAGTGGCACTTCCGGTAGCCAACTAAAATTATTTTATAATTTATTTGTTAAATAGTTTGGATTTCCTATTCGACATTAGAACTCAAAGAAACCCAGAACTCGTTAGTGACATTTTCGTCTTTTATTTATGGGATAGCCTACTGTGCAGTGCCGCCAAATGTACATACTCCAACTAGTGTATTAGAAAAACTATTTTATAATTAGGTATATGGTAGCCAAAAACAGCTTACTTACTTACTTAACTTTAGATGGCGCTCACAGCCCAGGATGGACTACGGCCTCAACCAACAAGCCCCTCCAGCCAGCTCGGTCCCTAGCTAGCTGCCTCCAGTTACGCACTCCAAGTTGGTTGAGGTCGTTCTCCACTTGTGTGCGCCACCTAAGGTGGGGTCTTCCTCTGCTGCGCAGACCGTCAGGGGTAGATTCGAAGACTCGTCGGGCTGGTGCGTTGGTGTCCATACGCTCCACGTGTCCCAGCCATCTCAGCCGCTGAATTTTCAGCTTCTTGACCAGGTCGACGTCGCTGTAAAGCCCGTAAAGCTCGTTATTAAATTTTCTCCTCCATACTCCATCGATACAGACTGGACCGAAAATCACCCGAAGAATCTTCCTTTCAAAGCACCCAAGCAGATTCTCATCCGTTTTTGACAGAGTCCATGCCTCTGCCCCATATAGCAGGACCGGGATGATAAGGGTCTTATATAAGGTCTCCTTGGTTCTCTGAGAGAGGGCTTTATTACTTAGATGCCTTCTTAGCCCGAAGAAACAGCGATTGGCAAGAGTAATTCTTCGTTTGATCTCTGCGCTGATGTCATTTTGCGATGTTACAGTGGAGCCCAGGTAGACAAAGTCCTTGACGACTTCGAAGTTGTATCTATCCATCGTGACGTTTTGCCCGAGCCGACGATGTTGAGATTCCTTTCTCGATGATAGCATATACTTCGTCTTGTCCTCATTAACAGCCAAACCCATTTTCGCCGCCTCCGATTCAATACTTGCAAACGCGCCGGTAACAGCTCGCTTCGTTCTCCCAATGATGTCAATATCATCTGCATAAGCAAGTAGTTGAACAGACTTTTAAAAAATTGTACCTCTGTTGTTGACTTGTGAGTTGCGTACAATTGCTTCAAGAACGATGTTAAACAGGTTGCATGATAACGCGTCGCCTTGCCTCAAACCTTTCTCGACATCAAAGGGTTCGGTGGTGTTCTTGCCGACTTTGACGGAGCAGCGAGATTTCTCCATCGTCATCCTGCACAAGCGGACGAGTTTGGCAGGGATGCCGAGATGCGCCATGGCTCTGAATAGCTCGTCTCTGTCTACGCTATCATATGCGACTTTAAAATCGATAAAGAGGTGGTGTGTATCGATTTGAAACTCCTGGGTTTTTTCCAAAATCTGTCGGAGTGTGAACATTTGATCGACGGTTGAATTGCCGGGCTTAAAACCACACTGATAAGGGCCGATCAGATCGTTGACAAACGGTTTTAAGCGATCACACAGTACAGATGACAAGATTTTGTATGCGACGTTGAGGAGACTTATACCTCTGTAGTTGGAACAGGTCAGAGCATCTCCTTTCTTGTGGATGGGGCACACTATACCGAGGTTCCATTCATCGGGCATACTTTCCTCTGACCAAATTTTGGAGATAAGCTGGTGTATACTCCCTACCAAGTCATCTCCCCCTGCTTTGAATAGCTCGGCTGGCAGGCCATCCGCACCAGCAGCCTTGTACTAAAACAAAAGCACTTTAAAATCAAGATAGTTTTGGAAGCTCATACCAAAAAAGTCTTTAACGTATGTAGAGACATGATCGCGACGGTTTAAATTGTATACAAAACGGACTGAACTATTTAAGGCAACTTTAAGCTTCCGCGAGCTGTTACTATCCAGGTCACAAAAGACAGGGAACCCGTATAGGAGAACTGGTAAGATAAGAGTTTTAACAAGGGTTTTCTTTATTCTCAAAGGGAGACAACTGGCAGTGTGGTACAGAGCCCTAAGAGATCCATAGACCCTACCAACTACCCGCGTGATATGATCATCCCAAGTTAAGTTCTGGTTGATGGTCAAACCAAGGTTTTTCACAGTCTGTGAGTACTCTAGTTTTTCTCCATTAATCTCAACTCGTGGAAGACATGATGTATCAACTTTGGTCCGACTTATTATCATAACTTGAGTTTTTTTCGTATTTAGTTTTAACCTATTAATCTTAGCGTAGCGTGCAACCGATGCAAGGTCATCATTAATCCGGGCAGTAGCATCTTCGATCAGCCCCAGTTTGTAACTTAGGTAGAGTTGAGTGTCATCGGCGTACAGTCCCGACTTACAGTGTTTTATAACTAAAGGAATATCGTTATTGGATGTTATGTAAAAAAGTGGCCCCATAAGAGACCCTTGCGGAACTCCAGCGCCAGTTTCAAGAAATTCTGACCATTGTCCGTCAGCAAACACTGCTTGTGAGCGGTTAGAAAGGTAACTTTCAACCAGTTTAAGAGCGGTAGAATCAAAACGAAAATATTCTTTTAATTTTAAAATGATTATCTCATGTGAAACTGTGTCAAACGCTTTGGAGAAATCAAGCAAGACTAGTGTGGTCGCGTGACCATTGTCTAGCTCAGATCGAATGTCTTCTACTAAATTTAATAGTGCCGTGGTGCAGCTGTGTCTGGGCCTAAAACCAGATTGGACCTGTGAGAGAAGATTATATTCATTTATATAGGCATAAATTTGTTGACTGATTAGCTTCTAAAAAACTTTAGAAATGAATGGAAGTATTGAGATAGGCCGATACTCTTTTTCATTTTTATTTGAACTTTTTGGGATAGGAATTATTTTAGAGAGCTTCCATAACTTGGGGAAAGAAGAGTAGGTTACAATATTATTGAAAATGTAAGTCAAAGGTCCTAATATAACTGGAGTAATAATTTTTAGAAATTTTGGATTCATATTGTCCAAACCTATGGCGTTCGATTTTATAGCAAATATGCATTTTAACACGTCGGATTGATTAAAAGCATGAAAACTAAAACCTGGCTCCGTAACTGAGATATATCCGTCATTGTTTGTCAGTAGAATTGATGATTCTACCGGCTCAAGTTCAGAGTGTAAAGAAATGGAAGCAGCAGCAAAATTTCTGTTTAAGGCATCCACGTTTATCTCTGAAGAGCAAGATTCAATTTGCTTCCCAACAGCCAGACTTTTAATATTTTTCCATGTTTGTCTCGTATTTAAATTAGAATTGAACTTAGATGAGTAGAATGTGATTTTTGAGTTTTTAATTTCTTTTTTTACATCATTACGAAGGCGCTTGTATTCGTGCTGGAACTCCAATAGTCTAAATCTCTTCCATCTTTTGAAGGCTGAATCTCTTTGTATCATTAAACACTTAATTCTTTGAGTGAGCCACTCACAGTTTTTGTTACGTACAGTAAAGTTCTTGATAGGTACATGATTTTCAAACAAAGCATTTACGGAAGAGGTGAAAAAGCCAACCTGATCATCAACGGATGTCATGTAGTATAGAGGTGCCCATTCAATTGCAATTGCATCGTTCATTAATAGAGATTGATTAATGGATTTAAAGTCTCTGATGGATATAGTTTTTTCATGACGTGACCGCTCAAATGAAAGATCATAGAAAAGAACGATTAAATCGTGCTTGGAAATACCAGATACATCCTGTTGGTCATACGAAATTATCCTTTCGGGTCTATTTACAATAAATATGTCTAGAAGAGACGAATTTGTTGCACTAAAATGTGTTGGGATAGTTTCATTAACAGGAAAAAGGTGTAGAGCCTTTAAATTATTTTTGAAAAGATGTACTTGGTGGCTATTAGCATCAAGAAGGTCTATGTTCATATCACCCGAGACAATAATGTGATTGTATTTTAATGTTAATGTTTCAAGAAGATTTGTTATTAATGTTGCATCAGAAATATTTGGAGGCTTATAGATGGTGCCGATTAAGCATTTATCGGACCCACACACAATTTCAACAAATAAAAATTCCGTCGTATCATTTATGTCCGAAGCAAAAATTTGCCTTGCTGGAATTTTTCGGTTCACAAATATTGCCACTCCCCCGCCCCTACGATATTTGCGGTCAGCTCGATAGATTTTATAACTATTAATTTGTATAGCTAAATTATTTATATTAGGACAGAGCCATGTCTCAGAGATGCAAATAACATCAATTCGACCTTGATCAAAGATTATCTTGAACTCGTCAAAGTGCCCTTTAAGACTTTGTGCATTCAAGTGGCAGACAGACAGACCCGAGAATCTCTTGCAAAGCACATCCAGCATTATCCGAGCATTGTGGTATACATTGTTATTACGGCTATTAGACTGCGCGATATCACGTCCAATCTGAAAATTATCGAACGAAATCATCGATATGTATAACAAAAATTATACTCGTAATACGGAGATACTAAAGGCATCAGCGAAAACTCGATAACATTTTCTAAAAATTTACAACGATCTACAATAAATAAGCAAGCACATATATTATTTACAAATAAGAAAGTAGAGTTTAAAAATGAAAATAATAATGAAAATAATAATTTTTGAATTAAGACTTTTAAAAGATTAAATATTTTATAGATAAAAAGGAAAAATAATAGCAGAGATACTATAAGTAATAATGAAAACAATAATAATATATAGGAGCTAGCTAAAGAAACTAGAAAATAAATAATTAATTTGTACTTAAGGATCACACTGTGATTAAAAGCTTTTCGGCTGCATTTATGTTTGACTTTCATCTTCATGTTGACATCCAATTCCAAGTGCTACTTCATCAAGCTTTTCGATGCTGTCAATTAATATGGCACGTGTTTCTTTTTTTATCTTGATGTAAACAAATCCGCGTAGAGAAAAAGCAGATTATATAATATTCCTTCGTTTGAGCTTAATAGAGTGTCGCATCAGGTTTCTATTGTGCGTGGTTAAACTTTCGTGAATATAAATAGGTTGTGTGCAATCTGCTTCAAATCCAGCATCGCGAAGAGATAGTTGACGAGAGTGTGATTTTCGTAGACTTGATATTGCTTTAAGTAAGGAGATTTTATCGTGAGTGGATAAGAAATTGATTATTATTACTGAGTCGGTGTTTTGTTTGACTCGAAACATTCGGCTTATAGAAGGTGGTTGGTGGTTAATCGAGTGACAGAGGTGATTAAAAGTGCTTACAAGATTTTCATTTGGTATGAAGGGAATTCCAATTAAAACTACATCGGTCTCAATATTTTTCATGTGCATTTCCTCGAGTTGTGCTTTAATAAGTTGAACGTCAGTGTTGACAACTTCCTCAGGCTGTTGTAGTTGTTGCTTTTGTTGAAGTTGTTTTAGATTTTCAATTTCCGATTTCAAGTCATTGATGTTTCCTGCACACTCTTCTAAGATAGAAACACGACTTTTTAAAGAAACTAAATCTCGATCTATTTCATCAAACTTATTTTTAAGGTGGCTTTCGATGGTGTCTATTCTTGCACTCAAGTGTTTTTCCATGGTTTCGAGTCGTTTTAATATAGACTCCCCTTGCATGGTAACTCTGAGAGAAATATTAGTAAGTTGTTCTTTCTCCGAAAGTTTCAGTGAATTTGGTGTGAGTGATGATTGTTTTTTTGATTCAAGTTGTTGCTTCTGTGTTTGTAATCGCGTATTTCTCTCGTTCGACATGATGGTGTTAGTATTGAAAAGGCGCAAACTTTACCAAAGGGCAACTGCGTAAGTCAATCAATTCAGATTTTATTTCCAAAATCAGCTCAAATCTCTCGGTCTTTCAATCAAATACGAATCAAGCGTTTAAACCAGATAAAAACAAGATACAATATCGGTTAAAATGGCAGGCGGTTATTACTTTGACGCACCGAAAACTTGAAAATGCACGCACTGAGAGAAAGCACGTCTACTCCATACAACTACACCACAATCACCCTTCGGTAGAACTTCCGAACATCACCCCTGCCGCTACAGTCCTCAATAGACTCGACCGCCCGCTTCGCATGCTCTCTCTTTTTCCTCCTGAGAAGTCGGCGTTCCTCCCTCCGTTTTTGCCCGTAGAGCTCCCGGGCTGCTCTCTCAGCAGCTCTGGTTCTAGTCTGCAGCACTGCTTGGTAGGCCTCGTTCTTTGCTTCATGCGCCAGTCTGCATTCTTCATCGAACCAGGGGTTTCGTTGTGGTGGCCTAGTGAAACCCAGGACATCAGTATCGGCACTTTTGATGGCATTTTGGCAGTGCTTCCACTGATCTTCTACAGATGATGCTTGTGGCGGGCCTGTTGAGAGTTTAAGAGAGACGTGGTCTGCAAAAGTCCTGGCTATCTCTTGCGATCTTAGCTTCGCGACGTTAAATCGTTTTACAGCATCCGCTCGTCGTTGTGGCGTCATGGATATCCGCATACGTACTTGCGCTACCACCAGGTAGTGATCCGAGTCTATGTTGGCACCTCGGAATGTTCGGACATCCAGGATAATGGAAGCATGTGTGGCGTCTATCGCAACATGATCAATCTGGTTGACGGTTCGTTGATCCGGAGACCGCCAGGTCCCTTTGTGTATATTAAGGTGTGGGAATAGAGTGCTTGCTATGATGACATTTCGCCCCGCCGCGAAATCAATGAGCCTGAGTCCGTTACCGGAAGTGTTGTCGTGCAGGCTGTGTCCTCCGACTATCGAACCAAAGATACCCTCCTTTCCGATCTTGGCGTTGAAGTCACCAAGAATAATCTTGACGTCGTACTTGGGGCACCTATCATACGTATCCTCGAGGAGATCGTAGAATTCTTCTTTGGTTGAGTCGTCTTTTTCTTCCGTTGGGGCATGGGCACAGATCAACGTGACGTTTTTGAACTTTGCTTTGATGCGGATTGTGACCAGGCGCTCGCTTACATTTCTGAAGCCCAAGACTTCTTGCCTAAGTCTTCCCCTTACCACAAAACCACAACCAAAGAGCCGCTGACCCTGCTCCTTGCAGCACTCGCCGAAGTAGATGTCACACGATTGCATCCTTCGTATGCCCTCTCCATCCCATCGCACTTCCTGGATGGCTGTTACATCAGCCTTCCTGTCCAGGTTCTCCACTAATTGTTCGGCTGCACGTGGCCTGTTTAGGGTCCGGACATTCCACGTGCAGATCCGAAATTCATTGTCCTTGTTTCGTTTGCTGGGGTCGTCAACATTGAAATCATCTATATCCGAGGCTTGTTGTCGTTTCGGAACCGACATTTTTTCCGTGGTAGGGAAGTCACCCCGACGCACAACCCCCTAGCCTGGAGGACCAGATCCTTATTATAACTCCAAGGACGGGGAGCCGGATAAACCGCTCCTTATAGGCCTGAGCTACGAATACGTCGTAGTAGCCCATATAAGGTGTTCACTAAGTAGTTCAAACTGACTAGAACTGTAGACGCCACCGTTGATTCCATCTGGGGAATTCCTCCGCTGCCGCCTGAAAAAAAGGAGAAGTGCCTTAGTGGAAACACTCCTCCCCCCCTCTCTCGTCTGCTGCCACCTTAAACCGTCCACAGGGATTGGATCCCCATCTTCAGTCATACTAGGCACCCGATGTTCACCACGTGGAGGTGAGAGTAGGAGTTGATAGACAGAGGTTGATTGTGGACGCTTGTGTCCTCTTGAATGCACCGCGTTGTCTACCCTTTGAACATCATCATCAGCCAAAAACAGCTACGATGAGAAATATTACAGCTACATATTCTGGATATCCTTTGAATATAGTGATGGTATTAGAAATTTGACAGCAATTGATCTGACATAGTTTGATTAAACGAATGAGATGTAGTTAATTCAATTAAATAAAATTTTTTTCCGCGATGGCAGACACTGCAGGATAGGTAATAAGTACCTAGCCTCCAGCGCGGGGATAACATAGCTTCTCCGAAATTTATAAACAGTGGACTTAACGCACTTCCACGTTCCGCATACACCTTCGACATTGAAAAGACATAAAGAAAAGCAATCAAGTTTGCGCCTGAGGATCTTTTAAAGTTCCTTTGTTAGATTTTTTTGCAATCCACGTTCTGTGAAAAAATAATAGTTGATTACTTTGTAAGATGCTTGCATTCTATCCGGATACTTGCACTTGTCTAGTGCATTCACTCTGTCATTTTTTTTAGTTTTGCATTACAAAATTCTCTGCCGATTATTTTTGCCACTTATATTCTTTTGTCTATAACGTTGCTATTTCTCCCAAGTATATTTACATAATACTTATCTCATTCTTCTAAATTCTACAATTATGCCTTTTACTTTCTTAAACATTTTTGTTCTTAATATTAAACATATTTTTTGAAATTTTCACATGTATAATACCATTTTTTTAAAATATGTATTCACTGAATTTATTTATATTTTTATCAATAATAAATTTTAATTTAATATTATAATTGTAATGGTTAGTAAATAAACCGATCATACGAAATCTTTTAAACTTGAGTTTTATTTCAAACAAGCGAAAAAAATAACTTGGTCAAAAACGCCCCAAAAAGTAGGCGTAACAATATACTTTGTGCGTGTGAATAGTTTAAAATGATATTAACTAAAAAAATTTCAAAGAACACAACCCTCTTCTTTATCAATTTCGGAGATTATATTAATTTTTTCAAAAAATGGGCGTGTCGGTGGGCGGAAATTTTTTGTAAAGATGTATTTTGCCAACTCTTATAACACCTGCAAATTTCATTCAATTCGGTGGAGTGGTTCAGATTTTATCAATCTATGTCCTATTTTTCCTTACAACGGACCACTGTACGCTGCGCTCGTATCTTTTGAAATATTTGTCTTGCAAAAAAAAGACATAAAATGTAGGGAATTTTCTCAGCTTTAATTTATCCTTTGACGATTTTAGTCGTAATTTAGCCCAAAAGCAGATATTGGCCAAAAACTATTTTTGGCCGCCCGAGCAAAGTTACGAGGTGGCAAAGTGTAAATTCGAAAATAGAACCTCAAAATCTATAAAAATGCCAATTTTCAAAACTCCTCCAAAACTTTCCAGATAAAACTACCAAATGACTGGACTATACTTTAGTTAACTCAACTGAGAAAAAGAACGTACTACTTGCTTCGGTACTTGCTTCTCAACTGGCTTGAAAAAAGGCAAGCGAGTAGACGAGGAAGTTGCTTCGTTTTATATGTGTTAAGCTAAGTACAGACGATTGTCAGATCTTACAATATTGTCAGATCTGTCAATGGTCTGACAATAGCATACAATTAGCTGACAATTGAAAAATTTCTGACAATGTAAAATTGTCCGTTCACACGATTGGTAGATTTTGTGCCAAATTCTAACAATTTAATTGTCAGCTCTTGTCTGACAATTTTCGGACAATTATATATCTAACAATATTGTCAGCTTGAAAATTTTCTGTTCACACGGTTGGTAGATCAATAAAAATTCAAGTTACAATAAAAATTCAATTCAATTGAGGATTTCAAGATAAAACATCTTTTATGAAATTTCAATTTTTAAAAATGTGAATGCGTATAGTGGCTACATCAAGAAGACGATACTTTGAAAATTTAGGGTCATCGTGGTAATGCCAAAACAATTGGACGAGCATTTGAAACAATTTAACTACAACTGGACATCGATGGCGAAGGACGACTTTACACACTACGAAGGAGAAATAAAAAAAAAGTCCATATTCTCTATCGATTTATTAAAAAGAAAAAAGAATTTAAATCATTTATTTTTGAAAGACTTGCAAGGATGAGAAGACCTTGCAATAATTGCACTATATTGTTTAGATCAAGAAATAAACCTTTGCGAGCAAAAAGTTAAGCAGGCTTACTCCAGAGAGCTTGGCTGATTCAGAAAGGGGCCTTTAGATCTGAGCGAGTTGGCGGCAGTCTGCCAGTTGTTACCAAGTCCAGGAAGTGTCCTTGTCCACCCTCCGTTTTGCATTCTTCAAATTTATTTGATTGCTCGTATAGTTTTTTGGCCATTTTGAAGTCCAATTTTTTTAACTTGTTGGAATTTGCTGTTCACTTCATTTTCATCGTAATCTTCATTTGAGTAGATACTTTCAATGGTTTAATTTATTCCAGCACAAGGAATTTAATATAAAAGTGAGTCTAGTTGAATTATAGATTGTTTTTATTCAGTTGTGGAAAAACTACAAATTTCCTACAAAAAAGTTTTTTTTTTTATCTCTCAACTCGTTTGACATTTCGAACAATGAAGAAATTGTCAGCAATTGTAAGATGTTTTCAATGAAAACATCTGACAATGACCAATGAGTCTGACAATGTCCTAATCGTCTGACAATGACACAAATTGTGCGTTCAGACGATTGTAAGATACCTGATATAGTTAATAAAAGCAAAAAACAAGATATTCAACTGGCAAATTTTAAAGTGTTAAAAAAAATAAAACCCGCTTGTTTCATTATAGTCAGCAGGATTCATGCATTCCGATTCTAAACTTACGGAACTTCGAAATTCTCTTTCAGTGTCGCACTAAACATTGACATCTTCACATGTTTGCCATATCATACCTTACTATTTTCTTTTGAAATTGTATACTTAGATTTCTGTACCTGTTAATTTTTTTTTTAACTCAATCACATCTAATTTATAAAACCGCTTCTGTTGGCGGCCTTCGGCATAAATAAAGTTCACGACTACAAATTGTATTTTGACACTGTTTATTTATTGTTAATGTTAAGAAATGACAAAGTAATTAAATCGATCATTTTAAAATTGTATTTTAATTAACTATAGGGTGCTTTCCTCACGGCGAAATGTTAAGAAGTAAGTAAAAATGGTGGAGAAATACGAGACAAGTTCTACTTATCGTTGTCTCTTTCGTCCACTAATAGAAGCGAACTGCTCTCCCTCGTTCAGGTGCTCAATTATGGTGATGACATCGTTCAGGTGCTCAATTATTGCGACGACATCCCACCCTCCGTGAATTCTCCTGGAGATTCACCATGTATTTGCAGTAGGGCTAGCTTGGATGCCGGGCGACGTAGAGTACCTTGGCTTGTCTTGACTTCGGCACTTCTAACTTGACTGTCTCTGGCTGGGTACACACGAACGATCCTTCCTCGCTGCCATTTGCTTCTGGGTTGACTTGCATCACAAATTATCACCAAGTCATTTACCTTGAGAGGTGGTACGACATCGAACCATTTACTTCGCCTGGTCAACATCGGCAAGTATTCATGGACCCATCTTTTCCAAAAACGATTTTTAAGTTGTTGTGCTATTCTCCACTGTTTCCTGCGGCATATAGGTGAGTCATCGAGATTAGGTGTCTGCGTAGAGTTGGTGCACTAGATCAGAAAGTGATTGGGTGTAAGTGGTTCATCTTCTTCCGAAGTAAGTGGAAGCTCGGTTAACGGTCGCGAGTTTATTATATTCTCCGCTTCAATCAATAGGCTTCGCAAGGTTTCCACCTGAGGAGCTTCTTCACGTAATGTAACTCTGAGTATCTTCTTGACAGACTGTACCATGCGTTCCCATATGCCTCCTTCGCTTGGATTTAATGGACATGAAAATTTCCAGTCGATTCCTCTTGATGACACCTCCTTTTGAATGTGATCAGTGTCAAATAGTTCGGCTTCTTTGGCGAGTTCTCTTTTTGCTCCGATGAAATTCGTCCCGTTCTTATACGAACGGGAGTTCCACGGCGGTTAATAAAGTTCCTTAGGCACAAAATCAGGGCATCAGTGGTCAAGTCTCCAGCAAGCTCTAGATGGATAGCTCGAGTCGTTAGGCAAGTAAATAATGCCACCCATCGCTTCTCTCTTCTTCGTCCAATAGTGACTTGCAGGGGTCCAAAGTAGTCGAGACCCGTATACGTAAATGGTCGTACGTATGGTGTTAGTCTATCCGCTGGCAGCTGTCCCATTTGCGGAGTAGCAGGCTTGGCTCGGTCGATTTTGCATTGTTGACATTCTTTTTCGATCCCTTTTAGTACCGTATATGCGGAATCCAGTATCGTTGACGAATTTCTTTAATGGTTAAAGCATCGTTTTGATGATGTAAGTATTCGTGGTAGTGGCTCACTATTAAATCAGTAAATGCGTGGTTCTGGGGCAAAATTATCGGTCTCCTGGCATCGGCTGGCACACATTGAGCGGCGTCAATACGTCCACTTACTCGTATTAGTTCATCTTGGCCCAGATGAGGTGATAACTGGTATATTTTACTTGTTTGATAACACAAGAATCTCTCTGCTGATACAATCTCCGAGGCAGTTAGTTGATTTCGCCGAATACGATCCTGATAGTTTGAGGTGCGTATATTTTGTGTTGCTTTCTGTTGTGCAGCGATTCTGTCTCTGGCTCGGCTTAAGGTTGCACGGCTTCGTAAGACCCACGCAATAACTCGTCTTAGTTTTGTAAAAGAGGAAAAATTGTTAATACAAATTACAGAGTTACTTGCCTGGTCAATGTGAAACACCTTCGGGCGTATTTCTTCGTCAAGTGTTTCGGGAACCGGTGTCTTAAAGCAATTTGGCCATTGCGTTTGAGGGCATCTTAAAAAACCAGGTCCCGTCAGCCATCGACTATTCATGGTGAACTCAGGTGGATTAGTAGCTCGTGTGGCATCATCTGCTGCATTTAAGTCTGTTGGAAGCCAATGCCAATCCGTTGGCTCTGATGTGTCTAGTATTTCAGCTATTCTGTGGGCGACGAATGGTTTATATCTTCGGTGTGATGATGGAATCCACCAGATTGTAGTTTTGGAATCACTCCAGTAGACTACACGTGAAATGGCAATGTTGTGATTCTCTCGTATTGTTGTCTGCAAACGGCTTCCGAGGACTGCTGCCTGTAGTTCTAGGCGCGGGATCGAGAGCATCTTCTTTGGAGCACACCTTGTGTTGTGGCCACAAGAAAAAATTCAAAATTTGTCGTTACTTTATTTTATTTTCTTGAAATAATAATCTTTTACATTTATTTATACGTGTTTTAAAATTGATGTTGCCTTTGCCGTTTGTACTTTCGTTTTCTTCTCTTTCGTTCGTTCGTTTGGCTCCCTTCTTCTTTTGTTTGGTTTCTGATAGTTGGCTGCAATGGTTGGAACTGTTTGTAAATCTTCGGAAATCTGTTTGTTTTGAAATTTGAAGTCATCGGAACTATCGACATCAACATTCCACCCCTCGGTGAACTCCTAAAGGGATTCACTAAACTTCAAAGCGGCTAGCTTAATGGCAGGTCGACGCAGTGTTCCTCTGCTAGTACGGACTTCTGCACTGCGAACTTGGCCATCTGGAGCTCTAAAAACCTGCGTAATAACTCCTTTCTGCCATTGGCTTCGTGACTGATTATCATCACAAATGATGACTAGTTGACCCTGCTGTAATGGAGCAACCTCTTGATTCCATTTTGAACGTAGCAATAATTGAGGCAGATATTCCAACGTCCATCTTTTCCACATCCTGTCCTTGAGATTCTGTGCAATTCTCCATTGCTTTCTTAGACACGTTCGATCTTCTATACCTGGGGTTTGGGTTGAGTTGAGACAACCAAGAGGGAAGTGATTTGGTGTCAATGGTTCATTTTCATCTGAATTAATTTGTAGATCCGTTAAAGGTCGGCTGTTAATTATGTGTTCAGCCTCTATCAAGACACTCCTGAATGTCTCCAACCTTGGTACTTCTTCCCTCAGGACCTTATACAACAATCGTTTGACACATTGAATGAGACGTTCCCAACAACCACCTGCGCTTGGGTTTGCTGGGCAGTTGAACACCCACTCGATGTTTGCTGCTGCAATATTTTTTTGTATGCGGTCTAGGTCAAAAAGTCGATCCTCCTTTTTCAATTCCTTTTGGGCACTGACAAAATTAGTGCCATTATCACTGCGAATTTTAACTGGGGTTCCACGACGGCTTACGAAATTTCTCAGGCATAATAAAAAGGAATCTGTAGACAAATCCTCTGCAACTTCTAAATGTACAGCTCGCGTTGTTAGGCAGGTGAAGAGAGATACCCAACGTTTTTCTCTTCGTCTCCCAATGGCAACATGGAAAGGCCCACAGTAATCTATCCCAGAGTAGCTAAAAGGACGGACATATGGAGTCAGGCGGTCTGGTGGAAGTTGACCCATTAGTGGTTGAACTGGTGTTGCTTTAGTGACGATGCATTGAGGACATTTCTTCTTTACAGATTTCAAAACAGCACGAGTGTACGGTAACCAAAACTTTTGCCTCATCTCATTAATGGTCAAACGATCATTTTGATGATGATATTTTTCGTGAAAATGAAGCATAATAAGTCGTGACACTAGATGATCTTGTGGAATAATTATTGGACGTCTGGCAGAAATTGGAAGACAATAGGCGGCATCAATTCTTCCCTTGACTCTTAGTAATCCCTCTTCGTTAAGGTATGGCGTCAGTTGATAGATATTGCTTGACTTTTTAACTGTTCTCAAAGCACGTAAACTGGAGATTTCATTCGCAAAGACTTCTTGTTGTATTTGACGACAGATGAACCTTTCTGCAGCTGTAAGTTCGGAAGCTGTAAGTTCCCCTTTCTGTCGATCGGCCTTCTTTTCTGTTTTTATTCGAGTGTTGTTAACAAATCGATATATCCATGCGACGAAACGGAGCAATCTAAAATAGCATGAGAAATAAGCATAATTGACCAAAGACTCACCTGCGTTTGTCAACAATATGACACGAGCTGGAAGTTCTTCTGTGACACAATGTTCGGAACCCAAAATCTGTGATTCTTCTGGCCACGATTGTTCGTCATCAAGTAAAAAGTCTGGCCCCATAATCCATCTAGACAATGGTTCAAAGTTTGGAGGTAAGCGAGCACGGGTGGCTTCATCAGCGGCGTTTAGTTCTGTTGGCAACCATCTCCATTATGATGGTATTGTGCTACTAAGAATTTCAGCCACTCTACAAGCTACGAATTGTTTGTATCTTCTGGTTGTTGAACGAATCCAGAGCACCGTAGTTTTTGAATCACTCCAAAATATAACACGGTGAACTCGAAAGTCGTGACAATTTTCTATTGATGTTGCAAGACGGCTTCCCAAAACTGCTGCTTGAAGTTCAAGTCGAGGAATTGTCATTCCTTTTTGTGGGGCACATCTTGTTTTGGCAGCAACAAAGGCTAATTGGATTTCTTTTCCTTTTTTGATTCGAAAATATCCGACGGCTGCATATGCGTATGAACTTGAATCGACAAATATGTGCAGTTGAATGTCATCCGCAGTGGGTAATAAAGTTGAGTAGCATCGTTTGACAGCAAAGTTTTTTATTTTTTGAAACTCTTTCCACCAAGCATTCCATTGGATATGTAATTGGTACGGCAAGCGATCATCCCAATTGATTTGTTCTTTCCAAGTTGTTTGCATCAAGAGTTTAACAAATATCATAAAATTTGCCAAAAGACCAAAGGGGTCATATATAGCCATTATTATTCCCAACATTTCCCGTTTTGTTGGCGGTCGTTTCATTTCAAGAACTTCTCTTGGAATTTTGTGAAATTTAAATTGGAACTCGAACGTGTCATTGTTGGTATTCCAAAACATTCCCAAAATTTTATCGGTTGTACTCTGACATTCCATATTAACCTTTTCATCTAATAATATATTGTCTGTGTTCAATTCTTTTTGAAGTTGTTTACAATTGGAAACAAAATTTCGTAAACGGAATCCAGCGGCATTATTAATTTTGATTGCTTCCAAAGTGACTTCTTCTGCTTCCCGTCCAGAGTCGAAGCTTGAAACTAGGTCGTCAACATAAGTGCTTTCAATTATGGCTCTTGACCCTCTCGGCATTATGGTAGAATGTTCAGTGGCGTTTGTATTTTTCACGTATTCCGCACAACAAGGGGAGCAAATGGCACCAAAAATCATCGAAGTCATTGCATATATTTCAATTTTATTTCTAGGGTTCTCATCTCGCCATAAGAATCTTTGTGAGTTCTGATCAGCAGCTCTAATTTTTACCTGAGAGAACATCTCCTGAATATCACCTGCAATTGCAACAATTCCTTGACGAAACTTATGAATGATGACTATAAGAGACTGTGCATGTTCTGGTCCTTTCAAAAGAGTCGAATTCAGTGATACACCGGACGTCACAGCAGCGGCATCAAAGACTATCCGTATTTTGTTCGGCTTATTGGGATTAACCACCCCAAAATGTGGAAGATACCACGTCGTCGGGTCTTCAGCTTCCGCTTCTCTAGGTGAGAGGAGTTTCGCGTAACCCTTGGTGATGTATTTCTTCATTTCAGCTTTATAAGATGCAGCATATGATTGGTTTTTATTCATCTTGGATTCAATATTTAAGAGGCGTTGCTTTGCCATAGTGAAGCTCAATGAAGTAGGTAGTATCGTATTGTCCTCACGCCATAAAATACCGGTTTCATAGTGTTGTTCTATTCTTTTTGTTGTTTCAACAAGAATCTTTCTGGCTCGCAAGTCTTCATCAGATTCACAAACAACGTTACAGCTTTTTACACCAAAATTTTCTATAAGAAAATATTCTTCAACTAGTCTCTCAATTTTTCGCAGTGCTTCGGAACGGTGAATATGAAGAACCCTTGGTTGTGCATCCGAAGTTACGTTAGCTGGTCCATATGCTACCCAACCTAATTTTGTTTCAGCTGCAATGGGCATTTCTTGCCCGTCTTCAACGATATCTTTATGAGCTCCTAAATAGCAATTATCTAGGCCAATAAGAAGCACTGGCTTTGCATTCTTGTAGTTGACGATTAGTATCTTTTGCATGTGGTCATAATTCTCTTTGTGAAATGTTTGTATTGGCAAATTTAGGTTTAAAACTGTGTGTACGTTACTTAAAGTATAGCTTTCGGCATTTTCATTCTGTGCCTTAATGTAAAACGTTACCTTTTTTGATGCTTCTGTTGTTGTTTTATCACCGTACCATTGGAGCGTAAGAGGAAGGCTGTGCCCTCTCAGTCGCAACATATTAGCGATGTTTTCTTCTAATAATGTGACAGACGATCCTTCGTCAAACATGGCATGGGCAGTAACACTACCGAGTGGCCCTGACAGAACTACGGGCAGTATTTTGAACAAATGACTCGACTGTGAGTCCTGACGGCAGTTCAAAACTGGTTGGGTCTTTAGAGGCTCATTCGTTGAAGGTCTGATTTCTTGATGCAACATCTGATGGTGTAATCGAATGCAGCCATTGATCCCACACGGTTTCCTTCGATGACAGTTGGTCAAATTATGCCCCTTCTGTAGGCATGAGAAGCAAAGACGATGTTGTTTGACTAGATTCCATCTCTCGTTGACATCGAAAACGTTAAACTGTTGGCATTCGCTTAGTTTGTGTTGTTGACTACAATGGGTACACATATTTTGCATCTGTTCAGCCTCCGTACTATACAAAACTCTTCGGGACAGATCAGATGATGTAGTTTGACGGCTGTGGCTGGCGTGTTGACGGAAATGTATCGTTGGTGACTGGCTGGCTATTAAGTTGTTAGTCGTCTTAATAGGCATTAGACATACCACTCGAGCAAGAACTTTTATCCACTCTGCAAAGGTTTCTAAAGTTGGAAATGGTAATATGGTGGCGGCATGTTTTGCCCATTCATATTGTTTGGATGGTGGCAATTTATTGATGAGTTCACGCAGTAAAGTAGGATTTGGAAGTTGATGTGCACAGTTTGCGGATTTGAAAAATGCAACCATGTTCCGAACTCGGTTTGACAGAGGCAGTATATTTTCTAGGTGATTTTCATTGATGGCTGGAAATTGTTGCACCTTTGTTAACTGCGCATCGACAAGCAGGTCTGGGCGTCCAAAGTTAAAATGGAGTTCTTCAATAATATGAGGTCAATTATCCGCGTATAGGAGCATGGACGAAACGGATTCCTTGGCACTACCCTTCAAAGCCCTTTGCAAACGCATGACATTTTGACGATCGTTGTATCCAAATTCAATGGTGGTATCCTGGTAATTGGCATAGAATAGTGGCCATTCTTCAGGATCACCACTAAATTGTGGCAAGGGATATAGATTGGTGGCAGCATCGTCGACAAATGTAACACGGCTGGCAATAGGGTTTGTTGGTCTTTGATGTACTTGTGGTGGGGCAGACGTCTGTTGAGATGAATCTAACGATATTGGATTTGACACAAAGGAATTTTGCGGCATCTGATAAGGCAGTGACAGTATTTCAGTGTTTTTTGTTAATTGTTCGGCAGAAGACTTATTTGGTAGTTGCTTAGACAATGGTGGCGGCATAAATGACAAAAATGATGGAGGCATGGACTGTTTTGGCGATGAAAGTAATGGTGAAGTCACGTCAATATCTTTAGACAACCCAGTAGATAAGGTAGACGACAGTTGTTGAGGCATAACAACTTCAGATTCGATGTTATTGTTGGCATACACTTTTGCTTGGAGTTGTTGCAATTGATTTTGACTTCGAGATGTTTCATTACGTAAATCTTCGACAGAACAACGCAGTGTATCTATCCCCGCCATAAGTGAAGTGAACTGTTCACTGGACATGTATACTTGTGTAGCCTGTGTTTGTGATGTAGATGGTGCATTTGTCTCCACCACAGTTTTATCCAGGTCTTCATCTGAAATATCAGCTGGCTTGTCTTTTCCAGATAATTTGTCATCCATACTGCAAAGAACTTTGCGAAAGAATTTATAAAATGGCGTCGGTGGCGTCTCTTCGATTACAAAAATAAATGGATTTGATCTTATTACCGGGCAAATGAGGCAACAATTTTAAAAACTATGTTGTGGCCACAAGAAAAAATTCAAAATTTGTCGTTACTTTATTTTATTTTCTTGAAATAATAATCTTTTACATTTATTTATACGTGTTTTAAAATTGATGTTGCCTTTGCCGTTTGTACTTTCGTTTTCTTCTCTTTCGTTCGTTCGTTTGGCTCCCTTCTTCTTTTGTTTGGTTTCTGATAGTTGGCTGCAATGGTTGGAACTGTTTGTAAATCTTCGGAAATCTGTTTGTTTTGAAATTTGAAGTCATCGGAACTATCGACATCAACACCTTGTTTTGGCAGATACAAAAGCTACATCCACTTCCCCTTGATAGTAGATACGAAAGTATCCCACTGCGGCAAATGCACTTTCACTTGCGTCTGTGAAAATGTGAAGTTCGACATTTTCGGCATGTTGTAAGTTTGGTGAGTAGCAGCGGCTTAATCGGAATTGTTTGATTGTGTGCAATCCTGTCCACCAAAGTTTCCAGTAGTAAAAAACGTCTTGAGTTAAGGGATCGTCCCAACCGATTCCAGTTTTCCAGGTCTTTTGAAGAAGTATTTTGGAATATATGAGAAAATCTGCCACAAATCCATACGGGTCGAAATCGGCCGTAATAATGCCAAGCATTTCCCTTTTTGTTGGCGGTCTCAACAATTCCAACACTTCTCTGTCAATGCGATGGAATTTGAGTTGGAAGCGAAAGGTGTCATCGTCTACGTTCCAGTACATTCCCAGAACCTTCTCCTGGCCTTTATCTGGCTCCAGGTTAACTGCTGATTTGACTGGACATATTAGGTGGTTTAACTTTTCTTGAATTCCAGTTATGTTGCATACAAAATTTCGAAGCATGAAGCCCCCTTCGGCGTGAATTCTTTTGACCTCCGTACTGATTCGCTCTGCTTCGGTTTGATTTGAGAAGCTGCACACGTAATCATCGACATAATGGTTGTTTATAATGGCCTCAACCGCTTTTGGTGACTCTAGCTGAAATTTTTTGGCATTAAGATTCTTTATGTATTCGGCTGCGCAAGGCGAACATGTTGCACCAAATATCATCGACGTCATGGCATACACCCGCGGCAATATACTACTCTCTCCGTCCCTCCAGAGGAATCTTTGGGAATTTTGATCATCGTCGCGTATCTTCACTTGTGAAAACATCTCTTTGATGTCGGCGACCACTCCAATAATACCTTGACGGAACTTGAACAATATTGACAGGAGCGGTTTGGCTTGCTCTGGCCCTTTTAGAAGCATAGAATTCAGTGATATTCCTCGAACCTCGGCTGCGGCATCAAAGACGATACGAAGTTTTTCTGGTTTGTGTGGGTTGACGACCCCAAAATGTGGCAAATACCAGGTGCGGCTGTCTGTTAACGTTGAGTCCTTTGGCGATAATTCTTTGGCGTACCCCTTTTGAACATAGGACATGATTTGGTTTTTATATCGCTCGGCAAATTCAGGATCTCTTCTCATTTTCGCTTCGATGTTCTGTAAACGCTTATATGCCATTTCGTAACTATTTGGATTTGAAACATCATCACGACACCACAACAAACCGGTCTCAAACTGTGCTCCCACTCGTCTTGTCGGCTTCTGTAAAATTAGTCTTGCTCTTGTATCATCCTCAGATTCCATAATCTTGTCACCTTTGCTCACACCAAAATTCTCTACTGTGAAATATGAATCCACCAGCTTATCGAGTTTCGCGAAGGCATCGACCTCTTTGACGTGAAAAACTATTGGTATCTCATTATTAGACTCTTGTTGTGATCCGTATGCGACCCAGCCGAGCTTTGTGCAAGCAATTATTGGTTCTTCTTGGTTTCCTTCGATGGTCGTACTAGCGACTCCCAAGTGGCAGTTGTCCAAGCCTATTAACAGAACCGGTCTTGCATTTTTGTAATTGTCAAAGGGCACACTGTCTAAATGTTCCACCTGGGCTTTGTCAAAAGACTGAATTGGAAGGCTTAAGCTTGGAACTGTCCTCACGTTTCTCATCTCATACCACTGAGATCCCTTATCCATTCCTCGAATTTCCAGAGCAACTCTCCGAGATGGTTTCGTTACCACCTTGTCGCCAAACCATTGCAATTTTAGATTTTCCATTTTTCCTTTCAATCCCAGTTGCGTGGCTACATCCTCTTCCAAGATGGAAACCGAAGAACCCTCATCGAACATTGCGAAAACAGACTTCTGGGCCCTTCAAGACAACCGGCAATACCCGGAAAAGTTGACTACTGCTGTTTTGTATTTGACAACTGTGAATTCGGTGAAGCGGTGCAACTGTGTCGTGCTCATCATGTAGCATTTTGTTGTGGAATTTTCGGCATCCGTTGACGTCACACCTCCGGCGACTGCGGCACGTTGCAGTGCCGTGACCAATTTTCAAACATGAAAAGCAGAGATGCTTATCCTTGAACAACTTCCAACGCTCGTCGACTGTAAGGGCCTTGAAAACACCGCACTCATACACCAAATGACATGCACCACAACAAATGCAATTTCCTTTTTTAGTGTTCCTCACAATTGCGGCTTCTCCTTCGGCGGTTGTGGTGTGGAGCATTCTTCGTGTATTTGAAGGCTGACCTTTGGCTATAGCGTTTGCGGATGCATGAGGCAAGAGTTGCACAATACTTGCTAATTGACTTAACCATTTTGAAAAGTCTTTCACCGTGGCATATGGCTGGACGCTTAAAGCAAAAGTTGCCCAGTCTAACCGGCGATGTATTGGCAACTTCATTACAAGCTCCTCCAGTAGCATTGGGTTAGCCAAATGTGGTTCGCATTTTGCTGATTCCAAAAAAGCCACAACATTTTCGACCATTGTGGAAAACGGAATCAGTTGCTCTATACGAGCGTCCACAATCGCTGGAAAACTTTGCACTCTGGTAAGTTGGGCTTTTATTAACAGGTCCGGTCGGCCAAAACGGAATGAAAGCGAACTCATAACTTTAGCAACGTTATTAGGATGAATTAGCAGGGAAGCAACTGCATCCCTTGCTTCTCCTTGTAAGCACTTTTGCAAACGAATCGTGTTTTCAATTGCTGTATAGCCGAAATTTGCGGTAGTTTCCTCAAAGTTGGCAAGGAAAAGCGGCCAGTCTTCTGGCTTTCCTGTAAACTGCGGCAGGTCATACAGCTTTCTGTATGAATGGGCTACTACGGTTCCATTGGCTGTTGCATACGACGACGGTGGGGTACTCACAGGCGACTGAGTCCTTGTCCCTTCATTTGCATCGACTGTTCTCAAATCGACTTGGCTGGCTTCGACCTGGCGGTCTATCGTTTCCCGCAGACGTTGAGTTTCCGTTTGATTTGCACTTGCCTCGGTGCGCAATTGATCGACTGAGGTTTTAAGGGCGTTTATTTGTTCCAACAAAGCGTTTAAAACTTGATTTTCTGCAGGTGGCTGTTCGTTGGCCATATCTGTTGCTATTGTTGGTAACTCTGATGACTCTGCTCTGTATCGCTACGGCGGAATCCCTTTGTTATTTCTTCCACTTCTTCAAAGTGGACTCGGCATACGTTGTCAGAACAAACCACAGACGCTGTTGGTGACGATGTCGGCAGACAAAGGGTAAGGCGTGCAATCTGCCCGCTGTAATAAAAATTCGAACAGCAATTTCTCGGCAAATAAAATTATTGTGTACTTACACAGCTGCTGCAGCTTCTTCGGCAATGCTGGAGAAATGCACAAATCCAGACGGCGACTGTACCACGTCGGGCAGGTGCTACAAAAAATACTGGCAACAAATTGCAAAGTCCAGACGGCGGCAGGTGGCTTCTTGTTGAAAGCAAATGGCGGCTACCGCAACCAACGAATGTAATTTTAAGAATTTTAAAAACTTTGTTGGCGGCCTTCGGCATAAATAAAGTTCACGACTACAAATTGTATTTTTACACTGTTTATTTATTGTTAATGTTAAGAAATGACAAAGTAATTAAATCGATCATTTTAAAATTGTATTTTAATTAACTTGTTGGTAGGGTGCTTTCCTCACGGCGAAATGTTAAGAAGTAAGTAAAAATGGTGGAGAAATACGAGACAAGTGCTACTTATCGTTGTCCCTTTCGTTCAATAATAGATGCGAACTGCTCTCCCTCGTTCAGGTGCTCAATTATGGTGATTACATCGTTCAGGTGCTCAATTTTTGCGACGACAGCTTCTGAATAAAACAATAATTGCAGTAAATAACGAAAAAAGTTTAAAGAAAATGGAAAAATCGGATGGAAAATTACCACTTCTTTCGAATCTGTCAATTCCCCACGCGTTTTACCACCCTTTACCTCATTTGTTTATGTCCCAACGCAGCAAATTAAATAACAATGGATTTCCTATCCCCCGTATCAATAAACGAAAAACAACAGGAAGTACATAGTATAGTCCAATCGGAATGTCATTTGAAATGGAAAAAATTAGGTAGGTTTTTTTTATATTTTAATCGTTAGGGGGGCTTATTAAGACCAGGCGCGCACATGCAACTAAACAGTTTGGTTTCGATTTTGAGCACAATGGGTTTATATGGGAGTGTGCGCCGGTTTATGCGCGCGTACTCTCATATAATTCTATAGCACTAAAAATCGAAACCAAACTGTTTAGTTGCATGTGCGCGCCTGGCCTTAGGAGTTGTAATAAGGCTGAAGTGTTGAACTTGGAATCGAATCATTTTTGTGTTTCATGTTGCACACTGTGGTTACTCGGCCTTTAGCTCGCCGGAAACGGTGTGGGATCTTGTCCACAAACACAAAATTCAACCTATTACGTAAAACATAAAACATGCCAAAAAGAAAAAAACGAGTTTACCAAAAAAAAAGAAAATTTTAAAGCAGACGGACGTTACCACTAGGGGGCGCCGTGGTGTTATTCGGCTTGGCCTGTCCAACCCTACCTTGGGAGTCGTCGGCCATAGTTTGACTCCCTCTTATACCTAACTCACCATCATCATCCCCTCATGATCACCGGGGGTGGCCCCGGCGCAGTGGAAGTAGTGCTTGACTGCTAACCTGGATGTGTGGGTTCGAGCCCCAGTCTAGGCAGCATTCTTTTCTATATTCCCTCAACTGAACGCCACCCCTGGGATTTAATGAGGTAATCAAAACCTTATTTCTCAGTCCACTGTGCCAACAAAAATCTATCCTATCCTTCTATTCCTTCTAACATTGCCTAATTTATAAGACCCTAGGTCTTACTGGCAAATATATGTTTGTGTTGTTTTTTTTTTTTTTAAATAGAAAAACTTAGCAATACAAAGACCAAAAATCTTTGCCATCTTGGCACGATGTACAATTTCAAATTTTATTAAGAAAAAAGAAACGTTCGGTTCATAAGAATGTTTTACGAAAATTTTTGAAAATATTGGAAAGAATTTTAAACATTTGATTACGCAAAAAAACAAAAAAAATACAAAAATAATTAATAAACAAAAGATATACAAATTAGTATCCAAAAAAAAAAAATATAAATAACACCTAGCACCGAGGAATTGAACAAATTTATCCCAATTTCAGAAAAATATAATTCTCATATATATGTTTATCTTATATTATATATATATATTATTATTTCGGTTTACAAATCGTGTAAGATTTTGCTTCCCTTTTCCTGCATTTTTTTCTTTTTTTTACTTAACGACTAAGGACCTTTCAAAGGGTAGATTGGCAACCTTACCTAAAATCGAGCACAATTTTTGGATGAGAAGGAATCCTGTCCTGACCCAAAATCTCCTTTAAACGCGAAATTAATAAAAGGGAAATAAACTTTTTCCACAAGAAGACTTCTTTAACAAAGAAAATTACTTTATGCAATTCCTCAAAACAAGGGGAATTTACAAAAAAAAACGGGTTGAAAATTTACATTTAATTATATGAAACCATTTTCTTAACAAATTTTTTGTTATAAAAAAAAGGTATTGCTCCAAATCAGTGTTGCCAGAAACACCGATTTATCGTATTTCTCTCGATTTTCAGAGGTATTTCCGATACACCGATTTTTGATGTAAATATGGCACTTTCTCCCGATTTTTTAAAATGTATATGTGTATATATGTCATTTAATCGCAATTATCATGAAATCGGTTATCTCTTCATAAGCAGCGTATTAATCTGTACATTTTTCCCATCGTTGTCACTGTCGCCGTCGTCTATTTTTATGTTTTGGTGCGGTTTTGCTGGTAGTTTAGCTCTCCCTTATTAAATTGATGTTTTATTTATTTAGGGCTACTTGCACGAAAGTTTTCTCACAGCACTAACCTCTGATTTAATAAATAATTGAAAATATTTTCACTGAATATGTGGAATTAAATCACGTTGTAGCAAAATGTTTTTTTTTTAAGTTATCCTCACCACCTATTTTTTGTGTTTGTTGTATTTTGTTAATTGTGAAAAAAGAAGCGTTTATTCATTTATCTAAACTTGAATTTTTATCTTCTGTTTGTTTCGTTCGAGTGGGCCTTAGAAGACAAATACATAGTAGATATGTACATTTTTGTTAAAATTCTAACCAAATGTCAACTGTGTTTAAACACTATTATTGCTTTCAAAAATCAAAATGAATTATATAAAAATAAGAAAAACATATAGGTATGTATATTTAATTGTAAGGTACATGGTCTGTGTCTAAACGATTTAAATTTAAACAAAAGAAAATAAATTAAAAAAAAAGTAAAATGAAACAATGAATACTTCTAATACTTATCTTTAAAAAAATAGCGATTTGCTCAAATTTTTTTTTGAACTAATTCCCTGATTAACCCCGATTTTCGATGTGCTAATCTCCTGATTTCCAAAAATATTTTATGGCAACACTGCTCCAAATGTTCCTTCAATAGAAAGTGAATAAGGCTCTGTTTTAGCCCTCGTATAACGAAATAGGTGTAGTATATATCATGTGATTATTTAAATAGTCACTGGGGGTTATTTTATTGCGATTTAGATGCCAATTTAGATATTTGTATAATGTGTGTGTGTTTCTTTATTTATTCCTGTAAATCCAGAATATTCGGAATACGAGTTTTGCGTTTCTTTATTCCACGGAACATTCCGGATAAACTATTTTGTTGTTTCTTTATTCATTCCGGAACGTTTGGAATGCATTCTTTTTATTCCATGTGAAGTGTGGAATAAAAAGAATAGAAAAAGAATACTGGGCGCGTTCTGAAACTCAATTATGGCAGATTCACATTGGTGTTAATTATTTAAAAACAGCATAATAACCCGAATTAATGAACCAGAGTATAAATTTTATGCATTTAATGTAAAATTTACTAGACTTTTGAATTTCAGAATACATAAATATCCAAAGTAAAAACATTTATTTCTGCAATTGTTTTGACATTTCACCGAACAACTGGATTGCCATTCTTTTTGTTCTAGTTTTGTTTCTTTATTCTTTAGTTTTGCAATTTTAAATTAAGTCCAATGTTGTTTAATTGTAGTTTTGTGGTTTTTATAATGGCTATCGCCGTCGTGCACCTCCCTGCTCTGCAATAATTGCCTAGGTACCTTTTGTAATAACCTGTTTTTTTTTTTTGGTTAAATAAACAAAATCACACGGTCCTTTTTTTTCATTTTAATTACCTTGATTTAACTTATTCCCGAATAAATAACTTTATTTTATTCGAATTTAATATGATTTATTTTTTAAATGAAAACTGTCGCGGAACGGAAGTAAAAAAAGGTAAGTTCTTCGTTGCGTTTGTGCACTATGAATCGGCAACTTTTTCAACTTTTGTGCTTTCCCCTTTTTTTTCATTTTCCCCTAGTTCCGTTTATTTACCAAAGCGGTTAAATCATGCTATCCAATCTCCCAATTACCGAAGTATATAAGCTTTTTCTACCACCAAAGTACCAGTCATCAGGTATTGGTTGCGTTCAGAACGTTTTCTGAACGTAATCGATTAGTTATGATCGGTATCGATAATCAGGTGGGTAGCTTAAAATTTATAAATGGGTTACTCTAAAGGCCGTGTCAAACAGAGCGCGGTCCGGCGGTCTTTGTAAGAAATTACAAACAAAATTTGCCCGCCGCGTTCTTTCCTTCCATGTTGAAGTATTGACCGTCCCGTCGGCCCGCGTTCTGTTTGACCAGGCCTTAATGCAAGAAAGTCGATTTCCGGCAACTTTTAGAGTCTAACTACCAGCGACATCTGTTATTAGACAGGACCTAAAACAACGGTCGAACTCGTCGACTTTTGGCCATAACACGCCGACTCCACAGGACATACAGATGCCCAATCCAAACCACAATCCAATCAACAATCACTTTGTTTTTTCGCAGTGGGCACTTTATGTCATGTCGTCAGTTATGTCGATAAATTCCCCTAAATAAGTCAGAGCAAGAGAATTACACAAAAATTCCTTTCAGTACTACTTCTACCTCTCTCACACACATGGAACGTCAAATCTCATGGCCAAGCTTTAAACAGAGCTCATGTCTTGTTCAAAAATTAGTTTTCGTCGACAAGTTCATGACATGGACATGGATTTTTGTGCCTCCATTGGATTTTTTGTAGACATGTTCATAATCCTGCCATCGTTCATTGCCTGTAGAGGCGGCATGTTATGAATTTTGAAAGAGTAGGACCACCGCACGTAGGACCAAGAGAAATGAGCTAAGCTATTGAAAGTAAACGCCGACTCCACAGGACATACGGATGCCCAAGATCCAAACAACAATCCAATCAACAATCAGCCTGTTTTTTCGCAGTGGGCACTTTATGTCATGTCGATAGTTATGTCGATAAATTACACTAATAAGTTAGAGCAAGAGGATCACACAAAAATTCTTTTCAGTACTGCTTCTACCTTTCTCACACACATGGAACGTCAAATCTCATGGCCAAGCTTTGAACAGAGCTCATGTCTTGTTCAAAAATTAGTTTTCGTCGACATGTTCATGACATGGACATGGATTTTTGTGCCTCCGTTGGATTTTTTGTAGACATGTTGATAATCCTGCCATCGTTCATGGCCTGAGGTGCGTTCTTTTATGTTACTGTGGTTAACTATAGTTAATGTGTCAAAAATAAAAGTTGATGTGCCATAGTTAAGAAAGTTACTCTTGGTAACTTTTTCATTTAGGAACGACCAGAGTTAACAATAGTTAATCTGTCAAACGAAAGGGGTTGAAAAAAAAATTGAATTGTATATTTGGAATGAATAACCAAGAAAAAATGTGATTGCATTAAATTTATTGCAAAAATAATTATTAGGAATTCAAAATAACAAGTGCAATTTTCTTCATTGCTTATGGCACAGAATTTTTTGATGAAAAATTAACCAAATATAAAGAAGAAAATGCCGACAGAAAGAAAATGCATCAGAAAATAAAAGAAAAATATTCCAAAAATCAAATTCGACAACAAAAAATCGATTAAATTGATAAAAACATATTTTAAATATTGAAAACAATTCCAAATCAAATGGGCAAAAAGTAAACAAAACATCCACCATTGCATTTCAGCTGTGTTTGACAGATCAACTATTTCAATTCGTATCGAGGAGATGAGTTGGAAAAAGTTACAAAAAGTTACTTTTTGACACTTTTACTTTAGAATTTAGGAACGATTTTATGACGTCATAAAGTTACTCGAAGTAACTTTTCTGTATTAAAGGATCGACCGAAGTTAACTATAGTTAACCACAGTACATAAAAGAACGCACCACTGTGGAGGCGGCACAACATGTCGGTGTAATTTTACGTAAGAATTTATTTTGTAATTTATTATTGTTTTAGGCAATAGTAAATCATTATTCTTAAGTAAATATTATTAGTATATGAAATTGAATGATATTATCATAAGTTAATAATTTCCCTTTTTACAGAGAACGCAGGACGGACCAAGGAACAAAAACCAAAACAAAGATACATCAGCTGCGCGGAATTTGCAGTCACCGCTTTAAACATTGAAATTTGTTAAGTTTAACGAAATATTTTTTTATTTCAATTCAATTAAGGTCCTTCTTTCAATTTTTTGTGTGTCTAGAAAACATTTTCAACAAAAAAAAAATAGGAACGAAGCCAACACCACAAGACCCCAATTTCTTCAAACAACCTCCCATGTTTTTGCTTGGTTCAAAGGCTTTGGCGATGGAGCGGGTTCTTGGGAATTTCAGCAGCAAGGTAAGATGATTTGTACGAATGTTACGCTTTACTAATCTGTTTAATCTTCTTCCAGGTGTTCATAACAGAGTCTACATTTAAGTTTTCGACCGCCATTGCGTTGGCCGCCATCTTGAATTTAAGGAAAATTGAACTCGTTCATTTTCAACTTTTGAATAAAAATGCACTTAACAAAAGTTGTTCAAAATTTAATTATATACAACTTTGGTAATTAACAGGATTGATATTTTTTCAATTAATCCGTTTTGAAATTAAAGCCTAGTACGCAGATCGGGAAAAATTTCTTTTCATACAAAATTTTTCCCAGGACAAATTTTGTCTTCAGTTTTTTTCCAGACAGTACGCAGTTCATGCGCAAAATTGTGACGTTTGTACCCGCTGTAGGGTAAAGTCTCCACTTAATTTTGCCAGGAAAAATAATGTTTGAAGCATTATTTTGTGGGAAAAATTTTGACAGGTCAATAATTTTGCACGATACACACTTATCAACTTTTATTTATCGATAATTTTACAAAAAGAAAAAAAGAAGAAAAACATTAATTTTGCGCGATTTTTCCAACGTGTTTGTAGAGATTAGAATTGTCGAGATAAAAATTTGTCTTTTCCCGATCTGCGTACTAGGCTTAAGCGTGTTAGTTAAAATTTTTTTAAATAAAAACAAAGACAGGTTATTTTTTTTTAATCGTTAGGGAGGGGCCTGAAGGGTTTATGTTGAAATTTTCGACCAATTTCCTCTTTAATTTTGGCCGCCATCTTGAATTCAAACTACCGTTTTTTCATGTCTATTTTGAAGTTAAGCGTGTTAGTTAACACTTTTTTAAATAAAAACAAAAGGACAGGGTATTTTTTTTAATCGTTGGGGAGGGGCATAAAGTGTATATATAGAAATTCTCGACGACCTTCCTCTTTAACTTTGGCCACCATCTTGAACACAAATCAACAGGTATGAATTTAATTAGAATTCAAGATGGCGGCCAAAGTTAAAGAGGAAGGTGGTCGAGAATTTTTATATATACACTTTATGCCCCTACCCAAAGATAAAAAAAAACCTGTCTTTGTTAAAGAGGAACGTGGTCGAAAATTTCAATATATACCCTTTATACCCCTCCCTTACGATTAAAATAAAAGACCGTCTTTTTGCTTTTATTTGAAAAAGAATGTTAACTTACTCGCATAAGTTCAAAATAGACATGAAAAAACGATCGTAGTTGTGTTTTCCGGATTAATTGGAAAAATATAAATCCTAGGAAAAAAACTGTTTCATTACCAAAGTTCTAGATAATTAAATTGCGAACAACTTTTGTTGAGTGTATTTTTAGTCAAAAGTTGAAAATAAACGAGTTATTCAACGAAAACCAATTTTCCTTAAATTCAAGATGGCGGCCAACGCAATGGAGCTAGGCGGTCGAAAACTCAAATGTGGACTCCTAATAAGCCCCCCTAACGTTTAAAATTAAAAAAAAAAAACTTTCAATTTTTTCCATTTCACGACAATTTTTTGTCTATGGGGCCCGCAATAATGAGTGGAATACTTTTTAACCAAGGAAGTGGAAAATAAGGGAAATTATTCAACATATGAATATAAAACACCTTTTGAAATTCGGTGTTCCACAATTCGTTAGAAAAGCTAATTGTGAATTGAAAGTTCGAAAGTGAAAATTGGTGTTCTGCATTTCGGTTCATTCCGGTTTCTGAACGTATTCAATCCACTTTGTTAATGCTTCGATTTCGTCCGAAATGCAGAACATGGGCATTAATTTTGTGTTATTATTTACATACATATGACACGAATTATATATAACTTGTTCAATAAAAATTTAGTACACATGGAAACACTTTCTTAGCCTGAGTGTTACCTTTCTTTAAAGTAGAACGGATAATATTCAGTAATTTAAGAATTTTCCTTATACAATATTATGAGTAAAAAAAATAGCTTATGAATACCACTGATTGAATAACGGAAATTGAATATGGTATTATTGTTTGTATTTTTATTTTTTTTTACTACTAAATTTTATTTTGTTGAAAGTTTGATTTAAGTGTTTTTCGAAAATTATTTCAAGTTGATAAATTTGTATTTCTTTTATAAATAAAGTATCTTGCCCAACCAAATAGCTTGAAACTAACACATTGCCTTGTTAATGTTTACTTATGTTTGTGCGAATTAATAGGATCGTGTTTGTAGTAAAACTTAACATTTCGAGTTATTTAATTTACGTGTAGTCTTAAGTGCATATGGTAAGCCGTTAGAATTTTATTTGGTTTCTTTAGGATTGTTTCTTCTCCGAACTTCAGAAGAATTGAATTTCTTAAGGGATTTGATATTCGAGTCAGAATCCAATTCAGCGTCATCATTTTTATTATCCTCTGACTCGCTGCACGAGTTTGGTTTAACATCTGCTTCAGATACATCCTGAGAACTATCGTTTTCATCACCTTCCACTTCATCGTCATTATAAGCTATATCATCGACAATCTCATCATCAACAGAACTTCCCGATTTTTCTTTGGAGAGTAAGAAACTTTGACGTTGAGATTTCTTTGCTGGGTATAAAAAGTCAACTATGCATACTAAAAGCAATCCCAAAGCAGCACCCACAATTATTGTAGCAGTTGCAAGCAGAGCATATGAACCCCATGTTGGAAGGCCATACTCTTCCTGTAAACTGGTGTTGAAATCCTGCAAAAAAAAAAAATAATATTATAAATAAGAGCACAAAAAAAAGTAAGCTGGATAAGTGATTCAGATTTAATGACCCAATAAAGAAAAGCTTAAGCAGTATCTAAATATTTCAAAATTCATAGTCGGAAATATGCTTTATGTAATTAAAAAATATCACATTTGTCAATGTTTAGACAATCGATTCTGTTGTTTAAAGTTAAACAGGGTGATCCACCTAAGGTGTGACAAAGAGCTAGAGCGTGTAGGTAAGAAGAGACAGTAGAGTTACGGTAGACCACGGAGGTTTCCTTTTATGTAGAAAAGGGGCACGGCACGCTTGCTCTGGCTCGGCATAGCTCGAAGGGTGGGGGTGGTTCTTGCCTCCTTTTCATACATCTCCGACTCGACAAACAAACCACTCGTGCCAGGAAAGGTATAGGAAGTGGAAAAGGGATCTGGATAGGATAAGTGTCGGGAAAGGATATAAAAAAAAAATGAAAAGGACGAGTACAAATCTGAGTACCTATGCCACTGCCTGAGCGAAAGACCTGAAGCTCTGGAACGAGTTTGGACGGAATATATATATATATATAGTAATATATATATAAATTAAACATAATCCTAACTACCACCTTTACCTACTAAATCTCATATCTTTTCAGATAAGACTAAACCCTATCTCTAAAACCTTAACCTAAGTAGATATAATGAACTTTATAACCAACAAAATGGTTGGCATTAAAGTTTTATATCAAATGAGTACATAAGCCTATCTAAACTAAAACACTTAATGCTAATCCGTACAAAAATTAACACTCCATCATCCGATGTCTCGCTCAGACAGCGGTTCGCCAAGTCTTAATGGGCCTTGACAGATAGTATTGTCATTAATAGCCAGTATGGGAGGGGGTCTATTTCCCAACTATATTGACCTATTATACAGGGTGATCGGTTTAAGATACACCAAACTGCTGGAGCGAGTAGGTTTGGGTTAAGACAAGGGGGGCCTATTTCCTCCCGTTTAGGCAGGAGGGGAAATTTTTTAAAAAATTGACAAAACAGAAAAAAAAAAATATTTAAAAACAACGGTACAATTTAAAATGCCATGCTATACATTTTTGGAAAGCCAGAAATCTCTTCTTTGATTTTCATTTTAAATTAAGTTGTGTTAGTGAATAGTTTTTGAAAAATTAATTTCCAAGCTCGAAACTTTGAAAAAAAAATGAAAAAAAAATTTCAAACTAATTTTTTTTTAGTTTTATGTGATGAAGTATAATTTTTGTTTTTAAAATTGAATGCTCTTATTAATTTTCAATAAAAAACTGAAAACCGGATGTTAAAATGTATCTTAGTTTTTTAGAAATTAAAAAAAAAGTACTTTTTTCGAGGAAAAAACACTTTTTTTGGTTTTCCCAAGTTTGATCTGCTCAGATCAATTATTAAATTAGTGGATTACCCCTTTTTTTATTTTTTATTGCATACCATTGAGCAAATAATAAAAAAAAAAAACTGGATGGATTAGATTTCACCTTTTTTATTGAGGAATGTGTTCAATTTAACAAAATTGACCTGCATGTCCACCTGTTACCCAAATAAAAAGGATTACTTAAACCAAATGAAAAAAAAAATTTTTTACCTAACCACAAATAAATATGGAAGGACATTCTGTTTGAAACTTATTTCTAAATTGCGTATATCGTCAATACAAAACGATGGCAAGTTACTCTCGGGAAGAATTGACCGATATGTACTATTGCTACGGTTTAGCAGATGGTTCCAGTCAGGAAGCACAGAGATTGTACGCTGAAAGGTTCCCCAATAGGAGATGTTCCCCATTAAGAGACTCAAAGGAGAGAAAGGTCATCTGGTGGATCAACAGACATAGAGGAACGGATTTTGGAACTGGTACGACGTAATCCCAACCTTAGCACCAGAAGGATAGCAACTATGCTTGGATTGCCCCAAAACAGGGTCTGGACAGTGATTCAAAACGAAAGCCTTCACCCATATCAGTTTACCCCAGTGCAAGAGTTGACATGAAATGATAACATTTTGAAAGCTGAATTCTGTAGAACGCTATTGCTGAGGGAAGAAACAGAACACAACTACTTTAAAAGGATAGTTTGGACAGATGAAGCACAGTTTACCAGAGATGGAGTTACTAATTTCCACAACTTGGAATGTAAAGTAATAAAAAAGTTTCAATTGGATTTCACTTATATCACAGTCCACAAAAACTAGATTTTAATATTAAAAAATCAATGAAACGTTGCAATGATTTGTTCACAAGAAATATTCTGGTGTCTTAACCCAAACAACAAGAACTATACCGAAACATTGAAAATGAAAATACCGATAAAAAAAAACACTTGTAGCATAAATGTCTCAGAGTAGGTAAATACTTAAGTAGGTACTTTTCTTGAAAAAGAAACTGCTTAAAGTCAACATTCCTTAAAGGTATTTTATTTCAAAGACAAGGAAAGATTATAAAATAAGAAGGAACTGTGTGCTGTAACAGCTGAAACTATAGAATACAAAATTTAAATTTGTAGTCATTTAAAACAAATATTTTGCTTTCTTTAACATAATGAATAAATAGAGCAATTATATTGTTTAACAAAAAATAGTAATTTTAAAACGAATTTGTCTTAATTCAATTAAATAAACAAAAATAAATAATAACAAATTATAAAAATTTATATGACAAAATCTAACATTCTTTTAAAAAATATTTTTACTTATGTAATTTTGCAAAAAGTGGCCAATGTAGTTAAGGCTTAACTTTTACTTTTTGAAAACTTGAGATATGAGATAGGATTTTGTAGTAGGTTGACGAAAGACAAAAATTTTTTCGCAAAAAGTACTTTTTGAAGTTGAATGTAGTTCAGCCTCTTTTAGGTGTGTTCAGAAATATGATAACAAAGTGTTGGCAGGCGGGGTGTAAACACCCACACCTTTAGTGTTTTTCAACCTTAAACCTTACGTTCTTACAAAAACCATATTGTATATCCAACCTCATCATTACTTACGATCTTAATGTCCGATATCCGGCAACCTTTTTCCTTTTATATAATTTTTCATTTTGTTCTCGCTTCTCGAATTATCAATTTCGTATCATAGCTCTGAATATATCTCTTTTTATATTCATTTTCATTTTAATACTTAAGGCTAAACAATTGTAAGTATTAGTTATTAATAAGTAGCCGTGGCGTGATGGTTAGTGCGATGGACTGTCATGCCGGAGGTCTAAGGTTCGACCCCCAGCCTCGCCACCTATTTATTTAAAAGAAAAAAAAAACGGCTACTGCCTCTTGCGAGGAATTGACAAATCCTCCAAGAGTATCTCCTGTCACAGAAAAGTGCCGCTCGTTAGCCGTTCGGATTCGGCAATAAACTGTAGGTCCCCTCCATTCCTTCAAACACGCACACATGAATGGTTGAGAGTTGTAAGTCACTAGGCCCTTGTTCTTCATGAGCTGTTGTGCCATCAAATTTATTTTTATTTTTTAGTTATTAATAAGTATGAATTAACAACTAAATTTAATTTGAATATTCATCCCAATAAAGGATTTTGTAACTATAAACCACAAATCAGAGTTTTAGTTCACAAAAGTTTAGCTGTCGGCTTACTGAGCCGCCATACAAAGGGTTAGTTATTTCATAGCTGATAATCTTTAATCCATAATTATTCCAACTTGTATATATTCCTTTTCACAAAACAACTGCGCTAGCGGGAAAAAATATTTTTTGAAAAAAGTGGCCAGTATAAGTTAAGGCAAGGCTTAAACATTCAACTACTTTTTGGAAAAAGTAACAAAAAGTGGAAAAGTGAAAAACAAAAATTTGCGTTAAAGATTACCTACTCGGTACAAAAAATCTGTATAATCTGTCAACCCAATCTTATATAACGAACTTAACGTAACTTTGCTAAAGTGTTTGGCTTTTTCTAGTCTACCAGCCATTTGTAATGCCTTTTCAGAGTTTTTCAGGTCAAACTACATAGATTCTTCCAACAATGTTAACTTTTGTGTTGGCCCTTCCGAAAACACTGTTAATATAGGGCAATTAAACATCTCCATATCAGAAGTAGAAAAGGTTTTATCTGGCTTAAATGAAGATATAAATGCTGGTCCTGATGGAGTTCCACCTATACTATTAAAAAAGTATGCGACTGCATTTTCAAGAGTTTTGTGTCTTATTTTTAACTGTTCACTTGACAGTGGAGAGTTTATTTCGGAATGGAAAACATCCTTTATAACTCCCATTCATAAAAGTGGTTCTAAACAAGACATAACGAACTACCGTCCTATCTGCAAATTATCTGCAATACCGAAGTTATTCGAAAAAATAGTATGTGATAAGCTTAAATTTTTATTGAAAGAAACTATATCTCCTTTCCAACATGGTTTTGTATCAGGTAGATCAACTTCTTCAAATCTAACCATTTTTACTAATTTTGTTCTAAATTCAATGGAAAAGGGTCACCAAGTAGATGTTATCTACACTGATTTTGCTAAGGCATTTGATAGGGTGCATCATAATATTTTGATAAAAAAAATCGAAAAAATTGGATTTCATTCAAAGATGCTGAAGTGGTTGATAACCTATCTTAATGGGCGTTGTCAGTATGTTTGCATAGATTCAATCTACTCAAAGCCTATCTCAGTTTCATCTGGTGTTCCTCAAGGAAGCCACTTAGGTCCAATATTGTTTCTTATATTTATAAATGACTTACCTAGTATTATCCGAAATTCAATGTGTCTATTATTTGCAGATGACTTAAAATTTTTTAGGTGTATAAATAGTGTAACCGATTGTGTTCCTCTCCAGAACGATATCAGTAACCTTTCCGACTGGTGTAAAAAAAATCATTTAAGTTTAAACATTCCTAAATGCCAATGTTTCTCTTTCACTCGCCGTCAGCAACCAATTGTTTACGACTATAATATCAATAACCATCTTCTCGAAAGAGTTTCGATGAAAAAAGATCTTGGAGTTATTTTTGACTCCAAACTTAACTTTTCAAAACATATTGAATTTATAGTAAATAAAGCAAACTCCATGTTGGGATTTATCTACCGAAGTTCTTTTGACTTAAATGATCCTTACACATTAAAATCCCTTTACGTAGCTTATGTTAGGTCAATTGTCGAGTATTGCTGCATAGTGTGGAATCCATTCTACAATATTCATACTATTAGAATTGAAAGCATTCAAAAAAAATTTACTAGATTAATTATAAATAAATTGAGATGGAACATTGAAATGCCCTCTTATAACACAAGATGCAAGCTTATTGGCATTCAGACGTTGGAAAACCGCCGTAAGATGTTTGCTATTATTTTTGTCCACGACATTTTATCTTACCACATCGATAGCTCATTTCTTTTGGCTCTTATAGATCTTTATGCTCCTTCTCGTGATCTAAGAACTCGAACCTTGTTCCGTGAAAGTGCTCATCGAGTTAATTATGCCTCTAATGAACCTATAACTCGCAGTGTCAGGGTGATTAACAATGCTTCGTTTTTCATAGATTTTGACTTTTATATGAGTAGAAACTCATTCAAAAACATGCTAGCCATGTACTACTTAACTAACTAAAAGCTCATATTAATATTACTTTTATGTTTATGTATTATATTAAGTTTATATAATCTTTAGTCTAATTGAGTATAATTGTAAACTCTAGTTGATGAAAAAATAAATAAAAAAAAAAAAAAAAATAAAAAAATAAATATTTTTGTGTTTCAAAATTGTATCTTAATTCTAGTGCATTTCAACAAAATTCATTTTTTTTATTTAAAATCCAAGTATAGTTTCTTGTTTACTTTAAATCTCCGAAAAAGTTCAAAAGTCGATAGAAAACTTCAACCTTGGCAAATAGCATAGGTACACAAAAGTATGTTATGTTTTTAAGCATCATTTACCGGGATAATTATTAGACTTGAATATCATTGTTTTGGTGTATTAATATATACCTTTTCAATTTAATTTATTTTTTGCCTTCTAAGCTTATCAGTTTTGAAATTCTCTCAAAAAAGATTAATTCACTATCTGGCATCACTGATTCGAATGTCTTTTCCAACTTTTTTTAAAAGTACATATAAGTATACCTAACTACTAAAAGTATATAACTACATATATGTACCAAGCGAAAATACATCTCGTTTTTCCAAAAGAGTGGGAGTGAGATGTAAATACTGGATCTGAAACGTAGAAAAAAGTCGGTGCAGCAACAGCAAGAGTATCTATACATAGACTTTTAATAATATACTAGATACCCAACTCATGCCTTTTTGTATGAGTGTAAAGTGAAGCTTTGCCACCATTATCTCATAGGCAAAAACGTCAATTATTATGTAAATAATGTTTCGGTGTTTTTTGGAAATAATTGTTTATCTTGGGATGTAAAGAGAATAGAAAAATTATATTGGTATCAAATGAAAGGTATTTTTATCATCTTTTAAACATAAGCAAAATTATATTCCTATATTTTATGCATTTCAAGATATTTTATTTAGATTCAAATTCTTGATAGTTTTATTTGCTAAGACTGAGAATTTTGAACACTGATATCTTTAAAAATTTAAAGGTCACATATACTTTTTTTGGCACAATTGTAAAGGTAAATTAAACACCTTAATTTAATATATAATTTAGTGTCATTTATCAAATAAATTCTTAACTATAAACAAAAATCCCCAAAAATGCACATTAATACCTATACAATTCTTATTTTCTATTACCGTTATTTTCATTATTTTCTATAGAACTATACCCTCTAAAGCAACCTTTTCAGTGATGTATCTATCATATTTCCATTAATTTTTCATGTTTTTCATGTACCTACATAATAATTCCAATCAATTTGATATTATCTCATTTCACTTGCAAAATTGAAAGGGAAATCCGATTTTTTCAAATTCAATTTAAAAAAAAACTGCGTAAATAATTTTCTTATATTTATTTTATTTACGAAAAGTTCTGGGGGGGGGGGGGTCATGACCTGCTGACCCCCCCCCTCCCTATATACGCCGGCCAGATTTACTAGAAGATGTACCTTTGGTTATAATAGACAATTTAATATACCAACAAGATGGAGCTCCAGCGCACTTTAATCATTTCAACGCCTGATGGATAGGAAGGGGAGGTCCCACTGAATGGCCACCAAGAACACCAGATTTAACTCCCTTGGATTTCTACGCTTGGGGATTCATGAAGAACTATGTATATGAAGTTGAAATTTCTTCTTTGGAGCAACTTAAACAACGCATTGAAGTTGCCGGAGTCAAATTGCAGGAGAATTTGGCGGACTTAAATTTATCTGTAGCCATAAGAAGATACTTTGCCTTCTAAAGAGTGGGGAACATATCGAAAATTTCTTATAATATCATTAATTTTTATTAGAATAGGCTAAAATGTAACAGACATTAAAAATATTACTAGTTAATAAAGTTATTTGTTGTATTACTTGCTAATAAAATTAAGGGTGTATATGCAAAGATAGATATGAAAAAAAATTAGTTTGAAACTTATTTTTTTTCATTAATTTTTTTTTTTTTTCAAAATTTCGAGTTTGGAAATTAATTTTTCAAAAACTATTCACTAACACAACTTAACTTAAAATGAAAATCAAAGAAGAGATTCCTGGCTTTCCAAAAAGATATAGCATGAAATTTTAAGTTGTACCGTTGTTTTTAAATATTTTTTTTCTGTTTTAAGTCAATTTTTTTAGAAAATTTCCCCTCCTGCCTAAACGGGGGGAAATAGACCCCCCTCCCATACCATTTTTTTCTTGTCTTAACCTAACCTACTTGCTCCAGCAGTTTGGTGCATCTTATACCGATCACCCTGTATATGGACTGCCAGCATTGACTTATTATACATATAACACACTTCGTTTGCATGGCGACTAAGGCACTTCATCTAGAAGCGGTAACCGAGTTATCTTCAGCAGCGTTCATTATCCAAACTGCTCAGCAGATTCCAAGTTACATCAAAACTGAAGTTAAAAAACAATTTCTATTTATATTGTTTTAAAGGTAGTAATTAGATCTTTGATTCATATTAAAAAGAATTTAATATTTATATGAACTTTTTGAATAAATATATTTTGAAAATGATTGAATTCTCTCATTTTCGACTGCTTTTTTTTGCATCTAGTCGAGATAAAAATTCAACGTAACTTTCGCATTATGGTATTTACGTTGATTAAATAAAACAAAATGAGTAAAAACGTTACTAATTCATTTAAATGTTTTTTTTTTTCATGATAACGCAAATATTTAGTTCACCTATTTGCCACAAGATGGTTTCTTTCGAATATGACCCAAACATGAACACTAAATATATAGAAAAGAACACTAAATATATGTGAAAGACATGTTTGTAGGAGTAGGTAAAGCAAGTTGGGATTTGTTTGCATAAGTGGTTTTCAAAACAGATTGTTGTTGAAAACAAGAGATGAGGAACCTCGGAAGTTGATAGTATCCGTATGGCATCGAATGTGATGAATGAAAATAATGGACATTAGTAATTCATTCTTATTTTTTTTTTTTTCGTGTAAGGAGATGGGTATTTTTTTGATTTGGATGATGTATGATTAATAAGAAGCTTACATAATACCGACAATGAGTGTAAGTGGAGGTTTATTTGTGTGGCATGCCATGTAATGACGATGTAATAATGGTGTTTTGTTTCACGCATTGTTGCAGCGCACGATAGAAAACTATTAGGTGCTATTGGAAAAAACGTCAGATTCATACAAAATTCAAATGTTTGTGTTTTACTTTCCGCACTTCCGTTCAACTATGTTTTATCTCTACAATTCTCAGTTTAAAAACAATACAGTACGATGCCAGTTATAGCTTTTATTGAAATTCTTTAAAATTTTAATAAAATTGTTGGGAAACTTAAAAAACAAAACCAGGGATTATTTTAATGGCAATATACGCAATCATCATGTTTTTGAAAAAAAAAAATTATTTTGGTCCAACTTTCCATAATATACATACACTCCGCTTCACTTGAATAGAAACAAACGTTTTTTTTACTCTAAGAGCGTGTTGCGCTTTGGCATTTTTAGAAATCCACTTTTTGTTTTAGTTCTTTTAGAAAAATGCAGTTTTATTCGCAATAGATCCCTCTATTGCGAATAAAACTGCATTTTTAACCATTTTTCTAAGTACTTCATAAAAATCACTGTTTATTTTTGCGTCACTTAAATTGAAACAGTATGCTATTTTTATCTATAGGTTACGGTTAGAAGAAAAAATATTGTTATAATATTGGAAGTGTAGATTAAAAATAATAATTGTTTAATCAAAAAATTATGGTCCGCGGAAAACCATTAAACGCTGCAGAAAAAGCCAAAATAGAAGTACATGCGGAAAATAAGCTTCCCCTACGCATAATTGCCAAAGAAAATAAGAAGAAGTGTGAAAATTGTTTGGTTGTTTCTCAATAATAAAGAAAACTATGGAAAAATATGAAAGGTGGGCAAGCAAGAGCCACAACAAATGCAGACCGAAGAAAGTTAAATAGACTGACTTCCAATTCATGTGACCTTGCTGCGCTGCTAAAATCAAGTCAAAGAGTGGAATTACAGCTAGTTTAAATACTATTAGACGTGTCATTTTTGGGTCATAACATTTAAAGCGCCTAAAATTGAAGAACAAACCACCGTTAAATCCAATACGAAAACAACATCGAAAATATTTTTACTGGAAGAATATGACGTGGAGTGGAGAAAAGTGGTATTTTCTGACGAAAAAAAAAAATTAATTTAGATGGACGGATGTAATTACAATTTTAATGACGAGGAACGAACCAATGTTTTTGGAGCGCCACCATAGGTGGCGTTATTGTGTGGGGTGCGATTTCCAGGTTTGGAATAATTAATCTGGAGTTTCCCACTTTCAAAATGACGGCAAACTCTTACAAGAGAATATTGCAAGAAGCTTTCCTTAAGTTTACCGATGTCTTTGGACCAATACCATGGACATTTCAACAAGACAACGCACCAATCCACAACGCAAGAATCATTAAAAGTTGGATATCCTAGAAAAATGTCACCTTGCTTCAATGGTCACCGTACTGTCCGAACCTAAATATTATCGAAAACATGTTGAGATGGATGGTTCATAGGGTGTACGATTCTGGACTTCAATATGAGGACAAAGAACCACTTACTGCTGCAATAAAAGAAGCGGGGAGTGCAATTTCCTTACATAATATAAAACAACTGTATGATTCACTAACCAACAGGGTTTTTGAAGTTGTTTCAAATAAAGGTGGTAGCACACATTATTAAAATACGATTATAAATTTAAAAAAACTACCCTCTTTTACTGCATTTTTTTTTTTTTTTTTCTATATTTAAGAGACTGTTTCTATTTAAGTGAAGCAAAAAAAAAATCAGTGTTTTTTATGAAGTAATTAGAAAAGTGGTAAAAAATAACCGAATGGTATATTTCTGAATTATTCTGCATATGCAGTTTCACTCGCAATAGATAACTCTTAAAAGAACTAAAACAAAAAGGTGAATTCCTAAATTTATGAAAGCGCAACACGCTCTGATAGTAAAAATAAAAGTTTGTTTCTATTCAAGTGAAGCGGAGTGTATAGGTATTTATATATTATGTTCATTGATTTTTGATATTTAAATGATTGCACTACCTTATCAGTGATCATTGACGAAATAAAAATCATTTTATGTGGAATGTTTTGGCATAATAATTTTTTTTGACAAATAAATTTATTTTGGAATACTAAAGAAGAACTGTTCAAAATAAACGGTTAACATTTTCAATTGTCGTTTTTTTTTCGAACAATTACGTTTTCAATGAAAACTCATCTTTTAAAATTTTAGTTATTAGGGGCAAGTTATAGCTATCATTGAAATTCATCATTGAAAATTTTAATGGCCCCTAAGGCGCCAGTTATAGCTATCGTTGAAATTCATCATTGAAAATTTTAATGATCATTGAAATTCATCATTGAAAATTTTTAATTAATTAAAGGAAATTTAAAACCAAAATTAGTAATTATTTTGATGCCAATGTGAAGCTGACGACTCAATTAATATTTATTGCGAAAATCGTTTCGGTCCAAACTTCCACATAAATTGACTTTAAATTTTTCAATGATTGCACTACATTATCAATGATCATTGAAATAATAAAATTCATTTCATGAGAAAGGTTGGGCCGAAATAAAATTTTTTTTTGATATATTAGTTAAGTTAAGAGCTATATTTTGGCATCGAAAAAATCATAGATTTTGCATCCTAAACATCTTAAAATGAATCATTAAAATTTTCAATTATGGGTTTCAATGATAGCTATAACTGGCGCCTTAGTTTTAGGAAGTCTTGTATTATAGTTTAATATTCTTATATTAAGTCTAGTACGCAGATCGGGAAAAATTTTTTTCTTTTCATACAAAATTTTTCGCAGGACAAATTTTGTCTTCAGTTTTTTTCCAGGCAGTACGCAGTTCACGCGCAAAATTGTGACGTTTGTACTCGTTGTAGGGTGAAGTCTCCACTAAATTTTGCCAGGAAAAATAATAAGTTGATATTTTAAAATTGTGTCCAAATCAACAAATCTAATTTTCCAGAATACATAGGTTAAGGAGAATTGAGTAAAAACTGGAGTTTTATTTGTCAAAAAAAAAAGTTTAAAAAGGAACGGTTGGTTATTCTGTATTCCAAAATTCTGTATGACCGAAATCCTCCAAATGAATTGTTAACCCTGTATGAAAATATATTTCTATTTCATTGTTCTGTAAACCCTATATTCTGTATTCCAAAATTCTGTTTATTACAATTCTGTAAACCTAAAGTTCTGGAAAACATTTGAAATTTAAAAATTACTTCTGGTCTTGATGAGTATATGAAATAAAGAATTAATTTTCAGGAATACAGTAGAAATCAAATCCAAAATTATGTAATTTTATTATAAAAGAAGTAAATAAAGAATACTGTGTACTTAGACTTACAAAATTCTGAAAAGAAATCGTAGTGCTTCAAATGAAGACATTTTGTCTTCAAATAAAGTGCGTAAAACTATTGACTTAGCCATGGCAAGTGCCGATGATGATTCCAGAAAGAATCGCTGGACCCCTTTACAATGTCTAGTCGATGATAATGATATGGAAAGTGAAGTTGTTATACCACCTAAAACCACTAGGAAGGAACGAATTCCTCCAATAAAAGTGTTGCAAAAGCCCAGTGAATTTATTCATAATCTTATGAACAGTAAAAAAATAACTGATTATTCTATTAAAAAAATGTCCATTGGAATCAAAATTCAATGTGAAAGTATTGAATCTCATAAAATGACCTGCGATGCTCTAAAATCATCTGAGTGTCAATTTTTTCTCATGATCTTTCTGGTGAAAGATCATTCAAAGTAATTCTTTTCGGCCTTGATGCTGTGCCTACAAATGAACTTAAAATTGAACTAATTAAACTCGGACTCAAGTGCAAGGATATAAAACTATTGTCCAAATGTTATGAAAAGTATATTGATACATTTTATATTGTGTACTTAGAACAAGGTTCTATTCGTTAAGTGACATTAAAAAAATATTAAATCCATTTATCGTACCCAAGTAAAATGGGATTATCAACGTAGACGCAAAACAAGTATAACCCAGTGCCACAACTGTCAAATGTTCGGGCATGGTGAAAAGAACTGCCATGTCAAAACATTTTGTGCAAATTGTTCCGGTCACCACAAAACTAGTGAATGCAATATAAATGATAAAATTCAATGTGCGAACTGCAAAGAGCATCATAAATCCACAGATCCTAACTGTATGAGCAGACAAAATTTTTTAAAAATTAAAGAGAGGATATCAAATGGTAAGTGGCAGATCACTCCTATTAAAAATCATGTTCAACCTTTGGGCCCAACAACGTCTTTTGTCAATACAATGGAGAATTTTCCACCGCTCAAAGCATTACCGAGAAGAGCTCAAGCTAGTGCCAGCAGACCTTCATCATCGGTGGCAGCGCCCTTACATCCACCACCACCTGTCCCAAGTCGAAAGTGGTCAAACCAGTCCAGCGGGAGAGTTAACACTGAAAATAATATTTTTTCAATGGAAGAGATCCAATCTCTTACTGTCGAGATGACAACTCAACTAAGCCACTGCTCATCGAAAGCAGATCAATTTAATGTAATCGCCCAGTTAGCGATTAAGTATTTGTATAATAATGTCAAGTAATCATACGTTAAGTGTTATACGTTGGAATGCACAAGGCATTCGTAATAAAACTTTTGAATTTTTTTCTTTCTTAAGCAGAAATAAAATTGATGTTGGTTTGGTCTCCGAAACTTGGCTCTCTAGTAATGCAGCTCTTTCTAACTCAGAATACAATTGTTATCGAGTAGACAGAGTTGATAGACTTAGCGGCGGTGTTGCCATTGTAGTGAAAAAAACAATTAAACATACTCTTTTACCAGTTGTTAATACAAAATACATTGAAAATATTGGTATTGATGTACATTTCTCAAATAATAGAAAGATATCAATTTTGTCGGTGTATTTCCCAGGTGGTTCTACGAATTCACTGCGTAGAGAACTCTTCAAATCAGATATATTGAAACTAATAAACATTAATGGTCCGTATTTAATTGGGGGAGACTTAAACTGCAGACACAGGAAATGGGGATGTGTAAGAGCTAATGCATGGGGCAACATGTTAGAAAACTTAGAAACATTCTTTTTAAATTATATTTCCAAATAGTCCTACTTACTATCCATCAGATAGACGTAAAAGTCCCTCAACAATAGATCTCTATCTAACAAATACGTCTGGTCTTTTTTCCCAACCTTTGGTTTGCAACAATTTGACTTCAGACCACTTACCTGTTAAGTGTGGGGTACTAGACTCTCCAAGCACAAGCATGAGATATTTGTATGATCTAGGTAAAGGAAATTGGTCAAGGTATCGGAACACAATAAAAAATCGCCTGAGAAATAGCGACAAAAACATAGACAATGTAGAATCGACTGATCAAATAGACAACTTTATAAATAATTTTGAAGCTAATATCTCAGAAAGCATTGATCTATCTGTTCCTAAGAAAACGAAATCTGATCGGAAAGGTAAACTGCCGCAACATATTTTAAATATTATAAAGCTGCGAAATTGTCTCAGACGACAATGGCAGCGTAACCGTAATCAAATTTTATACTCTGAAGTCAAATCACTAAATAACGAGATCAAAACTGAAGTTTTTAAATTTAAAAACATTGAATGGAATTTAAAACTTCAGTCATTAAATAAAAACAGCAAGCCGTTCTGGAACATATCCAAGGTTTTAAAAATGAGAAATAGATTTATTTCGGCATTTCAAAACACTCATAACACATATATCACGAATTCCGATAAAGCAAACACTCTCGCTAATCCTTTTTATGAGAATCATGAAGTATTTAACGGAGTTGGATCTCCCCAATTTCATAATCACGTTGAAGATGTTATAAACAATTTAAATTCATTACCTGTCACCATATCTGAGAACTTTTACATTAATATTGATGATCTGGTTGCCATTATGTTCGTAACCTTCAAATAAGAAAGTCAGTGGGCTTCGATGGCATCAAAAATATTTTTCTCAAAGAACTGCCTTAGTCTGGTTTTGAGTACCTCTTATTTATATTCAATAGTTGTATTAAATTTCAATACTTCCCTATTTGCTGGAAAGTGGCCAAGGTTGTACCTATTTTAAAACCTGGGAACCAACCTAATGACCCAAAAAGCTATAGACCCATAAGTCTCCTGAGCTGCACGAGCAAAGTCTTTGAGATACTTATCAAATTCAAATTGAATAATTTTATTGTAACTAATAATATTTATCCACCTCAACAGTTCGGCTTCCGCGAACATCATAGCACTGTACAGCAGGTGAATCGAATAACAAAACACGTTCGCACCAATTTTGTTAATCAAAAATCTACTGGTCTAGTTCTTTTAGATGTAGAAAAAGCGTTCGATAGTGTGTGGCATAATGGCCTGTTATATAAAATGCTAAAATTTAATTTCCCAGCACATCTTATTAAATTAGTCCAAAGTTTTTTGGCTAATAGACACTTCATCGTTTCCATATTTGGTGACTTATCTCAGAAGCTATGTGTGCCAGCAGGAGTGCCCCAAGGATCTGTTTTAGGTCCCCTCCTCTGTAACATATATACGGCTGACTTTCCTCTACTCCCAAACTGTGAATCAGCCATATACGCCGATGACACTGCTATATATTCATCTGATGTACTTAGTTTAAGTATTGAAACTAACCTACAATCAGCACTGAACATTTTATACAGTTACTATAGCAAATAGGAAATTAAAATAAATGCATCAAAGACCCAGGCAGCCTTTTTTACAAGAAAAAGAAAATCCTGTTTTCTTCCGAGCAATAATCATCATCGGCTAAATACCTGGGAATACATCTCGACAAAAGACTAACATTCAATGAACATGTACAAAAAACAATAACCAAAGTAAATAAAACCATTAGAATTATGTATCCGCTAATTAACAGAAAATCTCTTTTGTGCAATGATAATAAGCTGATTATATTTAAGGTAATATTTCAATCAATTATGCTTTACGGGAGCCCAGTTTGGGGTCAATGCGTAAAAACGCATATCAAGAAGATACAAATCTCACAAAACAAACTATTAAAAATGATGCTCAGACTTCCCTGGCATTTTTCCACTAGCGAATTACACAACCGTGCCAATGTCGAATACATATCTGCAAGAATCTCAAATTTGAAAGAAAGATATAATAGTCGTTGTCAAATGTCTGACAACACACTTATCACAAATCTAGTCAATGTGTGAACATAAATGTAAATATATTTTTCGTATATTTATCTGTTCATCTGATTTTTTTTTTTTTTGTATACATATTATTTATTATTTTTGTTTTCTGCATTAATGTAATATATTTAATTCTGTTCATATCATTTTTTGTGGTTACCTATTCCTATAAATTTATATTCTTTTCTTCTTCGTCTTATATATATCTGAAAAAGATGTATATTATTTGCTATTTATTTAATATTTATTTGTTTATAAACTCATGCGTTATTTATTACGTTATTGTTTATATTTTATTATTTATTTATTTATCTATATATTTATTTGTTTATTTATTTATTTATTTATTTATTTATATATTTATTTATTTATTTATTTATCTATTTATTTATTTATTTATTCATTTATTTTGTATTCATTAATTTATTTATGTATTTATTTATTTATTTATCTAATTATTTATTTTCCTTAACAACGTCTGTGATATCACAATTTAATTAAAAGATAAAAAAAAAAAGTATTTACATATGTAAAAAAAAAAAAAAAAAAAAAAAAATTATTATATGATATATCATATGTTTATATTTTTCTCCTGTTTAGTTTATCACAACTTAAAATATTTTTTGATCTTTATAAATAAAAACAAAATAATTTGTGCACAATGAATAATATTTTTTAGAAGTAAGGTAGTCCTAACCATAACTCTATGTAAACTGGGCGATAGCATACAATACAATGATTGTAAATTATTATGATTGGTCAATAAAAAGAAACAAAAAAAAAGAATTTTGTTCAAAATTTTCTAAATTGAACGTAAATTGTAATATTTCAAAACGAGATAACTTTAGTTAAATATTCCAAAAAAGCAAAATAAAAACTAGTTTGGAAATTATTTAAAACAAATTGGAAACACCTTAATAGTATGTTCCCACTGACCCTGAAATTGCACAATTTCGAGAACTCAATTTTTAAATTACGCAAAGTGTTCACACTGAAAATGAAACAATTTCGTATGCCAGCTGACGTCAAGCTCCACTTAACTGGCCAACTTTTTCTCCCAGAGCTCAAAAAAAAGCTCTTCTTCAGGCGACGTCCAACATTTTTTTGGTTTATATTTTCTTTTCGCCATTTTTTTTTTTGGAATCATTTTAAAAAACGAAACAACGAAGGAAATTAACAGTTAACAGCAAATTAGCAGTCGTTCTTTATAGTTCTGTTCGTTCACTTAATTGGGAAGTTGTAATAAACTCTTATAAAAGGTTATTTTGTAAGCAATTTCGTTGAAATTGAGGTGATTTGAGATGATTTTGAAATTTCGTCCTTGTATGGGTAATTGTGCAATTTTGAAGATAATTTCGGAAAAATAATCCAAAATAAGGCAATTTCACTCAGTGAGAACATTAATTAAATTTGTTTGAATAAAAATGTCAAAAATTAAGGCATACAAACAGTCTTCTTATCTATCCTCCCAATTCTGTATTTGAAAATTCTGTAAATTGAAAAAAAATTCTCAATAATGAAGAGTGTTCACTTTTTAACTATCAAAACAATTTTTATATTTAATTTGTAGACATCTACTTTATTTTTGTAGAAAGGTTATTTATGTAAAGTTGATAGTCAACAGAAGAATCAACACCCTTGCCTTACACCAATAACACATACATCATCATAACTTCTCCACAAGCGGCTCTTAACTCTTATCTTATGACCACAAATTAACTATAGCTAAGATGTGGTTTTAAATAAGAAAACTTTTGTTATTTTTTAATGTTTCTCTTTTTTTTTTTTTTAGTTTAGTAGACGTGGTCCATAGAAGTATATCCAACTTTGAAGATTTGAGTATGTGAACTCAGTGAAAAATAAAATAAAATTAAAAATTGTTTAGGAGTTATCTTACAATTTCACAAATCAAAAAGTGATACCTATCCAGAGCATAATTCTTACGATAATCGAAATTTATCAAAGCGTACAGCACTACGGCTTTATAAAATTCAATGTCATGTCTCAAAACTCAATCATTCTTTATGCATTTACCTACCTCAAGAACTATTCCATATACCAATGAGGTATCGGAATCAATTATAAAGACCAAAGGCACAATTTTGTTACGAAAATAAGATCACTTGTCCGTCCGACACAATAATAAGAACAAAAGATCAAGCTATGTAAATAAAATAACTAGACCGGTTTTCCTTCCGAAATAAAAATAACACAACCAAAACCTAATACCCAACCATCAAAACTCAAGCCGAACAAGAAATTAAACAGAAATGTTCTGTTTCTGTGTCTTGTATCTGACTCTGTGTGTGTACACACACTTTCTGTTTACTTCAGTCTTTTTGCACTTGGATTATGAGAGGAATTCTTTATTTTTTTCGTAAATTCGAATTTGCGAATCTTCGAATCTGAGTTCGACATTTTGGGCGGAGGTCTCTTAATAGATCAAATCATCTAAAACGACAGAAACTCCAAAAGAAACCACTTCTAAAAGAGCAACGGAAATGCATACGTTTAGAAATTTCTAGACTCCATATGAGTTGGAAAAATTAATGGCTCCCCGTGGTTTTTTCGGATGAGAAAAAGTTTAGTTCTGATGGCCTTTAACTATTACTTTCACGATGTGAGAAAAGAAGAACGTTTTCTGGGCGCGACATCATAGTCAAGGAGGAGGTGTTAGTATGGGGAGCAATTAGCTACTATGGCACTTTTAAGCTTGAGTTCCAATAATCAAAAATGACTACAATTAGTTACAAGGGAATCTTGTATGAAAATTTTCGGATATTTTCCATAAACTGGACTTTTCAGAAAGATAAATTGGATAGAGAGTCAGAATATGGAAATGCTTCAATGACCGCCGCGCCGCCATACTCACCTTACCTTATTGAAAATGTTTGGGAACGGTTAGTACGAAAAGCTTATTAGTCTGGTCGTCAGTTTGATGACAGGGGATCTATTAATGTAGCCATAAAGAGGCTGTATGATTCCATGCCGGACCGAATTTATGAAGTCATTGTGAACAAAAGCGGCAATACCCACTACTAGAATTAAACAATAAAAAACTTATTTAAGAAAAACTTGATAGATTTTAATATTTGTGTCTATACAGTTAACGCAAAGGAAATCTGCATTTTTCCATATGGAACGCTTTGCAAGAGTGCCAGAGAAAATATAGAGGTACTTTTTGAATTATTCTTTCTGATTTGTTTTCTCAACATCATTAGTCAACCAACAATAAGCATCATCGGATGATTCATTAACGCACAAGGTTTGGAAAAAATGGAAAACGAACCTTAGGAAATGTTTGTGCTTATTCAGTTGAAGCGAAGTGTACATTGCATTCCATGACCTAGTTGGTCAGTTAGGTCAAGACAATGTTCAAATGTCTTGGTAAGCAATTAAATGTTTTTTTATGATCTAAGTAAGTATTCATAGTCTAACATTACAATTGCATTATACAGGGTGTCCTGTAAAGGATGGTCCAAACTGAATATGGTGATAGGCTAGGTCGTGAACTTTCAGAATTTGGTAACCTAACGGTTTTCGAGTAACGGCTGTTCTTTTTTTAATTTGCCCATGATTGACTTTTTATTTTTTTTTTTATTTTTACACTAAGCCAGTAATAAGAATTTTTGTGTGCATTCAAATAATTTTAATTTTATACACCATTTTTACAAAATTACTAGATAAAGTCATAGCTTGATTAAAATTATTTTTTTACTTCAATCTTTGAAAGAGCGTCCTGCAAAAAAATCGTATGACTCAAGACTGGTTCTTACTTTTAAAAAATTGCCTTGCCTTTGGACTTTCTAAAAAGGTATAAATCTCACCAATGCAAACTCTAAATCAAAACTAACAACCATTTAAACTCAATCAGTCGTAGTTTTAACAAAAATTAAAATTCCTTTTTTTTTGTTTTTTTTTTTTTTGTATTGTATTGTTTTTGGTTTTTATAGGTGTTTTCTTTTTTGTTTTTGTTTGCTTTTTTTAGTTCATTTATAAAAATTGTTCAAAATTTGCCCCTCCTTCACGTATGCAAGCTCTACAGCGTTTAAAAGACTGTCTTTTTAAATCTCTTTTGCTTGGCGTGTTGCTTATTTCTGCAGCAGAAACCTGAATACGTTGCTGGATTTCATGTATGTTTGAAATGGACTTAGCATAGAGTTTTTCCTTGACCCAATAAAAAAAAGTCCAACGGATTAAGGTCTGGTGACCGAGGTGGCCATAAAATTGGTCCACCAAGCCCAATACATCGGTTATGGTAAGAATTGTCCAAAAAACGTCTCACATTAATACTGTAATGGGCTGGGCAACCTCGTGTTGATACCACATTGACTGTATTATGGCATGTGGCTCGTCTTCCAACAAAAAAATAGCCTAATTTGCAGAAAATCTAAATAAATTTAACTATTTAGTGTATGCGGCAGTTCAATGGGTTCTACTATGTGGCCATTCAAAATCCCAGTCCAAAAATTTATTTTGAATTGGGATTGGTAATTTCCTTCTCGCACCAAATGCGGATTTTCCAATTGCCAACTATGGAGGTTATGCAAGTTGACAAATCCATCTTTTCTGCAAGATGGCTCGTAGGTCCACAATATTTTGTTTTTGAGACCCCTGTTGCCCTTTCGATGGCTCTAATAGATGTAGAAGGGTCATTCTCGACAGCTAGCAAAACTGCCTCATCATGATGGCGTTGACTTTTTCCTTGTCCTAGACTTCTATGAAAAGGCGATGGTCAGGATGAGAAGCATTTGGGTACCTCTCAGCATATGTTCTGTTCTCCACATTCTCCATAAATGCATTGAAGCATATTCCCAAGACATTTTAAATTACTTTTTCTTTCAAACCAAAAAAAGACTATTATCTCACTTTAAATAAGCGCCATTACTTTTGAACGTTTTAAAATTCTTACCAGCCATACCCTTTCCGGTAAAAATAAATAAAACATTAGAACAAGGCTTGGCCAAGCGTGGTGTCGCAAAATTTAAGACCGCCATTGTTAGTAACATTAAGTTGATTTGAGGATGAAATTATTTATTGAAATTGATATTAGATGTCGCTAATATTATAACAAAGTAAGAAAATGTGGGTTAAAGTGTCGACAGTAAAAAAAATCAAAACACAAAAAAAAAAACACATAAAAAAACAAAAAAATACAAAAAAATCATAAAATAAAAACGAAACATTAAAAAAAAAAAAACAAAAAAGGAATTTATTTTAATTTGTCTTAAAACCACGACTGATTGAGTTTAAATGGCTGTAACTTTTGATTAAGAGTTTGCATTGGTAAGATGTATACTTTTTTAGAAAGTCTAAAGGCAAGGCAATTTCTTAAATGTAAGAACCAGTATTGAGTCATACGATTTTTTTTCAGGACGCTCTTTTAAAGATTGAAATAAAAAAATAATTTTGATCAAACTATGACTTTTTCAACCCTATTATGGCTATCAAATATCAACGCGATATTTGATAATATTTGATGAGTATCAACAAAATTATTAAATCGGTATTATGGTGATAATTCATCAAAATTTTTGATGAATTGTGAATTGTATGTAGATTTTAAATTTATTGTGAATATCATGACACTTGTACCTATTAACCCACGTACTTACACTTTGATTATACTTAGTCTGCCTAAATTTATCTCACCTCTCTGAAAACTATCAAAGTTTTTTCCTCTTACACATTAAAAAATTTCAAAATGTCGATAGTTGAAAGATACGGATCAATTTATTTTGTATCTTCTTTTTAAAAATATAAAATTTATTTTCAGAAAACATAATCCTGATTTATAGTAACTTTTTTCCCCAACGTCTATTTCAACATTTTTTCATTTAAACGTTTATATCTGGAGTTGTAGATTTTTCACATTTTTTGCATATACAGAGTGTCCGGGTGACAATGGTCCAAACTGAATATGGTGATAGGCCAGGTCATGACCTCTCAGAATTTAGTAACTTGTTCTTACCAAATCATAACGGTTTTCGAGTAACGGCTGTTTGTTTGAAATTTCTACAAACCCCTACCTTGAATGAGTTTTTTGTTCACCCCGTCCATAATTGATTTTCAATTTTTTTTATTTTGACACTAAAACATTTTCAAATAAAAAGGCCTTTTTTGTGCATTAAAATAATTTTAATTTTATACGCCCTTTTTCAAAAAATTATTAGATAAAGTCAAAGTTTCATCAAATTTAATTTTTACTTCAGACTTCGATAAATAAATTAATTTTTGTTTGTTTTTCTGTTTTTGTTTTGTCTTTTTTTTAAGTGAGAACCAATATTGAGTCATAAGAATTTTTTTCAGAAGTCTGAAGTAAAAAATTGAATAAGGGGTGTATAAGATATAAAATTAAAATAATTTTAATGCACAAAAAAGGCCTTTTTATTTGAAAATGTTTTAGTGTTAAAATAAAAAAAAATTTCAAACAAACAGTCGTTACTCGAAAACCGTTATGATTTGGTAAGAAAAAGTTACTAAATTCTAAGAGGTCATGACCTTGCCTATCACCGTATTCAGCTTAGCTTTGGCACCGGTACAATCAGGCTTTTTAGGTACTATCCATACCGGCGAATTGTATGGCGACCGTGAAGGTCTAATAATACCATCATCTAGCAATTTTTGTACTTGTTTTTTTACTTCCTCTTTTAAGGACATGGGAAAAGGATAATGCCTGCTGTGGACGGGTTCCTCGGTAGATGTTCTAATATCTGCAACAACTTTTGTTGTGTAAGTCAGTTTCTCGTCTGGATCGGCAAATAAATTCAATTTGTTTCGCATGATAGGGCTTAATAAGTTTCTCTGTGAAGTTGTTATATTGCCAATTTTTTTTGAAAGGGAATCTATATCTAGCGAGTTTACTGCATGTGATTTAAGTTGTTTGATTTTGATACAAAATTGATTTAAAATTGACATATAGCTATCTTTGGCGTGAATAACTGCCGATAACACAGGTCGACAAGATTTTGTTACAGAAACAAAACTATAATTTTCCAAAGGTTTTTGGTGTGCTGAATTCGAATCTGAAGTCAGATATATTCTATCACGTCACGTTTTTGAGATATTCCCGTTTGAAAATAAAAAAAAGTCGGTTTTTCGCTGTTTTCGAGGTAACGTTTAACTGTGAGGTAATTTGTTTCAACATAATTTGTAACGGTTTCTGAAAGCACTAAGTTTCTTTTACCCAAGAAATCCTGATTTAGTTGTAAGCCTTTATCCTATAAAATGTGAAAAGTCGATAGGGGCAGATCATGCCATAGAACGACCTACCCTCATCGAGGTACAAGGTCATAAGTATACATAGTTTTGTAGGTGGTGTCTAACCAAACATTTTGCGCAAGGATTGCCTAGCTTAAAGTGGCCAAGGCATAGGTCAATTTTCGGGTTCTTACAACTATCTGACACAGCTTAGACGGTAAGTCCTAACGACGCACAGAAAATACCATGTAAAAGGAAATTTTATTTAAAAATGTTCAAATACTTGGTTTCTTAAAAATCGTAATTTCAGCAGGGTAAATTAGGGTAAACAAAGATACAAGTCTAGAATCTATTTTCTGAACAAAAAATGATAAAGTGTTAATTCTTTCTTTAATCGAATATAAAAAAGTGATGAATATACAAAAAATGTAAAAAATCTAAAACTCGAGATATGAACGTTTAGAAGTAAAATTATGAAAAATAGACGTTAGAGAAAAAAATTACCATAGAATGGTGCTTTTTGGAAATAAATTTTATATTTTTAAAAAGCAGATAAAAATTAAATTGACATATGTTTGCCAAAATTTTTTATTAACGCTTTCTTTTTATCTAAGTATATTTTCGAATAATATACATTTTTTTCATCATTTTTTTGGTGGTTTTTGATTTTTCCCATTTTATGGGCATTGATATTTTCATTGAAAACAGTATCAGCTTAAAGATACATTTATAACAAATACAATACCTTAACCTATGAGCTGTGACAGATAATTGTAAAAAGCCGAAAATTGACCTTTAAAGCGTGGCAACCCTATGTCTTGACCACTTCACGCTAGGCATCCCTTACGCAAAATGTTTGGTTAGACATCACCTACAAAACTGTATACTTATTTTCTTGTACCTCGATGAGGGTAGGTCGTTCTATGGCATGATCTGGCCCTATCGACTTTTCAAATTTTATAGGATAAAGGCTTACACCTAAATCAGGATTTCTCGGGTTAGGGAAGAGATATCGGAGAGGTTTAAATAGAATTAAAAAAAAGAAACTTAGTGCTTTCAGAAACCGTTACAAATTATGTTGAAACAAATTACCTCACGGTTTAACGTTACCTCGAAAATAGCGATAAACCGACTTTTTTATTTTCAAACGGGAATATCTCAAAAACGTGACCTAATAGAATATTTTTGACTTCAGATTCAAATTCAGCACATTAAAAACCTTTGGAAAAGTATAGTTTGGTTTTTGTAACAAAAAAATAATTTAATTTTGTTGACCAGTGTAATTGCTTCAAACTATCGTTCCCGAATATCCCGTGAAACGTTCTTAAAGATGGTAATAAATAAAACTTAATTGGAATATTTTTCAGACCGAATAAACTTATAAGAGTGTGTTAACAAACTTTGACGTCGCCAGCTATTGATTTCGCATAAAATATTTGTTGGTTACTGATGGGCTTAAGAACAAGGTCAGGTCTTATGTACTTTTTACTAGAGCCTGTATCGATTAGAAACTTTAGCATTTCCCCACTTTCCGTTCGACATTCGAAGTATGGAAGCGAGGAATCGCTTAGCCTAAAAAATTAATGTCTGTATAGTCGTTGGATTCTGAGTCAACGGATGAGTCAGTAAAATTTTGAGCATAATCTTCCAAACGTTGCTCATATAGGTTATCGTTATCTGATATTGCTTGTTCGTACTCTTCAATGGATACTTCGGAGTCTTCCGGAATTTCCGATATATGGAAATTTTGTTGTGGACTACTATAATTGCCGCTTGACCTGTATTGTTGGGTTGGATTAAATTGGCGAGCTTGCTAATTATTATACTGCTGTTGGTTCTGCTGATGAATGCGCTTCAATTGTGCAGAAGAACCTTGCGTAACTGGTTCTGTTTTAATTTGAGTTTTATTAGGAGCAGGATTAAAATTATTATTTGGGGGACTGGGATCTTTTCGGGAAGGATTGTTGTAACCTGGGACGTTATATGTTAGATTTGTACGATAGTTCTGATTTTCAAGCTTCATGCATAGACTCAATGCATGAGGTAGATCTGTAGGCTCACGAATACCAAGTAGTCTTGGCAAATGGCCTTTTAAGCCCCTGATAAACGTATCGAAGGCTTTATTTCTATAAGTTTGCGTTAGCAGTTTCAAAGGCTCTGGGCCTATATTCATGCAAGCAATACTGTTTAAGATTAAAGAAAAATGGGAGTATACAGTGTTGTAAAACTAATGAACTGTCTTTTCACCTTAAACCAATCGCATCATCTGGTATTCTAATTTCCCAGATCGCGTTTGTCCGCGTAATGCATGGCTAGACATTGGCCGCGTTCGGGCGGTACACAGATAGGCTATCTGAGATACTTTAGTAAGTATCTGATATGTTTTCGAACGAAGCGGATAGGTATCAAAAATCAAAACAGCTGACAAAAGTTTAAGTACGTACCAGAAATTATTTTTTCCCAGATCTCTGCTCTGTCTTCAAAAACGTATGTTGTGTTCTTCCAATTGACAGATATCTTCATTTTATTTATTTTTGCAACAATTTGTATAGGTATTTTTATGTTTAAAAGCCAAAAACAAACAACAAAAAATAAAAACAAACAACTACTCAAGCGACACCCGAAAACCAAAAGTTAGCTGTTCCTCAAATTGTGTATCGGATAGTTTAGTTCCCGAAAATTTTAGGATAGCTTTAGATTTGTTTTTGACAACAGCTGTTTGGTTCATCAGCTGAATTTTCCTATGGCATTACAACAACACAAACCTATCCGGATAGGTTTGGCTTGCCCCCCTAACGCGGCCATTGAGAAATGCTAGCCCAATCTAAGGGCGTATTAAACGACTCCAATGCAACGTCTGCATTTTCCAAAATATTTTGTGGTTCCCTTCAAATGGTCATAGATTCCTAAAATCCTATCAACACTTTTCTTCCAGGAGCTGAACTCCCCTGGACCACCCGAAAAGTCCCTTATACTCCTAACTATGCCAGGTATTGTTTCTTAATCGGAGTCTGGTTCGAAAATCTGGGTTTGGGGTCCACTCGTTCTCGGAATTAAGATCTGAACGAGAGCTAGCAATGTTCTGCATAACAATAGTCTGCATAATTCTTTGGGTTTGAGTCTCTACGAAAACACTACGACTCGGTGTTCAAATGGTAGACAACGCGGTGCATTCAAGAGGACACAAGCGTCCACAAGCTTTTTTTAAAAGCGAACCTCTGTCTACCAACTCCTACTCTCACCTCCAAGTGGCGAACATCGGGTGCCTAGTACCTTCAACTGGAGATGGGTTTCCAATCCCTGTGGACGGTTTAAGGCGGCAGCAGACGAGAGAGGGGGGAAGGAGTGTTCCCACTAAGGCACTTTTCCTTTTTTCAGGCGGCAGCGGAGGAATTCCCCAGATGGAATCAACGGTGGCGTCTACAGTTCCAGTCAGGTTGAACTACTCCTTATACGGGCTACTACGACGTATTCGTGGCTCAGGCCTATAAGAAGCGGTTTATCCGGCTTCCCGTCCTTGGAGTTATAATAAGGATCTGGTCCTCCAGGCTAGGGGGTTGTGGCCGTGGGGGTGACTTCCCTACCACGGAAAAAATATCGGTTCCGAAACGACAACAAGCCTCGGATATGGATGATTTTAATGATGACGACCCCAGCAAACGAATGTCAACGAACCGTCAACCAGATTGATCATGTTGCGATATACGCCAGACATGCTTCAAGTATCCTGAATGTCCGATCGTTCCGAGGTGCCAACATAGACTCGGATCACTACCTGGTGGTAGCGCAAGTACGTATGCGGATATCAATGACGCCACTACGACGAGCGGATGCTGTAAAACGATTTAACGTCGCGAAGCAATCTAACTAATAGGTATACGCTGATAAAAGAAGTACGAATACGCCATAGTGACTCTGCTTATTGATATATTGCATTATTTATTTTAAAGGGTCTGTAATATTATGCATATGTACTAAAATAGGCAAAGATTAACAAAAAGGATTTTTTCACTCCTCTCTCTTCTTAAATCGACATATGTAATATATTACAAATATTCCAACAAAAAAAGTTAATAATGTAAATAATGTAATGTACCTAAATGGCTAAATTTTTGTATGGGTCATACCTAACATTTGGTTAGGTATTTCCTTCTTCACCTAATGGTAAATCCTCTAGAAGCAGGTATCTATTCCAGTTTGAATTAAATATTCATATATAGCTAAGACAGGACAACGTCTGTCGCGTCAGCTAGTTTATTATATTTGATGCTGATCCCGTATTCGTGTTCATGCATTTGCTTGGAAACCAACTAATCATGAAAACTTATTCTTTTACCTAGCTCTATTATTAATTAATTATAGGGGACCAATCGACCAATGGGAATCATAACCCGTCTTTTTTATATAACTACTATTCGATATAAGACTCTAATTTCGTGCCAAAGCCAAATGCTGACTGGTAAATAGCTTGGGAACCCGGCAATAATTTTCCATGATGGCCCTATTATGTATTTATAGACTAATAGGAATTTTTTATATTATTAGTAATTAATATTATACCTACTCTAATCAAATGTTAGTTTAAATCCCCACTTGCAACCGCACCTACAATATTTATTTTATTTATGTAGGTAGCTATAACTAATTTATTTTCTACCAATAGTAATCAACTACCATTTGTTCTTCATAATAAGCAATAAGACAACATTACAAAATTTTATGTATCTCCAACGTTTATTTTATTTACTTATGTTTGGACAATCCAAATTCGCTTTATCCGAATATTTATACTGCCCAAATTCCATTCTATTCCAACTAAAGTTGCCGCTGAAAATCGTAATACAAATATAGATTCCCCCTTTTTCCTAACTTTTGTTTTCATAACTTTGTCTTTTCATAACATTTGTTTTTGTAACATTGTCTTTTCAGAACTTTGGTTTTCAGAACATTGTCTTTTCATAACATTGTCCTTTCAGAACTTTGTCATTCAGAACGGTCTTTCACAACTTTGTTTTTCAGAACTTCGTTACTATTTCCATACATAAGTATATAATTACAAGGCAAATTAACTTACCTTTAATAAATGCGATAGCTTGAAGAAATAAGACAATATTGACATGTGAATACTATCTGGATTCTTCCATGAAGATATAGGTTCAGACTTTTGCCATTCTTTTTGCTTCACGTAAAACATGAATGCATCGCCATCACGGGACCCTTTGTACTGGCGAAACTCCCCATCTTTAATGCTTGAAAAAAAAAAAACAATTTCTAAATTGAGGTGAATGAAAACGATGACTCACTGGTAAATAGTGGGCAGTGCAGTGACTAAGAAGCGTCCACTTAAAGATGGTGATTTAGTGACATCAACATGTGCAACCTTTAAGCCAACGTCGCCGGCAGTGTTTGCAAAACGACTCCAAGTAGGTGAAAGACTTTTACAAGCCGGACACCATGGTGCAAAACTGCAAATATACATACATATGTAATGAAATCAAAGCATTCGAATCCACTTTTTTTATTTACAATTCAACCATCCATTCTCCTTTAAGCATTAATCTCCAATTATTTTCGTTTAATTCGATCAATTCCAAATTAGCAAAACTTGCGCATAGAGTTACGAACAAAGGTATAAAATATAATTTTTCCATTTTTAAAGAAACAAACAAAAACAGACTATAATCGGCTTAAGCAGTCATGGTACTTGTGTTAGAGTGTTTTTGGTATTTGGTTTGAAACCAAAAATACTGAATATAAAGACAAAAATACTGAATATAAAGATATGAATCCTCGGCTGTCAGTTCAGTTTGCCAACAAGCTCCGTCAGATAAAAAATGAGAAAGTATGAGCCTGATTACACGATTCTTTTTTTCGTTCGTTTCGTTATTCGTCTTTTTGACAGGTACGTATCCTCGTGATTTCACGATTCTTTTTTACATTCGTGAGACTCGTTTCGTTATTTTGACATTCAGAATCTCCGCGGTGGATTTATTGGAAAATAAACATTAATAATAATTAAAAAAGGGGTTTAATCACTTCTTGTTCAAATGTATACCCTATTTAGCAAAGAAAAGCAATGTTAATACTTATAATTTAAAGTTTAAAAGTTCCTCGCATAATGCTTTGATTTTAGGGATGAGCCATATTGAAAAATTCTCATCGATTAATCGGCACACACATTTATCGAACCGAAACATCGGTATTTTTCGAAATCGATACTTGAAAACAAAGGAAATACTTGTTCCTTTTCTATTTTAAAGACCAAGTATGTTAAAATTTCACATCAAAACGTGTTTTTGATTTAAAACGTAAAATAATATTGGTGTCTTTCAAAATTTATAAACTACTTTCCTCCATTAAATCTTCAATATTTTAATTAATAAAAAAAATGATTTGATAACATTTTGGAAAGTTAAAAAAATAAAGCTACTAAAGCATAGGCTTCTTCTTTGTACAAATGTAGACATTTTTCATATTAAGCTAAGTTCTTACATGTAAATCACACCAACAAAAAGCTATCGAAACATTTACTTCTTCAGTAACTCATAAAATATACCACCATAACCTGAAAAATGATTTTACCACACCACGTATGTTTTCCCCAATCCCCAAAGGAAATTTTATAAAAAAAAAACACGACTTAACAGTTAACGTGTTTAATGCGATAACAGCTAAGTACTTTTACAAAAGCCCAGAGAATTTTCGACTTCTTATCTAAGCGCGAAGAATAGACGTGAATTTCATGCTTGTTATCGATTGTTTGTATTGAAACCTATGTGAATTGTCGACTTCGCCAACCTGTGTTGTGGTTTTTTTTTCAACCAATTGGGAAGAGTCACACTCGTTTTATTAAAAAAACATTTTTAGACTAACTTTGGTGTGAACATTTATTGTCGTGGTTAAAAAGTAGATATTGACATAATTTGGAATTTGTACCTGATTTATAACTAGTTGTTACGCACCCTCTTTGCTGAACTCTTTGCTAACTCCTTTGGGTATTGAAATTATCCTTATTCCCTTTCCATGAAATAGTACCTAATGAACTTTTGTCAATTTTTTTAAAATCCATCAAATTCAATAAATTATAACAAATTAATAAAATTACAATATGCTTTCACATGATAAAGAAAGAACACACAACTTGATAGAAAACAACAAATATTTTTGTGAACTTTCTCTCTTTGCATTTGATTTAAACAAACTATTTTGTTTGCATGTTTCTATTTTCTTGTATGGTCGATATAATTTATCAAAAAATCGATACTGAAATATGTATCGATCGATGTTTTACTTTGAATAACAAATCCCGGTTACATCGATTGCCATCATCACTCATCACTAATCGGTTGTCAAACCAGAACGTCAAATGTTCAACCAGAAAAAGTCTTGAAATTTTCATTCCTGCTTTCGTTACTTCATTCCCCTTACATTTCTACACCCCTCACCATATCTGTCAAAATAACGAAAGACGAAACAACCGAAAAAAAGAATCGTGTAATCAGCGTCTATGTGTAACTGGCTGAACAGAATGGTGACGCAGACGGAACCGAAGACGGAGCTGGAACAGCTGTCAAAATATTGAATACACGCAAATTCAATGTTGCGAACACAACGGAACGTAGACGCATACGGAGACGCAGACGCAGACGGAAGAGTTCACCAAGACGCTGATTACACGATTCTTTTTTTCGGTTGTTTCGTCTTTCGTTATTTTGACAGATATGGTGAGGGGTGTAGAAATGTAAGGGGAATGAAGTAACGAAAGCAGGAATGAAAATTTCAAGACTTTTTCTGGTTGAAGATTTGACGTTCTGGTTTGACAACCGATTAGTGATGAGCGATGATGGCAATCGATGTAACCGGGATTCTTTATTCAAAGTAAAACATCGATACATATTTCAGTATCGATTTTTTGATAAATTACATCGACCATACAAGAAAATAGAAACATGCAAACAAAATAGTTTGTTTAAATCAAATGCAAAGAAAGAAAGTTCACAAAAATATTTGTTGTTTTCTATCAAGTTGTGTGTTCTTTCAATAAGAAAATTGTCATGTGAAAGCATATTGTAATTTTATTAATTTGTTATAATTTATTGAATTTTATGGATTTTAAAAAAATTGACAAAAGTTCATTAGGTACTATTTCATGGAAAGATAATAAGGATAATTTCAATACCCAAAGGAGTAAGCAAAGAGTTCAGCAAAGAGAGTGCGTAACAACTAGTTATAAATCAGGTACAAATTCCAAATTATGTCAATATCTACTTTTTAACCACGACAATAAATGTTCACACCAAAGTTAGTCTTAAAATGTTTTTTTAATAAAACGAGAGTGACTCTTTCCAATTGGTTGAAAAAAACCACAACACAGGTTGGCGAAGTCGACAACTCACATAGGTTTCAATACAAACAATCGATAACAAGCATGAAATTCACGTCTATTCTTCGCGCTTAGATTAGAAGTCGAAAATTCTCTGGGCTTTAATTTTTTAACTTTCCAAAATGTTATCAAATCATTTTTGTTTATTAATTAAAATATTGAAGATTTAATGGAGGAAAGTAGCTTATACATTTTGAAAGACACCAATAGCTGTGTTTTGTTGAGCTAGTTACTGTGCCGATTCTGCAATGTTCCACATTAAGCCATAGAGTTACTGAAGATCAAATGTGCTGTTAACTTGTTGTTGGTAGAATTTGCATGTGAAAATTTTGCTTAATATGAAGAATTTCTTAATGTGCACATTAAGGAGTTGAACAAAACACACCTAATATTATTTTACGTTTTAAATCAAAAACACGTTTTGAAAATTTTAACATATTTGGTCCTTAAAATAGAAAAGGAAGAAGTATTTCCTTTGTTTTCAAGTATCGATTTCGAAAAATACCGATGTTTCGGTTCGATAAATGTGTGTGCCGATTTATCGCTTATAATCTTTCAATATGGCTCATCCCTATAATCAAAGCATTAAGGCTCTCCCAAACCAACGCGATTAGTCGCCACGACAATAGAAAACAATAACAACAACGTGTTGTTTTGTTTGACAACCACGTGTTGTTATTGTTGTTTTCTTTTGTCGCAGCGATTAATCGCGTTGGTTTGGGAGAGCCATTATGCGAGGAACTTTTAAACTTTAAATTATAAGTTATAACATTGCTTTTCATTGCTAAATAGGGTATACATTTGAACAAGAAGTGATTAAACCCCTTTTTTAATTATTATTAATGTTTATTTTCCAATAAATCCACCGCGGAGATTCTGAATGTCAAAATAACGAAACAAGTCTCACGAATGTAAAAAAGAATCGTGTAATCACGAGGATACGTACCTGTCAAAAAGACGAATAACGAAACGAACGAAAAAAAAAATCGTGTAATCAGGCTCCAACTTTTAACTTTTGACGTACGGCACTTTTGACGTTTCAATTTGTATGAAGAAAAAAAACAACTTTTTGGGTCGGAAAAAAATATTGTGGTTATTTGTATCGCGAAAAAAATTATTTATTAAAAGGAAAATTAGAGGAAACAAAAAATGTGAATTCTGAGCTTGTACACCATAATATTCTTTTGTTTTTCTTCAAATACTTTCAAAGCTGTACAGCTCCATTGTGGACATGTAAAAAAAATAACGTACGACACTTTTTGACAGCTCTTCCAGTTCCGTCTGTGATATTTGAGTACACCGACACCAGTGTCGACACAAGTGTTGTGTGTATGGGCCGATTAAAGATATGAATCTTTCGTACTTTGTACCCAAAGAGCCTGATTACACGATTCTTTTTTTCGTTCGTTTCGTTATTCGTCTTTTTGACAGGTTCGTATCCTCGTGATTACACGATTCTTTTTTACATTCGTGAGACTTGTTTCGTTATTTTGACGTTCAGAATCTCCGCGGTGGAATTATTGGAAAATAAACATTAATAATAATTAAAAAAGGGGTTTAATCACTTCTTGTTCAAATGTATACCCTATTTACCAATGAAAAGCAATGTTATAACTTATAATTTAAAGTTTAAAAGTTCCTCGCATAATGCTTTGATTTTAGGGATGAGCGATATTGAAAAATTCTCAGCGATAAATCGGCACACATATTTATCGAACCAAATAATCGGTATTTTTCGAAATCGATACTTGAAAACAAAGGAAATACTTCTTCCTTTTCTATTTAAAGGACCAAAAAAAATTTCACATCAAAACGTGGTTTTGATTTAAGACCTAAAATAATATTGGTGTCTTTCAAAATTTATAAACTACTTATTCCTTCATTAATTCTTCAATATTTTAATTAATAAAAACATGATTTGATAACTTTTTGGAAAGTTAAAAAATTAAAGCTACTAAAACATAGGCTTCTTCTTTATACAAATGTAGACATTTTTCATATTAATCTAAGTTCTTACATGTAAATTACACAAACAAAAAGCTATCAAAACATTTACTTCTTCAGTAACTCATGAAATATACCACCATTACCTGAAAAATGATTTTACCACACCACGTATGTTTTCCCCGACCCCCAAGGAAATTTTATAAAAAAAACACGACTTAACAGTTAACGTGTTTAATGCGATAACAGATAAGTAGTTTTACAAAAGCCCAGAGAATTTTCGACTTATCTTAACCCAAGCGCGAAGAATAGACGTGAATTTCATGCTTGTTATCGATTGTTTGTATTGAAACCTTGTGAGTTGTCGACTTCGCCAACCTGTGTTGTGGTTTTTTTCAACCAACTGGGAAGAGTCACACTCGTTTTATTAAAAAAACATTTTTAGACTAACTTTGGTGTGAACATTTATTGTCGTGGTTAAAAAGTAGATATTGACATAATTTGGAATTTGTGCCTGATTTATAACTAGTTGTTACGCACTCTCTTTGCTGAACTCTTTGCTAACTCCTTTGGGTATTGAAATTATCCTTATTCCCTTTCCATGAAATAGTACCTAATGAACTTTTGTCATTTTTTTTTAAATCCATCAAATTCAATAAATTATAACAAATTAATAAAATTACAATATGCTTTCACATGACAATTTTCTTATTGAAAGAACACACAACTTGATAGAATACAACAAATAATTTTGTTAACTTTCTCTCTTTGCATTTGATTTAAACAAACTATTTTGTTTCCATGTTTCTTTTTTTTTGTATGGTCGATGTAATTTATCAAAAAATCGATACTGAAATATGTATCGATGTTTTACTTTGAATAAAGAATCCCGGTTACATCGATTAGCATCATCGCTCATCACTAATCGGTTGTCAAACCAGAACGTCAAATGTTCAACCAGAAAAAGTCTTGAAATTTTCATTCCTGCTTTCGTTACTTCATTCCCCTTACATTTCTACACCCCTCACCATATCTGTCAAAATAACAAAAGACGAAACAACCGAAAAAAAGAATCGTGTAATCAGCGTCAAAGATACTGAATTATAAAGATATGAATCCTTGGCTGTCATTCCGGTTAGTCCAATTTTATGTATTTTTGATGAAGCATATTTTCGTCCATCAAAATGTTCCTCGTGTTTACATTATAGAGAAAAAATCCTTTCATTTCAATCTACCCATCCCTATCTCACATCCTTAACAACCATGTATCTCTCACTAACACAAAAAAAAATTCTTCATGCTCAATCCGTAAGTGCCTGTTTACATTTTATTTTTGACGAACGGCGCATCCAGTGAGATGGGTAGATTTTGTGTGAGTAAGAAAGAGAAGGGTTAATTCCACCCAAATTACGCCGATGCGCCAGTTTCATTAAATGTTTTCGGATTGAGCAGTAAGAGTTTTTTTTGTGTGAGTGAGAGATACATGGTTGTTAAAGATGTAAGATAGGGATGGAGAGATTGAAATGAAAGAATTTTTTCTCTATAATGTAAACACGAGGAACATTTTGATGAACGAAAATATGCTTTGTCAAAAATACAATGTAAACAGGCACTAAAACATTTATTGAAACTGGTGCATTGGCGTAATTTAGGTGGAATTAACCCTTCTCTTTCTTACTCACACAAAATTTACCCATCTCACTGGATGCGCCGTTCGTCAAAAATACAATGTAAACAGGCACATATGTTGGAGATTTTTTTTGGCGTTTTCTTTGAAGGCTCACCCAAAACAACGCGATTATTCGCCGCGACAAACGAAAACAACAATAACAACACGTGGTTGTCAAACAAAACACGATGTTGTTATTCTTGTCATTTGTCTTGGCGATTGATCGCGTTGGTTTGGGAGAGCCTTAAATCCCAGCAATCTCTTCTACCTTTCACACGAATATACAAAATCGGAGAAGACTTGCTGTATTTTCCTTTAAAGTACATTGGTCACTGATCTCTATAAAACACTGGATAGTGGTTTCTCTATATGTATAAAAGTTTTTTTTTGAAGAAAATTGAATTTGACAGTTCTTGTACTTCCCACAGTTTGTGTCTTTTTTAAACAAAAGGAAAGAAAGATAAAGATAGAATTGAAATTGTTTTCGTATTCGTACTCGCAAACAAAACAAAAAAATGACCGCGTTCATCAGGAAATCTTAAATTTCAGATTTTTTTCGTTGAACGCAAAAACAATCTGAAATTTCAGTCAAAAGACATTGTGTCAAATTCCTGTATTTACTTACAGAATATGCATTGAAGCGAAATAAAAGAAAACTTTATATATTCGTTAATTGATAATTTAGCAGAAGCTTTGTGGATGAAATTTTATGTAAAAGATTAGCAACACTAATCTTTCTTTCCTTTTTTTTAAAAAAGACACAAACCGTGGAAAGTACAAGAACTGTCAAATTCAATTTTCTTCAAAAAAAAACTGTTATACATATAGAGAATCCACTATCCAGTGTTTTATAGAGATCAGTGCGTTTACCCCTCTTTCTCCCTGCCCTTCTCGTCTATGAACTGATTGTTGTTGAAAACTTAGTTGCCTTGTGTGAAAAGGGACTTAGCCCACAGTACACATAAGGTAATACTACGTTTTCACCGACCACTGAACCGAGATTTAGGTAGATTTACCACAAATCTCTTCACAAATCCCGTTATTTACCATACAAATTTTAATCTCCTCAAATCAAGATTTAAAATAAATCTCATTTTAATCTTCATAGGTAAAATTCGAATATACCTATTCCCCTATTCAGCGCAATACAAGCTGCTAAAGTAAACTTACCATCCCACTTCCACTTCATAAGAAAAATGACTCACCATCTGCATTTTGAAAGGTTCTGTCAAAATTAATCTATTTTTTAATATTTTTTTCTGGTGAAAACACTATTTGGGATTTATGAAATCTAAACGAGATTAACTTTCAGTGAAAACGTAGTATAATAGCTTCGTTCGTGTACTTTCTGCACTAAAATTCACTGTCTATCAAATATTAAGAAGCGGGGATGAAATATTACACGAACGCTTTGAACAAATAATGTTATTTTTTAGTTATTACGAGTAGGTATTTTGTTTATATTTAACTATTTTTTTTTCTTCCGATGACTTATGAGCAACGAACACGATTAAAATACCAGTTAGCAGATACCACAGAGTGTACTAGGTTATTTGGAGATGTTGTAGTAAATGTCAAAATGACCTCTGACGGAACTCATATTTTTGCCCGAGGAATTTCTTTGGGTTGAAATGATCATAAAGGGGTAATAATTTACTCTCTCGGGAGCGCTCTCTTCTGCGAAAAACTACACATTTTTTACGTACACGAACACAATTTGAGTTAAATTTGTAGAAATTCGTAAAAATTCGTAGATTTGGGGAGTACGCGAACGAACCTAATATCTTCCGAGTACCGGTTCATGTAGGCCACTGGAGTTTTCAATATGACATGTCGCACCATACCTTCGCCTCGTCATCTGTGTGTGTATTGTCCCATAAGAGAACATGCGAATTCCACAACGTGGCATATGTATGCACCACGCCAGAACCATACCAAAACCATAAGTCAGTTTTATGTGAATTGGGCCTTAATAAGTCTAGTGGTAAAAGAATGGAAGCGAACTACCTAGTGGCGAAACCACTGTAGCGCACTGATCTCTATAATATACTGGATAGCGCATCCACAAAAGAAAGTTGATGCCATTGGAGAATTGTTATAATGTTGAGTTTCCTATTTTTTTTGTATAACGGTATAACTGTATAAAATAATGAATGCAAAATTTTTTACAAAATTGCAACTAAAATATTTTAAATTCACTTTTACAATTATTTTAAATTACAAAAAATCAAATTTACAAACAAGTGATGGTTCTTTTGCTTATTTTTCTTAGAAATTACACTTTGGTTTTTGCATCTCTTCGGTTGTAGTAGAATTTTTGAGATCTCAGCAACTTGAACTGGACTTCTCAGCCTCACTGAACATACCTAAGTTGTTGAGTTGCCTCACTGAACATGCCTAAAGTGTTGAGTTGCCTACGTACTTGTCATCTACAATTGGAAGTAGAAAAACTGTTATACTTTGTAGGGAATCCACTATCCAATGTATTATAGAGATCAGTGCTAGTTGTACATATTTCACCTTTATTTGGGAGTTCTTCGCCTTAAGATAAGGAAAAGTGATAACAATCTTGGCCAAAAATATTAGTTCTTGCTTGCAATTAGATTGCGCCATACATATACTTACTGATAGAATTATCGATTATATTCGATGGAGCAACACCACATCGTGTGTATGTAGCACTTTTTTTGAAACAAAGGTGTTCTAGAATCTTAGCACGAATCTCTAGAACATCTCGATCGGTGTCCTTAAACATTTTTTGTCCCGTTTTGTCTAGCAGAATCAATATTATTTTTAACTGGAACACACACCGGCACGAAAATGATGAAAGGATATGGTATGTTCTTTTTTTTATTCCACAGACAAATAGTTTTTATTTTGTATTTAATTCTATTTTTCATGAATTTATAAGGTTAGCAAAACAAAAAAATTGCATAAATCAATATATATTTATATTTTATACAGGTATACTGTTATACAAAGAATTTGTGAGGCGCATAATATAACAATTGTTCAAATGGAACCAACATTTTTGTATGAATACGGTATCTAGTGTATTATAGAGATCAGTGCTAGTACATACTCGTGAACCATGTTGTGAAGCATTACAAATTTGTATTTCTGTTCACCTCGTGTACGTGCTTGTGAAGCCGTGTGAAGAAAATCGTGGAGAGTTTTCTGTGATACTGTGTACTGTGATTGCAATCAGCTGACTCATAAGCTTTTCAAAGCGTGTGTGTGTTTGAAAAACCGCGTAATGCACACATGTTAGTGTTGCTTAGTCCCCTTTCACACGAAGATACTAGTTGCTGGTGATTTTTTTGACGTTTTCTTTAAATCTAACAAGAGATTGTTATCTTGTACCTTTCACACGAAGATACAAAGTCGGAGGAGACTTGCTGTATTTTCTTTTTAACCCCGAGGCCACACAGGCAAGTACTGGCAAGCAAGTTGGGTACATACACTGCCTGCCAAATTCGTATCTGTGTACTTGCTGGGACGTAGGCGGCACGCAAGTCCCCTTTCACACAGGGCAACTGAGTTGCCGGCAACAAATAGTTCATAGGCGAGAAGGGCAGGAAGAAAGAGGGGGAAATTAAATCTCCCCGGTCAACAAATTCAGGAAACTTTTTTGACGTTTCTCTTCACACTACGTTTGTGTGCGTTCAACCAAGGTAGTTTAAAAGGAAAATACAGCAAGTCTCCTCCAACTTTGTATCTGCGTGTGAAAGGTACAGGAGACTGTTAAGGAGATTTAAAGAAAACGTCAAAAAAATCACCAGCAACTAGTATCTTCGTGTGAAAGGGGACCAACTTGCCGAGTAACTTGCTTCTACGTTCTGTTTTTCTTTACTATTAGTGCGAGATGTGGTGAACGATTTGCTCAAAGCTTTTCATACACACCGCTGCAAATTTGTGGGCATGCCACTTTTATGATTGAAGAACAATCAAAATTAAAAATGTGATTGATCTATTGGTTAAACATAAAAATTTAATCATTTGGGAAGAATATTCGATACAAAAAACGACGAAAGTTCACTTTAGTTAACTCAATTGAGAAAAAGAACGTACTACTTCCTTTGCTACTTGCTTCGCTACTTGCTTCTCAACTGGCTTGGAAAAAGGCGAGCAAGTAGACGAGCAAGTTGCTTCGTTTTATATGTGTCAGTAAAAAATTGAAAGTGTATTGTAACTTGCTTGCCAGTACTTGCTCGTGTGGCCTCAAGTTAAACTACCTTGGTTGAACGCACATAAAGGTAGTGCGAAGAGAAACGTCAAAAAAGTCTCCTGAATTTGTTGACCGGGGAGATTTCGTTTACCCCTCTCTCCTATGAACTGATTGTTGCCGGCAACTCAGTTGCCTTGTGTGAAAGGGGACTTAAACATCGATAGTTTCCATTTTCGATAGTATTAATAGTTATTGAACAACACACATTTTTGAAAAAGCTTATTTCGAATTCCTTTTACCAAACAAATTTGATTTTGTTTCTAAACAGAAACAATTTTTTCTTTCAATCAGTGGAATTTGAAAGGAATTTGTCCGATTATTTTGGACAAATTTCTTTCAAATTCCACTGATTGAAAGAAAAATTCGTTTCTGTTTGGAAACAAAATCAAATTTTTTTCTTCGAAAGGAATTTTTCTTAAAAGGAATTCGACATTAGAAATGCTTTCCTGTTACAAAATCTTCTAAATTATACAAATCTGAGTACCTATTTGATTTTCCAACTAATTAAAATTGAAATGAGAAGTGAATCATTTCAATTAATAAGCCTAGTACCTACGCAGATCGGGAAAATACCAATTTTATCTCTACTTCTAATCTCTGTAGTAGCCCGTGGCGTAATGGTTAGTGCATTGGACTGTCAGTCGATCTTAAACTGTGGAAGGGAGTGGACGTTTAGCGACTTTCCCAGTGTTTTAAATTAGATTCGAGTACAAGTAAACTTTAAGCCAAGTGATTTTTAATAGTGCCGATAGCACAGTGGAAGAGGTGGCGGAACGCAGTGCGAGGGGTCACCATTTCAAATCCCGGTCGGGCACAAAAATTATTGAAGCTTTTTTTCATAATCGCGAGGTCGAGAACTTCATAGAGTTGGAAGAAAAGCAACAAAAACAAAGCAACAACAAAGCAGGAGCATCGAAAGGTGTTCCAGCTGAGACAACAACAACAATGAAGCCGGCAACGGCAGTAAAACCGGGGACATCGAAAGGTGCCCTGGCAACAGCAGCAGATGCGGCAACGGCAGCATCAGCCGATATCAAAACGGCACCAGCCGATGCGCCAAAGAAGAGGAGGAGGAGGATACGGAGTGTCCCCAACTTGGTGAAGCGTCGCTCCATCACCACAGCTGAGCTGCAAGCTGAAGGGAAGGAGACGGCGCGCAATGCAACCATAACAACAGCAGCCGAAATACAAAAGCAACAGAATTCCTCGCCATCCGATGACGACGAGGAAATTGAATATATGTCCGAGGGTGGAGAGGGTCTCTATACCACGGGCGATAGTCAAAAATTTGTTGACTTGACAACACCAGAGGCGTCTGCAGAGGAAGACGCTGATGAAGGGATCATTCAAGCAAAGATTGGTGCAATACAGGGGCAGATTGTGAACCTTCAATCCAATCTTTGCCACCATGATCCAAGCATTGAAGGAAAAACAACAAGCGCGAAAATAAAAAATCTCTGCAGGCGCCCGTCAAGGGGGCGCAACAAAAAGGTAATGATGGGAAGCTGCAACCGCCAACCAAGCAGCCCCATCAACCACAGCAGCAACAACAACAGCCGCTGCAACTTGAAAAGCCCAAGCAGCAGGCAAAACAACAACAACAACAAAAGCAACAGCAGCAGCAGAATCAACAGCAGCCGAAGCAGCAGAGACAACAGCAGCAGAATCAGCAGCAGCAGAATCAGCAGCAGCAGAACCAGCAGCAGCAGAACCAGCAGCAGCAACAGCAGCAGCCACGGCCGCCGCAGACCAATAAAAAAGAAAAAGTACCACCCATAAACGTGTACAAGATGGACCTAAAAGAGACAATTGAAATATGTAAGTCGGCCATAGGCCAAAACATTACTATTAAACGCTTCAGTGTAGATAGACATGCTATCCACTGTATCACAGTGGAACAGCATAAAGTTGTTAAAGATTTGTTAAAAAAATCCACCACTGAGTTCTTCAGCTTCACTCCGAAAGCTGAAAAGTTTCAAACGGTCCTGTTGAAGGGCATAGATTCCTGCACGGAACCGAAAGAGCTCCTAAATGAGCTCCGCCAAAAAGCAAGCAACGATCTCGACTTCATCGAGGTCAAGCCTTTTACCACAGTCAGAGCCAGACGGGAGAAGCGGAATTTGCCGTTCTTCCTGGTTCAGCTCTCACCCAACAGCAAACTGGATAGTTTGAGGAGTATCTCCGTCCTCAACTACCAGGTTGTAACTTGGGATAAATTAAAGAGGCGCGGCGACATGCTTCAATGCATGCGCTGCCAAAGGTTCGGCCACGCGGCGGCAAACTGCGAAATGCAGTCTCGCTGCGTCAAATGTGGAGAGAACCACATAAGAGGTGAATGTAAGTTAGGTCAGGAACCGGTCGAAGACAAGACCCTACTTAAATGTGCACTCTGCCGGAAAGACGGGCACCCCGCAAGCTATCGGGGTTGTCCCATTTTTCAGGATTTGAAACAAAAAAAGGCAAAGCGAACAGAAGTAGAAAAACGCCCACCAGCCACGCGTGCTCCTACAATAACGCCCGTTAATCCCCAAATATCCTACGCCCAAATGGCGGCAGGAGCGGGAAAAACGGTACAGCCTGCGCCAAAGCCAGCCCCACAGGCCCTCGTGCCTAAGGCACCGGATGCGCAGGCCGAAATAAGAAGCATGTTGCTGGCTATAACTGGTCAGTTAGCAGGTCTTCAAAACCAGATAAGGGAGCAGGCGAAAAGGGTGGACTATATCTACTCTGTTTTGCCGAGCTTTACGCAATCTTTAGGTTAAGGGCGCGCTGCCGGAGAGGCCCTTTAGGATCCTTGCTGTGAATGTAAATTCACTGATTAGGACCGAACGTAGAGCAAATCTATTCCAATTGTTGAAAGACCAAAGTCCAGATGTGTTTATGGCCAGCGAAACCAAGCTAAGTCAGAAACATAAATTGACAACCAATAATTACAATATCGTACGAAGGGATCGGCCCAACTCCACTCTAGGGGGAGGCGTCGCCATCTTTGTACGAAAAGGCATCAGTTATAAGGTAATATACAATAGTGAAGTACGCAGATTTCGGCTGCTTGAGGCGTGTATCGTGTGCATTCCTCTCCAACATGGGAAGCGAATGTACGTGATTGCGGCTTATGCACCGGAATCACCTCAGCCAACTGACTTTTTGACAGAGTTCGAAAAACTTTTTCAAACCTTACAGCTGAACTCGGAAGAGAACTATTATCTCATGGCCGGTGATTTCAATGCCAAGCATATAGATTGGGGAAATCAAATACATAATCCGAGAGGTAAACATCTATTTAATTGGATGGGTCAATACAATATCGAGTATATGCCCAACCTTCTGGCTACGGATAGACCATCGTTTCCAAGAAGCGATGCCTATCTGGATCTATTGCTAAAAGACTCAAGACTGACAATTACTGATACTGTGGGTCAACGGACAAGGAACTGTTTACGAAAAATAGACTACGACAGTGACCACTGCGGACTCGCCGCAGTAATACAGTTGCCGAACGAACTCGTGGAGCTGGAGGAGTATGTACCTGCGCATTCTTACAATTACAGTAAGATGCGCTGGCCACGCTTCACCAACGCCATATCGAGTGAAATTCGTGTAAATAATATATCCCCACCAAATGACAGGAATTTGTCAAATAACGAAATTGACCAATACTTAGAACAAATGGACGAAACAATCCTACGAACTATGAACAGAACTATACCAAAATACAAAGAACGTAACGCAATCGATATGTACCGTAACGCGACTATTGACGCACTTCACAGACAAAAAGTGGACTACTGACAAGATTAAAACGCTTGTACCGACAGTTTACTAACTCACACGATCTGGAGATTAGGACACTGAATTCGTCAATTAAGAATATCAACCATGTTTCCGCAAATTAATAAAATATTTAGACGGAATGATCAAAACGACCTTCCGTGTCTTAAGCTCCAGAGGACGACAGAAAACAGAGACGTTCTTCTGACAGCAGGCATAGATCCAGAAGATGCCATCTTGGACGATGACCTCTTTATTGTTGAAGATCCGCAGGAGAAAGTGGAGGCCGTAGGGGCTGCTTTCCAGCAAGTGTACAAGGTGAATGCTTGCACTCTCCCGAACCATGACCTGGAAAACAGAGCCTTGCTGCACCACTTCTACCTTCGTAACGACATAACGCAATGGCGATCTGAGAACCTCGGTTTTACCGGGTTCAATGAAGAACACTTGGCAAATGCCATCATCGCCGAGCGAAATGGGGTCAGTTCCCTGCTAGTTACGAGGGTGGAGCTCCAGCTCATCTTCGAATCATTAAAGAAAAAGAAGTCAGCAGGAGTCGATGGTATATCCAATATTGTACTACGACATCTACCTCAGGAAGCAATTGACATATATGCTACACTGTTTAACAACGCACTGAATAATGCATATTATCCAGTGCGGTGGAAGACAGCCGTGGTTCATCCTCTACCGAAAAAGGGAAAGGACAACTTCAATCCGGCGAATCTCCGGTCGATAAGTCTTTTACCGAGTATCAGCAAGGTATTCGAGAAAGTTATAAATAGAGCTCTGTCCAACTGGGCGGAGGACAATAATATCATACCGGATAATCAGTTCAGTTTTAAGGCGGGACATGACACCATTCATGCCGCGTCTAAACTAGTTTCTGATATCCAATGGAACAAATCTAATACTACGTTTTCACCGACCACTAAACCGAGATTTAGGTAGATTTACCACAAATCTCTTCACAAATCCCGTGATTTAACATACAAATTTTAATCTCCTCAAGTCAAGATTTAAAATAAATCTCATTTAAATCTTCATAGGTAAAATTCGAACAGACCTATTCCCCTATTCAGCGCAATACAAGCTGCTAAAGCAAACTTGCCATCTCACTTTCACTTCATAAGAAAAATGACCCACCATCTGCATTTTAAAAGGTTCTGTCAAAATGAATCTATTTTTTAATCTTTTTTTCTGGTGAAAACACTATTTGGGATTTATGAAATCTAAACGAGATTAACGTGCAGTGAAAACGTAGTATAAAAGACAGTGTACGGGTGCCTGTCTGGTTGACTTGGAGAAGGCCTTCGACACCGTATGGTTAGAGGGTCTTTATCTAAAGCTAACCAGGCTTGGCATAAGTAAACAACTTTTGTATAGGCTTTACGACATGCTCAATGGTAGAAAGTTTGTTGTCAAGAGTGGCAATGTAACTTCTACCTCAGTATTCAATATTAAAAATGGTCTTCAGCAGGGAGCGGTTAACTCACCGATTCTATTCAGCATTTACACCAGCGATCTGATAGGTAGTCTAACTCAGGCAATTGCGTATGCCGACGATCTAATTGCGTACAGAACGGCTCCAAAAGTTGAGGTTATCAAAATTCTTTTGCAGCGTGACTTCGACAAGATTCAGCGATATTGTGATGACTGGAAGTTAAAAATCAACTTTCAGAAATCAGAAACTATTTTGTTTAGGACTCCGTTGGCTGGAGCCCCAAGTGATACAAGAAAGAACTGGCGAAAGCTGGTGATCGTAGGGCCAAATGGACATCCACTGGCGAGTAAAAGTGTAGTAAAGTACCTTGGCATCTAGTTGGATCAGTATTTGTATTTCGACAGACATATAAATGCTGCTCTGACCAGGGCTAGGGAAGCTTTTGCCTTGACGAAACGGTTGTTTTATAGCAACCGGCTTGATACCAGGGTGAAGGTGATTTGCTACATGGCCCTCATCCGGCCGATGATTGCCTATGGGTGCCCGGTTTGGTTCAACGTTGCCCCATCTCAAATGGAAAAGATTCGGGTGTTTGAGAGGCAGTGCTTACGTCGCTGCCTTGGATTACACAGAACACCAGAGTCGGAGTACAAACATTATTATCCCAACAGGGCTCTATACAACGGAGCCAACATAAACAGAATAGATAATTTCTTACTTAAGCTGATTCGGGGTCACATTGCAAGAGCGATGTCCTCAGCTAATAGCATAATCTTTGGGGCTTACTACCCCAACAATCAATACTTTGAGAGTGTGCGGTTTAGTGGGTATGTTCCACCTAACGCATTCCTCTATCTAGACAGTCGAGGGCTGATCCAGGATAGAGAAGCGGTTCCGCTTATCTACCACGTCGGCCGTAGAACTGTGGATAGGCGGCTTCGATATAATTAAAGTCTTGGCCGACTTACATATAGGTGTAGGTATTATTTTTAAGTAGGGACAGTCGGGGTGGTACAAAAAAAAAAAAAAAAAAACAAACAAAAAAAAAAAAAACAAAAAATAAAAATATAAAACCAAAAAAAAAAAAAAAAAAAATATATAAAAAACCAAAAACGCTGCTGTGGCTGTTCTAGTTTTTAAGTAGTTTTAAGTAATTTTAATTAATTTTAAGTAGCGTAAGTAATTTTTAAGTACCTTAAGTAATTTTAAGACATAGTTTTATTATAGTAGTTTTTAAGTAGCTTTAATATAGTTTTAGGTAGTTCTTAAGTTTTATATAAAAAAATAAATAAAATGATAAAGTTACCAAGTTTTTTTTGTAAATTCTTTCTTGGTAAAAAATAAAACCAATATTGAATTTAGGAATAGAATTAGCTTTTAGGCCGAAAGGCAGTAGAATTAAGTTATGATATGGCCGCAGAGGGCCAGTAAGTTAGTTGTAAGCTATTAATAAGTAGGCTAGTTTTTATGAATTTTTGTCTAGCTTTAAGATAGTTATAAGTTTAATGAAAATAAAAATGAATTAAAAAAAAAAAAAAAAAAAAAAAAAAAAAAAACATTGGACTGTCATGCCAGGGGTCTGGGTTCAATACCAGGCGCTTTCACCTTAAGTTTTTTTTTTTTCAGAGAAACTACCTATTGCGAGGAAGTCACAAATCCTCCAAGAGCATATATCTCCTGTCACAGAAAAGTGCCTCTCACCAGCCGTTCGGATTCAGCAAAAAATTGTAGGTCCTGCAGACATGCACACAGGAATGGTTGGGAGTTGTTAGTCACTAGGCCCTGGTTCTTCATGAGCCATTGTGCCACCAAATTTATTTATTTTAAATTAATTCTAAAGCCCTAACTACATAAGCCAAAAAAGTGGAAAAGTACAAAAGTGAAAATTTTCAAACTCATTTTGGGATAGTTTCTCTCACAGGAAACCTTATAGAAATGATGCAGAAAGCTTAAATTTTGGTTTAAAAATAAAATTTACATATTCTTTTTCACAAAACAGCTGCGCTAGCTAAAAAAACAATTTTTCCTTTTGCAAAAAGTGGCCAATGTAAATGACGGCCAAAATTCTGAATATAAAGATATGAATTAAAAGGCGTTTTTCTTTTTTAGTTCAGAGTAGAGCCTGAACTGCCAAACAAAAAATCGTGTTTCTTTTTTAGCTCAGAGTGTATAACAGTTCAAATTTGTGTTTCTTTTTTCGTTCAGAGCATGTTCAGAGTTTGTTCAGAGCGCGCTCTATTAGCTCGGTATAAAACAACCGAGCAGAGCGAGTAAAAAACTGAGCGCGGCCAACTTCATACAGTTTCCATGTAATTTGACAGATATGAAAATTGAGTGCTCGGGTGTGCTTTGTAACTTAATCGGAGTGCTCTGAACATACTTTGCTCAGAGTTTACTCCGTTCGCTCAGGGTCTATTCAGTGCTCTGCTCTGAACCAATTCTGTGCCGAGATTTAGCTATTTCAGCGAGTGAGGTGAGATGACTCGCCTTACTCGCCGACTCATCTCACTTCATTCGCAAAAGTGATTTAGCTATTAAAGTGAAATGAGTAATTTCGAATCAAGTTTCGAACACATGAAATGTCATAAACAAAGGCTATCTTTTAATTCGTTGTCTTTGGTTTTGTTTGTTTGAGGTTTAATTTTTCAATTTTGTATTTTTATTTTAATTAAACTTTATCGAAAAACTTATGAAAATAAAATTTTATTAATGTGTGACTTTAATGCGAAGTTAGTGTGCCCTACCCACTCCTAAACATTCTTCCAAAGTTTTGTAGTTAGTCCTCAAGAAGTTGATGGGGTCGTCCTTGCGATGCTGAATTATATTTTTCACTTGTATTAAAAAAATTTATACCTACAAATAAAATGTAAATAACAAATTAATAATGTTCATCAAATATCATTTTTACATAAATGTATGTTTGTATAAAAAACAAAAACAAATCTTTTATGTGCTGCATACTCATTTTTACCTACATACATTGTTGTTTTGCTAGTTCGTTTCACATACGTGAATAGGTATGTTGAAATTCCTTTGAAAAAGAACACATACTTATGCAAAAGTGGAAATTTACCAACACATACACCAAGTCACCGCTGAAACATCCGGCGAGTAAACTGACGTTTCATTTCACTCGCCTACTCACTCACTTTTACTAGCTAAATCGATTTTCAGTGAAAAGTGAGTCATCTCACTCACTCGCCATTAGCTAAATCTCGGCACTGAACTAAAAAAGAACAACGCCTTATATATAACACTTATAACAGTTATTACAGTTTAGATTGGCCGCGTTCAATCCATTACGTTAACTTCTGATTGGCCAGCTTTCATAAAAAGTTAGATGACTTTTAGTGACTTTTGGCGTTTTGTACCAATAAATACCAAAACACAAGATTTAAATAACAACTTTTAAATGAAATTCTAGTTTATAAAATTGCTCTGGCAGGGAAAGTCTAGACATAGACGAGATCCAAAAGCGAAGAAGATAAAAAGTATCTCAAAGATGCAGCTGCTTCTCGAACGTTGATTCAGTGAATTTTGTATCTTTCTATTCTGTGATTAATGCGCCGTCTGTCAGAGACTATGAAATTTGCAATGAGTGGAGAAGGTCGCCACAGACTTTTAGTTACGTTTAGTTACGTTTAAGCCTTATACTACGTTTTCATTAGAGTCGTAATGAGGTAATTTCGCAAATTACGTAAAAAGTGTTTTCATATAAATTTGCTAATTTCGTTTGACATATGTTTGAATTCTTAATTTCGTTTGAAAGTTGTTGTTGACAGTTGTTGTTGACACTAATTTTTTAATCAAAACAACACATAATTTAACAAATAAAATATTGCAATAGATATAAAACTTTTAATTATTGCCGATCAAATTGATTTAATCCAAAGATGTAAACTCGAACCTTTCGTTTAGGAAGAGGTCTCTATTAATCGTCGCCGGGAACAGAAGAAACGTGCATTAAAATCAATGCGATTACGGAATACTCAGATGGAAAAACCGTAAAAAAAACGTAAACTTCAACTTTGACATTTTTAATCAAAAGTTGATCGATTTCGATTCAACTATTTTCAATATAGGTGTGTTTGGTTTGTTTATATCTAGTTTCCAACCTAATTTCGTGCAAATTTGGTTGAAATTATCTCATTTCGAAATGTGAATTTGTATGGGAAATGAGGTAATTTGGGATCTAATTTGGAAATTTTCAACGAAATTATCTCATTTGGCCTAATGAAAGCGCGGTATTAACTACATTGGCCACTTTTTGCAAAATTACAAAAGTAAAAATATTTTTTTCCCACTTGCGCAGTTTTTTTGTGAAAAAGAATATACACATTTTTTTTAAACCAAAATTTAAGCTTTTTGCATCATTTTTATAAGTTTTCCAGTGAGAAATACTATCTCAAAATGAGTTTGAAAATTTTCATTTTTGTATTTTTTCACTTTTTTGGCTTATGTAGTTAAGCCTTATGTAGTTAAGACTTTATTCGTAAATTTCAGACAAGAAAATTTCGTCTGGAAATTCGGATGACAGTTGTTTGTGGTGGGGGAAATGTAAAAGAGCTGAAGTGCTATCATTAAAAGTAATACTTACTTATTTGAATGAAAGAACTTTTTGTTAATTATTTAGTGACGCTTTGAATAAAAGGAATGAATTTCTTACAAAAGTGTTCCATCGGATTATTCTGGAACTTTTTTTCATTCAAGTTAAAACAAATTACTGCAAAATAACAAACAATTTTAATGAAACTTAGTGTTGCTAATCTTTTTACATAAAATTTCGTCCACAAAGCTCCTGTTAAATTATCAATTAACGAATATATAAAGTTCTCTTTTATTTCGCTTCAATGCATATTCTGTAAGTAAATACAGGAATTTGACACAATGTCTTTTGACTGAAATTTCAGATTGTTTTTGCGTTGAACGCGGCCATTTTTTTGTTTGGTTTGCGAGTACGAATACGAAAACAATTTCAATTCTATCTATCTCTTTCTTTCCTTTTGTTTAAAAAAGACACGAACTGTGGGAAGTACAAGAACTGTCAGATTCAATTTTCTTCAAAAAAAAACTGTTATACATATAGAGAATCCACTATCCAGTGTTTTATAGAGATCAGTGGGCTGACCACGTATTATAATCTTCAATTGGAACCACAGAAACTGTTATACATTGTAGGTAATACACTATCCGGTGTATTTTAGAGATCAGTGGTTTGAACCATAGACGAATAAGGGGAAACAGGGTGAGTGGATATATGGGAAGGTGATGGAGGGACTGTAGGAGAACAATTGTTTAGTTGAATGCTATTTGGAAAAGAAGGTTTATGGAAGATAGAGTGTGAAAAATTAGGAAGCTCCAGTTCGTTCCAGGCTGGGGAGTTTTGGTTTTAATCGATTTGGGCCGCTTCTTCTTACGTTTCGTTGATGATGTGTTCTTTTCCAGCCATTTGGATAAGCTCATGTCCCCTATTTTAATTGAACCGTTGGGGCGGGAAAATAGCTGTAACGAACGTGCCTGCTCACCTAACGCGAACAGGCACTAAAAGAAGATCGTAGCTTAACTCTGTCGGCTTAAAGCTCACCGCTGATCAAATCCACAAAAGAAAAAAAAAGAAACCTCGTTGGCGGGAGATAAAATTTTGTGGTTAGAATATCTGCCTTTCCTATTTTGCCCTCCCTCATTGCAGGATTAAAATTATTTAACTTTTACTTTGAATTTAATAACCTAAGAAGAAAAACTGAATAGAGACATTGTAAGTTGTTATGTTTATACAATTTTATATTACATATATTATACTTAAAAATAATGAATTATTGAATAATAAATGTTTCATAGGATTTGTAATCCAGTATATAATACAACTTAGTTTTTTACTGTACGGATTAACAAATGGTCTCTTGCTGCAACTAACTCGTCGCAACAAATTATAAATCAATAGTATGAGCCAGGCAAATAGAGAACCAGCGATTCAAGAGCCGTTTGCTCGTTCCACAAGAGTCATGAGGTCTCCAACTAAGCAAAATCAATCTACGGACAGCACTGATGGATACGACTGCCGTTCCTGTGATAAACCGAACAGTGTCGAAAACATGGTGCAGTGCGATAAATGTCCAGCTTGGTATCACTACACCTGTGTCAACGTGGATAGCTACATATGTGACCAAAACTGGGTATGTCCAACTTGTGAAGGTAAGAATATTTCTTTATCTAGTAGTCTTGTAGAAGTGTCCGCAGCTGCTGCTGAAAGTGTGTCAGATAAAGCCAAAGGGAGCACTGTAGGTCTAGGAGCTATCCCTAAATCTAGTGCCATAAGCCTCACATTGAATAACTTAAGCTCCGGCAATACGTCATCACTCCATTCTAAGCACCCTTTAACGGAACCACATCAGTTAATTACAACGACAGCAACTCTATTAGCTTTCGAAAGTGAATTGAACCATGCCTCATCTTTTTCGTCCTACCTTGTACCCTCCGTCGATATACCTCCAGCACAACGCACTGCTGCTTTAACAAAACCGGTTTCGTCGAGTTCTTTTGAATTAAACACCTCTTTATGCCATGGAGCTGAGTCCATCAGTTATCAACGTCACGCTAAGAATACTAGCGCGCATCCAACTAGTGTCGCTGGTAAACCTTTCACGACACTTTCTACGAAGTCTCATAGAACTCGTGATCAAATGCTCACTTCAAAATGGGACAGCGAGGTAGGCGCGATGTATTCGGCTCCTATTTCTTCGTCACGAATACAATCCCTTCCCTCTAAAAGTTCCTTGCCTACATACCAAATGGCCACAGTAGGCAGTAGCGGAGGTGGTTTAAATAATACACCCAAAACCTTTGACCTTTTGGAAGCAAATAACCCTCTAATGACAGCTGCAAAAAAGAGAACATCTAAACATTCATGCAGCTCGAAATCATCTAAAGCCACCTTGAACAAACAAATTCAACTTAATTTGCGAAAACTGGAGGAGGAAATGGCTATGAAAGAAAGAAGTGAAATGGAGTACCTAAATAGAAAGGAAAAGAGGGACTCCGAGTACCTTTCTAAAAAATATGAAATGCTGACACAACTTGAGGAATCCAAAAGTGAACAAGATACTGACAGCGTAGACGATGATGAAGAGGATGGAAATGCATCAACTCTGAATGTTAATTCTTGGCTTAAGGAAGTACCATGGAAACGTATGCAGTCAACAACGGTCCCTACAAGAGGTGACCAGAGCACAATTCCACTAGGCCAACCAATTGTTCCAGGCGATGGAACCCAAGTTCGAGGAAAAGAACGTTGCAATCTGCCAACGGAACAAAAACGTAATCCCCACGCTATTTCTACCTCCCGACATCAGCTCCTTTCGAGTGACATGTGTTTGCTTTCAAATAATAACCCATCTGGTTTAAACACTCAGCGCCCTGAAGTAGCAATACTATCCATAGCTATAACAAAAGGCCATCTGTAGAGCATACTAACGAAAATGAAATACATGTTCCAATAGAGTCTGCACAAGAATCACTTCACGATATTAGAACGAAAAACTCATTTCCTGAAGAAAAATATAATGAACTCAATTCACGTATGCTAAATAAAAATCAGCTAGCTGCGCGACAACTAATGTCTAAGGATTTGCATCCCTTTGGAGGTAACCCAGAAGATTGGCCGCTCTTCATTGCAGATTTCAACAGAAGTACACAGCTTTGTGCTTTCAATAATAAAGAAAATTTGACTCGGCTCAACAGATCACTAAAAGGAGAGGCACTTAATTCAGTAAGAAGTATGCTGATACAACCGAACTGCGTTCCAGAGATAATTTCAACCTTGAAGATGCTATATGGAAGGCCAGAAATTATTATACATAGCCTGCTTCGGAAAATTCGATCTACGCCTCCACCCAAGGCTGAAAAACTGGATACTATTGTGACCTTTGCCCTTGCTGTACAAAACCTGTGTGCAGTTATTGAAGCTTCTGGGTTGGTTGACCATATAAATAACCCAACTCTTTTGCAGGAACTAGTAGACAAGCTGCCCCCTACTATACGTCTTAACTGGGCAATGTATAAACAAACAACACCAAATGCCAGTTGTAGTCTATTACTTTTTAAAAATTGGGTATATAAGATTGCTGAGGCTGCAAGTGGAGTCCTTCTGCCCCAGCCTACTGTAGGAGACGGTAAACAAACTCCCAAAATCTCAAAAGAAAAAGGTTTCATTAATGCTCACTCTGAAATAAAGAATGAAACCAATAATATCGCATCAAAATGCTGTATTTGTGGCGGCCTGTGTGTCTCTGTTGATAAATGCATGCAGTTTCAAAAATTTAACCGTTCCGAAAGGTGGTACGAAGTACGGAAACATCAGTTGTGCCGACGATGTTTGATTAAACACTCAAATGACAGATGTTATTCTACATCGGTGTGTGGAGTGGATGATTGTGTCCTTAAGCATCACAAATTGCTTCATAACCATCGAAAGGAATATAATCATTGTCATCAGTGCCATAAAAACGAGGTCAGCTTGTCCCCATCTAAGAATAGAAATGAACAAGACATTGGAACAATTGGGCTGCATTCCAAAGGCAATGATATCACCAGCCCTAAGAACGCCAACAAAATTCTTTTTTGTATAGTTCCGGTAGTTTTGTACGGAAAAGGAACTCAAATTCATACACTCGCATTTTTGGATGAAGGATCCTCTATAACTCTGATGGATAAAGAAATTGCGAGACAGCTGAGAGTCGAAGGCACACCACAATCTCTCTGCCTGAAATGGACGGGAAATACCTCCAGGATTGAAAAAGATTCTAAAGTTTTGAACCTAGAAATTTCAGGTATAGCAACTAAAGCAAAGAAGTTTAAACTGAAGGACGTGCATACAGTTCAAAACCTACATCTACCGTCGCAATCGTTGGACCCTATCGAACTAGAAAAGAAGTATGCCTACTTAAGGGGAATTCCATTTGGAGCCTATCGTAATGATACTCCACGCCTGCTTATAGGACTCAATAATTCTAGCCTCGGGCTTCAATTGCGTTCTAAAGAAGGAGGACCAGAAGAACCGGTTGCTACTAAAAGGCCTTCCACACTATCCCACTGAGTATTAATACATGTCAAAAAAGTGGGAAGTAAATCGTGTATAATAGTGTGGAAACAAAATATGAAATCACATCCCACACGACTTGACAGCCCATCTCACACAATTTGACATGTGTTAATACATGAAAATTTTTAGGATTGGTTCTAAAACCATCACACATTCTATCCCACTTGGGGGTTTGAAGTTATGGTGAATTGATTTTTTGGATTCAGGTGTGGAAGCAAAATATGAAAATCGTTTTCTTCACACAAATTTGGCAGTCGTAAGTAATTCTATCACACTTTTTTTTTTGACATGTATTAATACTCGATGGGATAGTGTGGAACGGCTATAAAACCCGCCTGGGATGGGTTTTGCACGGAATTAATTCAACAGAGTTTAAAACCACAGCAAACGCTTATTATAGCCTCCACGTCCATATATGCAACTGTAACGATTCATTTCTTGATGAACTTGTAAAAAATTACCTTTGCTTAGATAGCTTTGGGACATCATCTAACTCATCGGGAAAAATACTGTCAGCTGAAGATGAAAGGGCTCTAGAACTATTAAAAACTCGTACAGTCTACAAAAATGGTAAATTTGAAGCACCGCTCTTATGGAAGTTCGACCAGATTAATCTTTCAAACAGTCTACCTATGGCCAAGAAGCGATTAGAATGCCTTCAAAAGCGAATGAGACGTGAATCAGATCTGGCTGAAGCACTTAACAGTAAGATAGATGAATATGTCTTGAAGGGCTATGCCAGGAATCTTCTACCATCGGAAATGCGAGCTTATCATCAACATCAGTCATGGTACCTACCAATCTTTCCCGTAAAGAACCCTAACAAACCAGGAAAGTTACGGATCGTTTGGGACGCAGCAGCAACGGTTCAAGGCATCTCACTTAATTCCGTACTTCTGAAGGGCCCGGATCAGCTGACATCTTTACCGTCTGTTATTATGAAGTTCCGAGAGAATAAGATAGCTATTTGTGGCGACATTCAAGAAATGTTCCATCAAGTACGTATAAAAAGAGAAGACCAAGATTTTCAACGTTTCTTGTGGAGCAAGAATGAAAATGACGCCCCGGAAGTTTACGTAATGATGGTCATGACATTTGGGGCTACATGTTCACCTTGCTCTGCACAATTTGTCAAGAACTCTAACGCTGAACGTTTCACTGAAAAATTCCCCAGAGCTGTACAATCAATAAAGGAAAACCACTATGTTGACGACTTGATGGATAGTTTACCTACAGAAGCTGAAGCAATCAAGCTAGCTCGGGAGGCCCGACACATTCATGAACAAGGCGGGTTTCACATAAGAAATTGGATATCCAACTCCCCATTTGTTCTTCAAGAACTTCATTGCCAGCCTACAACAACGAAAAATTTAAACGCTGAAATCGAGTTAGGAACAGAGAAGGTTCTTGGGATGTGGTGGTGTACGTCCTCGGATTGCCTTATCTATAAAATCACAACTGACCCAAGATATACATCCATACTTTTAGGTTCCAGACGTCCTACTAAGCGTGAGGTTCTTAGAACACTTATGACTATTTTCGACCCTTTGGGCCTGCTTGCCAATTTTCTTATGTTTATTAAAATACTTTTACAAGATGTCTGGCGTTCCAAGATCGAGTGGGATACTGAGATTTGCGATGCTGAATACAATAAATGGCTAAAATGGGTTCGTTATCTTCCAGAAATAGAAGCAATGAGAATCCCAAGATGCTATATTTCGAGTACTTCCTGGGGTAAGTCAACACAGTTACACGTTTTCGTAGATGCCAGCGAAAATGGTTTTGCTGCCGTAGCTTACGTCCGAACAATTAAGAATCAAAATGTTGAGTGTGCTTTAATTGGGGCAAAGACTAGAGTAGCCCCGCTTAAATCTTTATCTATCCCTCGACTCGAGCTACAGGCAGCACTACTAGGAGCACGTTTCGCCAAATTCATCGCCGATTCGCATTCCGTGCAGTTTGCTGAGAGAATATTTTGGTCGGACTCAAGGAACGTGTTGTGCTGGCTTCGTTCAGACCATCGTAGGTACCGGCAATTTGTTGCCTTTCGGGTCAGCGAAATACTAGACTCAACAGAGATCTCCGAATGGCGTTGGATCCCTACAAAGCAAAACGTGGCTGACGAGGCCACAAAATGGCAAAAAATACCCGATTTCAAGTCATCAAGTCGATGGTTCTCAGGCCCTGAATTCCTTATGGACTCTGAAGAAAGCTGGCCTCAAGAAACTACTACAGACAACACTACCATCGAAGAACTAAAACCACATTTCATTAACGTCCACTTGCAGAGTACTACTTGTGAAAGTGTCCTGCATTTTAATGATATCTCCAGCTACAACTTACTACTAAGAAGCACAGCGTATGTTCTTGTTTGGAGATCACGTTTATTAAAGAGAAAACTGAAAATTCCATATGAACGTGGTGGACCCTTAACACAAGAAGAGCTCCAGCAAGCACAGAATATGTTGTTTAAAATAGCACAGAGTAGTGAATATCAAGAGGAAATTTCTGACTTAGAAATAAGTAAATGCGTGCAAAAAAGTGGCCCTATCTATAACCTTTGTCCATTTCTAGACGATAATAAAATACTTCGCGCAGATGACAGAACTTGTTTGGCTAAAGAAGTAGGGATCAATGTGAAACACAGAATAATACTCCCTAGAGGCCATCCTATTACATCCCTTATTATCACAGACCTTCATCACAAGTACAAACATAAAAACCACGAAACCGTAATAAACGAACTCCGTCAAAGGTTTTTTATTACTCAAATGCGAGCTGCATTTAGAGCAATAAGAAAAAAATGCCAGCAATGTAAAAATGCTTTAGCTCGGCCACAACCTCCTAAGATGGCCCCATTACCGTCCGCTCGTCTATCTGCATTCTGTAGTCCTTTCTCGTATGTGGGTATCGACTACTTTGGACCCTTAAACGTAACAGTTGGTAGAAGAATTGAAAAAAGGTGGGGCGTTTTACTTACCTGCCTCACCATAAGAGTAGCGCATAGTCTCACAACTGATTCCTGCATTCTCGCAATCCGAAACTTTATGGCTAGACGAGGAACACCGCTAGAATTCCGCAGCGATAATGGAACTAATTTCAAAGGAGCTAAACGCGAACTAAAAGAAGCCTTAATGAATGTCAAAGGTGAGAAGTTGGCGGAAACATTTACCACAACAACCACTAAGTGGACATTTATCCCACCATGCTCACCGCATATGGGGGGCAGTTGGGAGAGAATGGTACGGTCAATCAAAACAGTCTTATATGACATAATGCCTAAGCGTACCCCTTCAGATGAACTCCTGAAAAGTATGCTGATAGAAGCAGAATACATAGTTAATTCAAGACCGCTAATTTATATACCTGTAGAAAACGAAAATCAAGAAGCACTAACACCTAATTATTTTCTCTTGGGTACGTCAAATGGATCAAAACCCTTTACGGTTTTTAACGACGATAACAGGGTGCTTAGATCAAATTGGCACACTTCGCAGCAGTTCGCTAATCACTTTTGGAAGCGCTGGGTTAAGGAATATCTTCCTTCGCTTACTGGTCGTTCGAAGTGGTTCACCCCTGTTAATCCGATTAAAGTAGGTGACATTGTCGTTATTGTTGACCCTAACAGTCCTCGAAATGTATGGCCAAAAGGTAAGGTTATTCAAACCAGGGTCTCAAAAGACGGCCAAGTAAGGAGCGCTTCAGTACAAACCCAGACAGGAGTCTACGGCAGGCCTGTCGTAAAGCTGGCTGTCCTTGATGTTGGAAATCTACCACAGTGAGAACTACCAGAAGTTGCTACTGCGGGGGAGTGTAACGAACGTGCCTGCTCACCTAACGCGAACAGGCACTAAAAGAAGATCGTAGCTTAACTCTGTCGGCTTAAAGCTCACCGCTGATCAAATCCACAAAAGAAAAAAAAAGAAACCTCGTTGGCGGGAGATAAAATTTTGTGGTTAGAATATCTGCCTTTCCTATTTTGCCCTCCCTCATTGCAGGATTAAAATTATTTAACTTTTACTTTGAATTTAATAACCTAAGAAGAAAAACTGAATAGAGACATTGTAAGTTGTTATGTTTATACAATTTTATATTACATATATTATACTTAAAAATAATGAATTATTGAATAATAAATGTTTCATAGGATTTGTAATCCAGTATATAATACAACTTAGTTTTTTACTGTACGAATTAACAAATGGTCTCTTGCTGCAACTAACTCGTCGCAACAATAGCCATTCGTATTTAGATGGAATACATATGTATTTTGAAGTGGCAAGCAGAGGTTCGGTGACATTCGATGTCAATAGCAAACATTTGTGAAAAGTAAGATCGAACCGAGGATTCATCAGCAACAGGAGGGGCATTAGTCAGGAAAAATGAGCTCTTGTTTGCACTATTGAGCTTGGACAATCTATAGTTCCACTCATTGATACACCATGAAGTCCCAAGCTTAATTTAGTTTGGTAAAGTTGGAGCCGAGGATGGATTAGAAGAAGTAGATACTTGAGTTGTCGAAATACACGGTTACAGGTAGCGAAGGATGTTGGTGAGCAGGGTGAGATAGTGATTGCACTGTAGTTGAGTTGGCCGGTAGTAGAGGTTGATGGCGATCCGGCGAAGGTGGCGATGGAGCTTCAATAGCTTGTAAGGGAGGTGGTTGACAAACCGGCAAAGGTGTGATTGGGGTGGTATCCAAAATTTCAGCCAGTAGGGATTTGTTGTACACAGTGGCGTTAGATTGGAGTTGTGCCGGAATCTCATCGATTTTACAGGCTGTCATCTTGATGTCATCTCCTATTTGACTATCTAGGTCCAAGCGAATGAGTTTTAAGTTTCCATTAATAGTTTCAACCGAGTTGGAAGCGCGGAAAGAGTTAAATAATGATTTAATTTCATTAAAAATAAAAGAAAGAAAAAAAAAGTCTTTGGACTCTTTTACTCTTTTTGGAAAAATGTTTTTTTTTTTTAATTCACAAACTTACTCTTCTTCGACTTCTAACACTTCTATGGAAGGATTTGTTGTCGGTTAGGAGAGCGTTGGAGGTGTTGATTTGGGAAGAAAACTCGTCTGCGAGTGTGACAATATCCCTTTTGGGTGAATCAGCCTGTAAGTTATAACGCATTATTCGAGTTAACGCGGCTAATTGGGTCTCGATATCATTTAATTTTATGGAGAGACAGTTGATGTTGTCGTTGTTGCATTTAATTGCGTGCAAAACATCGGACAGGGTGATTTTTAGGCACTCATCACAATAAAAAAAAAATTATTCGAGTATTCTTTTAAATATATTATTGACCTTTTGCTGAGCCCGATGCAGAGGGGGTGGTATGATTTTCCGCAGACACCTTTGCAAAATACTCGTTCAGCGTTTTGATTTTCGACGTCACAATGAGGGATTCCACAGCGATAATTTTCCATAGTTAATGTAGTAATGATAAGTTAATGTAGGTCACAAACAAAACAAATGCAGGGCAAATGGGGCGCGTAAGCAGAAAAAAAAAAACAAAATAACTTTTGTGGATCGAAATATGTAAGCGGTTGAGCTGATGAAGTCACACGCGTTGGTAGATGTTGATGAAGTAAATGTGGTCAAGAACATTAATTAAAAGTAAAAATATGCAGCGGAGGTAAAAAATAGAAAATTGGGACTTGGTTCACAATTTTAAATAAAAACAAAGGAGAAGAGATTTAAAAATGCGACTTGACTGTTCGACAGTTGAAGTTGTGCTTTCTATAAAATATATAAAATAAATTTGGTGGCACAAACGGCTCATGAAGCACCAAGGCCTAGTGACTTAAAACTCTCAACCATTCCTGTGTGCGTGTCTGCAGGAATGGAGGGGACCTACAGTTCATTTCCGAATCCGAACAGCTAAGGTGAGCGGCGCTTTTCTATGACAAGAGATACTCTTGGAGGATTTGTCACTTCCTCGCAAGAGGTAGTAGCTCCGAAAAAAACCTAAGGTGGAGCGGCTGGCATGGAACTCCATCAGAGCTCTGGCATGAAAGTTCAACGCACTAACCATTACGCCACGGGCTACTACTACTATGTCAGTCTGTATAAATTAATAAAAAAAATAATTTTTAGAAACCGATAGGTAGCTACAAACCTATATTTTTTATTTTAGTGTTTTTTTCAACGATAACATTGACATTACATATATTTACAGGATGATTCACCTAAGGTATGACAAAAAGCTAGAGCGTGCAGGTTGGGGCGAGATAAGAAAAAAATCGTATAGGAGGGGGTCTATTGCCACCATTTAGTAAGGGGGGGGGGGGCAATTTTCTAAATAATTTACTTAACAAAATTTTTTAAAGTCTAATTTTGTTTTTAAAATTCAATGCTGTTATTAGTTTTTAATCAAAACAAGGAAACCGGATGCCAATATGTCTTTTATTTTTTGAGAAAATAAAAAATAACGGAAGGGACAATTTTCTACAACAACCATCTATAAATATTCTCGAGAGAACGCGTCATCTCTCTCTGGGGAAAATGCGCTGAATGGAAGAGTGGAGAGAACGCCATCTGACAGTTGGAATGGAATTTTCTAGATGAGTTTTGTGCCGGTACTTTCGAGTAGAGTCTCGAACCTCTCAGCTCACTATATAAGAAGAAACATTTTGAGCACAGACACACTTTATTTTTGAAAGTGAAAGTGTAAAGTTCAAAGTTAAAAGTATCCGGAAGTGAATTTAAGTTGCATACTATTGAGATTGATGATTAATAAAATATTTGAAGTGAAGTAAAGTGTGTTTAATTTAAAAAAGAAATAATTGACGGTTGACAGTTAAAAAGAAATAAGTTTTATATCGAACCGTGGTAAAATGTAACATTGGTGTCAGAATAAGGGATAAAACCTATTTTATCTGTGCATTTAAGTAAATTAACTTAAAATAAAAAGTGCGCGTGTTTTTTAAAATAAATAAACAGACAATGGGTAAAATTTTGAATGATTTAAATTGTGTTGAACTTAAAGCAGAAGTAATTAAACGAGGTCTTCCTACTGATGGATCAAAAAATTACCTCATTATACGTCTGCAGGAACATTTAAGACAACAAGGTGAAAACTCGACACGTTTATTTTCACGATTGAAATGGAAGAAGAGCAAGTAGGTAATAGTTCAGATATGACCAATATGATGGCTCTGCTGCTCGCCCAGTTTGAAAAGAACAAAAGAATATTCTCGAAGAGCAAAGAAAAGAACAAAAGAACCTTCTCGAAGAGGAAAGAAAAGAGCAATCTAGGCGCACGGTAGTGCGCCCGCCAAGACGAGCGGTGAGCACTACCTATATTTTCTTGAAACGTTTCGTCGTATTTTCAAGCCCTCATAGCTTCGGTATGGATAGAGCTAGAGAGCTCAAATTTTCAGGATTAGATGCGGCTTTATAATAAACACCAAATTTCATATTTCTAGCTTTTATAGTTTGGATGTTATTAATACCCAAAAAACGTCGATTTTTTCACTGACCACTCACTCATCAAAACCTAAAGGGTACTTCCCGAAGTGCTAGAAAGCTGAAATTTGGAATGTAGACTAGGATTTGCATACAAACAACAAAAAAATTAAGAAATCTCTAACTTTCACCCTCCAACACCTCAAAAGTGGAGGTTCATAATAAAACCTCAAAAACAACAACAATTTTCACAATCACACACAACAATGCAATGCAAACCCCGCCTATAATTGATGTGAGGGTTTTTTTTTTTTTATTTTATATTCACGAACACAAAAAACAATGCACAATATGGCTTTGCTTGAAATAAGGGTTGTTTATACATATATTGTATGATTTTCAACACGATCGGTGAACTGTCGTCTCGTTTAGTATGACGTATCCTTGGAATTTTATGTATGTATAGGAAAAAGGACCAAGCCATAATTTTTGACCACAATTTAGGATTTGTAGAATTAGGGCTTGGAGAGTTAGGCCTAATAGAGTTAAGGGCTTGGCTCTTCATGAGATCTCATGACTTTTTCACAGCGAAAGCGTTATGAGCTTGTGAGTCTTGGCGGCCTATTTTACATGAAATGTTTTTGGTGGGATAATATCTTCTCGAACGATTTGAAGACCAACGTTATGAGCAAAAGAATCTTCTCGAACGATTTAAAGATCAACGCAATAAGCAAAAGAATCTTCTCGAGAAACAAGGAAAAAATCTTCTGCAGCGATTCGAAGAACAAAGAAGTGAACAAAAGAATCTTCTTGAAGAACACAAAAATCTTCTCGAGGGTAAGCTTGATGCCTTCGACAACAAATTTGTTGCTCTTGACGAGCGTGTCGAAAAACAATTTTCGACAGTAGAAGCCAGATTCGAGAAGGTCGAAGACAAATTTGAAAGCATTACCAAGGAGTTGGGGAAGGTTCGAAAAATGAAGATTCGAGAATGTTCTGGCGAACTTCCAAAGCGAAAGGAAATGCATCCGCCAACCTTTGATGGACAAACTTCTTGGTCGATTTACAAAAAACAGTTTGAGGCAGCTGCAGCGACAAACGGATGGGATGACGAAGACAAGTTCATAGCTCTGACGCTTGCCCTTAGAGGACCTGCTGCTGAATTATTGCAAAACCACACCAGCAAACAAGAACGGCAACTTCACGGCTCTTGTTTTGGAGATGGCCATATGCAAGAAGTCTTTCGCGTCCAACTCAATACCAGAGTTCAGAAAAGAGGAAAAGTCTGCAACAACTTCAAGCAGATATCGAACAGTTGGCTCACCTGGCATATCCAACTGCAGGAGAGGAAATAATAAACCAGTTCGCAACAGAATCATTTGTCCGCGCTGTATCTGACATCAACCTTCAGCGAGCGATTCGAACTGCCGGAAAACGCCCGGATGGCCCCAGAACCACTATCCAGGTCTCACAGAGTAAACGAAGCAACAAAAGTCTAACTGTGGAGGCGACGTTAAACAGCAAGAAACACGTGGCTACAATCGACGCAGGTTCCAATGCCTCCATTGTAAGAAGGGACTTGGTCAAGATGACATGGCTGCATAACACCAATAGCTATCGTCTGAAAACAGCTACAGGAGAGGCAGCAAAAGTTTATGGAGAAGTTTGTCTTCCGATTCCTTTGGCAGAACTGGAGTTTTCACATCTGTTTTTGGTAGCAGATATATGTGAAGAGTGCATCATTGGAATCGACTTCATGAAAGAACACGGAATAATTCTGGATATCGGTAAGCAAGTTCTTAATTATAAAATGTAGAGATTCCTATGGATTATGGTGACGAAATTTCAACAACTCTTAGAACCAAGTGGGCAGTATGATCGAACACAACTCGTGCAGCATCGGATCGACACAGGAGACGCCAGACCGATTCGTCAACCAGCAAGACTTCTCCCCTTAGCCAAACAAGCCGAAGTTGAAGAGATGATATCAAGCATGAAGAAAGATGGGCTGATCGAAAAACTCTAAAAGCCCCTGGGCATCACCGGTGGTCCTTGTCAAAAAGAAGGACGGAAGCACTCGATTTTGTGTTGACTACAGGAGGCTGAACGATGTGACAAAGAAAGACAGCTATCCTCTGCCCAGAATCAGCGATACTTTGGATGCAATGGAAGGTGCTAAATGGTTCTCTACACTAGACCTAAAGAGCGGCTACTGGCAGGGAGAAATTCACCCAGAAGATCGTGAAAAGACAACTTTCTCTACAGGAAATGGTCTTTGGCAGTTTGAAGTGATGCCATTTGGACTATGTCACGCTCCGGCTACATTTGAACGTTTGATGGAGTGCGTTTTACAAGGGCTTACTTGAAAATCTTGCCTGGTCTATTTGGACGATGTCATAGTGTATGGGAAAACATTTGACGAACATTGTGACAACCTAAGAGCGATATTTCAGAGGCTTCGAGAAGCACACCTCAAGCTTAATCTAGATAAATGTGCTCTTTCCAAGACCAAAGTTAAATATTTGGGACACATCATCTCATCCCAAGGAGTAAAGACTGATCCTGAAAAAGTTGACACAGTAAAGAATTGGCCAACACCACAGGACAAACATCAACTCCGAAGCTTCCTTGGCCTAGCCACATATTACCGGCGTTTTGTGAAGGATTTTGCTGGAATCGCCAAAAGCTTGCATCAGCTTACAGAAAAGGGAAAGCCGTTCAAATGGTCAGGTGATTGTGAGAAAAGCTTCTAGGAGCTAAAGCTGCGTTTATGTAATTCTCCTGTGCTGACCTACCCAACTCCAGGAAAACCTTTTATTATTGACGCGGATGCAAGTAATGTCGGAATTGGAGCTGTACTGTCACAAGTCCACGACGGAGAATAAAAGGTTGTCGCCTACTAGAGTAAGGTCCTTTCGAAGCCAGAACGGAAATATTGCGTGACCAGAAGGGAACTTCTAGCTCTGATATTGGCAACAAAGCACTTCCATAAGTACATCTATGGACAGAAGTTCCTTCTCCGAACAGACCATATGGAGCACTCAATTGGCTTCTGAACTTTAAAAATCCTGAAGGTCAAGTAGCAAGGTGGATCAAGAGGCTACAGACATGTGACTACCAAATTCAACATCGAAGAGGAAAGTTGCATTCAAACGCAGACGCATTATCTCGACGACCTTGCAAACAGGACTGCAAGCATTGCACACGTCAAGAAGAAAAGGAGTTGGTTGCAGTCCAACGAATAAGAGCTGATCCCATTTACGGTTGGAGTAATGAAGAACTTGGGACTGCCCAAGAAGAAGACTCGGACATAGAGCCCATCCTTGCGTGGAAAGAACACCAAGAAAAACCAGAGTGGTGTGACATCTCCGACAGAAGTCCGGCCCTGAAAGCATATTGGGCATAATGAGACTCACTTCATGTGGAGGAAGGTGTCCTAAGGCGTAAGTGGGAATCCGCAGACGGTAAGTCTTATGTGATGCAGCTGGTCGTTCCTCGGTCCAAGGTTAATGACGTTCTTCGAGAGATACACGACGGAGCTTCTGGAGGTCATTTGGGAGTCAATAAGACTTTGTAAATGATACAACGGTTCTACTGGCTACATGCAAGAGAGGACGTTGAAAAGTGGTGCCAAAAATGTGATACTTGTGCTGCTAGCAAAGGCCCAGGTAGGAAGCTTCAAAGTAAAATTCAACAATACAATACAACGTAGGCACGCCTTTCGAGAGGATTGTAGACGTCGCAGGCCCTTTTCCTGAGACCAACAGTGGAAACCGATACATCCTTGTAGTCATGGATTACTTCAGCACGTGGCCTGAGGCATTTGCCATCCCAAACCAAGAAACCAAAACAGTTGTGGATCAGATTGTCTTCAATTGGGTGAGCAGGTTCGGTGTACCTATGGAACTTCATTCCGACCAAGGAAGGAACTTCGAATCTAACATCTTCCAGGAAGTTTGTTCGCTCCCTGGCATTAAAAAGACGAGGACAACGCCACTTCATCTACAATCTGATGGGATGGTTGAACGATTCAATCGGACGCTAAAAGAATATCTATCTAAGGTTGTCGGCGACTACCAACAAGATTGGGATAGACATATTCCATTATTCTTAATGGCGTATAGGAGTGCAGTTCACAGCTCGACAGGACATACACCGTCGGAAATCTTGTTTGGAACAACAATACGACTGCCTAGTGAAGTAAGATTTGGATGCCGTATGATTGAGCCGCAAAGAACGGAAGAGTATGTGGATAACCTAAAAGAGAGGCTCATTGACATACATCAACGGACTAGAGCATTCATTAAAATATCTAGCGATCGGTTGAAAACACGTTATGACGCACGAGCAACAACAACAGGATTTCAAGAAGGAGACCTCGTGTGGTTTTACAATCCCCATAGAAAAAAAAGGACTGTCACCAAAAGTTTCAACAGAACTGGAAAGGACCCTACACTGTTGTGAAGAGACTTAATGATGTGGTCTACCGTATACAGAGAGGAGTAAGACGGAAACTGAAAGTAGTTCATTGTGACAGTTTGCATGGTTATAATGGTGAAAGGAGCGAAAGAATTGTTCGGGACGATCAATCTTAAGAGGGGGGCAATGTAACGATGAAATCAGCTAACCACTATCCACTATCAGAACAAACAAAGAGCCAAGAACAAAAACACCCTTATCGAAGACAACAACCATCTATAAAAATTCTCGAGAGAATGCGCCATCTCTCTCTGGAGAAAATGCGCTGAATGGAAGAGTGGAGAGAACGCCATCTGACAGCTGGAATGGAATTTTCTAGATGAGTTTTGTGCCGGTACTTTCGAGTAGAGTCTCACCCTCTCAGCTCACTATATAAGGAGAAACTTTTTGAGTACAGACACGACACAGTTTACTTTTGAAAGCGAAAGTGTAAAGTTCGAAGTTAAAAGTATCCGGGAGTGAATTTAAGTTGCATACTATTGAGACTGATGATTAAAATAATATTTGAAGTGAAGTGTGTTTAATTTAAAAAGGAAATAATTGACGGTTGACAGTTAAAAAGAAATAAGTTTTATATCGAACCGTGGTAAAACGTAACAATATGAAAAATTATTTTAAAAAACAACGGTAATGGTTACAACGGCATGCTATACTTTTTTTTCAAAGTTGTTTTAGTGAACAGTTTTTCAAAAATTAATTTTTAAACTTAAATTAAAAAAACTATTTTTTTCAAAGTTTTACGTTATTAAGTAATTTCTATTACTAATATTCAATGCTCCCATCAATTTTTAGTCAAACACTAAAAACCAGATGTCAAAATGCATTCTAGTTTTTGAGATAATTGAAAATAACAAAAGTAAGTTTTCCTTAAATCCGACTTTCATCCGTTATTTTGTTGCTCTAAAGATCCTATTTACATCATTTAAGTAGTAAAGTAGATTTGATTATTTTCAATTTTCATCCAAATTTAAGTGTTGAGATAAGAAAAAAATCTAATGGGGAAATAGCCCCCCCATTTCCTCCCGTTTAGGCGGGAGAGGCAATTTTCTAAAAAATCGACATAAACTGAAAAAAATAATTAACAAGCAACGTTTACACTTACAATGTCATTCTATACCTTTTTTTAAAGCCAGAAAACCATTATTTTATTATATTTTTAGCTCAAATTATTAGAAAGCATAGTTTTTGAAAAATCTATTTTAAAATTAAAAAAAAAAATAAACAAATTGTGTAGTGTTTCTATTATTATTATTATTGTACTATTCATACTAGAATGTCAGTTTATTAGAGTTGACCATTCTTTACTCCGTAAAATTGTGTAGTGTTTTTGTTTTAAATATTTTATGCTCCTATCAATTTCTAGTCAAACACCGAAGAGTAAATGCTCGAAGAAGGGGCAATTTTCTAAAAAATTGAATTAAAACAGAAAAAAATTACTAAGAAAACAACGGTAACCGTTACAACAACATATTATACTTTTTGTAATGCCAGAAGTCCCTTCTTTTATTTTCTTTTTATATTCTTCTTTTTAAATTAAACATACATTTTTGAAAAAAAAATTTAAAACTTGTGTTCAAAATGATTTTTTTTTTTTCAAAATTTTACGTTTTTGTGTTTCCATTAATTTTTATTCAAACACTAAAAACCACTCCAAAGATCCTATTTCTACTAATTAAGTAGTAAAACAGGTTTTCTCCAAAGCCAACAGACATTTAGGCATCAAGTTTTTAGTCTTTGACTTGAAATTTGTGGGAGCTTCGAATATTAAAAACAAAAATACTACTTAATGACGTAAAATTTTTAACAAAATTAGTTTGAACACATTTTTTTATATTTTTTTTTTTAAATTTGAGTTAGAAAATCAATTTTTCAAAAACTATTATCTCAATAATTTAAATTAAAAACGTACTAAAATAACGGACTTCTAGCTTTAAAACTGTATGATATTGCACGTGTTGCCGTTCTTTTTAATTATGTTTTTTCTATTTTAAGTCGATTTTTTTTTAGAAAATTGTACCTTTCGCCTGAACGGGGGGAAATAAACTCTCGCTCCTATACGATTTTTTGTTGTCTCAACTCAATCTACACGCTCTAGCTTTTTGTCACACCTTAAGTGAATCACCCTGTATAATATGTGTAATATATTGTATAATTTAATACAAACATTTTTAATGTAAAAATTCACTTTTTGACGGGAAATTAATTTAAATTTAAATCAGCTTGTTTTCACCTAGCTAGTTCTACAAAAGTGCCGCTCACCTTAGCCGTTCGGATTCGGCAATACTCTGTAGGTTCGCTCCATTACTGAAGACACGCACACAGGAATGGTTGAGAGTTGTAAGTCACTACTCACTTGGCCCTGGTTCATGAGCCGTTGTGTACCCAAAATTAAATTAATTTAATTTTAATTTTTAGTTTTTCAAAACTGTTTTTTTTTTTCATAAATTGGTTAAAACCTTCAAGATTGGGATTTAAGTTGCGTACTGCACACTCCTTATCCAACTTTCAAGTCTGTTCAAAGGAAGGACATTTTTCGCAGCATGTTTAACAAAATGATTTCAAAACCACTGATGTTTGATAATTTAAACGCCTAATAGCATTTTCACACCGAACCTTTGCATTTATTTTTTCCAACAAACATGCTTGTAAATTTAAACCCACCTTATACTAAAAATTTGAAGTCACGTTCACTGAATATTCCCAATGTTAAGGTAGTAGAATTTATTATTTCAAATATATAAACTGTTATTATATTTTTATAAAAGACACAGTTATAACGAAATTTAAAACTTAATTAAAAGAGTAGTACTGAAAAGTCTTCTTCTAAACGTGATTTTGCACGATTAGCGATGGTACCCATTGGGTCCGATGGCGGTGGTATGCCAGTAAAGTAATGAGCACTTTCTTTAAAAAAGAATTCAGTTCGACCTGATTTGTATCCATATAAAATGCAGTCACCAGTTCTACAAATAGAAGTTATATAACTAAGAATATAGGTCGTTGGATGATTCCAGTTTTGCAAGAAAATTTACATAAAGTTGGCCGCTTTCCCCTGGAATTTTTTAATAATTTTTTTATAAAAGATACTTTAAAGTAAAAATAATATTCAACTCAAAGTTTTAAGAATAAAGTTAAAAAACTATACACTATGTATTCAAATATTTTTGAAGATAGTTAAGATAATGAACCACTGAAAGCAGTCATTGCAGTTTCTTTTCGTTTTTAATTTCAAATACATATCTTGAGAATTTTTTTGTTTTTAGAATATTCCAGAATAATTATTCTAAATATTTGTTGGTTCAATTTTAATATTTTTGGAAATTTGTCGAGCAAAACTGGATTCATACTGTATTTGAAAGAAGATCTTACCTTAAAAATATATCAGTAATACGTTGGTCGGTACTAAGATCTGTACGCATGTGTTCAAGAAAAGATTGATCGAGAGGTGTCCAAGGGCCATGGTTCAAAAGAGTATCCCATTTTGAATCAACACAAATCAGGCTGTAAATACCTTCACAAATGCCATCCATCATGTTAACATTTAATGTTTGATAGAGGTGAGACTCCATTTTTCCCAATTTCGCAACACATTTATCAAACTTAAGAAAATAAAAAAAATAATTTGTCATTGCTATTTTACAAAAGTCGTATGTATGTGAATATAAAAAAGTTGCAAGATATTGTTTTCAAAATAATGATCATAGCAAGTGAAAAAGGCCACTCAAAACGATAATAGTAATAATAATAATCCGTACACTTTGAAAGCAATTTTTTGTTCTATTGTTCGGCCATTATTGGAGTACTGTTCTGTTATCTGGAATCCTGATACTAAAAAACTCATAGTAAGAATTGAGAATATTCAAAAATTTTTTTTTAAGATTTGCTTTAAAAATTTTGGAGCTAATAATAATGTGAACCTCAATTACAATAGTAGATGCTTATTGTTAGGAATGCAATGTGAATGAATGTTTGTTCGCGATATTCTTTCGAATGACATTGATTGCGAGTTTTTGCTCTCACTAATTAATATTTATGCGCCAAGTCGACCTTTGAGAACGAGAAATTTCATTTTTGAAATTCCTCATTCTACAAACTATGGACAGCGTGAGCCAATTTCTCATTGTTGTAAGTTTTTTAATATGTGTTATAATGATCTCGATGTATATTTATCTAGATATCAATTTTAAGCTTCTTTGTTTTTAATATTGCAAAACAATCATTCGTAAATTATTGTACATATGTACATACCTAAAATTATTATTAATATTTATTACCAAGCAATTTAAATTACATGATAATATTATTTTTAACGAGCCTAGCTGCCAAGACTATTAGCTCAATAATTATGAGGTTAGATAATAATGTTTGCTTTTTTAATAAATTTTGATATTTTTTCAATATTTTTGGCATCAGGGTTTCTTAAAATTTCATAAATTGAATCATTTTTAAATATGTTTTGAATAATGGGTTTTGTTACTAAACAGTTTTCCAAAATGTGGTTTAAGTTTAAGTATGTATTGCAGGATGAACAAACGAGGGGATTATTTTTTGTGAGAAAGTGCTGATGAGTGGTGGAGGTGTGTCCGAGTCGTAGCCGAACAAAATTGCTGATTTTTTGTTTGGAAGTGCCTGTAGGATATACAGGATGCAGTTTTTCAGGATTACATTTCTTGTAATGGTGGTGGTATAGACTCCAGTCGTTTTTGGAGGTGGTAGCTATGGCGTTTTGTGTAACTCTGATTACATCTAGTTTAGAGAAGACGTTGAACATGTAAACCGGAAAGTTTTTTGCCGAGCTACCTGCAATGTCAGCGTTTTCATTTCCCTGGAGTCCTACGTGTCCCGGAGTCCACATTAATTTGATATTTTTTGGTGATTTGATGAGTTGGTGTCTGATTTCGGTTATAAGATCGGCATTGTTGTTAGGGTTTTTGATAGCTTTAAGAACAATATACTGTCAGAGCAAATTATATATTTTCCTCGGAGTTTCATGGCTGTTTTGGTGGCTTGCAATATGGCAAAAGCTTCTGCTGTAAATATTGAGGAGAATTCAGGTAAATTACCTACGCAGATTATCGATCCATTTTCAAATAAGACAGCAAATGAAGTGTTCTCTGTAGTTTTTGATCCGTCAGTGAACATAAATTGCCAGCCGTCGGATTTCAAATCTGAAGATATACTTGAGAAAAGTTGACAGTAATTAATATTGCTGGTTTTTGTTTTTTTGTAGTTCGCTAGGGTCAATATCAAGGATGCAGGGTTAATGAACCATGGTGGATAGCGTGGGACGGTGAATTTTGTATTTTTGGATGGAAGGCCGAATTGCGTTGATTTTTCCAAGATAGTAGCGATTGCTGATGGTATCCTTTTTGTTAGTTTATGGTTCATTGCATTTCTTACATCGCTATCGATTATTGAATTAGATGAGAAGATGAGTTTTGCAGATAGTTTCAAAGTGATTGCGTCTCTACGTTCCTCGACACTCGGTAATCCTGCTTCTGCTAACATATTTTTGATGGGGGTAGTAGGAAAAGCGTTGATGCTACTTCTTGCTGCTTGGTGGTACATCGGTTTTATGATTCTTAAAGTTGACTTCGGACAGTATATGTATAACCCATAATCGATTTTGCTTAAAATTAACATTTTAGTAATATGTGATAATGAATTTATATGAGTTTGACTTTTTTTACAGGCTAAATATCTTACTGTTGGCACCCTGTGAACTATGTTCGCAGAATGTTCGCAGACGTGCTAACCCGAAGCTGCTGGCAGCACTGACGGCGGCTGTCATGGGTTTGTGATTTTCAATTTAACTTCCTTCCTTCTTTCTTTTCGTGACCACAAGCCGCAACACATCCATCCATCAACAGCGAACCATCATACGCAGCGAAGGTAACAATTGGCGACGAGGATTTTTTTTTTTTTATAAATACAGTTCAATGGCGACTAATGAGGGAAATTTAGCAAAGCTCCTCGAGCTCATGGAAAAGCAGCAGCAAACTTTCGCCTTGCAACAAAAATTTTTAGAATCACTGAAGAATAGCAACCAAGGGCAACTATCCAACAAAGGATTGGAGTTCACAATGGATTCCTTGGCAAATAATATTACGGAATTCGTTTACGATCCATTAAATGGGGTTACTTTCGACACGTGGTTTTCCAGATACGAGGATTTGTTCAAGGTGGACGGAGAGAAGCTGGACGACAAAGCTAAAGTTAGATTACTTATGCGCAAGCTAAACCCGCTTGCCCATGAAAAGTATAGCAACTATATCTTACCAAAAAATTCCAGAGATGTGGAGTTTGACTCCACGGTCAAAACACTTAAAGACATTTTTGGGTTACAGGAATCGTTGTTAAATACAAGATACCGTTGTTTGCAGACGGTAAAATCCAGTACCGAAGATTTTATCTCATATGCAGCAACAGTCAATAAAAATTGTGAAGATTTTAACCTCACAAAACTAACAGTCGACCAATTTAAGTGTTTAGTTTTCGTAATAGGATTACAATCACCAGCAGATGCAGATATTCGTACAAGGCTGCTAACTAAACTGGAAAACGAAAACGAGCTTATGACGATTGGTAAGTTGGTTACAGAGGCACAACAGGTACTCAAATTAAAAAAAGATACGGCACTAATTCAGCAAACGCCAAAGCAACCGGTAGTACAAGCCGTTCAACAGCGAGGCGCGGTTAGTAAAAAAATCTTGTCAGACAACTTAACCAACACAACAAATAAACCGAAATCACCATGTTGGGCTTGTGGTTTAATGCATTTTATGAAAGATTGCACGTATTCAAAACATAAATGCAATAATTGTCATAAAGTGGGTCACAAAGAAGGCTACTGTGCCTGTTTTCAAAAAAAAGAAAGAAATAAAGGCGGTAAAGGTTCACACAAAAATTCAGGTACAAAATATTCATCAGCAAAATCAAGGCATGTTCAATTATCGGCGGTGTATGCCAATATCAATCAAATTGGCTACGAAAAATCAAGAAAATTTGTTGTAATTCAAATCAGCAATGTTCCTGACTTTCCACACATTCAAAATGTTCCTCTGCGATTGCAAGTCGACACGGCATCGGACGTAACAATTATTTCAGAGAAAATGTGGAAGACGCTTGGGAAACCAGGTACCTTATCAGCGGACACAGACATTCAACCAAGAAGTGCTTCTAAGCATAAAATTCAAATTATTGCAAAGTTTCAATGCGATATTGATTTAAACGGGGAAGTACATTCAACTTCAATTTTCGTAACAAAAATTAACAATTTAAATATTCTAGGTATTGATTTGTGTGACAAGTTCAATCTATGGGACAAGCCTCTCAGTTCCATTTGCTGCCGAGTGAACTTACCTACTGACAGAAAGGCGGAAATTGCTAGCATTCAAAGCAAATTTTCCGAACTGTTTAAAGACGAACCTAGTGTATGTACAAAACTCAAGGTACAGTTACAACTTAAACCAAAATCCATTCCAATTTTTCGAGCGAAACGACCGATATCATACTCAATGGTTTCGTCAGTCGAAAAGGAGCTGGATCGACTTCAAAGTCTTGGTATAATCTCACCAATCGACTACAGCGAATGGGCCGCACCTATCGTGGTAGTGAAGAAACCAAACGGTCAAATAAGGATCTGCGGAGATTATTCAACCGGCCTTAACGAGGCACTACAACCGCACCAATACCCGCTGCCAATTCCAAGCGATATATTTTCAAAGCTGGGTAAAAGCAAAATATTTACGCACATCGATCTCTCCGATGCATATTTGCAGGTTCCAGTAGATGAAACGTCAAAGCAGCTGTTGACGATAAACACGCATAAAGGACTTTTTTCATTCAATCGTTTGGCACCAGGGGTAAAATCAGCTCCAGGAGCATTCCAACAAATAATGGACATTATGCTGGCTGCAATAAATGGAGTAGCAGCTTATTTAGATGACATCATCGTTAGTGGAGTGGACATCAACAGCCACATCGAAACTGTTACTTCCGTACTTCAGCGTTTGTTCGAGTATGGTTTCCGAATAAAAATTGAAAAGTGCACCTTTCTGTCAACACAAATCAAATACCTAGGACACATCATCGATAAAAACGGATTACATCCGGATCCATCGAAAATAGAAAAAATCAAATCAATGCCACCACCTGGAAATATCAGTCAACTCAGGTCGTTTCTCGGCGCTATTACCTATTATGGTAAATTTGTGAAAGAAATGCGAAGTCTTCGTTCGCCATTAGACAAATTACTAATGCAAGGGACTAAATGGGAATGGTCTAAAGAATGTCAACAGTCATTTGATAAATTCAAAGAAATCCTTTCTTCATATCTCTTGCTCACACACTTTGATCCAAATCTGCCAATCAGAGTTGCTGCAGACGCATCAAATGATGGCATTGGAGCCTACATCGCACACACATTTCCGGATGGTACGGAAAAGGTAATCTTTCACGCATCCAGATCGCTTACGGAAACAGAAAAAAAATACAGTCAGATCGAAAAGGAAGGACTTGGATTAATTTTTGCAGTCACAAAATTTCATCGATATATATACGGTCGGAAATTCAAATTACTGACGGACCACAAACCACTGTTATCAATATTTGGTTCCAAAAAGGGTATACCTGTTTATACAGCCAACAGATTGCAGCGCTGGGCATTAACATTAATGCTATACGACTTCGACATCGAGTATGTATCCACAAAAAATTTCGGATTTGTTGATATTCTGTCCCGACTTATCATGTCGCATCCAAAGTCAGAAGAAGAATATGTTATTGCTTGTGCTCAGTTCGAGAATGTTATAGAAGAAGATTTAGAAACGTCAGTGAAATCTTTACCACTAACATTCAAAATGATTCAAAAAGCAACTCAATACGACGAGATACTGAACATAATAATTGATTATATTAAAAGTGGTTGGCCATCATCAAAATCACAGATTGATCAAGAATGCATACAGTATTTCAATCGAAAAGACTCACTATCTATAGTAAAGGGATGTTTACTCTTCGGGGAACGTATTGTGATACCAACGAAATTTCGCAACCGTGTGTTACACCAGCTTCACCGAGGACACCCTGGAATTGAACGCATGATTTCTCTAGCAAGGAAACATGTGTACTGGCCAAAAATTGATAGAGAAGTAGCAGAATATGTAAAGCAGTGTCATAGTTGTGCAAGTGCAGCAAAATATCCAACCAAAACTACATTGCAGTCATGGCCAATTCCAAATGCACCTATGGAAAGAATCCACGTAGATATCGCTGGTCCATGTAAAGGAAAATACTATCTGGTTGTCGTCGATGCATATTCAAAATGGCCAGAAATTTTTCAAACAGAAAGAATTACTACATTTGACGTCATCGATAAATTGCAGAAAATATTTTCACGTTTTGGAGATTGCAAGCAAATTGTTTCGGATAATGGCACGCAATTTGTGAGTATGCAGTTTAAAAACTTTTTAAAATCGAGGGGTATATATCATTCTAGGACCGCACCATATCACCCACAATCAAATGGGCAAGCTGAACGTTTTGTCGACACACTCAAACGTGCTTTAAAAAAACTTCAGCAAGAGGGAACGAATGAGGAGAATTTAGAAACATTTCTTCAGACATACAGGTCAACACCCAACCGAAATTCGCCGAACGGTTTGTCACCTGCTGAAGTGTTCATTGGTAGAAAAATAACTACTACTCTCGATCTTTTAAAACCAGCTCCAACAGATTCATCAATATCTTCAAAAAGCAATGACAAACAAAACCAACAATTTAACCGACATCATGGAGCGAAACACCGTGAATATAACAAAGGTGATTCAGTATTTGCAAAAATTTTTAAACAAAATAAGGATTTCTGGGTTTGCGGAGAAATAATAGAAAAAAAAGGCAGAGTCAACTATAATGTTCTTGTGAAATATAATAATAGGACCAAATTGATTCGGTCACACACAAATCAATTAAGAAGCCGTTCAAGTTCAACTAACGAAGCTCTATGCGAAAGTCCACAGTTATCATTCGAAGTACTGCACGAAACATTCAACATGCGACCTGAAACAGCAGTCACTGCATCATCACTTATAATGACATCATCACCAACAACGTCATCATCACCAATAACGACATCATCACCAACAACGTCATCATCACCAATAACGACATCATCACCAGTATCGTCATCACCATCGATAAGTAGACCGTCACCACCATCGCCTGGCATGGCACCGATTTATGAAAGTTCCAACGAATCACAGTCAACAACCATTGTCGAGCTAGCAGATTCAGAAGCCAGTGAAGTTTTCACTACACCGGAGCCGGAACCGATAAGTGGAGGTAGGATCGTTAAGATTCCAAGCTATCTTAAGGACTACGTTCCTTAATTCAAAAAGGGAGATGTTGGCACCCTGTGAACTATGTTCGCAGAATGTTCGCAGACGTGCTAACCCGAAGCTGCTGGCAGCACTGACGGCGGCTGTCATGGGTTTGTGATTTTCAATTTAACTTCCTTCCTTCTTTCTTTTCGTGACCACAAGCCGCAACACATCCATCCATTAACAGCGAACCATCATACGCAGCGAAGGTAACACTTACAATATTTGTTCTGGCAAATATTAGGTATTTCTTTAACTCTAAACAGTGTTGGTTCCAAGAATATTTATTATTAAATACTAATCCTAAAATTCTTAAATTATTAACATTTTCTATTTGTATATTATTTACATTAATAATAAGTTCTGGACAATTTCTTTTTCGACAAATATGTAGGAGTTTACATTTTTGAACCGATATTATGGCTCCAGATATTTTGGACCATTCTAGAATGTCATCTAGAGCGAGTGTAAACAAAATTTTACTTTTATCGATTTCATTGACTTTACATAAAATAAATATATCATCCGCATAAATACAGTGATTAAGTAGTTTGTGATTTAGCATAATAGTGTTGATATTATCAAATGCAATTATAAACAATACTACGGATAAAGGAGATCCTTAGGGGAATCCGTTATCTAATGGGTAATTGGAAGAGTATGAGTTATTGGCTTTTATACAAAATTTTCTATTGGTTAAGAATGATTTTACGTAACTATATATTTTGCTTCCAATATGTAGCCCTATTCTGTCGAAAGCTTTTTCAAAGTGAAGGGACAGGATGGAAACATGGTTTTTGGCTGAAAGTGCTTTTGACGTAAGATAATCAATATGCAGTAAAGCATCGGTGCAACCTCTATTGGCTTTGAAAGCAACTTGATTAGGGCTAATAAGTTTGTTAGTTTCCGCAAACCAGAGTAGGCGCTTCGCTATAATTTTTTCCAAGATCTTAGATAGGCACGGTATAAGAGAGATTGGACGGCAACCTTCGATTGAGTTTTTGTCTTTTTTTGGTTTTGGGATGGGAATTATTGTGGCGGTTTTCCAGGTCTGGGGTATAACAGAGTTATTTAGTATGTTATTGTAAAGACAGATTATTCTCTGTTTGGTTTCTAGTGGAATATTTTTCAACATGGGGTAAGAAATTCTATCTCTACTTGGGGTCTTACCCTTAACTTTGTTCATTGAAGTCTTAAACTCGATTAGCGTTATCGGTTCTTCAATGCGTCGTGCTGTCGGATTAGTTGCGTATTGAGGAGGGGAGGTATTCATTATATTTACTTTTTCTTCAATAAGACGGCGGATGTTTTGCCATATTTTTGAAGGAGAGGAGCTGGGATTGATATCTGAGGTGACCTCAGAGAAACTTTTTGCTTTGCTTTCCTTAAGCATCCGTCTAAATTTAGCATTGGATTTTTTGTAGGTTATTAGATTTGTAGTGATAGGGTTCTTTTGAAAGTTTTTAGAGCAGTCATTTTGTCTTTTCGCAGCGAAGATAATTCAGGGCTCCACCAGGGAACCACGTTTTTTCGTTTAATTGGAGTAGTCTGTGGAATTGAAAAGTTTGCGGCAGTTCTGATAGCTTTTTGCAGCAGAGCCGCTTCCTTGTTATTGTTTGGGGAAGGATTTTTATTAGTTATGTACTCAGTAGTAATTTTACTCAGTTAAATTTTGGATCGAATGTTTTGAAATTTGTTAAACGACTAATATTTAATGTCGTCAATATCGGGAAATGGTCGCTGTTATGAAGGTCATTCAAAGTCTTCCAAGTTGTTTTTGTCAGCAACTCAGGTGAGCAACAGGTAATATCGACGTGTGTAAAAGTATTGTGCGTTGAAAGATGGGTGGGGGACCCGTCGTTCAGAATAACCAGGTTGTTATCCGAGAAGAAATTTTCTAATAAGTCACCCTTTCTCTTAGTGGTTGGTGAGCCCCAAAGTATATTCCAGGCGTTAACGTCACCTCCGAATATGATCGGAGGATTCACCTGGTTAATTATGTTATCTAGATCGCTTTTATTGACTGTTTGCTTTGGGGGTAAGTATATGTTTATATAAGTAAATTTTATTGTATGTTGTATTTCAACAGCTAGTACTTGCAGGTTTGTGTTCAAGGGTATGATTTTGTGAGAGGTATTTTTTTTAATTAGAAGAGCTATACCTTGCTTGCCGGTATCATTGCTCGGCGAATTGTAAAGATAACCATCAAAGGCTTTTGGAAACTTAGCGCCTTATCAAAGGGGCAATGGGTTTCTTGGATAGCGATAATTGTGGGATTGTGATGTTTGACCAAAATATTGAGCTCATCAAGATTATTAATAAATCCATTCATATTCCACTGAAGAATATTGAGAGCTATTTTAATGGTACTTGAACTCCACGCATTTCTTTTACCAAAGGCAAGAGGATGGTGGGTAGAAAGTATATTGTTTAGGAATTGATTTGTGTTGTTTGTATTTTGTTGTGGATTGTAAAGGTTGGTATAATTATGTTGTTCGGGGCTTTGACTCTGCAATTCGGGTGTTGAACCACTCGGACTCTTGTCAGAGTCCAAACGTCTCAACACCCGAACCGCAGAGGCAGTTATTTTGATAAGTGTATTATTATTGCATGTCGACATCATGATTGTCGGCATTATTGTTTTCTATGTAATATTCATTGTTACCCAAAAGTTTTTGGGTGACAGCTGATATAGGAGATTGAGAATGTGCATAGGGGGGCTTAGAGTGATTGAGGGTCGAAGGAGAAGCTTGGGTATTTGTATTCGTGTTTGTGTTTAAAGAAGTTAGAGAGGTGCTTGAGGTAGAGTGAGATGATTGAGTTGTGCAAGTGTTTGAGGAGAATGGCGTGGTGGTAGTATTAAAGTTTTCTTTTGGTAGTGTGCAACCATGAGGTTTTTCTGTTGTAATTTTTGGAGCGGATGGTGTGTTTGATGTGGTTCTTGTGTATGGTGGATTGGGTTTAGGTAATGAGCTGGTATTTGTTTTATCTGTATTGGAGTTTGTATTTTTTATTGAGGAGTTTGGAAGAGGAAGAGTATAGGATGAGCTTGGAGGGGAGGATTGGAGATCATTCGTTTTACTGTTTAGGTTTGTTGTCTTTTTTATTGTTTTAGCGAACGATTCTACTTGAGGTGGGATTTGTGCTGTATTTTGTTGACTATATGTTCGCTTGGCTTCTGCCATAGTGCATTTTTTAATTGTCTTTATTGTTAAAATTTCTTTTGCTTGTTTATATGTTGGGCACATTTTGGATGATGGCGGGTGAGGAAGGGAGCAATTTGCACACATTGTGCGCGTACAGGCATCTGAATTATGAGGGGGAAGGCTACAAATTTCGCATATTTTGCTAACATTGCAGCGCTTTGTCGTGTGTCCCAAAAATTGACAATTGCGGCATCGCATAGGATTCGGAATATAATCGGTTATTTTGGCATTATAGAACCCGATATCCACTGATTTGGGAATTTGATAGAGGTCAAAAGTAAAGAGTACTAGGCCTGTTGGTTTTTGAGTTCCATCTTCGCCTTTTTTTAGGAATTTATATATGTCTACGACACCTTGAGGTTTCATCTCGTTTATTATTTCTGTTTCAGGTACGTTTATGAGGCATGGGGCGTAACAGATTCCTTTTGTTTGATTAAGCTTATCATGTAGCTTTCCGGTTACAGGACAAACACCAGCAAGATCTTTGACTTGGAGGAAGACGTCTGCGGTTTTTTGTGACTTTACGAATACTAATAAACTACCGTCACGAAGTTGGTTTATATTTTCATAATCTTTGCTAATACCGTCGATGGCTTTTTTAAGAAGGAAAGGGCTCATGGAAGTAATAAGTTTATCACTTGTTTTTGGGGAAATGACTATGAAGCGAGGATTTCTTGCACTCGATAGAGATGGGAGATCTGGGAATGCGTTTAGCGGAAGAGAGTTGAGTTTTTGTTTTTTTTTTTTGGGCTGAAGATCGGGGTCAGGGGGATCAGGATCAAGAATCCCGAATCGACCGCCTATATTATTTGGCCGACCGGCCATTTTAATTTAAATACTTGAATTTCTTTTATTCAGTGGGTACACTCAAGTGCAACACAGAGAAAAAAAAATCACTTAAGTAAGAGAGAAAACGGTTTGAAGGGAGAAACCGGTTTACGCGCTTGGCGGCAAAACTAATCACACAATAACTTGGGGAACGATGTTATCGGTTCGGGAGTTAGTCGGTGACTGTACCTAAAATTAAGTTCTAATATGTATATATTTTTAACATTAAGCAAATCTGTGGATTTAATTATCGTAGATTGAATATATAAATAAATAAATAAATACAAAATAAATAAATAAATAGAAGTCATATGACCTGTCGTTACATTTTCTGTAGGTATGTATGTAAGAATGTTTATTTATTTCTTAGTTTAATAAAAATGTAATTTAAATTAAAGTTAAGACAAGGAAATTCTTTTCTTAATTATTTAAATTGAAGTTAACATAAGGAAATTTTTTTCTTAATTATTTAACTGACGATGAGACAGAGAAGAGAAAACCGAGCGAAATCCCAAAAAGAGAAGGTGCGAAAGCAGTGAATCAAGCAATAAAATCGAACGCGCGATTTAATTGCTTGATTCACTGCTTTCACCCCTTCTCTTTTTGGGATTTTTTCCTGATGAAGAGTTTATATTTAATATAATCATTTTTGTAATAATTCTAAGATTTCCTTATTTAAAATAAAAGACTATTTTTTAATGCGCTTTACCTTTATTTCATATTTCATAACAGTTAATAACATATCTACATTATAGAATAAATATGCAAAGTCAAACAATATCATATGAAGCCAAATATATTTATTGCAAAACAAAAACAATTACAAAGAAAAAAAATTTAAGGCCGTGTGTAAATTGGATTAAATTAGATCCCAAAATTAAATTTTGACACTATCGAGGTGAATATAAGACGTCAAAATTTAACATGGTCCGTGGGCACGTTAAATTTGTGCTGCTAGATTAAATTTTGACGTTTACCAGCACCCACGAAAGGTTTTGTTTATTTTCATGTGCATAGAAAGAACATATACAATAAAGGTGTATTAATAGGTAAGTCAAAATATAATTAAATGATTTCACTCTAAAAATATTAAGAAAAAGTTCAAAGCCAATTTGTATAATCTTGTTTCTAGAGCCAAAATGAAGACTACTGGATCCTTGCTTGCAAAGAAGTAGAAGCTAGAAGTAGAAGTAGAATATTGTTTGTTCTCTTGGTTACAACTTCTTTTGCGCTACGAGTTTGAATTGACGCAAAATAGAACCCCGAATCTGGTGGTTAAAATGAAATTCTTAGAAAAACACATCGTTCTGAATGAAAAGTCTCCATACAAAAGGTCATTACATCTCAAAGATGAATGGATTGATCCCCTTTATTCATCTGAAGAACAACATTTGCTAATTGCAGCAATGATAACGAATATTAAATAATTAAATAAAGTTGCCAGCTCAGTGTGACCACCACAAGCGGCCAGAATTTTTTGCGTCTTGTATTTTTGTTCTGCAGCTGCTTGCAACGGAATACGAACCATAAGCGTTCTTTAGAACAGGCCCAGGGTACGAGCACTCTCTTTGAACTCATTAGAATGGGCGTTTAATTTTTTAACTCGCGAAATTTATTACAAAAAAATGTGTTCTACTTTTTTCCAAAACTCGTGGACGGAAGAAAAATATTAGAATTAAAAAAAATCCCATTTAATTGAATTCACACAGCAAAAAGATGAAATTGTTTTCACCACTGAAGAAACGTCAAAATTTAATGTGGGATCAAATTTAATCGAAATTTTAAACGAATTCACACACGGCCTTAACTTACGTTTGACGCTTCAAATACAAACTGCAACAAGGCGTTTGTTAACTTTGTGGCAGGTTTTACTCTCTTTGAGAGAATTTTTCTCTTCTTTTAGAAATTTGACAGATTTTCAACTTTGTGCTACAAAAGTAACCAAACAGACCTAATAGCACCCCGACTCCACAGGAGATTTTTCTCTCTAACTAAATATCTGATATCCATATCTAGACATTATCATATATCTTCGTTGGGCAAACCATGTCATGATATATCATTTCGTACCTCGATGAGAGTCTTCACTACAGCAAGATGAAAAAATGGCAAAGAGAAAGGAGCTTTTTTTCATAAAACCATATTTTCTCGTTATCTTGTTTAAATTTGTACCTGGGCGAAACGCATTAGGATTGGACTGAAGGTCCATTGAATTTCATTCAATACAGTCCAATATAACAATATAGCAAAAATAATTCATTTATTTATGTTTTCCTTCTTTTTAAAATTTGTACCTACATGTTTAGAAGTGATTAAATAATCGCAAACTCACTCATTATTATTAAAATTTTTATTTTGTTACGGCCACCTGGAGGGAAAAGGAAAGGCTGAATATGTATTCATTCGAGTAGAACGTCCAGGAGTATTTGTTTTTCTAGGTCTGGGAGTAGGAGGGTACCCCTGGGCGATAGGATAGATATTCAACTTAACCTTTCTCTGCCCCGAAAACTGTGGGCGGCTGGTTTCTTACGGGCAAATATTCCATCTGTATTACCATCGCAGGTAATGGAACAGATGAGGGTTCGGCGACATGGAACACTGGAACAACTCTGACTTATCAATTATACGTAACTCCCTATCGACAGAGTCATTCAGGGAGGTGGTTTTGTAACCTCTTCCAAGTCAACCTTGACTTCGATTTTCGGTTGTAAAACGGTAGAAATCTTGGGATTGACTACTTGATCAACTATTCCACATTTCGGCGGATAAAAATTGTTCGCAGTATTCTCGACGCGTTGACGAATATGTTGGTGTACTGGATTTGTGCCCACATCGGCCGTTGAGTTTTTCCCGAATTAATCAAAGACTCCTTGAGTGCATTTTCATAAAATGCGTTTTATTTTGGAAAATCTTTGGAAAAGGGTATGCTGTCGGAAAATAAAAATTGATTGAAATGAAACCTCTAACGCAAATAATGGGCGCGTTCGGCAGCCAACCCGATAGCCTATCTGAGATAGCTTAGTATCAGATACGTTTCCGAACGCCCAGATAGGTAGGATTGTCAAAAACAGCTGACAGATTTTTATTTCGGGTGTATGTGGTTTTAGGTTAGTTTTTATCACAAGACAAACTTAAAATGTTTTATTAAATATTTACATTCCAGGAATTATCATCTTGCAAATCTCCTCAGTGTCCTCGATTTCATAATTTATTCCATTACATATTAAGGATATATGCATTTTGTTTGGTTAAATCTTTTATTTTATTATAATTGAAAACCAAAACAAACGTGCGAATGCGAAAGCCAGACACTAGACAGCACACAAAAAAATTAAAGATGGACTGCTGTCAGACGTCAGCTGTTCCTCAAATTGCCCATCGGATAGTAAAGTATACCGAAAATTTTAGGATAGCTTGAGATTTGTTTTTGACAACAGCTGTAAGGTTCGTCAGCTGAATTTTCCTATGGGATTACAACAACACAAACCTATCCGGATAGGTTTGGATTGTCGCCCGAACGCGCCCAATGTTGACGGCGATGACAGAAGTTTGACAGCGAATGGACAGGTGTCCGCAAAATGGGGTTTGAAGATGGGTTCCCAAACTGTGGGAGAAAGGGTTTGGGACTAGGGTGGTAGTGTTTGCGCCTTGAAGTAGGGAACAAAAAGTTTTTATTTTAAAAATTAAGTGGGTTTGAATTGAATTCAAACTTTATTAGCAGCTATGACCGGCTACTTTAAAGGTGATTAGTTGCAATAGATTAGGCCATTCCGCATGCCGGTAGAGGTTCGACTGTGACTATTGGTGGTGGATCACTATGTAAAATTGAAAATCATTAGTCGATCAGTCATAGAGGCCACCGGACCGCGAGTTTGAAATATAGATACTGATCACGAGACCATCTTCAGAGCCATAGACAGTCACATTCTATATCTATATAGAGTATACATTTTCCATATAGATAGTGCAAATTTTTTCGGGTACTAAATTACTAGTTAATATCAAGAGGTTTTTTTGTTATTAGTATTTAGGAGATTTGATACATGGGAATTGTCCTTTTTTTTTTTGCGAGTGCGTGATACAAAAGAGATACATATTTTTTTACTTTGTCAAAAGTGTGAGTTTTAGAAAGATATGGTTCTTTTTGTGACATAAAGTAATGGTACTATTTTTGGTCAAGGTTAATTGGCGGTCACCGACAAGTTCGAAGTCGGGGCCGCCCTCCGTTTCGTGGGTCATCGCTCTGTGAAGGAAGTGTAAAGCCTAGCGCTAACCAAGATTCCAATAGCAGATTTACCAAGCCAGATTTCTAGCCGTTAATATAAGGCCAACAATTTTCTCTGAAGGCGGTAGCGGAAAAGCTGTTGTTAGCGGTTCATAGCTGTTGGACTGAATTCGACTAGCGGTATATAACCCGTGCCACTCAAACGGTTGAAAAAAAAAAACGGTGATATTTTAAAGCTTAAACCGGAAATCCTGTCGATTCTCCGGGCTTATACAAGTAAAAACCCAAAAAAAATAAATAAAATCTCGCGTTCTCTGGAACGAAAGACGAACATAGTAGGGCTCCTAAACACCGAAGGTCCGACCGCTACAGTAAGAAATGTTTTGATAGGGATTACCAATAATAATACGTGCTGGGACTTAAGAGGCCGCCGGCTACAGTGAGGCTCCTCTACGTGGAGACCCCAACACACATAAAAAAAAATAATAGATCAATAGTAGAAAAGCAAAAAGATTGGTGTGAAAGAAGCGCTTCCAAGTTAAGCAGTCTTGAGGAGTTCCAGGCTTTACTTAGCCAGATTTGGGACGGAGCATCCTCCTGAATACAACCGGCCCCGCCGGATCTGAATGCAGCTTATTTTTGTTATTTGTATCGAATAGTGGCATGATAGTTTTTTTTTATTTTAAATTTGATTTTTGGTTAAATTGTAAGTAATTTCAACTTGTAGGTAGTTTTTCTTATTGCTAATAAGCCTACAAAAGGGGAGCAAAGGTAGATTTGAGGAATCCCGTTTGAAAATTTAGCAACTGTGGGTGGAAGGGTTCCTCCAACATCTTTCGTTTTTGCGAAATTTTCGCTACCCCTTACAATCCCCAGACACAGACACACATTTAGATTTTTTTCAGTTGGTGAAGAATTATTACCCCAAGTCATAGTTCCTAGGTGGCTAGGGGAACCCACGGCAGCCGAAAGTTAACCTTGTGGGAACTCAAATTTTCTCTTGTGCCTACTTTTCTTTGTTCGGTTTTAAATAATTTCGATCTTGCTTTGATAATTTAATTGATTGATTTTATTATCTAGTACGTTTCCATTTCTTTTTAGTATTAATTTTTGAATGTTTTTTTGTTATTAAGAGAAACGAACAAAGTAAAAATTTTAAATGTAAAGCAAAATAAATTTAAACACCTAATCTTAAAAGAAATTTTTATCAGTTAATGGTTATTGAATATTGTAGCGTTTTTTTTTTTTTGTGTTTCATAATTATGTTAATGAATTTGTTTGTAAATCACGCCCTAGTGAACGAACCCCAGTATTTTTCTGAGCTTTAACGAAGCTCGATGGATTTTTAAATATTCGTTTTTCAGGGGGTGCGGTACGGCGGGCTAATAACCCGTAGGTAACGTGAGTATGGTTCAGCAGCGGCAGTAAGGAATCTTCATCCCAGTTTAGGGGGATTCGAACGAACTCAAGGCCGAATGAATCCCAGGTTGGGTAGGTTAAGTGGCCGCACTGCACCGTCAGCAGCAGTGTTCCCGAGGTGTGAGCAGTGAGTGGTGGCAAGGACTTTCTTTTTTTTTGGCATGTTTAATTTTATTTTTGATAAAGGCGAGGTCTAGCTACGGGGGCAAGATCCCCCCCCTATCCGACCAGCTGAGCAGAGCATCGCAAGCATGCCATCGCTTTTTTTTTTTTTTTTTTTTTTTATTGAGACTTTAAAGAGAAAAGTGATGACAGTGTTTACAATACTATGACTTAAGGTTAACTGCGGCTGTAATGTATTGCCTGCTGTGGAATGACATTTGTTTAGATGCCTCATGGCTTTCAAGTAATATATATAGTTATACTGCTCTTGCTCAGGAGCTGGAAGTGAGATAATTTGCTGGCGTATTGCCGCATGACTTAGATATACAAATATACATATATACATATAAAATATCTTACGAACTATGAAAGAAAGGAAGAATACAGAATTGAAGATTGAGTATTCTTGTAAGTAGGTGTGGGCCTATACATATAGGTAGTTTTATAAAATATTACATTTTGCATTTTGTTTTAGATATTAGATAAGTTGAATCGAGGATAACACTGGAGGAGTGTTAGGGGGAGATCATGTAATTACGAACGAGGGTTCGCTTAGTATATAGATAGTTATAAATTACAATACAAGGTGTAACATTTAAAATTAATGATTACTAGATATTTATTTACATTTATACGATTATGTTTGTTTTAGAGGTTTAAACATTTGAGTTATTTATTTAATTTTTTTTTTTTTTTTTTTTTTTTTCTCGTAATTTTCTTTTTTGATTTTGTTTTTCATAAATAGTAGTTATAGATAGTACTTTGGTAATTCTACATTAATGGTAACAATGAGATTTCCTGTAAGAGTCGAAGGTATCTACGGATACGTACATATATAAAGTTAGTTTTAAAGAGAGTCTAATTAGATAATAATAATAAGTATATAAGAGATAAGAAGCGTTAGCTCTGCCCACCGATTGTTAACTAAGTAAAGTGATTATGCTTTCATAAAGGATTGTTTATATGGTTGTTTTAATGAGATTAGTTAGTTTTTTATTTATTTATTAATTTTTTTTTTCTTTTCTTTTATTCTTTTTTATTTGTTTTTTTTTTTTTTTTTTTTTTATTTTATAAATTAGTGTTTTGTAAATTTTTGAGTTAGTTTATCTAAGACCCCAAAAGAAATAGGTAGCCACCAGAATGTTTCGAGAAGGAAGTTTCTTCCTTTATGAAATGGTATGAAATGCTTTATTACGGTTTTATCCACGGTTTTGGCCAGCATTGGCCGTCAAATAGAATGACGGTGCGGGGTCGTCGGGAGCTGGTGATATCACGATTGGCAATACGCCTACTGGAGATAAGTAAGTAACATTGTTCCATGAGGAGTCGCTCTGAGAAGATAGGATCTCTTTGATGAGATCATTGTCGACAAAGTTGAAGCTAGTAATTGTTTTTTTCATGAGTAGAAGTGCATATCTGATGAAGGGGGTGACGTTTGTCTCATTATATATGTAGGCGTTGGAGTATCTTTTGATACGAGTTTTGAAGTTTTTCTCTGCACAGAGGCGGAGAATCTTTCTCTCTAGAATTTCAAATTCAGTCGCCACCGTGGGGGAAATGGCGAACCATACTGGGAAAGCGTACGACATAATAGGGCGTATGAGCGTTTTGTAGAATAAGAGCTTGGTACGCTTTTGAAGCATACTGTGTTTAAGGAAGGGCATTAGTAGGTTAGAGACACGTCTAGCTTTTATTAGCACTGACCTGGCGTGAGAGTTGAATTTTAGTAAGTTGTTGAGATTTACTCCGAGGTATGAAATGTTGTTTTTGGCATTTATAATACTGTTGTTAACTCTGAGTTTTAGGTTTTTGCTTTCCCTGACTACTCCCTCGGGGCCCTTCCCACTGGCGTTACGGAAGCATATAAGTTCAGTTTTTTGGGTGTTTAAGCTGATGCCCCAGGTGTTGTAATATTCATTTATGATGTTTGTGTGTTTTTCGAGGTGGCTTATTGCCGTCAGAGGATAGCTGTGGCTAGTGTAGACTATAGTGTCGTCTGCATACAGCAGGGCTGTCGAGGTAAGATTATTTATTGTTAGGGTATGGGGGAAGTCATGGAGGAATACGTTGTAGAGGTGGGGGCCAAGGATGGATCCTTGGGGCACCCCTCTGTCACAGGGACGGTGGTTGGACTTGGAGCCTTGAATTTGTATGAAGAAAAACCTGTTAGAGAGGAAGCTGTCAAGGAGATGTGTTATGTGTACCGGGAAATTTAGTGATGATAGTTTAGAGATGAGACCCACCCTCCAGACACTATCGAAAGCCTTTTCTATATCAAGGGAGCACGCAGTTGTGCAGCGTTTCTCCCTTAGGTTGATGGTGACGTCATTGTGAAGCTTGAGTAAGGCGTGTACTGTACTGTGCCCTTTGCGGAAGCCGAATTGAAAATCTGAAATGGGGTCGACTGGGATAAGATCTGGCGAGTTGAGTTTGTTTAGAATGACTCTTTCCAAAACTTTCCCAACGTTTGAAAGGAGTGAGATTGGTCTAAAGTTACCAATCTCATGGTTATTGGGCTTTTTAATGATGGGGAGTAGCCTGGCTACTTTCCAGGAGTCTGGGAAGTAGCAATTATTTAGGCAGTTGTTGTATATTTTTGTAAGGAAGGTGATAGCAGATGGGGAGAGCTTTTTGAGCGCAAAGTTTGTAATGCCGTCAGGGCCAGAAGACTTTTTTGGTCTGAGTTGGTTTATTATACCTTGGATCTCGAGGGTGTTAGTGAAAAAGGAGGAATCGGTCGGGTTGAGAGCTGAATTTCTGGAGTTAAAAGGAAAGATGTGATTTGGTTTGGAGGCTCGTAGGTAGAGAGCTTTAGAGATTGCCTCCTTTGTAACGTTGGGATTGAAGTTCGGAGTTCTGGCGCTGTAGATGTCGCCGTAGTGGTTTTCGAAGGCTGCCACTATATGGCTTTCGCTGGTGAGAGTTGTGTTGTTAGTGACCACCTTTTCGCAAGAGAATTATTTTTTTTTTCCAATAATTCTGAAGACATCCTTGAATGCCCTGGGGCCTGGTTTTATATTAGAGAGTCTGTCACTAAATTGTTTGTTCAGCCAGATTCTGATTTTGTCCTGTATTATTTTGTTTAGAAGGGATATCTTGGCTGAGAGTTCTCTATACGGGGCGTTCACTCTGTTATAGGATGAGTGGAAGATGTTTTTAAGCTGTCTTTGCCAGTGATGCTTAGTTTTAAAGAGTAGATGGATGTCTGGAGGAAGATTGTTATATTTCTTAAAATTGTGTGTTACACTGGAAGAGTGTCTATCTAGGGAGCCATGGAGTGTGGTGTTGAAGATGTTGATGAACTGATCAATCTCCGTGTTGGAAAGGCAGCTGTTGTTTGGAATTGTGTGTTCAGCCATGGAGCGGTCAAGGTGGTCTCTAAAGTCGTCCCAGTTAGTGTTCTTAAAACATTTGGAGGTATGAGGGTTATGGGTGCATAAGTCGGCTTCCTTAATTTTGATTTTGAGGGAAACAGGAAAATGTTCCGTAAAAGAAGGAAGGGTTTGAATTGAGAAGTTTTTGTCAATGTGATTTAGAAGATGATTGGAGATTAGAAAATGGTCCAAAAAGGAGGAACTCCTCGGGAAGGTTGGTGTGTCTGTAGTTATATTTATAATAGATGGGTTATGGGATTGAAGCCAGGCCTCCAGGGTTTTCCCATTTAGGTTGTAGCAGGTGTCTTTCCATTTGGGACTTCTCGCATTGAGGTCTCCACCGATAATGGTGCCATCGAAGGAGTTGGCTAGAGTATCTATTCTAGAAAGTTCAGCGGCTAACCTGGAGGTGGGACTGTTGGTTGGAAGGTATAGAGATCCAATCAGGATTTTTTTTTGTGTATTGTTCTTGGTGAGTTTGATAGACAGAAAAATGGAAGGGAAGTGTGAGGACTGCCAATCCACTGAGTCGTAAGTAATGTTTTTCTTTATCAAGATAGCAACGCCCTGCATGTTGTCATTTCTGATAACATTATATGGGTCTAGAAAGATTTTGTGTCGAGAGTTCAGGTGCGTTTCCTGTATGAACGCAATGTCAGTGTTATTGGCAAGTAGAATTTTGAGAAGTTCCACTCTCCTTGCCTGATTAATTAGAGACGTAATGTTGAATTGTAGGAATTTTATTGTCATCAGTGGTGATTTCTCATGAGTTGGGTGACTAGGTCGAGGTAAGCCACCTTTTTCTGTAAGAGTGAGTCAAATTTGTCGAGGTTGTTTATGAAATTTTCAATTTTTTGGACTAAGGAGCTTATTTCAAGCCCGAATAGGTCTTTTGATAGGTTAAGAAACTGTGACATGACACTCGAGGCAGATTTATTACTTGAGTCGCGGGTGATGCCAATGGCGGCGGGGTTTTCTGTAATAGAAAAAGAGGGTTGGTTAGAGAAGTGACTGGCAAATGTCCTACCAGGGGACACCCAATTCCCTTTAGGTATATTGCAGTTAGGTAGCCTTATGTTAACCTTTTTTTCCCTTGCATCGGCAAGCTTTCTTTGTTTTCAATGAATTTTTTGTAAGCAATGCAACCTCTATAGTTGGCCGTGTGGTTTTGACCACAGTTAACACAGGTGATTTGGATGCCCATCTCCAGGGGAGGGCACTTTCCAGGTTCGTGCTTGTTGGTGCATTTAACGCACTTGTAGGCATTGGCACAGTTTTTAGCCAGGTGGCCAAACTGTTGGCAGCGTCTACATTGTAGTATGCCCCCGTTACCTTTTGGTTTTTCCCAGTAAACTCTAGTGTTGAAAAGATATTTTATTTTTAAGAGCTCTTCAGGACTGGTGCCTTGTAGGAGTCTTACAAGAAATAGGTTGTACCGTAATTTGAGTTGCTTCGATCGAAGCGTCTCGAAGATTGAGACTTTGTCGACAGTTGGGATTTTTGCTTTGAGTTCCTCTAGAATGTCGGACTCGGGAAAGTCAGAAGTGAGACCTCTAAGGACAATGTTGGAGGTTCTGTCCTCTTTCATTGTAAAGGAGTGAGCTTGAACCTCGTCATTTTGTCTAAGGATGCCCATCAGCTCTCGATGGACTCCTGCATCGTCAACGAACAATTTGGTTTTACCCCCCCTATTAATAATCTTATATGTGAAGGCGGCTGACCTATCTTTGAGGTCTTTCACAAGTTTATGAACATTTAAATTATAAATTATGATAGGTGGGCAGAACTTACCCTTGAGCAGTTTACTGAAAGAGTTATTATGTTCGTTGTTGTGTTGACTGGGTCCCTCGTTGTTCCGGGGTTCGTCTGAGTTGATGTTGGCTTGGCTGGTGGATTGTTGTCCCGTGGGTTGGTTGAAAGAAGGTGAATGGCTTTGAGTGGATGATCCAAGATGGTTCTTTGCAGAGATGGCAAAGTTTTGTAAGATTGCAAACTGATTTTGATCGGAGATGTGGTGTGTGACATCCATGGAGCAGTGGCTATCGAACGCCGTATGCTTCCTATCCGGGAGCTGCCAGGTTTGATTGTCGTCGACTGGGAGTGGCACATGGGGCATCGCTAGTGGTGAGTTGCTGGTGGGATCTGTCTCTTCATTCAGTTGTAGTGGTGAAGGCATGGTTTCAGTGTTGTTCATTGTAGATGCTTCTTTTACTTGCCTAAGCGATAAGAGTTGTTGTGCGGCAGCCAGTTTCTTTTGGCTAATGATTGGGGGCGAGGTTTTTGCTTTGCTCACGTGTGTGTGAGTCGCCCTGGTGGTGGTCGAAGATGGTGGGTATTCGCTTTTATGTTTCATTATGAGACATAATTAAGATGATTGGAGCTTTGTTCGCTTTAGAATTGAGCTTATGATGGGTCGAATTAGGTGGGGTAGCACGTGGAGATAACCAAAGATCGCACCGAAGTGCAAATGGCAATGGTGGTGTGAGACGTGGCCTCGTGTATCCAGTTGTTAATCCGTAAAAAGCACCGAGAAAAATGGTCATCCGGTGACAAGAGATAATTTATTTTGTAGCAAATGGTTTGCTTCGTTACAAGTTACTTTTATTTAAAGTTTTAGTTTTTAAAAAAACTCGAATTTGAACGTTTTTAGTGATTTTTTAAAATTTATAGGTTGATAGAAAACGACCTGTGTCAATGGCGGTGTAACTTGTTCTCCCTCCATCGCTTTCGTAGCGGACATTCTACCCTTACCGTCACCCCCATCCTTTTTTATCACAACCCTCTTACTTCTTCAATTTCTCTTTTCTTATTTCTACCCCCTTTCATCCTCCCGTATACTATCTCCCTAAAACCCTCCTTTTGCCTCATTTCAATTTTAAATAGCTTGCAAGGTACATAATATATCTACATTATAGTCAAACAACTAAGGAAATAAAATTTTTGCAAGTTTTTTTTTGTGTTTTTTGAAGAGCTGTGTCTCTGTGAAAAATGGAGGTATTGAGATGGAACAAAAAAATTTCAATGCATTATGTTTTTGTTTTGAGAAAATTTTTTTATGTACCGTTATTGCGCAATCATAAGAAACAGCACTAGACAAAAATTTAATAATTTTTTTTTTTAAGTGTCATTTCCTTTGAATTTTGTATCTTATTACCTATTATGTATTAGTTTGTTTCTCTGTTATTTCGTTGTTCTAAAATTTTTCTTTTTGAGAAATATGGCTTTGAATAAAAACAGACACTTTTGAATTTTGTAAAAGTTTTGGAAACCTGAATTATTCCTACAAGACTATTTCAAAACTTTAAATCGAATATTTTGTTTGGTGTAAAAAAAAGTAGGAACAAAAAACGACTTTGTTAAAAAAACAAACCAAAAAGTGATCGATTTTCTCCTCTTACCAGATACATAGCAATTCCTACTTTGCTACCCACATTATACTAGATACCTACCTACATATATTTTGGCGTCAACCACTTGACACATTCATTGCTTGGTGCAATATTTCACTCACAATGAATTGGGATTTGATTGGATTGGATTGATCTGTTGTTGCCGCCGCGCCGCCGGTGCCGTCGTACGTCATCACTTGAATTCAAATTATCTCGCACACACTCGCTTCTTCGGAAAAATTCTATAAAACTTCACGTTCTTTGAGTCAATTGCGCGATCGGTTTGAGATTATAGATTTAATGTCTGGATATTTAATCAATTTAATGAATTATAAATAAAAAAACCCGATCGGAACTAGTGCGAAAAAACATTTGTTTTCAAATTACAAACTTCACATTGACATTTTGACATTTCGTTCATTCACGATTTTTCGTTAAGTTTGTATTTGTCAAGTGTGTTCGTATGTCCCCTTTCACACAAAGATACTAGTTGCTGGTGATTTTTTTGACGTTTTCTTTAAATCTCCTTAACAATCTCTTGTACCTTTCACACGCAAGCAACAAAAACCCGGAGATTTTCTTTATTTTCCTTTTAAACTACCTTGGTTGAACGCACACAAACGTAGTGTGAAGAAAAACGTCAAAAAAATCTCCTGAATTTGTTGACCGGGGAGATTTCATTTCCCCCTCTTTCTTCCTGCCCTTCTCGCCAATGAACTTATTGTTGCCGGCAACTCAGTTGCCCTGTGTGAAAGGGGACTATCCAGCAGGACAAAATTTAATTATACGAAGAGTGTGTTCAGGCAAGAACTATTTGAAATAATTTTGCTTAAAATCATTTTGATTTTGTTTGATTTTACAATTTAAGTGACTTTCGACGATTTGCACATTTTAATAAGTCGTAAATTGAATTTTTTGGAATTCTCGTGTGAAAATAATCTAATTTTTCAATAATTTCTCCGATAACTTTTTACTAATACTAAAGTGCAAATTGAATTAAGTGCGGATATCCTAATTCCAAAGCACAAGTAAAATAGTTTTCTTTTTTTTCGAAAGTTGACAAATAAATAAACCAAATTAAAAAACATAAAATGACGGGGCAAGAAAAGGCAGGCATCTTCGAAAAAGGACACAGATCTTGATCATTTAATACATCAGCAATCAAGTATCAAAAACAATATTAATAGAATTAAAACGGGATTAGAGGAAAAAACGTTATCACTCAACCCAATTGAATTAGAATGTCGGTTAGATATTTTAAATTCTTACATTGACCAACTCATGACTTGCCAATCTGAAATCGAGTCAGTCGATCGTACCGATAATTTTCGCGGTGAATTGGAAGACATTCGTGTGAGTGCAAAGGCACTACTTATATCGATGGTGAATAAAAGACGCAAGTCAAGTGCTGTTGAATATTCACGTCTTCCAAAAATGTCTTTACCTAAATTCAGCGTAAATATTCTGAATATAAAAATTTCATCAGTCTTTTTGAAAATTTTGTCGATAACGATCCAATTACAGACACTATAGTTCCATAGATATCGCATGCAGAAGAAAAATATATGATCACTGGGACGTAGACGTACGTCCCAGTTTAATCAAATTTGTGGGATTACAAGCAAAAAACATTGAAAAAGTTATCATTATTGTTTGTATGGGATGCGATATCTATGTAACTCTATTATCTGTGATCCAATGCTTCCGGACATAGGAAAATTCAACCATCTTATTTCTTGTCTATCGGGTGAAGCTTTAGAAACAGTTAAAGCCTTTCAAATTACGGAACAAAATTATCCTAAAGCGTTGGCAAGTTTAAAGAAAGTTTATGACAACAATTGCTTGATATTTTTCGACAACGTGTCTACACTGTTTGAATTGAAAGAAATCACAAAGCCGTCTGCTTCTGCATTGCGCTGCATGATAGACAATGTTTTGCTATCTACGATTCTCTTCTTTCATTAGGTGATGAAAAGAATATCACAAAAATCATAAAAATAAAAAATCTGCATTTTCTCGTGTAAACCCACAACAAAACAAAACAAAATGTTTATATTGTAAATCGAGTGAACATTATATTACAACATGCCAAACGTTTGCTTCAACACCTGTCATGCAGAGATTTGAATTTGCAAAGAGTGTGCCAGCTTGCATTAACTGCCTTCGAAAGGGACATACGGTTTCAAAGTGCAAACTAAATAGGTGTAGTGTGTGCAATCGTTCACATCATACGTTGTTACATTAATATGAAACAACTTTCAATAATTCATCGTCACAAGCATCTTCAAATGTTCAAGCTATGCATGCCTCGGTTTCGACCGATCAGGTCATTCTTGCTACTGCAATTGTGCAGATAAAAGGCATCACTGGTGAGTTTGCGCTGGCTCGAGCACTACTCGACTCTGGCTCTAAACTAAACTTCATTACTGAAGAGCTTGCACAAAGGTTGAAGCTTCGCAAGGAAGAAAAAGCAATAAATTTGCTTGGCATTGGAAAAGCAAGTACCACTGTTAACAAAAAGGAACATACGGAAGTGAAATCAAGATTTAATGATCATTCGTTTTCTGCTGATTACTGGGTTATGAACTCAATATCGTCTTATCAACCGGATCATGCAATAAATACTTCAAAGTGGAATATTCCTTCCAATATTCAATTAGCTGATTCTCACTTTGATAAGCCACAGAAGATTGACTTACTAATAGGTGCAGAAACATTCTTTGAATTGTTGTCAGTAGGTCAAATTAAGCAAGGTCCTGAATATCCAACCATTCAAAACACACTTCTTGGTTGGATCATATCTGGTAAATATCCCAGAAATATAAATTCCAATATCATCAGACAATGTAATTTGGTATGTCAGTCTGAAGAATCGTTAGACTTAAGCAAAATTGTCCAGAAATTTTGGTTGTTGGCAGAAATTCCTGGAGAAACAAAAAAGTTTCTAACGCCAGAACAACAATCATGTTGTTTTCATTTCATTGAAAATACTCAACTTTTGCCTACAGGTCGTTTTGAGGTTAAATTACCCTTTAAGTCGTCTTCGAACTCGATAGGATCATCATTTGAAACTGCCAAACGTAGGTTTCTCGCACTTGAGCGAAAACTATCCAAAAATAGCGATTTGAGAGACATGTACATGGATTTCATGAACGAATACATTTCGTTAGGGCATATGTCACCAACAAATAATGAAATCCCAAAAAGCCCGCACTATTTCATACCACATCAGTGTGTTTTGCGACCGCACAGCACAAGCACAAAGCTGAGAGTTGTTTTCGACGCTTCAAGTCGAACGTCTTCTCAACTATCATTGAATGACATCTTGATGGTTGGGCCAACCATTCAAGAGGAGCTCTTTTCGAAGTTGCTCCGTTTTCGAACTCATAAATATGCCATTACGGCTGATATTATGAAAATGTACCGGCAAGTTCTCGTTGCTGAAGAGCATTCGATTTACCAGCTAATAGTGTGGAGGCAGCATCCATCTCAACCGTTACAACATTTTCGCTTAAACACTGTTACGTATGGCACGTCACCAGGACCATTTTTAGCGATACGGTGTTTAAAGATGTTAGGGGATGCTAACGAAAGCTTATACCCCACGGGGTCAAAAATAATTCGGAGAGATTTTTACGTTGATGATCTTTTCTTTTCTATCAGTAGTAGCCGTGGCCTGATGGTTAGTGCGATGGACTGTCATGCCGGAGGTCTAAGGTTCGAGCCCCACCCTCCGCCACCTATTTATTTAAAAGAAAAAACGGCTACTGCCTCTTGCGAGGAATTGACAAATCCTCCAAGAGTATCTCCTGTCACAGAAAAGTGCCGCTCATTAGCCGTTCGGATTCGGCAATAAACTGTAGGTCCCCTCCATTCCTGCAGACACGCACACAGGAATGGTTGAGAGTTGTAAGTCACTAGGCCCAAGTTCTTCATGAGCTGTTGTGCCATAAAATTTATTTTATTTTTTATCTTTTCACCGGCGCCAACGAACTTGAAACCCTAAAAATAATAAAATATGAAGTACAAGAAGTTTTAAAAAAAGGTAGGTTTCAGTTGGCTAAATGGTTTTCAAACCATCCAAAATTATACAACAAAGAGAGTATTGAAAAGTCCATTGAATTCAATGATTCAGACTCAACAAAAACTCTGGGAATTCGTTGGCATCCAAAAGAAGACACATTTAGCTTCAATTTAGAGAGCAATTTCCAAGATCTACGAGCTACTAATAGAAACATACTATCAGTTTCCGCTCGTCTTTTCGATCCTCTTGGTTTGTTATGCCACATAGTAACCAAAGCAAAAATCTTATTACAAGAGCTTTGGATGGCAAAAATCGATTGGGATGAGTCTATTCCATTGCGCCTTGATACAAGTTGGAAAAACTTCAAAACCAATTTATCTCAACTTGGTAAGACAAGAATTCCAAGGTTTGTCGAAATTCATTCGAACGCAAAAATACAAGTTCATGGGTTTGCCGATGCATCAATTACATACGAAGCCAAAGCACGGCCGGTATCAAGTCGACGCTACTAACAGCAAAGTCTAAGGTGGCCTCCTTAAAAACAAAATCGTTCCGCGCTTAGAACTTTGCACAGCGCATACTCTTGCTAAATTATGGACAAGAGTAGAGGCAATGTTGAATCTAGACGTTGAACAAGTTGTTTTTTGGACCGACTCCGAAATAACTTTGCATTGGATAAAAACACATCCAACTGCGCTTGCAACTTTTGTCGCAAATAGAGTGTCAGACATCCAAGAGTGGACACAAAAAGTAGCATGGAAACATGTGCCAACAAAACAAAATCCAGCAGACATTGTGTCAAGGGTGCAGGGAAATAAGTCCCCAGGAACAAAGTCCACTGAGGGACTAAGTTCTCACTTAGAGGGAACGAAATCCACTTTACTAAAGTGGTCTTTGTTCCCATGCAAGGTGGGAAATTCGTTACAAAAATTGTGAGATTTTAGTTCCCTTTGAATGTGAAATAAATTCCCATGTTAAGACTTAAAATTTCGAATAAAAGGTAAATGTATCTTCATTTTATAGATAATAACAGAACAAAAAACAATAATCCTTTCAACTTTAAAAACATTCAAATAATAAACAAGTGAAAAAAAACTTAAGAAAATTCAACAAAATATACAAGAATTCAAATTAAATAAATAAACTGATACTTTTTGATTCAATTTTCGAGTTTTCGATTATATTGACGATAATTACTCATTCTCGCTTATTCGTGTAGGTGGTCGTCTGTTGAACGCACCAATTGAGTATGACGCCAAGTTCCCACTTTTACTGACAAAAAATTCACCATTTGTAAAAACGTACTTAACGTACATACATAGGAAAAATTATCATGCTGGATCTCAAGCTTTGGTGGCATTGCTTCGAGAAAGGGTTTGGCTAATAAACGCCAAAGAAGCATGCCAAAAGGTAGTACGGAAATCCATACATTGTTTCAAATATAAACCAAAGTTGCTTTCACTAATGGGTAATCTACCAGCCGATAGATTGCGAGCGCAACGACCGTTTTTAATATGCGGTGTAGATTTCTGTGATCAGGTATAATATACCACTCTTAAAATTCGTGGCTGGCCACCGAACAAAACGTACATTGTTGTTTTTGTTTGTTTCACTTCAAAAGCTGTGCATTTTGAACTAGCTTCTAATCTATCCTCTGATTGTTTTATTCTCGCCCTTAAAAGGTTTATTTGTCGCCGAGGAGTTCCCAAGACGATTCACTGCGACAACGGGACGAACTTCGTGGGAGCTCAGAGGATCCTGAGGGAAGCTCAAGAGGAATTGGAGAGAGGAAAGGAATCAGTTGGCCGGTTCGCAGCAGAGCAAGGGTTCAATTTCGCCTTCATACCACCGAGAGCCCCTCATTTCGGAGGCCTATGGGAGGCGGCAGTGAATGCGGCGAAGACGCTCTTACAACGTACCATGGGCAACGCTCTTCTAACAACCGAAGAGCTGCTCATCGTTCCTATCGAGGTCGAGGCAATCCTCAATTCAAGGCCAATTGCCCCTCTAAGCGCCGATCCCAACGACGGCGAAGCACTTACCCCAGAACATCTACTGATCGGCAGAAGCTTACGGTCGCTCCCACCAGAAAAAGTACCGGAACAGCAAATGGCTTGCTTGAAAACATGGCAGCTTCTATGCTGGCTCAAGCAGTAGTTCTGGTAGAAGTGGTCCAGGGAGTATCTGCTTGGCCTTCAAGCTAGGTCCAAGTGGGTACAAGAGCAACCCAATGTCGTCGTGGGCAAGCTCATTATAATCCACGAGGACAACGCTCCACCACAGCAGTGGAAAATGGGACGAGTCATAGGGGTCGTCGAAGGGCAGGACGGAAAGGTCAGGGTCGCCGACGTTTAAACGCAAAGCGGGATCCTGAGACGTCCAATCGTCAAGCTAGCCGTTCTTCCTGATGATTAAATGAATTTTTGAAGCCTTACAGCCATTCAACGTGGCCGGTGTTTTGACGATGCAAATATTTTAAAACTTAAACATAATTAAACTAAAATAACTATTGTGAACTATTTGAAATTGGTACAAAATTTGAATTTCCCGCCCTTCCGGCCATATTAAATTGTAAAAAACGAAGAACAATAAAATTTTCATTCCAAACCGAAACTCCTAGTTGTCCGCACAATTTTTTATTGTAAAACTTTTTTTCGCTTCGTTTATTTAAAAAAAAAACAAAAGAAAAACATTTTCACTTCGTTAGCTTTGTTAAGCTAATTTGTAAAAATTCTTACAAATTTTCATATAAGTTCAAGACATTTTACTTCTGAACAATGTTTGCGGAATTTGATGCACGAAATGCTCAAATATTTCCCGAAATATAGTAAAAAACTAAAATCGAATGCTGTTCCAGCAGTAAACTTGCCTTTGTCATCAGTTGGCTCTGAAAGTAAGTGCCAAGAAAGGAAAAATAAGCGGGACGAGAAACAAACTATACAGGAAATTTTGTAAGATTTATTTTAAAGTCTCTTTTAACGTACCTAAGTATTAATTTAAAGAGGTTTCGTTTTTTAGTATTTTCGGAAGATAAGGCAAAATAAAAACGACTTGGCTGCTTCGAAGTTCGAAGGTTATTTATTGAATAATTCTAACCAAGGTACTATGAACATGACTTAGAGAAAATTTTGCTGTAAATCTATTACGGATAGATCATTCGATCGTTCGGCCCAATCATAATTTAGTAAGCGTGTTTTATGTACTGAAGGTACATACATACAATTTAGTAAATAGAAAATATATGTATATTATAGTAGGAATCGTAAGTAGTCGATCACTTTGAAATAAAGCTTACTACAAATAATTCATACTTCGTCTGAGAAGAAGTTTCGCCTATGGCCCAGGACCAGAAAATCTTGACGAACTTTTAACTCTAGTCGTAGATGTTCAAGATGTATCAGTGGAAGAATGCATTCCAAGAATCGACAAATCTACTAGCACCGACGATTTGAGGTAAAATAAAATAGTAAAGTTCGTTTACCAAAAAATATTTGTTATTACTTACAGCACACATGAACTAATGGATAAACTTATTCACCAAATTAGGGAGCTTAACTGAAGAAGTTCAAATGCTGCAAAAGGAAAGTAAATGCATGGATAGCATATTTACGCCTGGTCGAAGAAGAAGATGTGATAAATCCTGCCGAAGCAGAGTTTAGTTCCGAGACGGTCATAACATCCAGTTTACTCACAAGTCTGGTCACGCAGAATCGGCACTATAAATGTGCGAGCTTGAGTACGATGCTTTGGAGTACCTCGCAGAATACATTCTAAATCGCCTTAAATCCGAAATTCCAAATCTACTGGCGAAAGGGGGTTGCGAAAACCAAACGAAAAATTTGTGCAGACTCTAATGCACCTTGAAGATATATTCAATACTTATAATTCAACATCATTGAAAGTGGGACATGGATTTATAAACAATCTTTTAAATATGGCAGAGAAAATTGAACTCGAATTCGAAATAAAAAAGTTGTTTTTTCGTTGCAAAATGTAGTTTGAAATTCGTATAGTAAACAAGGATTTGACGAAAAACTTGAATTCTAAAAAAAGAAAACTCAATAAAATTTTAAATTAATATTCTTGTTTATTTTCTGTATTTTCTTTTGCTGCATGTTGAATTTTTTTCGATGAAAAATTTGCCTTCAGTACCGAGATTTAGCTAATGGCGAGTGAGAGAAGTCAAGGTTTAACGTGAGCACCTGCCTATTACGGCCTAATCTCACGGGAGGACTACCTCCATAGCGTAGCTGATTGACAGCCAACATCCTGGTTGGTACGACCTAATCCAGTAGCAATTCTGTGAGCATGTTGAGGCACGCACACACCCCTTGCTGAGGAGCGAGGCCTATCTAACACCTCTTGCGCCCAGGGCCCGTAGGTGTTATAACAGGTACCCTGGACACCAATTGTTGCCGCGAATTGGCCAACCACAGCCACCACGATTCTCCCACAAGGGGGCCGAACCCGCCGACAGGCTGAGCCAGGCCGCCTGGCGCCATATGACACCAGAAACGGGCAAGACCCAGGGGCTCCTGTCGTCCCGTGGTACCAGACTAAAGCCTCTGGTGAAGCTTTCGCGACCGTGAAGGTCACTTCTGGATGAGCTCCTCAACGCTCGAGGCCCAGCAGCCTCCTTCCTACCTACAACCTACTCACCCCCACAACACTGTTATGCCTCTTCCTCTCGACGAATCCAACCAAAGGCATGCACTGACAAAGAGCCGCACATGCAATCTCCAGAAACACCCTACGTGGCAAGCACAAGTACATGACACATGCACTCACCCTCCCACGAGCCCGAAAACAACGACAACAGGCCAAAAACTACTACAAGGACAACATAAAAACTAATACCGCCAAGGTAACCGGTGGTTCGCGCGCAAGCCGCAGACACTATGCACCCCTGGGAGAACCAGGCACACATAGTAGGCACCCCAAGCCCCACACACCTCCCGCCACGGACGAAGCCCCAATGCTACCAGGTAAACTGGAACAAAGGGCGCATCACCACGGCAGGAAATAGCGTTGGGGAAGGCCCACAACCGGCAGTGAGAAGAGTCAGGATGAGGCCCTAGAGCCCCCCTCCCGCTCCATCATCCACCAGCTGCTAGCCTAAGGGGTTGCGGGTAGTGAACCCTACCTACCAGCATACCCGAGACACCAGAGGAAGCATAACCGCAGCCAGCACAAAGCCTCTTGCAAGTCTAGAGCGATCATCCAAGATTCCCTGTAAACAAGGAATCAAGTCCTGCCAACAAGACCGACACAGAGTGAACCCCAAATTACCCGCAGTGTCTACAACGAGGACAAACAGAGCGCCACTATTGTCGTCGAGTCCGGAAGACTCGATGGGCAAAGGTGGCAAGACCATCAACCGTATCCCTTGAAAAAAGGACACGACTGAAGTCCCAAGCGCCATCTACCCATGCTATACCCATCGCAGAGAGATCCCTGAAGCGGGCATAACGCGGGCACTCAACCAACACATGCCTCCAATCTTCTCTCGGAGCTCCGCACGCACAATCAGCCGAGGCGGCCAAGGTCCTCTTATGCAAGAAAGCATTCAAGGATCCGTGACCGGTCAGCAGAAAGCCAGTGAAGAACGAGAAGTCGAGGCATCCCCGCTCACCCGGCCTAGCAGCTCGCTCCGACGCTTCTAACACGTCAGGGAGAAACTGGAAGGTGGTCCGACCTTTCTCACTGTCAGTCCAACGAGACTGCCACCTGGAAAAAGTGGACTCCTTTAACAGAGCCCTCCTATCTTGGAGACCCAAGTTGTGAGCCTCCATACACTCTGCCCAGTCAGACGCAAAAAGAGGCCGCTGCCTCCGTAATCTGCCAGCAATACCTTTTTGTATCACTACCAGATCAAGCGGGGGCACACCTGCCAACACTTGTAGAGCATCAATTGATACAGTCTTACAAACACGAAGTGAACCAAGGAGCATTAACCTCTGCGAAGAGAGGATCTTGCGTCTTCCTATCACAGTCTTGACAACGTCGTACCATACACAAGCGCCAAAAGTCGCACAAGCAACAAATAGCCCATTGTATACAATACGAGCTGCACGCCTAGATAGGCCCCAGTCGCACTTCAGTATCCTACATACTGCTGGTATAAGAGAGGTGACCTTTGCTCTCACCCCAAGGAGATGAGGAACAAAGTTCATTCTCTCTCCGATGGTAATACCAAGGTACTTGATTTGCGCCACGTACCTTAGACTCACCCCACCAGCCCTAACAAGTGGCGGCCGATTCAAGGACAATTTGCCCTTGAGCAGCATCATAGACGTCTTTTCCACAGCAACCTCCACCCCAACACCCGAACCCCAAGCGCTCACCATGCCCATGGCCTCCGTAGCCCTGCTCTCCAGCTCAGCACGAGACTGGCCTTCAATTAGGACAAGAAGGTCATCAGCATAGGCAATGCACTTGCAGTACGACTGCCAGGAAGAAAGACGCTGCAGCAGGGGATCCATCATAAGGTTCCATATATAGGGACCTCCAACAGAACCCTGAGGACATCCTCTTTCAACGCCTACAGACACAGAGCCAACAGGACTCACAACACGAGCTGCCCTGCCAGAGAAATAACTTCTCCAGATAGCAGTCTCCCGACAGCCCACCTCGCGCAACCTTCCATCCACACTCGCCCAGTCGAGAAAATCGAATGCACCTCTGAAGTCGATGAATATGCCAAGCAAATATTTGCTAGTTGATCCATCTACAACATCTCTAACGAGCAGCCAAGCATCTTCGACACTGCGACCAGGTTTAAAACCGAACTGAAATGGAGACTGCTCAGGGATGCACTCCATCAGTCTGTCAACCAAAACCCTTTCCAGAACTTTTCCAAGAACCGGAAGAAGGCTGATTCCTCGATAAGATCTAGGATTAGACCTGACCCTATCATTAGACTTTAAGAGAACTATCACCTTCGCGCATTTCCATTCCAGGGGAAAGTAATTTTCCCTGAAGCAGCTCGAGTAAAGAGCCATCAGGTATTCGGGAACCGCTGCCCAGATGGCTTTCACCATCCCGCCAGTCAGTCCGTCGAACCCCGGTGACTTCCTCGATTTAAGCCTAGCAATGGCACAGCCAATCTCACCCTCACTCACCATTGGCGCCGGACTAGGCAGATCCATTTCTGAACCTACATGACCAACACCCCTGGGGAAGAAGGTCCGCATTAGGACAGTTGCACAATCCACCCACGACGTAAGCAAATTGCCGCCGTCGCGGATGGTCCCTATCTGATGAGATTTCCTCCCCCGACAGACACTGTAGAGCTGACCCCAGGGATCATCTCGGTGCCGATCGGTGAAGGATCTCCAATCCTCATTCTTACGGTGAGCAAGCATCCTTTTGTATTCAGCCAAGGCTTGTCTATAGGCAAGCCTTGCCTGATCCAAGTCTGCGAGCCCACAACGTCTGCAGGTTTGGAAACGCTTACGCAATCCCCTCACCTGCACACGCTTCACATTCAAATCAGGTGTCCACCACCTCACCCGACCCAGATTCACCTTGCGGCTCCTCCGGAGGATTTGGTCGTTGACACCCCACACACACTCATCCAACAAGGCAACCTTACCATCCACATCCAATCGCCGAAAGTCATCGAGTGACATCGATGTGACCTTTCTTGCAATTTCAAAACGATACTGTGACCAGTTGACGTTATTGGTACGCCAACTCTTCTCACCCCGATCAACACTGACATCCGGAGTACCGTCAGAGCGGGAAATCTCAACCTGAATCAGGCTGTGATCACTCACTCCCTCGCCTCCCCGGATGAACCACTGAAAATCAAACCTACGAAGAGCCGGCATATTTGCCAGGGTCACATCGATATCGCTCTGGCCATTCGGACCATCGAAGGTGAACAGGTCACTAGGTTCGTTGAGAACGCCCATCCGATTCGCGGCAATAGTTTCGCTTAGCAACACTCCCCTGGCAGCCCTGTGAGAGTCGGACGTTCGTGAAGACCGCTCCGGGCTCTTACTGAACCACGCAGGAGAGATTGCATTGGCGTCAATGCCAAAAATCGCAGGTACATTCCCAACCAACTGAAGTAACCTTTCAAGGTATACCAAGTATGGCTCAATGTCAAGAGCATGCTTAAAGTAGAGACTGCATAAAAACAGCCTACCAAAGCTACCCTCAACACTGACACACACACCCCATTCACTCCTATCTACGAGCGAACACACAGTGTTTACGTCGTTCACTACAACAGCGGCATTGCCCCTGGTGTCCACAAACGACCGCATATCAGCTGGCAAGCCCCTCAGATGTCCATCGACAGCATAAGGTTCTTGCAACAGCGCAAAGCTACACTGTGTGCTGCTCAACAACTGTCCTAAATCATGCATGGCTGCCTCGGCATTCTGGCAGTTAAATTGTATTAACTTAACTACCATTTTAATGTCGAGCACTCGCCCTGGCCACCGCCTCAGCATAGACAGGGCAGTCCATGCTCAACATAAAGTGTCCAGCCGCGTTTCCCCTAAAGTCGCAATCACGGCAATGAATAGCATTGCTGCATTCACGCTTAGGATGACCCGGCTGGCCACAACGCCAACACACAGACTCCTTCTGCCTGCACCTAGCGACGAAATGGTCAAGGCCAAGACACCGGACGCACCACTGGACTGGCGACTTCTCCCTGATTGGGAATGAAAAGTGCTTTATATAGCACCTCCCATCCTCAAGAAGGAGACCCGCCACTCTGGGACTGCAACTAAGGGTGACGTTAAGTCGTCCCTCCCCCACACTCCAAGGAGCAGAGATCGAAACCTCCCTTCCAAATTCCTCTTTGGTGAGTTTACATAAGTTAAGCTTATGCAGCTCACCCAGGAACACTTCAGGAGAGATTCTTCTCTCCACGCCCTGGACTGTAAGGGATTTGCCCTTACCGGTTTCCGCAGACAGACCAACCTCCCCGAGCTTCTTATGCCCGAGGAACGCATTTCGCTCAACAATTGAGGGCGTACGAACCAGTACGCTGCCATCCCTGCCAGGGATCACAGTGTGAACCCTAACACCGACCGCAGGCACCAGCTCTTCCACGACCCTCTTCCTAACTTCTCCAGAGGTCTCATTCTTCTTCCCCCTGACAATAACTGACCATGTCTCAGTAGGCTTGGTCAACCCAACATCAGGTAGTGACACCTGCGTCCTGCTCACCACGCCCCCTGACACACTGGCCGAGCTTGCGACCTGCGCGAAGGAAGGCCGCTCAGCGACACCAATGCCAACTGGGATACCAAGGGACACGACAGACCCAGGCCCACCTGTCACCTTAGGCTTCCCAGCCAGCTCCTTGGCAGAGGCCGGAACAGCACCACCCTCCAATCTACCCCTGAGCCTCTCCAAGCTACCTACTAAACTCAGCAGCAAAGCTTCGTACTTCGAAGTAAGTGCTGCCACCCTACCGCCAATATTAGGGTGATCGGTTATTAAACTAACCGACTCATCCCTAATACCAGTGCACCTCGCCATGACACTGGCAAAACTCAGATTTTCATCCGAGCCTGTACCCTTATCAGGCGAAGCCACTACGCCACTGTTCACTGCCACCTTCACGGGAGGAACAGGCGCCTTAAGCTTCAACTTTTTGGGGCGAACACCGACAGCAGCTATCCGAGCAGAGTCTGGAATCGCCAGCGGAGCACCCCGAGCAGCAGCAGATGCCTCACCCAAGACCTGTACAAGTGTCTTGGAGGACTTCCCCGCCACTGGAGCACCCACCTTTGACTCGACAGAACCACTCGAAGTCCCTGCCACCGGAGACTCGCCTTCCAAAGATCCACCTTTAGCACCATCATCCTCCCGCGAAGCCAACACTTGAACGTCCGCGCCGACGGCTACCTCACCAGAAGCTGGAGGAGGAAGCTCTAGGATTACCACCTTAGGGCACACGGAGTCGGAAGCCGAGGAGTCCACCTTAGCAGACTTCTCGACCTGCCTCTTCCGATTCCTGACCGAACCAGCCACGTCATCGGTGTCCATGGCAGAGTCATCCACCACGGAACTCGAAGCCGAGGACTGGTCCAGCGGAGCCCCGGTTTTGCTCCTAGGCCTCCCCTTCCTCTTCTTCCTATCGTTTACCTTGTTCACTATCACTACTGCATTCTTCTTTAGGTACTTCTCCCTCTCCTTCGGCTTCAAAAACACCTCCTCGTCGGTATCAAAATCAGAAGTAAGCCCTACCAGCTCCTCTGCCTTAACACCCTCCATCTTACCTCACTACCACTACACTGCACTAACACTGCACTGCACTAACTATCTCGCGAGCAAACTACTAATTAAGTCGGAGCACTACTAGACACGTCTGATCACCACGAGAGCTAACAACTGAATCAATGGCGAGTGAGTGAGATGACCCACTTTTCATTGAAAATCGATTTAGCTAGTAAAAGTGAGTGAGTAGGCGAGTGAAATGAAACGTCAGTTTACTCGCCGGATGTTTCAGCGGTGACTTGGTGTATGTGTTGGTAAATTTACGCTTTTGCATAAGTATGCGTCCTTTTCCAAAGGAATTTTAACATATCTATTCACGTATGTGAAATGAAATAGCAAAACAACAATGTATGTACATATGTAAAAATGAGTATGCAGCACATAATAGATTTGATTTTTATACAAACATATATTTGTGTAAAAATGATATTTGATGAACATTATTAATTTGTTATTTACATTCTAATTGTAGGTATACATTTATTTAATACAAGTGAAAAATATAATTCAGCATCGCAAGGACGACCCCATCAAATTCGTGAGGACAAACTACAAAACTTTGGAAGAATGTTTAGGAGTCGATAGGGCACACTAACTTAACACTAAAGTCACACATTGATTAAATTTTATTTTTCTAAGTTTTTTGATAAAGTTTAATTAAAATAAAAATACAAAATGGTAAAATTAAACCCCAAACAAACAAAACCAAAGGCAACAAATTAAAAGATAGTCTTTGGTTATGACATTTCATGTGTTCGAAACTAGATTCGAAATTACTCATTTCACTTTAATAGCTAATGGCAATTTCCATGCAACAAAAAAATCGGTTCTGCTTAGAAAAAAATCGATTTTTTTAGAAGAATAAATCGAATTTTCTAGACAAATGAAATCTTTCGTTTTTAGCAAGATTTACACGGATTTGCACACACACTACGAAGATTTCTCAGGAGTTAAAAGTTTTTTGTCGCAGTGTTTACAAATATTCACAGTGTTTGTCGTGTGTTTAAATAGATTTAAAACAAAAATATCTATAAAAATGTGTGTTTATTTATCAAAAAAGTGTGGATAATGAATTAAAAGTGATCAACAGGTTTAATTAACTGTGAAATTAAGTGTCCAAAGTCAATTCATCCCAGCTTGCCGATGCGTTCCTTGATTGATGAGTTTAGTGTTGGAATTTGTTTTTTTTTTCTACTTGTATGAACGCACAACTATTTTTGTTTTATTTTGCTACCAATCTCTGATATATATTTGCTTTGAATCGTACAAAACCACACGTAAAACTGAGTGCACTTTAAATAATTGTTAAACACTTTGTGCGTGCAATAATTGTTTACCTTTTTGCTTCAAAACTACTGTCAAATGGTACACACACAATTACAAAAAAAAATCGAATTTTTTACAGATTCCTTGCAGCTAAAAAAAAAAGAATCGATTTGAAATGTTGCATGGAATTCGACATAAATCACTTTTGCGAATGAAGTGAGATGAGTCGGCGAGTAAGGCGAGTCATCTCACTTCACTCGCTGAAATAGCTAAATCTCGGCACAGGTTTGAGCTGGCGCGGCTTTATACCGAAAGTTTTTATACAGTATTTAACTTCCACTTAATTCACAATGCACAATATTATTTATATTTAACATTTAATTTAATTATTTAGAGTAAAATCTTTAAGCTGGCCATACACGATAGAGCCAAATGGTTCGACCGAGCCAAATTGCATCATGTGAATGGGTTCGGCCGAGCCATTTGGACTTTCAGCAGGTTATAAATCCACCAGTCCAATTGGCATCGAGCCATTTGGATCGATCGTGAATGACATGCTTTCAATAAACAAAGCAAAACGTCAAATTTCACGACACACGTGACGTAAGCATGTGTTAGGGAGATGGCGTTAGAAAGTTCGGAGTGCCATATTCTATATATGTACCTTGATATCGACCCATTCCGCGATGACGGGACTTTTGATGTCACCAGCTCCCGAACTATTAAGGCCTTTTGCACACGAATCGTCGTGTCAAAGACGCGCACAAAATTCATAATGTAGCGACGATTCAACTACGGCTAGTCTTCTCCACACGAAACGACACGTCATAGATAAATCACTACATATTTTCAATCAATTTCACAATTTTGGTATGTATCCGACGTTATACTTCAATCTGTATGCGCCTCTCGTCTGACATTGTTGTACGCCCAGCGATTTTCAGTTTTTTTGCTGCGACGAATGCATGCAGCTTACGCCTCGTGTGCAGTTGTCTAATAAAACAAACGTGAGATACACACAAGCCGCAAACATGCGTTGTACGTGTGTATGACGAGACGCTTCGTGTGGAGAAGGCCTTAATCTGCAAATAAACTGAAAACATCTTTGTTTCAAATTTAAAAGATAAATCATCCAAAAATAATAAATCTGATATCGTCTACAAAATTAGATGTTTAGGTGATGGAACAATAGGTTGTTTTTCTGTTTATGTAAAAATAGAAATGTGAAGTGAATTAGGGCACTCGTTGAAAAGATGCATGAGAGGATAATCAGATGCGCAATATTATATACTACATATCTTAAAAGCCAACAATAAATATAAATGTTGAATAAATAAATGCATACCATTGTTTGAACTATTTCCTGCTTTTGTGTGGCTCCTCGTTCTAGTAGTAGAAACATAGTCATATTTTGTTGACCGCAAATGTATAATTCAACCTTTTGGAATCTGTTTTCTGGTTGTATCATTCCAGTTGACGATAAATCTTTTTGAAAATTCATTTTACAGTCGCATTTTTCATCTGAAGGTGTTGAATAATCAACACCTTGTGAGCTATCACGATTATATCCTACTTGTCGTTCTTCATTGAGTGTTAATACTGATAACTTAGCCATTAAAGGCGTCAGTTGTATGCCTGACATTCTTCTCCGCTCAAATGCTATAATATTTGTGGGTACATTTTCTCCCTGAATGTTGCTGTGTGTTTTCAGGGGAAGACTTAAAGATTTTTTATCAAGTGGAGTTTTTAATTCTTGCTTTTTTGGAAGTTGATATCTATCAATTTCAGAAGCACATTCGATTTGGATGGTTCCTAGATCTAGTTGAACATCAGTTGCATTCATGTTGCATTTTATTGTGTCTTCAACAAGTTCTACTGCTTCTTCTTCAGTTTTTTTATTCTGCTTGCGATATTCACGTAGAAATTGATCAAAAATACTACCAGAAATTTCGGGACTACTGAGAATCGGATCCATAGGTCCACTTGTTGCTCTTGGAATTCCTTCACTTCTTTCGTAATCTGGGCTGTTTAAATCTATTTTGTAGGAACTTAATGTTTTCTTTAAAGAGAATTTTTTTGAAATTTTTTTAACCGAATCCTGAAGATCAGTAAAGGAGTTCCGGCGTTCCAAGTTTTTGGAATTGTTAACAAATTTGCTAAACATTTTATCAAAATCGATCTTAAATGAATTACGTATTGTCTTAGATACGTTTAAATCTTCAGTTGGATTGGCACATATCGACATGATTCCATTTCCATGTAAAATTTTGTTTTCCGTCATAGGAGTGGAACAAACACTTGTTCGACCTACATATTCTGGATACTTGTTTCTCTTTTCGGAAGCTTTTTCGTGTTCATTTAGATCTTTCGAAATCACTTCCTTCAATGGCAAATTGGTTGGTCTTAAAGCGATTTTTTTTGGCTTTACTACAATTTGTTCAATATGTACAACTTGATCACAGCTTTGCTCTTCTGGTATGTTTGAAAATATTATACTACGGTCTCTTTTCATTTTTCGTTTTTGATAATGGCTTTGAAGAGCATTATTAGAAAGATGTTGTGTTTGTAGAGTTTGCGAACGATATGCGTCTGCAAAAAGCTTATTAAAGTGATCAACAGGAATGTAAACGAAAATCATTTGGACACCAACAGGAACGTGGAAGTTTACAGTTATCATTTCAGCTGTAGACTTGATGCGATGGGGGTCGGTGAAAATAATATTTTTTGTCACACTGTCCGAAAGTTGAGAGGCAACAATTCTAAAAAGAAGGACAATAAAGTTTGTATAATAACATAATTCAACGATTGTAGAGATAAGAATTGTAGAGATAAAATTTAGTTTAGCTTGAACTGCGTACCTGGCTTAAGACTTTTATTACAAAGGCAGCTTACAATTGAGGTAATGCGTGTGTAGGTTTACTTAAGATAAGAAGCAATTGTGAGAATACAAAATATAATACCGGCTTATTTACTGTTTTTATTAATATCCACAACCCACATTTGTAGGTCCTTCCGTCTTTATCGATGGTTAGGTAAGGTACCTTTAGAACCGAACTAGATCTCATAAGTGCATTTGAACTTGAACGTATAAGTGAAAGAATATTCTTCTCTTTATTATTAAAGTCAAGTCTATCTGTGAATGTGACGAGAATTCTCGACGTCATCGTGATGAAATCTCATCCCAAAAAAAAAAAACAGTTTGAAACAATCAAATACGTAATACACAATAACTGCCTGAACAAAATGGCCGCGTTCGGGGGGCAAGCCAAACCTATCCGGATAGGTTTGTGTTGTTGTAATCCCTTGTTGAAAAACTTCTGATGTCAGCATGCAACAACAACTCAAGGTATCTGAAAATTTTTGGGATAGGTGGATAGCCTATCTCACTACCACCCGAACGCAAGCAATAGAATGCTCACTGATCTCTATAATCACTGATCTCTATAATACAATGGATAGCGCATCCAAACAAGAAAGTTGATGCCATTTGAGAATTGTTATAATGTTGAGTTGCCTATTTTTTTGTATAACGGTATAACTGTATAACATAATGAAATGCAAATTTTTTTATAAAATTGCAACTAAAATATTTTAAATTCACTTTTACAATTATTTTAAATTACAAAAAATCAAATTTACAAACAAGTGACGTTTCTTTTGCTTTTTTTTTCTTAGAAATTCCACTTTGGTTTTTGCCCCTCTTCGGTTGTAATAGAATTTTTGAGATCTCAGCAACTTGAACTGGCCTTCTCAGCCTTACTGAACATACTTAAAGTGTTGAGTTGCCTCACTGAACATACCTAAAGTGTTGAGTTGCCTTCGTACTTGTCATCTTCAATTGGAAGTAGAAAAACTGTTATACTTTGTAGGGAATCCACTATCCAGTGTATTATAGAGATCAGTGTCTATAATATACTGGATAGTGTATACAATTCAAGTATAACAGTTTTTTTCATTCCAATTGAAGATGACATAAGGTGGCTGAGTGGCCAATTTTGACATCTATGTGAAACAAAAAAAAAGTAGTTTGAGGTTGTTTTTTTTTTGTGAAATCAACAAAATAAAACTGTCAGTCAGTCTTTTCGTTTTTTTTTTTTTTTTGAATCCGATATTGGTACAAAAATATCTTTTTTTTATAGAGCTTTGGAATTAAAACTTTTTGTGCTCCTTTTAAAGAGATCGAAAGCAGATTCCAAAATGGTATCAACAACATTTGTGGCACTGTCCATTCAATAAAGAAACCCCACTTTCTTTGAATATTTAAATTTAAAAAAAACTGAATAAGGTTTTGGGGTTTCTTTATTGAACGGAGAGTGCCACAAATGTGGTTGATACCATTTTGGAATCTGCTTTCGATCTCTTTAAAAGGAGCATACAAAGTTTTAATTCCAAAGCTCTTGCGTTTGGATGGGATTTCGATTTTTTTTTTCGAAAAGAGCGGTTCTTTCTTCGGTTTCTTTTTCTTTGGTCTATCTGGAGCATCATGGCGTTTTCATCCTATTTTTCAGTGGGTGGATCTGTTGTCGTCATGGTAAGGCTCTGTAAATCTACCTCTTTTTAGAGACCAAAAAACAAGCGTACTTTACTGTCCTGGCGAAGAGCCTCGCCTATTATTGCACCCGCTGTGCCATCGCACTGAGCCTTGCTGCGTGCTCTTCCTTCGTAAGTATCAATTAGGAGATACTTAGTCACAATCTGAGAGAGCATTTCCAGCTTCTTATCCTGGATGTGTCTCTTGAACAGTGAGTGGGAATCCTTTGACATTGTAATGATGAATTTGTCTTGTTCCATGGCTGCAACAAGATCGTTCTTTTCCATTTGAGGTTATGTATAAGCAGAATGTTCTGCAAATCTACTTGTTAATAATCGTCCAGGTCAGGCCCAAATTTTTCGACGAACTTGCGGTGTGCCTGGATCTCGTTTCCACTTTTGACAAGTTTATAATATATTTTTGTACCACTATCGGATACAAAACAAAAAAAAAACAAACGAAAAGACTGACTATTTTATTTTGTTGGTTTCACAAAAAAAAAAAAAAATAACCCCAAACTACTTTGTTTTTGTTCTTGACGTCAGCTCATCTTGAAAACACAAAATTGTTATATTCGTTATATTTTGTATATCTATTTTGACAGTTGGTGTACGAGTGGCCAATATAACAATTCTTCAATTTGCTTCAACTTTTTTGTATGGATGCGCTATCCAGTATATTATAGAGATCAGTGAGAATGCTGGAACTAGAGCCGCAGACGGAACTCGAAAAGCTGTCAAAAAGTGTCGTACGGCGAGTTAAAATTCCTGAACCACGGATCAAAATTTAAACCACGATTGTACAACTGGCACTTAGGGCCAGTTGTACAGTCGTGGTTCAGCAGTGGTTCAAGATTTGAACTCAGTTCAACTGCTATGAAGTACAATCGAGGTTTAAGACTTAACTCACCGCTGAACCACGAAAAATTTAACTCGCCGATTTCGGCGGTTTAACTTGAGAGTCAGCCAGGGTTCAAGGATGTGATTGGCTATTATAATTTTTGATGTAGAATGTTTCTTGTACCTATACATGCTATCTCACTTCAAACTGAATTTTTTTGACAGTCACGATAAACAGATACAAGGTATGCTTATTTTATACACCCGAGCCGCCATCTTGGAATTTTTGTGTCGTCACAATCTTATTTTTAGTATTATTTTCTTTTTCGATTGAGGATTATCATTAGAATTCGGCATTTAAAAGAATGATTTGAGCAAACCTTGTGAAATAACTCATGATGTTTGTGCGATAAATTCACAAATCGAGCAATCGACTGACATTTGACATTGACGTAAGCTATATTATATACTCAATTTTTCTAGTATATAGACTTTACCTCGAGTTCAGTTAACTCTCACCTGAACCACGACTGTACAACGCACTCGAAGTTGAACCTAGTTCACGATTTAACTCGAGTTTAGTTGATCTGCGGTTCAGCGTAAATTTGTACAACTCGACCTTTATTTTGTTGACTTATGAAAAGGGTATGGAGAAAAAAGAAAGAACCCGAATAAACAACAACAAGCTTGTGTGTGGCTAGTAAAAATGCTAGTTGATTCAAATGCATTCGTCAAACAATAAAAAACCTACACTCGATCGACATGATTACGTCACCTTCGGTAGCGCAGTGCAGCGTAGTGCACTTGGCCCGGAGACGCTTGGTCAAGGTTCGAGCCTCAGTGGGGCAAATGGTTTTTCGAATAAAATTGAACATAAATAGACGAAGCACCACTAAGGGCCAGTTGTACAAATATTTGATCCGTGGTTCAGGAATTTTAACTCACCAATTTCGGCGGATTAACTGTGGTTCAACAATGGTTCAGGCATGTAATTAGCTTTTAGTGCATATTAGAACCTTGAACCATCGTTGAACCTCAGTTAACCCGCCGAAATCGGCGAGTTAAAATTTCTGAACCACGGATCAAAATTTAAACCACGATTGTACAACTGGCACTAAAGGAGTCTGATGATCGCCCTGGCGACCGTGAAATAGCTATAACTCCAGCCTATAAAACTTGGTGGTAGCTCACTCAAGTTGTTCTTTCATTCAAACCTTCAATTTTATTTAATGTCGTTTTCTGTGGCAAAAGAAACGCAGAATGGATTTTTTTTTGTTTGTAATTGATGTCGTTTTCGATTGGATTTTCAGAGTGTTTCACTCCTTTTTGATTCCAATGGAATATGAAAAACTCTCTTCCGTAATATGTGTATCTATGTAGAAGTAAAAAATAAAATGAACTCTTCAATAATTTCAATTTCAGAACATCCCAAGAAGAAGCATTTACTATTTTGACAATTAATCCAACACATATATTTTTAAACGTATGTGTGTTTTCAGAGTGCACTCCTAGCACTCCCTAATGAAATCCGGAGTGAAAAAACACTCCTAAATCATCACTCCGAACAGCAAATGGAAGGTTTTTGGAGTGTTGGGAGTGTGGATGGAGTGAAAAAAGAGTGCTAGGAGTGACCAACGGAAAACGTCATGAGTGTGTGACATGTCAGGTTTAGATGGTTTTCCTAGATGAACCAGTTATAGTATGCATAGGGAAAAAGAACTACAAGTGTCTTTGTTTTACATTATAGAAACTAGACACAATTTCTTGTTTTAAAGTTTTGAAGCATAATAAAAAAATATGGGGAATTGTTGGTGACCTTTTCAATGTTAATCAATTTGAAGTTTTTCAAAGCAGGCTCAAGGTCAATAAAAAAGAAGATGTTATATGTTGAGCGACGTTTCGAGCGTGAATACACTCTTCATCAGGCCTTTTTTTATTGAAAAAATACAAAAATAACGACATAACGAGCATTATAAATACATGTATAAAAATGTATACAAAAGTCAAATTAAACTTACAATTTAAATTAAAAAACTTAGTTTCACAGCATTTAAACTTTTTGAATATAAAATTCTTAACATGGCACTAAAAAAGAATTAATTTTATTAAAACAATAATTAAATAATAAAAATAGGAAATTTTGGTTGATTTACTTTAGTTATAAAAAGCTTGAAAACTTGGCTAGCAAACAGTGTTAAATTTTTTCATGACTACTGTTTGTTTTTTTGTTAAGCAGCTGGCTGTAAATGATGCTGAGATTATCGCAATCAGATCTTCTATTGATTGCACATTCAGTGTTGTTGATGTGCAACATTTCCAGCAGCATTCTCTTATTTTGGTTCCTCTCCACTTCCAGAATCGTGACGTTGTCTAAGTCAGGCTTGTGGTCTTGCTCTATACAATGGAGTGCCAATGCAGTTTTCTGACAACCACTGTTGTTGATATCAGACCGATGCCCTGACAGACGGTTACGAAGCTTTTGCTTGGAAGTGCCTACATAAACCGCGTTACAGCCCATCTCCCTTCTACCTAGACAACTGATTTTGTAAACAACATCAGACTTATCCATTTTGTCGATTTTTCCTTTTGTGTTAGTGAACAACAAAGATTTAAGAGTATTAGCTGATCGAAAAGCTATCCTCGTTATCTCTTTGTTTCGAATAGGTGCTGCTTTCATTCGCGTTGAAAGAGATGGTATATATAAAGCACTCTGGTACACAAGTGGTGGGTTCATTTCGGGAGCTGTACTTATATTGCTTCGATGGTTGCTGATCAATTTGTGTATGACATGCGCGGGGAAAGAATTGGAGTAAAGGGTGTTCTTGATAACTTGTATGTTCTTTTGTCGAAAATCTGAATGACTGTAGTCAAGCACTCTATTGATGAAATTTTGTGCAGTGTTGAATTTAACTTGTTTGGGCTGTTTTGAGTGGAAGTTAATAAGCCTTCCAGAAGAAGTTGGTTTTTTATACCAGTCAAAGATTATGTTATCATTACGTCTAATGGCTTTTACATCAAGGTACGGCAATTCTCCATTCTTTTCTATCTCTACCGTGAATTGAATACGTTTATGGTAAGAATTTAAGCAATCTAGTGTAGTTTGAATGTTATTCAACTTCACTATGGCGAATAAATCATCGACATATTTGGTTACAATTTTAGGTTTAGGTGTTAATTTTCCAATGACATCTTCTAACAAAGCTTCCATAGCAATATCTGCAAGTATAGGTGAAATTGGACTACCCATGGGGACACCTTGTTTTTGTTGGTATATTTTGTTTTCAAACTCAACATAATTGTTGTCTATAATGCAAAAACGTAGTATTTCCATGAATAGAGACTTCCTTATTTGGGTATGTTGCTTTATAGTATTCCACTTTTTTTCCACTATATCGAGTATCATATGAACTGGAACATTGGTAAATAAGGATACCACATCAAATGATACTAAAGTTTCATCATCTTCTATTTTTAATGGAGAAACTAATTCAATAAAGTGTTTTGCATTATTTACATTAAATTTGGAGTTATCTGTCAATTTCTTCAGAATATTTACTATGAATTTTGCCAGTTCATAACATGGGACAGATGTCGAAGCACATATGGGTCTTAAAGGCATATTTTCTTTATGGATCTTTGGTAATCCATACACTCGAGGACAATTAGCAGTGTATGTTATCATACGTTTCTTTTCATACTCGCTTATAATGTTTTCCCTACATAAAGTTTTAACAAAATTATTATTTGCACTCTGAAGTGTGAGGGTTGGATTACTCCTGAGAATTCTATATGTACTGCCATCAGCTCTCTCATTTTATCGATGTAGTCAATTTTATACATGGCCACGGTGACATTGCCCTTATCTGCATTTACAATATAAACCTCTTTATGACTTTTAACAAATTTGACTGCATCTCGGGAGATTTTATTAAGAAATTTGTCAAAAGGAAGTAACTTAGATGTACGAAGGTGGTTTTGTAAAATGTGTGTAAAATTAGCACGTGCAGTCTCATGGTCACCCTGTTCCAAAGTTTTAATCATTTGCTCTCCATCCGCTATGATCTTAAATAGAGGTAAGTCTGGTTTGGTTATCGGCAATGCGAACTTTTGTCCCAATGATAACAGCCATTTGATGTCATCTGGGAATACAACATCGGTCTTATTTACAAACCATTTATCATTGAACCGTAGTCCCATTTCAAGTTTTAGACAAGTTTTCAATTTTTCAAGTTTGTTCCTTTGAATATTTTTCGTTTCTCGGTTAATTTTCTGATATGTATAGTTTTGGCTATTGAAAAAGCTTGAACTTTCATGAATTGTTAATGTTCCTGATATTAGTTCTTCAAATTTTACTAGGCAAAGTTTCTGTTTGTTTATTTGTGCGTGTTTGAGGGAGATAGCTACATTTAATAGTTTGGCGTGGAAAGGTTCTATGTGTGCGTAAAGTTTATTTTCTATGATTTTCTCTGCCCGTTCGTTTGAAAAATCAAACATCTGATTGATATTGGCTGATGAGTTATATATAAAGTTAGGAATTAATCCCAGCTTTCTACATTTCATAAGAAATACCAATGAGTTGAATTTTTTAATGTGTGAAATGCTGAGTCTACTAAATTTTTTAAGATGTTGTTATAAAATTCCCCATTTACAATAAAGGAGGGCACGCTTTAAACATCTGAACAATGGAATTTTATAACAACATCAAAATCAAATATGGTAACGACGCTTGCAATACACTTAAAAAATTTAGTAGACTCAGCATTTCACACATTAAGAAATTCAACTCATTGGTATTTCTTATGAAATGTAGAAAGCTGGGATTAATTCCTAACTTTATATATAACTCATCAGCCAATATCAATCAGATGTTTGATTTTTCAAACGAACGGGCAGAGAAAATCATAGAAAATAAACTTTACGCACACATAGAACATTTCCACGCCAAATTATTAAATGTAGCTATCTCCCTCAAACACGCACAAATTAACAAACAGAAACTTTGCCTAGTAAAATTTGAAGAACTAATATCAGGAACATTAACAATTCATGAAAGTTCAAGCTTTTTCAATAGCCAAAACTATACATATCAGAAAATTAACCGAGAAACGAAAAATATTCAAAGGAACAAACTTGAAAAATTGAAAACTTGTCTAAAACTTGAAATGGGACTACGGTTCAATGATAAATGGTTTGTAAATAAGACCGATGTTGTATTCCCAGATGACATCAAATGGCTGTTATCATTGGGACAAAAGTTCGCATTGCCGATAACCAAACCAGACTTACCTCTATTTAAGATCATAGCGGATGGAGAGCAAATGATTAAAACTTTGGAACAGGGTGACCATGAGACTGCACGTGCTAATTTTACACACATTTTACAAAACCACCTTCGTACATCTAAGTTACTTCCTTTTGACAAATTTCTTAATAAAATCTCCCGAGATGCAGTCAAATTTGTTAAAAGTCATAAAGAGGTTTATATTGTAAATGCAGATAAGGGCAATGTCACCGTGGCCATGTATAAAAATGACTACATCGATAAAATGAGAGAGCTGATGGCAGTACATATAGAATTCTCAGGAGTAATCCAACCCTCACACTTCAGAGTGCAAATAATAATTTTGTTAAAACTTTATGTAGGGAAAACATTATAAGCGAGTATGAAAAGAAACGTATGATAACATACACTGCTAATTGTCCTCGAGTGTATGGATTACCAAAGATCCATAAAGAAAATATGCCTTTAAGACCCATATGTGCTTCGACATCTGTCCCATGTTATGAACTGGCAAAATTCATAGTAAATATTCTGAAGAAATTGACAGATAACTCCAAATTTAATGTAAATAATGCAAAACACTTTATTGAATTAGTTTCTCCATTAAAAATAGAAGATGATGAAACTTTAGTATCATTTGATGTGGTATCCTTATTTACCAATGTTCCAGTTCATATGATACTCGATATAGTGGAAAAAAAGTGGAATACTATAAAGCAACATACCCAAATAAGGAAGTCTCTATTCATGGAAATACTACGTTTTTGCATTATAGACAACAATTATGTTGAGTTTGAAAACAAAATATACCAACAAAAACAAGGTGTCCCCATGGGTAGTCCAATTTCACCTATACTTGCAGATATTGCTATGGAAGCTTTGTTAGAAGATGTCATTGGAAAATTAACACCTAAACCTAAAATTGTAACCAAATATGTCGATGATTTATTCGCCATAGTGAAGTTGAATAACATTCAAACTACACTAGATTGCTTCAATTCTTACCATAAACGTATTCAATTCACGGTAGAGATAGAAAAGAATGGAGAATTGCCGTACCTTGATGTAAAAGCCATTAGACGTAATGATAACATAATCTTTGACTGGTATAAAAAACCAACTTCTTCTGGAAGGCTTATTAACTTCCACTCAAAACAGCCCAAACAAGTTAAATTCAACACTGCACAAAATTTCATCAATAGAGTGCTTGACTACAGTCATTCAGATTTTCGACAAAAGAACATACAAGTTATCAAGAACACCCTTTACTCCAATTCTTTCCCCGCGCATGTCATACACAAATTGATCAGCAACCATCGAAGCAATATAAGTACAGCTCCCGAAATGAACCCACCACTTGTGTACCAGAGTGCTTTATATATACCATCTCTTTCAACGCGAATGAAAGCAGCACCTATTCGAAACAAAGAGATAACGAGGATAGCTTTTCGATCAGCTAATACTCTTAAATCTTTGTTGTTCACTAACACAAAAGGAAAAATCGACAAAATGGATAAGTCTGATGTTGTTTACAAAATCAGTTGTCTAGGTAGAAGGGAGATGGGCTGTAACGCGGTTTATGTAGGCACTTCCAAGCAAAAGCTTCGTAACCGTCTGTCAGGGCATCGGTCTGATATCAACAACAGTGGTTGTCAGAAAACTGCATTGGCACTCCATTGTATAGAGCAAGACCACAAGCCTGACTTAGACAACGTCACGATTCTGGAAGTGGAGAGGAACCAAAATAAGAGAATGCTGCTGGAAATGTTGCACATCAACAACACTGAATGTGCAATCAATAGAAGATCTGATTGCGATAATCTCAGCATCATTTACAGCCAGCTGCTTAACAAAAAAACAAACAGTAGTCATGAAAAAATTTAACACTGTTTGCTAGCCAAGTTTTCAAGCTTTTTATAACTAAAGTAAATCAACCAAAATTTCCTATTTTTATTATTTAATTATTGTTTTAATAAAATTAATTCTTTTTTAGTGCCATGTTAAGAATTTTATATTCAAAAAGTTTAAATGCTGTGAAACTAAGTTTTTTAATTTAAATTGTAAGTTTAATTTGACTTTTGTATACATTTTTATACATGTATTTATAATGCTCGTTATGTCGTTATTTTTGTATTTTTTCAATAAAAAAAGGCCTGATGAAGAGTGTATTCACGCTCGAAACGTCGCTCAACATATAACATCTTCTTTTTTATTGACCTTGAGCCTGCTTTGAAAAACTTCAAATTCATAATAAAAAAATATATTTGGTAAAAAACATTCAGTTAAAATGAAAGGATAATTCTGTGGTAAAAATAAAAATATTGTAATCTTCCCCAGTTTGTTGTATTTTTTTACAATACAAATGGCAGTTTTTTTTTTGTTTTATTTTCCCCCGGTTTGTACTGTACATAAAAGCTCCAAAATCCCCATTCGTCATTAAAATTAAATCTTTCTATTTCATTAATAATGTAAGGTGGATCCTACTCGACTTCTGCACGAATACCAAAAAACGTTGGCCGTGTTTGGCACGAGTACGATAACTCAGGCGCCAAAAATTAATAACGATTTTTTATAGAGGGGTCAAAAACAAGAATTTTTTACTATGGGAGGGGGAGTCTATCTAGCTCCGTTTAGGGGGTAGGGGCAATTTTAGAAAAAAGTGACTTAAAATAATAAAAAAAAAAAAAAGATATTAAAAAATAACGGCAGCACTTACAATAAAGTACTGGGCTCAGGTTTCCATTAGGCACGTTCGAAAAGAACGAAAAAATGTTTTTTAGATGTCATCTGGGCCACAAAACACGAAAATAATAATTATTTTGCACGGAAATTATTATTAAAAAAGTTATAAGCAATTTAAGTTTGCACTGCCTTTCTATAAAACTATTTACTTTCACAAGAAAAAATATATGAAATACTAGCCGATAAAACCCGGCGTTGCCCGGGTCTTCTTTAGTAAAACCTTATGACAACCAAATATCAACCAAAAAGATGATTTAAAATCACCACTTGAAAAATGTTCAGCTTAAAGAGCCCTACACACCATCCATGTTACTTGTCAGGTAATATTGACGTTTTTTTTGTCAGGTAACATTGAAAATAAGCCTCCACACGTATCAATGAACATTGACAATTATTTTCCTAAAATTATGTGTGTGGGTTGTGTGGGCTTGCATTTGAATAAAAATGTAATGAACCTAATTACGTACCTACCAGCCTGCCTATAGTGTAATTTTAAGACAACTTTGAAAATCAGACTATTTGTATGTTATGTTATACCTACCTCCCATTACCCCCTAAGGAACGAACGACCGTGAATTTTGTTAGTAACCACTTGATAAAGAAATTAATAATTTATCAATGAAATGTTAAATTTTTTCTTCTTCTCTTCCCAGCAAGGGTTATTGCCGTCTATAAAGAATAATTCCGTGCCAAAAAACCGGAATACATTTTTTACCACCCCACTCATCACTTATCAACATCAAAAAAATTTTACCACTAAATAAAGTAGGTACCTACCTATTAAAATAAAAATACATATGTAGGTAGGTATTACCTAAAAAAAAAAATTTTGAGCCGATTCTGGAAACCAGATCCCTCCTTGCGCACGTTCTTGTCTTCTTGTGTTTCCACATTACATTTAATCTTCATTTAAAATCTCGAACCTTGAAAATCCGATCATTAGAACTCAAGGTGTAAATTTTGCTGATTTGAACGTAATAAGCACCCCCACATCACCTTTGCTTACCTATGCCCTTGACTGTGTAGTTACTCAACAAAAAGAATTAGAAAAACAAATGTTTTAGTGATTCAAGTGCCCCCTTACCCCTTATTGTGCACGCTCTTGCAACTAAATAAGTTCGTTTCCATTCACCGTCACCAACCACCAACCTCCAAACCAACAAAAATTTCAGTCTTACCTTAAAATCCAACAATTAGAACTCACGTTGTAAATTTAGTCGATTTTCATGTAATAAGCATCCCCCTATCCTATTTACGTGCGCCCTTGATTGTGTAATTACTCAGAAAAAAAAATTGAAAATAATTTGTATAAGGGGCGCAAATGCCCCCTTACCCCTCCTTGTGTACGCCTTTGCCTCTGAATAAGTTCGATTCCATTCACCATCACCAACCACCCACCGCTAAACCAACAAATTTTAGTAGATTAGATACCTACAAACATTTTTTTTCTGCTGCAAATACCTATTATACCTACCTACTCATACCTATACCTACCGACTGTTTATGTTTTGTTTTACCATACCTTCCTATACATAAAAATATCACGATTCGTCGACGGCGAAAACAGTCAACTCTACTCACTATCTCGATCCCACCTGCACCTACCAAGGCACAGTGCACATGGTTTGAATTGTTTTTTTTTTTTTATTTTTTGACGATGAAGAATAATTCGCTGCCAAAAAACCTGCATACATATTTTTACCACCCCACCATCACTTATCCTCATGAAAAAATTTGTACCTAACCTAAATAGAGTATTAAAAAACCAACCACCCACCGCCAAACCAACCAATTTCAGTCTTACCTTAAAATCCAACAATTAGAACTCAAGTTGTGAATTAACTAAGCCGATTTATAAGCACCCCCCATCCTATTTACGTGCGCCCTTGATTGTTTTATTTACTCAGAAAAAAAAAATTAAAAATAATTTTTATTAGGGGTGCATTAAATGCCCATTACCCCTCCTTGTGCACGCCCCTTGCCTATAAGTTCGTTTCCATTTACCATATCCAGCAAACACCCACCACCAAACTAAACAATTTCAGTAGCGAACATTATTATTTCTGCTGCAAATATTATATACCTACCTTACTCATATACATATATATACCCTACTCCACTCATTTCTTACTATAGAGAAAATCCCTACCGTTGATGTTTTTTTTTTTTTTTATTTGAACTTTTCCTATTAAACAAAAATATCAACACGATTCGTTGCCGGTGAAAACAACTCTACTCACTATCTCGCTCCCACCTACCAAGGCACATTATTCTGCACATGGTTTGAATTGTTTTTTTTTTCGATGAAGATTTTTAACTACCCATTACTTATTTTCATCAAAAATTTTCCCAAAAAAAAAAAAAAAACAAAAATATTACCCTACCTAAAACAACTTTCTTTTGAGCCGATTCCAGAAATCAGCCCACCAAAAATTTGATTTGACGAACCGGATTACACCGGAACCAGTCAAATCCCCGATCCCCCACCCCACATGCCACAAAAGGCAATTTTCCATGGCAAAACAACTCCTCCTTATAAATAATTGAGCTTGAAGTAAATGTGAGTTGAAAATCTATAAAACAGAATTTTGCAAGGAAAATACCTACATGCTTGATTTTAGAAAATTTCCATACGATTTTTTTTGTGGTAAGTTTTTAATTTGTTTATTATTCTGTATTTAACAAAAATTTTCTTTTCTGCTGTATCCTATAGCATACCAGATAAGTGAAATTTGTATTATATCTATTTTTAAAAGAGTATTTTTGTTTGTTTGTGAGTTTAGTGCATACATACAGCCAAACTGACAAACAAAAAAAGTTACTCTTTTATATAATAGTATAGATAGGTAAAAAAGAACAAACAAATGCTTTTTAGATGCTATCTGGGCCACAAATCACGAAAATAATAATTATTTTGCAAGGAAATTATTATTAACAAAGTTATAAACTATTTAAGTTTGCACTGCCTTTCTATGAAACTATTTACTTTCACAAGAAAAAATGTATGACATATAGGTTCTCCTAAAGGTATGCTTCACTTTTATTATCATTCATTCCATGAAAATATGAGTTCGGAACTATTCTCTTGCTTTATATAATATAAATATATATACCTTATATACATATATAAATGTCAAGAAAACGGTTGGGAAACAAATTTATAAGTGGGATATATAAAAATATCAACCGTTGGGAAAAAAATTTATAAGTGTGCTTACATTCATTGAAGTGGGTAACATAAAAATTTGCAATTTAAATATTAAATATGTCCAACAATAGTTTTCAAAAATCTGAACCTAGTTGTTCAAGTGAACCTAGTTCTTCAAGTGATAATTATCAAGATTCTGTGCCAACTGATAATATTCAAGATTCTGTGCCAAGTGGTATTTTTCAAGACTCTGATGAACCTGGATGTTCAACTTCATTAGTTTCTAAAAGAAGGATGAACTCCAGTCAAGTTAAAGCTCGATGGAGAATATCGAAGTTAGTGGAAGAAATTGGTAGGTTTGTTTGTCTTATTTGCTGATTTTATTATCAACATTAGGCGTTGTTCTTTAAGGCAATGAGTTCAAAGCTGTGGCATTTGCTGAAGCGAAGGGACTACTCCCTACGTCGAAAATCTGTTGGCAACATAGATGCCCAATGCGTATACAAACTTCGAAAAATGCCATTGGGTTTTATTGTTGCTATAAAAGTCGCTGCAAAGCTAAGCAGATGAGCCGAGCCACAGGGACTTTTTTTGAACAGGCTCGAATTCCGTAGTAGTTTACTACTTCGAAAATTTTGAATCAAAAGGACAGATAGGAGGCCCAGGGAAAATAGTTCAGATTGACGAAAGCAAATTTGGAAGAAGGAAATATAATAAAGGTAGACGTGTGGATGGGCATTGGGTCCTAGGGATGATAGAGGATGGGTCTGAAGATCTCCGTTTGGAAATATGTCCAGGAAATATAAGGAGTGCTGACGTGTTAGTACCCATCATTCAAAAGCATGTAAAGCCAGGAACAACCATTCGAACGGATTTTTGGAAGGCATATGATTGCTTAGAAGAGAAGGGGTATATCCATAAAAAAAAGTTAACCATAGTGACCCAGACAATCCATTCGTGGCAAAGCATTGAGTCCCAATGGTGTGTTGTGAAGCGGGAGTTCTACAACGCCAATTATTCGCAAAACTTTGCCGACTGGATTGTTGAATACATGTGGAGAACGCGGATGATTGATCCCTTTGAAGCCATTTTGGAAGCAATACTTCATTATTAATTACTACCGTAAGGAGCCGAAAAAAGGAAATTCTAGCAATCGGTAAATCCTACCTCACTGTGGATACATGGGATACATTCAAAGTTTCTTTAAATCCGGATTCTTTAAATGCAAAGGAAACTTTGCAAGCAGAGGGGTTACAGGGGGGCAACATGCCCTCCCTTACATACCTCACTGTTTATACGCCAATGCTGGGTGCTCTACGATTTAATGACAAATTCTGGGATTTCATTATTTCGACTTTTTACAGTAACATATACATGTTTTATTATATTTATAATTCTAAAATTTTATAAGACTAATGCCCTTGGTCTCTTTACATCAACATCAAGATTCCTTAAATGCAAAAGAAACTTTGCATACACCCAACTACCAATTTTCGACTTCACTAACTACGTAAAGTTAATTGAATAAACTACACGTCTAATTTACTACAATTTTTTTATTAAGTACATTTGTAACTACATTAACTACGTTTAACTACAAAAACTACGTAGCAGACGTAACATGTGTAATTTTATCGAAAAAGTAACCGTTCGGCCAACCCTGTTCATAATTATATCAGAACTGTTGTATACTTCTAGGTGTTTGGGACATTTGCCAATGGTTTTAGGTTAGTTTTTAATCAGGCAATTAGATTTGCACTAATTTCTTTAATATTTTTATTGTTTATAACTTTTTCTTGTGTTTTATGATTGTTTTTAATAAATTAATTATTGTTTTACATTCAAAATGCAGATGAACCATGTTAAAGTCTTTAAATTCAGTGAATTAAGCACATTTTTAATGGGGTTTTTCCAAACTACAATTGCTAATAACGTTAATAACAATTTCCTGGCAAAAAAAAATTTTTCGTGTTCTATACGCTTTTTATAACAATTACTTTTTTTTTTGTATCTGTACGTGCCTAAAGGAAACCTTACCCTTTTTATGCCAAAATATAAAGATAATTGCGTTTTAAAATCTTCACTTGCATTTATTCCGCAAATTGCCCTTTTTTATACGTTTTTTTTCTTGGCTATAAAGTGGACTTTTCAAATATGTCTGCCGCGTTGTTAGCCAATACCTTTTTGTCTGGCATTTTGGATTCTACTTTCTAAATACATAAGTATTTAAATTAAAAAATTGGTTATCTATGTACCTTATGATTTATTTTACTATGTACCTTATAATTTATTTTACTTATTTTTCGTGGCCTGTCTTCTTCTTAGAACTTCTGCACACGAAGCGTCTCGTCATAGACGCGTACAACGAATGTTTGCGGCTTGTGTGGAGCTTGTGTGTATCTCACGTTTGTTACAATACACAACTGCACACGAGGCGTAAGCTGCATGTTTTCGTCGCAGTACAGAAACTGCAAATCGCCGGGCGTACAACAATGTCAGTCGCCAGGCGTATACAGCTTGAAGTATAACGTCGGATACACACCCAATTTGTGAAATTGATTGAAAATATGTAGTGATTTGTCTATGACGTGACATTTTGTGTGCAGAAGATTAGCCGTAACTGAATCGTCGCTACATTACGAATCTTGTACGCGTCTATGACACGACGATTCGTGTGCAGAAGGCCCTCTTGCAAAGCGTCTGGCCACATTTTTTTTTTTATGTTTCTTTACGATGGATAGAAGATATTTGCGTAATCAGAAACCATATACATTTACATTAGTTTCTCACCTAAATTTGTCAACTTTATCTTTTTTGCAGCAGTCTACGGCTTCCGCTAATTTCTCGGTTGTCCGTGACCCAACGTCCATATCCGAAGCTTTTTATTGCATCAGAACTAACTAACTGGCTGAGAAGTGGAGGACGGTACGATCTCCAACGTGGAGGACCAGACTCTTAGCATAACTCATAGGATGGTGAGCCGGATATACCGCTCTTTATAGGCAAAGATACTGAATTTATAAAGATATGAATCCTCGGCTGTCATTTGAGTTTGCCTACAAGCTCTATCAGATAAGAAATGAGAAGGTATGTGTAAAAATGGCGGTATAAATAAAACTCATACATTCACAGTATTTATCTTCACAAATTACACATTCACAGTACTTATCTTCACACCACCCTGCTATATTGTTGTTGGATTTCACATCTATTCATCGACACAAAATTAAATTACAAATACAACAATGTAAACAAATGGGTTTTGGAGGGTGAAACGTACGAAGGATTCATTTCTTCATATCCAGTTTCTTTGCTTATAGGCCTCACCGTCTAACTGGCTGAACAGAATGGTGACGCAGACGGAGCCGGAATAGCTGTCACACGCAAATTCAATGTTGCGAACACAACGGAACGTAGACGCATACGGAACTGCAGACGCAGACGGAAGAGTTCACCAACTTTTAACTTTTCACGTACGGCACTTTTGACGTTTCAAATTGTATGGAGAATAAAAACAACTTTTTGGGTCGGAAAAAAATATTGTGGTTATTTGTATCGCGAAAAAAATTATTTATTAAAAGGAAAATTATTGGAAACAAAAAATGTGAATTCTGAGCTTGTACACAGGAATATTCTTTTGTTTTTCTTCAAAATACTTTCAAAGCTGTACAGCTCCATTGTGGACATGTGAAAAAAATAACGTACGGCACTTTTTGACAGCTCTTCCAGTTCCGTCTGCGGCTTCAGTTCGGTCATTCTACGGAGACGGAACTGGAGCCGGAGCTGGAATAGCTGTCAAAATATTGAATACACGCAAATTCAATGTTGCGAACACAACGGAACGTAGACGCATACGAAGCTGCAGGCGCAGACGGAAGGGTTCACTAACTGGCTGAACAGAATAGAATGACGGAACTGGAAGAGCTGTCAAAAACTGTCCTACGTTATTTTTTTTACATGTCCACAATGGAGCTGTACAGCTTTGAAAGTATTTTGAAAAACATTATTGTGTACAAGCTCAGAATTCACATTTTTTGTTTCCAATAATTTTCCTTTTAATAAATAATATTTTTCGCGATACAAATAACCACAATATTTTTTTCCGACCCAAAAAGTTGTTTTTTTTCTTCATACAAATTGAAACGTCAAAAGTGCCGTACGTGAAAAGTTCAAGGTGCGTTCGCGTACAAGTCCGAAACTACCCTAAACTACCATTCCTCGCGTTCAAGAACCTATCCAAAAATTTTCAGATACGTTTAGTTGTTGTTGCATCAGCTGTTTTTTCACAAGGGATTACAACAACACAAAGCTATCCAGATCGCTTTGGATACAATCCTGAACGAGGCCATTTTCTACCAGATTTAGTCCAAACCTGTTCGCGTATGCACATTTCGGGTAGTTTTGGGTAGAATAGAGCGCTCGCGAGAGAGTAAATTATTTCCCCTTTTTGCCAGATTTTACCAGAGAAATTTCTTCCGGCAGAAAATGGTAAGTTCGGTGTCCTGTCAAAAAGCTAGTGGGAAGAAAAAAACACAACAAAAATACAAAATGGCTGCTGTTTGTTTACTTTTAGCTTTAGTTTGTTTTTTGTTAGAAGTGAATATTTTTCTTTGTTTTCATCTTAAATTTTTTGATAAACCACTGAACAAAATTGAAAGGAAGTGTTTTAAGTTCAATTTAATTTGCTTACTTAAGACTTTCAGTAAATGTATTCCAATGTTGTGGTTTTGTTTACTTTAGCCAGGTACGCAGTTCAAGCTAAACTAAATTTTATCCCTACAATTTTTATCTCTACAATCGTTTGCTAAGAGCACAAATGTCAAAATTTATCTGTGAAAGAATGCGTTGAGCATTATTTCGCTTGCTAAACTAAGTGGAGACTTTTTGAATTTAGCGCGTGAACTGCGTACTGCCTAGCTAAATATCCTCGCTAAAATTAATCTTTGGAGGAAATTTGTATGGAAGATAAATTTTAGCGCGATCTGCGTACTAGGCTTTTTTCTTTTGTTTACTTTTTGGCGACGTTTAAAATCTGGCAGACATTTTTGGTTCAAATCGTTCGTGTACTTTTGGACTGTTTCCATTCTCTTTAAGAGAATTTCATCCCCACTCCTCAAAATTTAATAATTTGCCAGTTTTAGTCCGGAAAGTACACGAACGAACCTTAAAAGTTGGTGAACTCTTCCGTCTGCGTCTGCAGCTCCGTATGCGTCTACGTTCCGTTGTGTTCGCAACATAATTTGCGTGTATTCAATATTTTGACAGCTATTCCAGCTCCGGCTCCGTCTCCGTCTGCGTCACCATTCTGTTCAGCCAGTAACTTTTAACTATTCATGTACGGCACTTTTGACGTTTCAAATTGTATGAAGAAAAAAACAACTTTGCGGGTCGGAAAAAAATATTGTGGTTTTTTGTATAGCGAAAAAAATTATTTATTAAAAGGAAAATTATTGAAAACAAAAAATGTGAATTCTGAGCTTGTACACAAGAATATTCTTTTGTTTTTCTTCAAAATACTTTTAAAGCTGTACAGCTCCATTGTGGAAATGTAAAAAAATAACGTACGACACTTTTTGACAGCTCTTCCAGTTCCGTCTGCGGCTTCAGTTCCGTCATTCTATTCTGTTCAGCCAGTAATATAGTAGCCCGTATAATATTGACTAAATTGCCTGACTAGAGCTGTAGACGCTAGTGTTGATTCTATCTGGGGAATTTTTGTGCTGCCGCACAGTGCGTTGACCAGTGGACAAAAATCAAAAAAATTAATGTGCGATTTTAAGCTGCAATGCTGTGGATTCCAACTAGAACATCTTAAATAACTGTTATTTGTTATTTTTAGTTATCTCTTTTTTTCTTCTTCGTAGATTAACGGGATTGTTATCACCAGTCCAGGTAAATTAAGCAATAGTTTTAGTTGTGCTTTGAGAAAATGTATACTTTCCTATACTAACCTTTAAAATTTTACAACTTCTGTATAACGTAAAAATCAGTAAATTTTTTGGCTTCTAACTAATAATAACACAATTTTGGGCGTGGAAGTGGGTGGATTTCGGTTCAAATTAATGTTTTTTATCACACACATCAATTCTTGACACTTTTTTTTAATATCGTGCGAGAAGCTTAAAAAAAAACAATTTTATAGCAAAAGTGGGCGTGGCAGTGGGCGGACTTCACGCTTTTTTAATTTATAATTTTTTAACTGACCAGAATATTAATACTTGAAATCAATTTCGTACGAGAGGTTTTCATGCAACCAATTTTTTACCAATAGTGGGCGTGGCAGGGGGCGTGAAAATTCCTCAAATTGTGTAAAATCCCCTATTTATTACATTTACCAACCAATTTTTGTAAACAGTTACCTTACTTTTGAAAAATTAATTTTTGTCCACTACCTCCATACAATCGACGCACTGTGTGCCGCCTAGATGGAGAAGTTCCTAAGTGGCAACAATTCTTCCCCTTTCTTGTTTTATACAATAAACAACCACCCAAAAGTATTTTTAATGAAGGTATTAGGCACTTGATGTTAACCATGGGGATATGAGAGTTGGAGTTGATAGAAAGAGGTTGGTTGTGAAGAAACTAGTGAACGCTCAGTTCCTCTTGAAGACACGTGTCTTTGAAAACTCTGACATGCCCTAGATGAAAATGGGAATGTTACTTTATTTTCGGCGGGATTTCTAATACTTTTTCGAAAGTAGGATTTTGTACTATGGACAAAATATTTTATTAAGTTGATATTTATACTTTTTTTGTGAGTCATTTTTAGGGTGAGGGGAAATTTTGTTTTTGGGGGGGAATTTTTTAAATTGTTTTTTGGGGTGTATTTAGATTTAAAAATTTTTTTTTTAACTCTTGAAAACCACTAACCAGGCGTTTTAGATTTTTTTCAGCGTTTTGGTAATTTTTTTATTCAATTTCAGCTTGAAAAGAAATTTTTTTCGAAAAAAACTTTGCTACACCCAACCTCGCACATACCCCAAATCCTTTAGTGGACCAAGCAGGGGGGTTGCAGGGGGGCAACATGCCCCCCCCTTACATGCCGAGCTTTGTATTAAAAAGAGGAGTCAAACGGCGGGATTTCGTTACTGCGGGATTTTGTTACACGGGATTTTGTTACACGGGATTTTGTTTTGCGGGATTTTTATTTGCGGGATTTTGTTTGGCGGGATTTCGTTACGCGGGATTTTGATACGCGGGATTTTGTTTGGCGGGATTTCGTAGCCAACCCGATGAAAATATGTAAAAAATTTCTTGAACTGTTATCAGAAAGTTTACGCACTTGTTGTGATATAAAATAGCCCCACCAAGAACACCTTTTGTCTGTTGGCAACTTTGCAAGGTATGCACTGCATCAAGAAATATATTGCTAGCAATCTATAAAGAAAATAAATCAAACTTTGAAAAGCTATGAAAAAAATATATTTATTTACCTTTGGAATCCTAAGTTTTGGTACATTTTGAAAAATATTTCCGTTATATTGCAAAATTGGAAGATACCTTCCAAATATGTGATATAATTTTTCTGAAACATTCTTATGCTGCTTGTTTGATGAAAATTGATCATATATGGTTTGTAAATCACGATGAAAAAATTCTACCAAAGAAGCAAGAATATTGGCACGATGCTCTAAAAGATAATCCGATATATTGCGATCGGTTCCAATTGCCTGTTATTGAAAATATTTGTAGAGTATTTGAAACTGTTTAACATTTGAAAATAATAAAACAAACTTGACTTACCACAACAAAACGTCCAAATTCTCTAAAAACAAATTTTCCATTTTGCAAAGCTATGATTTTGGGTCTAAGAAAGCAATTCTTCAGAAATAGTGATGTTCCCATAAGCTGTCCACAAAGGGCGACCTTTTGTATATCTGATACCCAGCTTGGATGAAAATACAAAACAGCATTTATTGGATCGTGTGTTTCCTCCTTGCAGTATTCTGTGTCGTAAGCGAACACAATCATTGTCTCCCTAGGAATGTAAGAATTTAATATTTAATACTACGCACCGATTGTTTTAATGTATGTGGTATTTGTTGTCTGGTAACTGAGTTTGAAGTTGGTAACTCTTACTTCGGTTTCTGGTAATGGTAATGGCATCCCACGTTATTTTGTTATTTTGAATCTTTGCCATAGGTTTATTGGAAAATAAACCGTAATAATAGTTAAAAAATGTTTTTAATCTCTTTTTAATATAAAGTTTTTCGTAAAGATGAGCGATATTGATAGTGGAAAATCGATGAAAAAATGTATCCAACCTGAAATATTAATACTTTTTCAAAGAACATTTCTTTCTTTTCTATTTTAATGGCCAAACACCTTGAAATTCATATTAAAGCGTGCGTTTGAATTTAATGTGTTAAATAACATCGATGTTTTCAAAATGTATACTTAAATTACCAAATACACTTTCAGTCTGTTTGGCAACGTGAAATTTCTTGCAAATTTTCACATTTTGCTGTCAAAACCCAGTCTGTTTGGTAACGTGTAATTTCTTGCAATTTTTAACAAATTTTCTCATTTTACTGTCAAAATCCATAGCTAAAAAAACCCAAGCGTGAGAAAAATAAATAAATACATTTGGTAGCATTATGTTCGTATGTCCATTTCTAGGTGCGTGTCTGCAGGAATGGAGGGGACCTACAGTTTATTACCGAATCCGAACGGCTAAATTTAGCGGCACTTTTTTATGACAAGAGATACTCTTGGAGAATTTGCTACTTCCTCGCAAGAGGCAGTAGCCTGGAAAAAACACAAGGTGTAAGCGGCTGGTATTGAACCCAGAGCTCTGGCATGAAAGTCCATCGCACTAACCAATACGCAACGGGCTACAACAAATGTGAGAACCTTGGTGAAAATTTTACGTTACCAAACAGAGGTATAGCTAAAAAAAAAACAAGTGTGGGAAACTTGGCGAAAATTTCACGTTACCAAACGGAGTTTTTATTTTAATAGGTTTTTTCGTTGTGACCTGAAGTCACCGTGGGGACGCCCCAAAGCATTTTTTGAATAACCACTCTCCCTGACAGATAAATTCTCTGTTTTTTGAAACCTGAGGTCACCCTGAAGTAGATCGAGGTTTTTTGCTGGGGCGAGATAAGGTAACGAATCACGATAAACAGAAACAAGGTGTGCTCATTAGCTGTATGACGTCACAAACATCTGGGGGGTCATTCCGTAATTTTCAAAACGATAATCATCAAAACGATTATCGCTGACGTGATCGTCAATAATTTGCTTCACGTAATTCAAACACTATCTCCTCGTCTATCGTTTTTCCAGAGATTGTCGCACAAACATCATGAGTTATTTCACAAGGTTTGCTCAAATCATTCTTTTAAATGCCGAATTCTAATGATAATCCTCAATCGAAAAAGAAAATAATACTAAAAATAAGATTGTGACGACACAAAAATTCCAAGATGGCGGCTCGGGTGTATAAAATAAGCATACCTTGTATCTGTTTATCGTGACTGTCAAAAAAATTCAGTTTGAAGTGAGATAGCATGTAGGTATACAAAAAACATTTCACATCAAAAATAATATTAGCCAATCACATCCTTGAACCCTGGCTGAATCTCAAGTTAACCCACCGAAATCGGCGAGTTAAATTTTTCGTGGTTCAGCGGTGAGTTAAGTCTTAAACCTCGATTGTACAACACTTCATAGCAGTTGAACTGAGTTCAAATCTTGAACCACTGCTGAACCACGACTGTACAACTGGCCCAGTGCACGGTTTGTTTGTAAGCCCAAGAAATCGGCAGAAATTTATATTAGATGGTGGCGCAATGAAATAGTACTTGCTTAGGCAGTGCTTACGTCGCTGCCTTGGATTACACAGAACACCAGAGTCGGAGGTCAAACATTATTATCCCAACAGGGTTCTATACAACGGAGCCAACATAAACAGAATAGATAATTTCTTACTTAAGCTGATTCGGGGTCACATTGCAAGAGCGATGTCCTCAGCTAATAGCCTAATCTTCGGGGCTTACTACCCCAACAATCAATACTTTGAGAGTGTGCGGTTTAGTGGATATGTTCCACCTAACGCATTCCTCTATCTAGACAGTCGAGGGCTGATCCAGGATAGAGAAGCGGTTCCGCTTATCTACCACGTCGGCCGTAGAACTGTGGATAGGCGGCTTCGATATGATCGAGAAGTTCTTGCACAAGGCGGCGCTGAGCGAATTCGGTTCAGTAGGACTGTGTCCGATCGGGACCGAAGAGATAGGAGGAAGCAGGAGAACCAGTTTTGGTGGCTCAATCCTGTGCCGAGATTTAGCTAATGGCGAGTGAGTGAGATGACTCACTTTTCATTGAAAATCGATTTAGCTAGTAAAAGTGAGTGAGTAGGCGAGTGAAATGAAACGTCAGTTTACTCGCCGGATATTTCAGCGGTGACTTGGTGTATGTGTTGGTAAATTTACACTTTTGCATAAGTATGCATTCTTTTCCAAAGGTATTTTAAGATATGTATTCACGTATGTGAAATGAAATAGCAAAACAACAATGTATGTATGTACAAATGATTTGTTTTTATACAAACATATATTTATGTAAAAATGATATTTGATGAACATTATTAATTTGTTATTTACATTCTAATTGTAGGTATACATTTTTTAATAGAAGTGAAAAATATAATTCAGCATCGCAAGGACGACCCCATCAACTTCGTGAGGACAAACTACAAAACTTTGGAAGAATATTTAGCAGTGGATAGGACACACTAAAGTCACACATTGATTAAATTTTATTTTCCTAAGTTTTTTGGTAAAGTTTAATTAAAATAAAAATAAAAATTTGAAAAATTAAACCTCAAACAAACAAAACCAAAGACAACAAATTAAAAGATAGTCTTTGGTTATGACATTTCATGTGTTCGAAAGTAGATTCGAAATTACTCATTTCACTTTAATAGCTAAATCACTTTTGCGAATGAAGTGAGATGAGTGCGCGAGTAAGGCGAGTCATCTCACTTCACTCGCTGAAATAGCTAAATTTCGGCACTGAACTTGATAATTAAAGTCGACTTGCTTTCATGTCTTGGCCGACTTACATATAGGTGTAGGTATTATTTTTAGGTAGGGACAGTCGGGGTGGCACAAAAAAAAAAAAAAAAAAAAAAAAAAATATACAAAACCAAAAACGCTGCTGTGGCTGTTCTAGTTTTTAAGTAGTTTTAAGTAATTTTATGTAATTTTAAGTAGCTTAAGTAATTTTAAGACATAGTTTTATACTAGTAGTTTTTAAGTAGCTTTAATATAGTTTTAGGTAGTTCTTAAGTTTTATATAAAAAAAATAAATAAAATGATAAAGTTACCAAGTTTTTTTGTAAATTCTTTCTTGGTAAAAAATAAAACCAATATTGAATTTAAGAATAGAATTAGCTTTTAGGCCGAAAGGCATTAGATTTAAGTTATGATATAGTTTAACTTAGAGCGCCCGCAGAGGGCCAGTAAGTTAGTTGTAAGTTATTATAGGTATCGTCCAAAAGCCATCGTTTTGACGAAAGCGTTTTGATAATAATCGACTTACGTGAAGCAAATATTTGATCGTCAAAACGTGATCGTTCAGACGATATGCATTTTTAGGGTTACGTGTAGTAGGACTATCGTCGAAACGTTATCGTCGGGTGATAATCGTTTTACGGAATGAGTCCGGAGCTCATGAGTCCGGGTGATAATCGTTTTACGGAATGAGTAGTGTAGTAGGACTATCGTCGAAACGTTATCGTCGGGTGATAATCGTTTTACGGAATGAGTCCCGTAAAAACTGCATATCGTCTGGACGATCAAGTTTTGACGATCAAATATTTGCTTCACGTAAGTCGATTATCATTAAAACGCTATCGTCAAAACGATGGCTTTTGGACGATACCTAAATAAGTATCGTTTCGCATTTGTTTTCATGATTGTATGTAAGTTTGTACGCGACTATAGTTAAATGAGTGAAATAATTTACTTATTTTGCAAAATGGCAACAAACATTTGAGAAAAATACAAATTATATGAAAAATTAAAAAAAAAAAAAACCTTTCGCCAGCAGGGATCGAACGCCGAACTTTTCGGTTAAAACGCTGCTGTGGCTGTTCTAGTTTTTAAGTAGTTTTAAGTAATTTTATGTAATTTTAAGTAGCTTAAGTAATTTTAAGACATAGTTTTATACTAGTAGTTTTTAAGTAGCTTTAATATAGTTTTAGGTAGTTCTTAAGTTTTATATAAAAAAAATAAATAAAATGATAAAGTTACCAAGTTTTTTTGTAAATTCTTTCTTGGTAAAAAATAAAACCAATATTGAATTTAAGAATAGAATTAGCTTTTAGGCCGAAAGGCATTAGATTTAAGTTATGATATAGTTTAACTTAGAGCGCCCGCAGAGGGCCAGTAAGTTAGTTGTAAGTTATTATAGGTATCGTCCAAAAGCCATCGTTTTGACGAAAGCGTTTTGATAATAATCGACTTACGTGAAGCAAATATTTGATCGTCAAAACGTGATCGTTCAGACGATATGCATTTTTAGGGTTACGTGTAGTAGGACTATCGTCGAAACGTTATCGTCGGGTGATAATCGTTTTACGGAATGAGTCCGGAGCTCATGAGTCCGGGTGATAATCGTTTTACGGAATGAGTAGTGTAGTAGGACTATCGTCGAAACGTTATCGTCGGGTGATAATCGTTTTACGGAATGAGTCCCGTAAAAACTGCATATCGTCTGGACGATCAAGTTTTGACGATCAAATATTTGCTTCACGTAAGTCGATTATCATTAAAACGCTATCGTCAAAACGATGGCTTTTGGACGATACCTAAATAAGTATCGTTTCGCATTTGTTTTCATGATTGTATGTAAGTTTGTACGCGACTATAGTTAAATGAGTGAAATAATTTACTTATTTTGCAAAATGGCAACAAACATTTGAGAAAAATACAAATTATATGAAAAATTAAAAAAAAAAAAAACCTTTCGCCAGCAGGGATCGAACGCCGAACTTTTCGGTTAAGAAGCAAGTACCTATTCCATTGCGCCACCATCTAATGTAAATTTCTGCCGATTTCTTGGGATTACAAACAAACCGTGCACTAAGGAACTTCGTTATAATAACGCAAATTGTTATTATGACATTCCAATGATGGTTTGACAATCTCTGGAAAACGATAGACGAGGAGATAGTGTTTGAATTACGTGAAGCAAATTATTGACGATCACGTCAGCGATAATCGTTTTGATGATTATCGTTTTGAAAATTACGGAATGACCCCCCTGGTTTTCATCGGAGAGCAAAAAAATAATTCCATTTAATTGGATTATTTTTATTTGTTGTTCTATTTTCACAGTCCCGCGGCACAGAAACCGCGGCTGTAAAGTATGGCCTGCTCTTTCTAGTTATATATTTGTTCGCCCTTTGCTGACTTACAATGTTGTATTAAATGCTCCTGCTCTAAGAGCAATGAAAGTTACTTGTTGGCTTATGGATGCAATGGGAGAAAAATATATACATATGTATATACACTACCTTAGAATAAAAATACTTTAAAAACTAATATGTGCCTGAGAATAATTTGTACATATATAACAAATAAGTTTCGATAGAGCGAGTGCGCTCTATTAAGAAAATGCATAATAATGAAATACGTCGGTTTGTACTATAAATTGAAATCTTTTACAAAATGTAGAGAAACTCTATTAGAAGGCTCTTTACAATTGGATTTATGGTTAGAATGAATTTTATTAAGACATTTTAGTTATTTTTTTAACATACTTTACTTTAAATAGCGCTCACAGCCCAGGATGAACTACGGTCTCAACCAACAAGCCCCTCCAGCTAGCTCGGTCCCTAGCTAGCTGCCTCCAGTTACGCACTCCAAGTTGGTTAAGGTCGTTCTCCACTTGTGTGCTCCACCTAAGGTGGGGTCTTCCTCTGCTGCGCAGACCGTCAGGGGTAGATTCGAAGACTCGTTGAGCTGGTGCGTCGGTGTCCATACGCTCCATGTGTCCCAGCCATCTCAGCCGCTGTATTTTCAGCTTCTTGACCAGCTCGACGTCGCTGTAAAGGCCGTAAAGCTCGTTGTTAAATCTTCTACTCCATACTCCATCGATACAGACTAGACCGAAAATGCCTTACTAAAATGCCTTCTTAAGGCTTAACTACATTCAAAAACTTTTTGCAAAAAGCACAAAAGTGAAAAAATACACACATACTTTAGTGACATCTACGTGAGAGAAATTTTCCTAAAACTATGGTGTGTAACCGCCATTTTTCTTTTAAAACCCTACAAAAGCCAGAATGTTACTGCCATTTTTGAAATAAAAACCCTACTGAATAAATGTTTGTTCCCTTAAATTTCCCCCATTACAGCGACATCTACTAGTCGCTTTTAAAACTGATTTTTTTATGTATTGGTGTTTTACTTTTGCACAAAAGTAAAAGTTAAGAGCGCTTTAACTTTTACTTTTGTAAAACTTGAGAAAGAAGATAGAAATGAGTTGTGCGTTGGAAAAAGACAAAGGATTTAGTTCACTTTTGTACAAAAGTAAGTTGAATGTAGTTAATAAAATGTCTTAATAAAAAATAATGTAATTAGCCCGAAGAAACAGCGATTGGCAAGAATATTATTATTATTATTATTATTAATATTTATTAGCATACATTACAATTTAAATGTTAATAGTAAAAAAAGAGCTAGCTGCAAAAGCTTTCACTCAAAGCAAAATAGAAAAAGTATTTACTTAAACAATTAATTTGTTAATACTGAGGTATTTTTCAATTTTTAAAATATTTTCGATAGTAATAGTATTTAAAAATGAAAAAATGTCTTGATTTTCAGGCAAAATTGAATTGATTTTTTGGGAGATATGACATGTTGTAAGGCCAAGTAGGTGTGAAGTATTTAAGACGTTGTTACAGACTGGACACAGTGGTGGTTTCTCTTTTCTTAGTGTGCTGGTGCGTTAGGGTAGTGTGACCTAACTGAAGTCGGATGAAATTTGTCATTGCTGCTCTGGATATAGAACGTGGGTAGATTGGAGTGAGTCCATCAGTATTTATTTTGGAGTAATGATTTACGTAGCAGCTCCAGCTAAATGTTTTGTTCTTTTTAATGATTTGGTCGATGTGTCTTTGAAGGTCCTTCTTTGAAAATATGTTAAAGGTGAAAACGGGTGATCTATTACAAGATTTCGCAGCTTTGTCAGCGTACTCGTTTCCTGATATGCCAACATGGCTAGGCACCCACATGAGTTTTAGTTTATTAGAGTTTTTTATTAAAAGGTCACGTATATTATTTATCAGTCTGCTATTGTGGTTTGGGTTGGAGACGGCTCGTAGAACTGAAAGGCTGTCGGTGCATATTACTAATTTGGAATTGGATTGTGTAACCGTTGTAGCAGCTTCGTGGATGGCAAAGGCTTCAGCTGTAAAAATTGATGAATATTCCCATAAAATACCTTCGCGAAGGCAGTCACCTTGATGCGGTGCGAAGGCTTAAGTTTCAAAGATTCATCTGACCTGCCGCCTTGGGGCAACCTGAGTCGGTAGCGATTTTGAGGAGTTACGAACTAAGAACTGCCCCCCTAATTCAGAGTGTTACGTGACCAGTGCCTATTGAATGGTTTGCAGCCAGGGGCTATACCGGCTGTATTCTAACGAAACCTCTTTGAGAACAGGTCGAATCAAAGAGTAACCTAGACCTTACCATGTTATGCGGAGCTCTGACATGGTGGACCCCAATATTTCTCTAGCTACTCGTGGGAACAACATGCCAAAACAACAAAAACAAAGAAATAACAGAAACCACACAAAATTTAACACTCCGCGGGATGTCACCGCGAGTGAGTACGCGGATCGAGTGGAGAAAGATCTCCATGGAGAAGATCCGAGGCCGGGTTGCAGTCTATACCTTAAGAGGATGCCTCCAAGGTATTTACCGCACCAGGCAGACATTAAAGAGACATCGTCCACTAGTCAGGGGAGAAAACCTCCCGGGCAAGTGAAGGATGTTTCCCCAGTTCATCATCCACTAGCCAGGGAAGAATACCTCCCGGGAAAGTGGGAAATGCAATGGAAGCCAAAGAAGGCGACTTGGATGGTAAAACATCACCACCAAGCAAAAACTCGATACCACCAAAACGACCACTCAACAGCCGAAATAGAAAGCTTCGTCCACTTCCAAAACTGGGCGAACCAGGTGCACTGGATGATCCGTACAGGAAAGGACTGAGTGGAGCCGGCACAAAGTGGTTCTTCCGGTTCCTATACAAGGGGATGACCCCACAGGAAGCCAGGAAAAAGGTGGATGAGAGGAAAACAGCATCTTCGCCGATCCATACTGAGGGTAAGAGAAAAAGCCACCTTATTACCCCTCCACAAAGGCAAGGCAAAAAGACCCAAAGCAGTGGCATTTAAAGCAGCGGGATCAAGCACCGCATATGCAAAGTCCAGCGAAAACAGGGTACCCTCTTATGCAAACACGGCGAAGAGCACTCGCATTGCAGTCCTTCCAAAGGAATACCCTCAGGTTATCCTGAGTACCCAACACTAGAAGATGCCATTATTAAGGAAGTCTCCAAAGGATGGGAAGTTAAGCTTAAATTTAATGGCATTCACTTCAGAACTGGTCTGCTTGTGGTTGACTGTGCTGGTCAGCAAACAGCAGACTGGCTGAGGGGAATGGCACCAAAACTAAGCACTTGGAAGGGCGTTGCACTAGTTGCATGCTTGGGGGATGAAATCCCGAAGATGCACACTATTACAATGTTCCTTCCAAGAAGTGTGGGTCAGGACGACAAGAAATTCTTGGCTCTGATCCAAGCCCAGAATGAAGGCCTAAACGTCCGAGCCTGGAAAATTTTAAACAGCAAAGCCGAGGGTAAAGGGCAGCTGTTGGTGATCAATATTGATGCCCAGTCAGCAGACGGTGTCGGGACTAAGAAAGAGTACAGGTCCAAGATCACATGAACCTAAAGGAGATGGGGACTGCGCTCGCAATATTATACCGGCCATTGAAGACAGCTTCCAAATCCCAAACCCCAATCCAACCATCACACAAACAAGTCCCCCCTCCACTTCCTTACCTATCATCCCAACAAATAACCCACCAAGCCATCTCTCAACTACATTACCCCCCATCCCAATCCATCCCGACTTCCAGCCCCCCCTCCTCACCTCAACCAAACCCACAAACAAGCTCGATAGAGAAGTTGGGCCAAGCGGATGGAGACATAGAGGGCATTGATCTCTCTCCAGCTCGGGAAGACCCAGAAGAGACGCTTCCAACAGAAGAAGAGGAAGACTATCTGCTTGCTGATGAGGGGGAAATCCCCCCAAACCCATAAACAAAAATGACTGGACGCGGGACCAGCACCAGGCTAGCCCAGGTCAATCTTCACCACGCCAAAGCGGCTTCAGCCGTTATAGCGCGAAAATTCACATCTGAAGACCTAGGGCTAGTGCTGATCCAAGAACCCTGGATTTACGGGGGCCAAGTAAGAGGCCTTACAAGTAAGGAATCTAAATTAATATGGGATACGAGACAAGACTCGCCCAGAGCATGCATAAAAATAAGAAATAATATTCATTTTATATGTCTTTCAGAATTTATGACGAGGGATCTAGTACCAATACAGGTCCAAATTCACACTGATGGAAGTCCCCGCACGATAGTAGTAGCAGCAGCCTACTTCGCAGGTGATGTCGCCAATATACCACCGTTAAAAGTACAGAAGCTTGTGGACTACTGCAACAGAAAAAGACTACCGTTGATGGTGGGATGCGATGCCCACCATACAACATGGGGTAGTACCGATATAAACCAAAGGGGTGAGTACCTTTTAGACTTTATTATCGAGAAAAATCTAGATATATTTAACGTAGGGAAGACCCCTACCTTCGTAACAAAAAGTAGAAAAGAAGTTCTAGACTTAACGTTCGGAACCCCCAAAACCTAAGTTACTTGATAAGGGATTGGAGAGTCTCCAACGAACCCTCAATGTCTGACCACACAAAGTTAATTTGGAAACCTAACATTCAGGAAAGAGTTAGAAAAGCCACAGTGGTACTCTTCTCATGCAAAAAAGAAAAAAGCCATTGGGAAAAAATGGGGTCTCCAACCCCGTATTACTGATTGGCTCTATACATCAGTAATCAGACCTATTCTAACATACGGTGTGGTGGTATGGTAGACCGCTCTAGATAAAACAACGTATTGTGATAAATTGAGTAAGGTTCAACGTTCAGCATGTCTGTGCATGAGCGGAGCACTTCGTACGACTCCTTCAGTTGCACTAGAACTAGACATTCTGTTCCATCTCACACCTCTCGACATTTTTGGCAAACAGACGGCTGCAAACACAGCCATTCGTCTTACGGCCTCGTCGCAGTGGATCAATAACGTAATTGGTCACTCCATTATTCTGAACTCATTCGGATCAATTCCCAGTACCATCGACTACACCATCCCAAAATTACAGTTTGATAAAAACTTCCAGGTAACCGACCCTCCAGATCCAGCTGGGAGGATTCGGCATTTTTGAATATTGAATCTATTGATTTCTACACTGACGGATCAAAAACTAGTGACGGGGTTGGTGGAGGTGTATACTCAAACAGACTAAATCTAAGTCTCTCTTTTCGCCTTCCCAATCACTGTAGCATATTCCAGGCGGAACTATTGGCGATAAAAGAAGTCCTATCTTGGCTTAAGAAAAACGTGATATCAAACACGGATATCTGCATATTTTCAGATAGCCAAGCAGTCATTAAATCACTGGACTCTGTCTCTACCAACTCAATAACAGCCTTCAATTGTCGATCATCTCTCATGGAGATGGCACAGCAGTTTAAAATTCACCTTTGTTGGGTGCCGGGCCATAGAGACATTCCAGGAAATTGTATGGCTGACGAACTCGCCAAAGAAGGAACAATGCTAACTATTTTACCAGACAGGTAAAATATAGGCACTCCTATCGTTACATGTAAACTAATGCTGAAGCAGGATGCTATACAGAAAACAAACCTCAGGTGGAACAACATCACCACTTGTTCGGCGACGAAACAGATTTGGCCAACACTGAATCTGAAGCGCTCTAAATGTTTGATAGCTTTAAGCAGATCACATATCTGCTCCATAATAGGTGTCATAACAGGACACTGTCTTATAAGCAAGCACGCAACACGGCTTGGTGTTTACTCTAATGACTTTTGCAGAAGCTGCATGGACGAAGAAGAAGAGGAATCGATTCCTCACCTTCTTTGCACATGCCCTGCTTTATCTCAAAGACGCAGACTCCATCTTGGAGACTTCTACTACAATGACCCTAGTGATCTGGCAAATATAGATATAAATAATCTCGTTCGCTTCGTAAGAAGCTTCAAGTGGTTCAACGACTAGTGAGGAAGTCCCCTAGATTCAATATGGTATCACAATGGACCAAATTATGGTCTAAGTGGGTCGGCTCTTGCTGGCTACCACGTCAACCTAACCTAACCTAGAACCAAGGTTAGAAAACTCTTTAATGAGGCAAAGAGAACTAATAGCTACTCTGCAGAGTTGACTAAATATAGCAGGGAAATAAGAAAAGCTAAGAGAAGAAGAAAAGAAATGCGAAGGCATTTCTTCTACTCCTGCAGCAGCAAGACTACATAGGGCTCTAGCGAAAGAGAAGGCATTAACTTCTTTAGCACTTCGAAACCCTGATGGTAGCTTTACGGAAAATGAGGAGCAAAGGTCCCACCTATTGTTAAATACTCACTTCCCGGACAGCTTACCAGCTTTAGAAAACACAATAGAAAGAATACCTCTCAAACCCAACCGGGAAAGCTGGAAGATAGCGTCAACTATCTGTTCAGCAAACAGAATTGCTTGGGCGATAAACGCCTTTCAAACTTTTAAATCACCTTTTAAATCACAAAAAGGAAAAGTAGAATTAATGCCCTTTCATTAGCATACTTCGCAGTAGTATTGCACTTGGGTAAATAACAAATCTGTGGAGAAGAGCTAAGGTTATTTTTATTCCCGAAATTGGGAAAAAAGATACAACACATCCAAAGTCATTCAGGCCAATAAGTTTAACTTCCTTTTTGCTGAAGACTCTGGAAAAGGTAATTGATAACTTCATTAGATCAGAAGTGTTAATAAAGATACCTTTAAACGTACGCCAGCATGCTTACAGAGCGGGTAGATCTACAGAAACCGCCCTGTTTGAGCTCACAAACACCTTACAGATAGCTTTAGAATCGAAAGAAACAGCATTATGTGCCTTTTTAGATATTGTGGGGGCCTTCGAAAATACCTCTCATGAAGCTGTAAACAAAGCTCTGGTAAGGAAGTGCGTACCCATTACCATAATCAGATGGATAAGTGAAATGCTAGGCACAAGAACGGCCGAAGCACACGCAGGACATAGTGTCCAGAGGGTCATCACAACAAGGGGCTGTCCTCAGGGAGGGGTTTTATCACCCTTGCTGTGGTCTTGTTGTATATGAATTACTAGAAACTCTTACTTCTCAAGGCATACGCTGCATCGGATTTGCTGATGATATTGTTATAACTGCCTTGGGAAAGTTCGAAGATACTCTCTGTGATATAATACAAAGGGGATTATCCATTACAAGGAAATGGTGCTTATCGCTGGGACTAAATATAAATCCTACCAAGGCAACAATAGTACCATTTACCAAGAGGAGACTTCTTCCACGCATGAAACCAATCCGGTTGGCGGGAGAAGAAACCGTGACCCAGAAGGATGTTAAATACCTAGGAATTACTCTAGACAGTAAACTCCTCTGGAACAAACACGTTGAAATAACTGTCGGGAAGGCCATTAGGGCCCTCATGATATGCAAGAGACTTGCAGGTAAAACATGGGGCTGTAAACCAAATATCCTAAGATGGATGTACACTATGATGGTAAGACCCATCATTACCTATGGTGCGGTTGCATGGCATAAAAGAACCGAACTAATCACAACTAGGAAATCCCTAGAAAAAGTACAAAGGCTCGCATGCTTATGCATTACTGGAGCAATGAGGACATGCCCTACAGCAGGTATGGAGGTAATCCTTCACTTGACCCCACTACATGTGGTCATAGAAAGTGCTGCTATGGGAGCCATCATTAGATTCGCAAAGGAGGGTACTGGGACGGGAAAATTTATAGGTCATTGGGAAAGAATTTCGATCTGTAAGTCCACAGTAACAAATCTTCTTGACATTCCAAGAGATGGCATGATTAAAAAATATAACTTCGAGAAAAACTTCCAAACGGAGTTAAGTTGCAAAAATAGTGGGTGGGGGTACACAAGTACACAAGTGGTACACTGATGGATCGAGAACAACTGTAGGGACTGGCGCAGGAATCTTTGGGCCAAGAACCATACTTTCCTTACCGATGGGGGCAGTCTTCTAGCATTTTCCAAGCGGAAGTCAATGCCATAGGAAAATTTGCAGAACAAAATCTCGAAAGGAACTACCGTAACCAAAATATTGCCATTATGTCAGAAGTCAGGCTGCACTTAAAGCACTGAGCTCATACACCATTAGTTCTAAATTGGTATGGGACTGTGTGTGCAGACTAAACGAACTGGGCAAAATCAACAATGTAACACTCCATTGGGTACCAGGCCATGTGGGTGTCCAAGGCAATGAAGAGGCAGACTCCTTAGCAAAAATGGGTGCAACAACACCCCTTATGGGTCCAGAGCCCTATTGCGGAATAGGAGAAAACGTGATTAAAAATAAAATCAAAAAACAAGAGGAGGCCAAAAGATTACAAATCTGGAAAGAACTCCCTAAGATAAGACAGGCAAAACTACTACTTGGGAACTACAACCAAGAACGTTTCATATCCAGCATTAGCTTAAGTAGAAACAACCTTAGAATAGTTACGGGTATCCTCACTGGCCACTGCAAACTAAGGAGACACCTCAGAATTCTTGGCAACATTCTGTAACACTGAGGAAGAGACACCGGACCATATTTTAGGTAGTTGTGAAGCAATTGTGCAACAAAGACATAGATATCTGGGTCGCCACCAGATAGAAGAGAGTGAACTGCCCTCTTTAAAAATACTCCAAATACTTAAATTTCTCAAAGAAATAAATTTGGAGGAAGAGCTGTAAATGAGCAACCTTATCTGGCTCTAAATGGGGGCACAATAGATCTTGAGGTCGCAGTGCAATATAAACCCCAAGTATAATTCAATTCAATTCCCATAAAATACCTGTTTTAAGCAAAGTTCCGTTTTCTTCTGTTACAGCGAATGAAGTGTTGTCAGCGGATTTTGACCCATCTGTAAACAAAGGAGTCCAACCTTCATGTTTTAGAGCTTCCATTGTTTCTATATAAGTAGAATAGTAGAGTCTACTATTGGTGTCGTCTTTATTGCACTCTGTTAGCTGTAGCTCAAAAGACTTTTGGCTTATATTCCAGGGTGGGAAAGTTGGAGGGTGACATTTAACGCGTTTGTATGGTAGACCCATTTCTTTGGCTTTAGATAAAGTGATGATAATTGTAGATGGAAGGCGCTTACACATTCCTGAACTGCACATTGAATCGATGTCTCTATCAATGATGGAGTCATAGGAAAAGAGAAGTTTTGCAATTATTTTCAGAAAACTTTCGGATTGCCGTTGTACCAGAGTTGGGAGGGAGGCCAGCTTCTGCCATGATGTTGTCGATTCTGCTTGTGCGGTAGGCATTAATACTTCTTCTTGCCGACTGGTGGTAGGGAGATTTTAGTAGATTTAATGTAGTACTCGGACATTTGCCATAAATATAAAGACCATAATCTATTTTACTTAACACTGAAGATTTAGTTATGTTACATATGGTGTTAACATGAACATTAAGTTTTTTGTTTGATAAGTAGCTTATAATATTACTTCTTGCAGCTAGGCTCTTTCTTAGGTTTACACAATGTGGTTTCCAATTAAACTTACAATTAAATCTTAAACCTAAAATATCTAAATTTTCTACGCTTAAAATTATTAATTGCTAAGTCAAGTTTTGGACAGGATAATCTTCGGCATATGTGTAAGAGCTTACATTTGTTCAGAGATAGCTTAGCACCAGAGTTATTACCCCAGTCAACAATATCATTTACCACTTTTGAAAAGGTATTTTTTGCTGTTTCCAAATCATTAAAATTACTTAAGATAAAAACGTCATCAGCGTAAATGCAATGATCTAGAATATTGTAATTATCGATGATAGTGTTAATTTCGTTAAACGCAATTAAAAACAACACCACTGACAAAGGTGATCTTTGCGGTATGCCATTGTTAAGAGGGCGTATAGACGAAAAAGAATTGTTTATTTTAACGGACATTTTCCTTTTAAGAAGGAATGATTTGATGAAACCATATATTAGGACCAACGCCCCAATTAAGGAGTTTGTTCAATATGATATGAATACCTATTCTATCAAAGGCTTTCAAGTCCAAAGACAGTATCGAAACATGGTTACGTGACGACAAAGCATTTGAAATGTAGTGGTCTATATGAAGCAAGGCGTCAGAACAGCCCCTGTTGGGCTTAAAAGCGACTTGGTTTGTGTTGATTAATTTTTTAGTTTCTATGAACCAAAGTAGACGTATTGCAACTATTTTTTCCAAGACTTTAGACATGCGTGAAATGAGAGAGATGGGACGGTATCCATCTATAGAGTCTATTGGCTTATTTGGTTTTAACAAAGGAATAATATACGCATTTTTCCAAGTTTGAGGGATGGTGCTGTATTGTAATGGACTCTTGTTATAAAATACGAATGGAATGGAGGTGTTCTTCATAAAGTTACAAAGAACAATACATGATGGCAGCGGTAACGCAAATATTATATTAATTTAGTTATTTTGTTTCGGGAAAAGTAAAAATAATGCCAGAAAACGCCCCCAGTACACCCATATTTAACACTGCAGTGAATGTAAGCAATTCAAGTCCAAGCACCAGACCAGTTTACTTTCCTCCCCGAGGACTGGCCAAGATGAAAGAGACGATTTGAGCGATTTCGGATCGCATCAGGTTTATTGTTCCTTTCTTTAAACCTCCGTGCTGAAAAGAAAGAAATCTACGCAGACGTAATGGAAGCCTTTGAAAATCATTTCATTATAAAGCGGAACGTCATCTACGAACGTGCAAAATTCAACTCGAGAAATCAAATAGAAGCCGAGAAAATCGAGGATTTTATTACAGCTCTTTACACATTATCTGTTAATTGTGAGTACAGTTCCCTTTGCGATGAAATGATTCGGGATCGTCTTGTTGTTGGTGTTCGTGACAAACGGTTGTCAGAAAAATTACAGTTGGAATCACACCTCACCCTTGAAAGTGCGATTCGTAGAACATAATCTTTGGAATTATAACTAGGAACACGAGTAGATATTAGTGCAAGAAGTTGAGCACATTTAATATGATAAGTGAGAATATCTCTAATAAACATTATCGAAAAATATGTACGTCGATCTGCCAAAGTCTGCATACCAAATAAGAGACATCTAGTTTCATAAGATGGAAAAACAGTACCCCAATGAAGTTTGTAATACATAAACCTTGAAATATTTTTTTGGATTTGTTCGATTCTTACACACGAGTTATTGTAGTAAGGGTTCCAAACTGTGTTACAGTACTCAAGCAAAGATCGAACGAGAGAGATAAAAAGAGTTTTTATGGTATAAGGATCTGTAAATTCCTTGCTGTTTCTTTTGATGAATCCTAACATATGGTTGGATTTGTTTATAGTGTAGTCGATATGGGGAATAAAAGAAAGTTTGGTATCAAGGATAACACCTAGATCTTTCTTTTGTGCTACTCGATTCCAAAGAAGAACTATCAATTCGATAATCGTAATAGATGGGAGAAATCTTACGAAAACAAGACACGACTTGGCATTTTGCAATATTAAGATGTAGGAAGTTTATATTACACCATTCTGCCAGTTTATTTAAATCATCATTTAATAATAAACAGTCATCAGAGCATTTTATACTTCGATATAGTTTAAGGTCATCCGCAAAAAGAAGACACTGAGATTTTTGAAAGATTTTAGGAATATCGTTAATAAAAAGAAGGAACATTAATGGGCCTAAATGGCTACCTTGAGGGACACCAGATGGAACCAATATATGATTAGACTGATTATCGTTAATCTTAACAATTTGAACTCTCGATGTTAAATAAGATTTTAACCATTCAAGAAACTTTGAATGAAATCCCAGTTCCGAGAGTTTGTGTAAAAGAATATGATAATTAACGCGGTCAAATGCTTTGGCAAAATCCGTAAAAATTATATCAGTTTGACGATAAGATTCAAAATTATTTACGATATAATTAGTCATTAATGTTAGATTAGTGGATGTAGATCTTCCAGAAATAAAGCCGTGTTGGAAATCAGATACAAAACCTTTTAATTGAAAAGTAAACTTGTCACAAACTATTTTCTCAAATAACTTAGGAAGAGCAGATATTTTGCAGATTGGTCTATAATTTGTTATTTCTTGTTTAGATCCCGATTTAAAAATTGGTATTATATAAGACAGTTTCCAACTATCTAAAAATTCACCTTTAGAAAGCGATAGGTTGAAAACAGCCGTTAATGGTAAAGCTAAAGTTGAGGCACATTTGAGCAATAAAATTGGTGGGATCCCATCAGGACCTGCCGTTTTGTTGGTATCTGAACCTAATAAGGCTGACTTCAGAAGACGACAAAACCATAGACCCTATATTAACGATGGTGGAAACATTAGGTAAATTTACATTTATCGGAGTGTTTGTGGAGTACACAGACTGAAAATAAACAGCAAAGAAGTTACAAATGTTTTGACCATCACTCGTTGATTTATTCAAATACTTCATACAGCTGGGATACCTATTACTTTTACGCTTAGCGTTAATATATTTCCAAAAATTGTCACTGTTATATTTTATATTTGATTCGATAGAGAACAAATAGGCCCGATATAAGAATTTATTGAGTGTATCGAATTCTTTTTGAATAGTCAAATGCTTAGACCGCAAATTAGCATCATCGCGGTTAGTTTTTAGTAGCTTAAAAGATTTATTTTTTCTGTTTTTAGGATTTATAAGTCTCTTGGTAAACCATGCAGGATTACTTCTAAATTTGGCTTTCTTATTTGGAACAAATCTACGTACAGCTTCATTGATAATAGATACTAGATTATCATTAGCGTTATTTAATTCAGTTTTAAATATAAGCGATTCCCAAGGAATAGATAAAAAATACTCATTCATTGCATCAAAGTTACCTTTGTTGTAATTAGGTATAAAAGTATTATTATTTAAAACATTTTTCATGTAAGTATAAAAACATAAGTTTCCTTCTAGTGCAATATGATGTACAGAGTTGTTGACAACTGGAGTATCAGATTTTTCAACATATATATTGAACTCTTTATCTCCAAAAATAAGGTCAAGTATTCGACCTAAGCTATTAAAATTATGATTGATTTTTATCAAGTCAAACTGACTAAAGAAGTCAATTAAATTAATCTCAATTTCAGAAGTAACATCAAATGGAACTAAAAAATTATCGTCTAACCACTTAATATTTTCAAGATTAAAATCACCGATACAAATAATATGTTGCGAAGGATTTAAGTTTTCAAGAATAGATTTACAATTTTGTAGAAATATGTTATAACATTCACCAGAACTCCTTGGAGGTATATAATTAATAATAATAAATAATTCAACATATTCATTTAAAGACAATGAAATAATCAATTGAACAATATCGTAATTACTCGTAGTTGTAGATATAATATTTGAGTTAAGTAGTACTTCTTTACACGACAAGGACGAACGAATGGCGATTAGAACACCACCGCCCCTGTCCATTCCAGTAGTTAAGTATGATCTGTCTTTTCTAAATACAGTATAATCTGAGTTAAATAGTTCGGATGATAATTGATTTTCAGTTAACCAAGTTTCAGTTAATAATATAATATCATAAGAACAAGATGAAAAAGTAAGATACAATGATTATAGCTTAGTTCTAATACCTCCTACGTTTTGATAATAAAACGATAAATTCCTTAAGGAAGCAGCAACGTTGAATTCATTTAAAGATGATTTTGATGAAGCTCCAGGAGCGGTGTTTAGTTCATAGTTTTTTACGTTAAATTCACAGCTTGGCCCACAGCGTCGTTTTTTGGATGGTTAATGAACTTTTTTACCTTAGCAAACTTAGGCAAAATAGAAGAGTCACTCATAAGTTTATTGTAACAAACAGAGGGGACACTCAGTTTAAAATTCACATGAGGAACATCGGTTAAAGATTTCCCTTTTTTAATTAGTTTAAAACATTTAAAATAATTTTTTGGAATGTTAGCCTGAGCCGATATATGATTAATTAAGTCTTCAGGTTCGGTGTCTACGTTAAATTTCGAAATGTGTAACCAAACAGATGTCAAAATATTTAAATCACTATTACCACTACCCATTAAACAATCGTTTCGATGATTATTAATTCCTTTCTTTTTTCTCGAATTATTACTTTCATTGTTTATGTTATAATAAGCAGGGATAGGGTTGAGATCTATGGACTTGCCAAGTACAGAATTATCAAATTCAATGTTGATGTTTACATCGTTCTTATTACAGTGATCAATTGGCGGTGGAGAAGGGGTAGGGTTGAGAACATTGTGATTCCCAAAAACAGTATGAACACTATCACCAACAACACCATCAGAAGCAGCAGCAGGGCTGGTTGAAGTACCATCAGCAGCGTCGGCGACGATCCCATCAATTTTGTTTATGATTACATTGCTTGTAATATCAAGCGGTGGGAGAGGAAGGCAGTTAAGTTCAGAAGAAATGCCAATAGCAGTATCTTCACCAACTACATCAGAAACTGAATCACCATCAACAGCATTGACGAGACCATCAACAACAACATCTTTACCAACAACAACATCAACAGCAGCAGTGCATCACCATCAGCATTGGTAGTCGTAGCGGCAACGAAACCCATATCGGCAACCTTATTAGCACCAACAACATCCAATTAAATTTTTTGGTTTTCTCTTTCACCATTCTTTCTATCGTCACTGAATTTATGTTTATTTATAAGTGCAGGAGATGAGAAGTGGGCGGCTGCGGTAGAAAAAACCGGTTTGCTTATATTTCCATTTGTACTCTTGTTCTTGTTCATACCAAAGGACGGTGGACGAGAGTTTTGAATTAGAGCAGGTGATTTAGGGAGGGATGATAGGGATAATTTTCTTTTGTGCAAGGGGGGAGCAGGGGGATACTTTTTATTTTGGCTATTATCCGCAGTAAGGTCAATAACCTTTTCTTTAGTCATACTTCTTGTTAGCACACCCATTTCACTGTTTATATTGCACAAAAGGGGAAAATCATTCTTTAGGCAATTTAAATTAACGAGCACATCATTCACTAAATTGTCAATATTAATTATATAGTTATTTAGCACATTGGTAAGACATTTATCACATTTGATAAAGAAGTTTTTTTTTTGATTTAATGAAGTTAAAGTCGGTTTTCTTGATTTTTGCACAAGTAAAATGCAATAAAGAATTACAGACACCACACGAAAAATAATCGATTGGTTCAACTTTATTACATAAAGCACAACTAGGCATACTGAGAAAAATAGAAAAAGCGACTGATGCGTACGAGAGTTATAAAAACAAAAACGTGCCTATTAAATTTTTGGTCGACACCGGCGCCCCAGTCACGATCATCCCATCTTCTCTTTTTAAATCAAAGTTAAAAATGATTAAGTTATTGAGAACAGATCGTGTGCTTACTGGCCCTACAGGAAATTTACTTAAAATTTTGGGAAAATTCGATAGTGAACTCCAGTACAGCAACAAGCAATATAACAACTCAATATAATTTCTCGTGTAAATCAGCTCTCAAGAGAGACAGGCGATGAAGAGGTAAGCGGAGTTAATATAAACAAAGAATTTGCAGAACTCTTTAGAGGTCTAGGATGTTTTCCCGGAGAATACGCTATTGAGTTAAAGAAAGATGCTATGCCATTCTCTGTACAATCTGCAAGAAAAGTACCGATTCCCTTAATGGACAAGATTAAACAAAAATTAGATGAAATGATACGAGAAAAAGTTATCAAAGCAGTTGAAAAACCAACAGAGTGGTGCGCCCCAGTTGTAATCGTAAACAAACCCAGCGGAGACATACGGATATGTGTGGATCTCAACAAACTAAGCGCAAGCGTTAAAAGAGAAAGGCTTCCAGTTCCAGTACCAGAACATTCCCTAGCGCAACTAGCAAATGCAAAATATTTTTCTAAACTCGATGCTAATTCTGGATTTTGGCAAATCAAACTAGCACCAAAAAGCCAATTACTTACTACGTTTTTGTTTTGAGCGCTTACCATTTAGAATAACATCTGCACCTGAGCACTTCCAACGTAAAATCCAAGGAATTCTTCAAAACTTACCTGGAGTCATATGTCATATGGATGATATCTTGGTATACGGCGCAACAATGGAAGACCGACACTCATACCCTTCTACCCAAAACTTCGTACAATCGTCTCAGCAGATGCATCCTCATTCAAACAGAATGAAGGAGAAGGAAGGCTGAGACCATTGGCTTGAAATTAATGAAAGGCGATAAGCGCAAATAGAGAAGAAGGCGTTGGCACTCACTTGGGCTTGTAAAAGATTTCGTGATTACCTGTTGGGTATGCAGTTTGAAGTGGAAACTGATCATAAACCCTTGGTATCGATATACACATCCAAAAACCTCAACGATTTAACGCCCAGACTTAAAAGAATGAGAATGAGAGCTATGCAATTTTGTTTTCAAATCAGATACATATCAGGCAAACAGCTCATAGCAGCTGATGCACTTTCACGCAAACCGCTTAAGAAAATGGATGAAACTAACCTTGAAGCAGATCTAGGAGTATACGTTGTCGAAGTTCTTTCCGATCTTCCTGCTACAGACTTCAAAATCAAACAGATTCAGGAGGCGCAAGAAAAAGACGAATTCTTAAAGATTGTTACTGAATACCTACTTGAAAGTTGGCCAAAAAGACAATCAGAGTGTCATAAAGCACAAGAATTCTGGAATAATCGCTTTAGTTTAAATTAACGATGGTTTACTCATTTATGGAACACGCATAGTTATTCCAGAATGTCTTCAGAAAGTGATGTTAGAGCGTATACACATCGGGCATCTTGGAATAGTCAAATGCAGGGCTAGGGCCAGAATATCAGTATGGTGGCCAAAATGTTCTAAGGATATAGAATACTACATTCCAAATGTCATATTTGCATAAAAGATAGGACCCAAAGACACGAACCACTGATACAATCAGTAGTCCCAGAACGTCCTTGGCAATATATTGCAAGTGATCTATATTTATTAAGGTGATATTACATTGTCATATATATATGACCAATGCGAGTCATATAAAATATGGCACAATATTTGTATATATGACAAGTATTAATAGTCTATGCCATATAAGTATGCCATATAATGATCACAAGCTTTTTCTGTCAATTTTTGTTTACAAATATGACACAGTTGCTACGAAAAATAAAATATTTAAAAAATCCGATATATTTGACCAATCACGTTTCATTAAATCATTATATTTTTTTAAATTCAAAATAATTCATGGTTGTCATATATATGGAGTCATATATATTTTGTCATATAAATATGACTATCACACTTATATGACATTTTTGAGCCATATTTATTTGGCAAACTTGCCATATATATATGACAATGTAATATCACCTTTAGGCTCGAATAATTTTGTACTTGTTGTAGATATGTACTCGAGATATCCAGAGTTGGCACGTTTAAAAGATCTGTCATCACGATGCGTCATCAACCATCTCAAATCGATCTTCGCAAGGTACGGAATTCCAGAAGTTTTCCGAAGCGACAACGGACCACAGTATGCTTCAAGTCATTTCGTCGTTTTACACAAGATTGGAACTTCAAACACATAAAAGATTATTTGGTCACAGTGGTTGTGGCAATGAAACAAAAGTTTACATTAGCTTTTCCCGACGTTTCGGCAGGGGTTGCTGCCTTCTTCAGGGGAACTTTATTACAAATAAAAAACAGATAATTTGGTAACAAAAGTAATAATAAAATAATTGTAATAAAGTTCCCCTGAAGAAGGCAGCAACCCCTGCCGAAACGTCGGGAAAAGCTAATGTAAACTTTTGTTTCATTGCCACAACCACTGTGACCAAATAAGCCGAAGGAAGAACAAGATTTTCATCTTATCAACTTTTTTGTTATACTCCAAATTGGTCAATAATACATCTTTGATAAAACAATAAAGGCACAAATAAAGCATCAACATGATCCGTATATCGCTATAATGGAATACAGAGCTTCGCCATTAGCAGATGGACTTTCGCCAGCACAGATTCTGATGTGAAGACGTATAAAGACACTTCTACCAATCAACCAGAAACAACTTATACCGGCAGCAGTAAGCAACAAAAATCATAAGCTTGGTCATCAAAAGCAAAAAGAAAAACAGGCAAGTAATTTCAACAGACGGCATGGTGTCATTTTAAGGCCAAACTTCCAAAAGGGTGATGTGGTGTGGGTGCGCGATATGAAGGTGTGGGGAAAGATAAAGGAATGCGGTCGCACTCCAAGATCATACATCATTCAAACAGAAAATGGAATTCTAAGACGAAACTCATTTAACTTAAATGAAACGAATGAAACAGATGTCCCATATAAACCAGATACCGATTTTAACTTATCAACAGCTCAAGAGAAGGTCGAGGACGAAAAAATACCGCATTTAGAGGTTGAAGCTGCAGATGAAACACCGGTCATCGAGGTACCTACTGTACCTACTTTACAAGGTACGAACAATAATTCTTATAGAACCAGAAGTGGTAGAGAAGTTCGTATACGAAGTAGATATTTATAAAATCAAAGTCATGTTTTGAACTTCAGTTAATTTTGATATTTGTTCAATATAGTTAATAAACGTATGTATGTATTTAATTCCTATTAACTTAAAAAGGGGGATGTATTGTAATGGACTCTTGTTATATAATACATACATACACATGTATTCTTTATTCCATTGTATATATATTATGCTAAATAAAGTCAGTTGAATCTTAGCTACGTAACAGAATGGACGTGTTCTTCAGAAAGTTACAAAGAACAATACAGGTGCCAGTATTAAATATTTCATTGTATAACGTAAGGAGTCTATGTTTAACATCAAAAGGTAGGTTTTTTATCAAAGGATAAGAAATACGGTCCCTACTCGGTGTTTTACCTTTTAAAGCGTTTAAGCAGCACTCCAATTATATATGTGTTATGCTGGCTTCAATTTGTTTCGCTTATGAGTTGCCAGGACATTGAGGTGGCGTGTTGGAAAGTAAGTGTTGACCTTCGAGTCGTTGAAAGATTCAGAGAAATTGCTATCGTTTGAAAGGTTGGACCAAGAGAGTCCGAAGAAGTTGCCTATATCTAAAGATGATAAAATTCGACCCGTAGATATTTCCAGACATTGAGCGGGGAACATAGTTACCAGCGGATGTTGTGCCAGATTTTGGCGACGGGAGAGTTTGGATTGATCGCTGAGGTAAATTCAGTTAAGGATTTGGATTTGCTTATTTTCATTTCTGTTCTAAATCGAGAGTTAAATTTTTTGTAAGCTATGAGGTTAGAAAGTATAGGATGCCTTTTAAAGTACCTCCAAAGTCTCATTTTTTCATCTCGCAGATTTTTGAGAACAGGGTTCCACCAGGGAACCGTTCTGGTAGTGGGCGTGGGGGAACTTTGAGGAATTGAGTTGTTCGCTACGAACCGAATGAACCTTTGTAAAACGGCGGCTTCTTTGTCAACATTTGAAGAAGGAATTTTTCCATTTAGGTATTTAATTGTTATAATTTGGTAACGGTCCCAATCAACCAAATCGGTTTTGTATTTAGGGCTATGGATAATTTTTGATTTGTTTGGGCTGGTTTGTATCTGTATTATAATAGGAAAGCGGTCACTATTATGAAGGTTATGTAATATAGACCAAGAGGTTAGGGGGTAAAGAATGGTTGAACACAGCAGGATATATCGATGTGAGTGAATGTATTGTGTGTTGAAAAGTGCGTTGGAGAGCCATCGTTTAAAATCATCAGATCGGAGTTTATTTAGAATTCTTCGATGATAGTGCCACGGTGGTTAGAGGCGGGAGAGCCCCAGAGAACACTCAACGCATTTACATCACCACAAAAAAGTATAGGTGTTTGTATCTGATTTATAATGTTTTCAAGATCAGCTCGGGAAAAAGCCTGTTTAGGTAATATACAAATCGAGACGATAGTGAATTTAGTTGTTAAATTTACCTGTACAGCAAGCGTTAGAATTGTTGAATTAATATTGATTTGTACATGGGGTATGTTCTTTTTAATAAGAAGAGCTATGACCTGCTTACCGGTTAAGTTTTGAGGAGAGTTTAAAAAATAACCCGAATAAGTTTACGGAATAATTGTAGTGGATTGAAACGCACAATGTCTCTTGGAGAGATAAAGCACATGGCGATCTTTCTTTAATTAGCAAATTGAGCTCGTCGAAGTTATTAATATATCCTTTTATATTCCACTGGAGAGCTTTAAAGTAGTGTGGAGATTCTAAGGTTGGTGGTAATTTGAGGTTAATAGGTTATATGACACCGCTGCCTTGAAGTTGAAGCACCGATGATCCCAAGTGAGCCTGGATGATTCAACCTCAAGTCAGCAGTCAGGGTGGGGGTTAGAATTGTGTTTTTTATATTGATTCATCTTCCTCCGAGTGAAGAATGTGCTGTTGTTTTGTGAAGGTTGTAAGTTTGTGCTTTTGGATGGTGATTTATTTAAGTTAGCGTTAGCTACATTTGCAAAAGAGTTTTGAATGGAATTTGATTGTATAGCATGTTGTTCTTTGTACAAGCGTTTGGCGTCTGCCATAGTACACTTTTTCTTTGCTTTTATTTTTAATATTTGCTTCATTTGAATATAATATGTACTTTGGGCAGTCTTTAAAGAGTCATATGTATTGGCACACATTTGTCTAGTGCAAGCAGAATTAACATGAATTGGCAAATAGCATGCATTACATATCGGCGTGGGTATGGTGAATTTTTATATGGTGTCGCCTAGAATTTGACAGTTATGAATGCGCATATGATTAGGGAAGTATTCGGTTACTTTGGCCTTATACCAAACCAACCTATCTCCACTGTCTCCGGAGGCTGGAATGCGTCAAAAGTAAAGAGCATTAACCCGGTTGGTTTCGGATTGGATTCAACAGATTTTGTGAATTTGTATACCTCTGTGACGTTTTGAAATATCATTTCAGAAACGATTTCTGATTCTGGCACATTGATGAGACATGGCGCATATACTATTCCTTTTGAGGCGTTAAGTTGATTATGCAAAGTGATTGAAACAGTGCATAAGCCCGAAAGATTTTTTTTGGACACGAATTTATCTGCAACTTTTTGGTTTTTGGTCAGTATAAGAATTCTACCGTCTCTTAATTGAGAGATTTGTTCGTATTCTGTGCTTATTGCGTCTATTGCTTTTCTAAGTTCAAAAATGCTTATTGACGTTAGTGGTTGTTTTTCGTTTTCAGGGGAAATGACGATGAATCGGGATTTTTGGAAGAGTTAATTCTTGGGAGTTCAGGGAAGTCATCAAATGGTATGTTAGTTTTTTTTTGCACTAGGTTCCGATAACGAGACTTGAGAGAGTCCGCCTAAACGGATACCAGGTTTCATTTTTGTGGCCATGTGGTTTTTATGGAAAAACACTGGACACGCGATGGATTAGGGCTTTTTACGGAAAGTGTGGGAGAAAAAGAGAAAGGGAAAGTTGTTTGTTAAAGGATTAAACGGTGATTAGAGAGATAAGAAAATAAGCGAAAAGAAAGCAGTCGAGACAAGAGATGCGTAAAGCACGAGAGCTAGTCGGCAATCTCGATGATAGCATATGCTTCGTCTTGTCCTCATTAACAGCCAAACCCATTTTCGCCGCCTCCGATTCAATACTTGCAAACACGCCGGTACAGCTTGCTTCGTTCTCCCAATGATGTCAATATAATCTGCATAAGCAAGTAGTTGAACAGACTTTTGAAAAATTGTACCTCTGTTGTTGACTTGCGAGTTGCGTACAATTGTTTCAAGAACGATGTTAAACAGGTTGCATAACTCGTCGCCTTGCTTCAAACCTTTCTCGACATCAAAGGGTTCGGAGGTGTTCTTGCCGACTTTGACGGAGCAGCGAGATTTCTCCATCATCATCCTGCACAAGCAAGCAAGTTTGGCAGGGATGCCGAGATGCGACATAGCTCTGTATAGCTCGTCTCTGTCTACGCTATCATATGCGACTTTAAAATCGATAAAGAGATGGTGTGTATCACTTTGAAACTCCTGGGTTTTTTCCAAAATCTGTCAGAGTGTGAACTTTTGATCGACCGGCGGTTGATTTGCCGGGCCTAAAACCACACTGATAGGGGCCGATCAGATCGTTGACAAACGGTTTTAAGCGATCACACAGTACAGATGGCAAGATTTTGTATGCGACGTTGAGGAGACTTATTCCTCTGTAGTTGGCACAGGTCAGAGCATCTCCTTTCTTGTGGATGGGGCACACTATACCGAGGTTCCATTCATCGAGCATACTTTCCTCTGACCGAATTTCGGAGATAATCTGGTGTATACTCCCTACCAAGTCATCTCCCCCTGCTTTAAATAGCTCGGCTGGCAGGCCATTCGCACCAGCAGCCTTGTACGTTCTAAGCTTGGCAATGGCTAACCGCACTTCATTTAGGTGGGGTAGACGGAAATTTTGGCCATCATCGTCCAGGTTGAATGGATTGTTATGTCTTACAGCGGAATTTTGGCCATTTTCGCCATTTTCGCCGTTTAGCAGTCTAAAAAGTGTTGTTTCCAGATCCTCACCACCGACTGTGTGTCTACCACCATATTCCAACTCTCGTCTCGACAGGCTTCCGTTCTGGCCTTGTAGCCCTGGGTTGATTGCCTCAGCCTTCGGTAGAACTTTCGAAAATCCCCCCTGCCGCTATAGTCCTCAATAGACTCGGTCGGCCGTTTCGCATGCTATCTCTTTTTCTTCCTGAGAAGTCGGCGCTCCTCCCTTCATTGCTTGGTAGGCCTCATTTTTTGCTGTATGCGCCAGCCTGCATTCCTCATCGAACCAGGGGTTTCGTTGTGGTGGCCTAGTGAAACCCAGCACATCAGTAGCGGCACTTCTGATGGCATTTTGGCAGTGTTTCCACTGGTCCTCTACAGATGATGATGGTGGGGGGCCTGTTGAGAGTTTAAGAGAGACGTGGTCTGCAAAAGTCCTGGCTATCTCTTGCGATTTTAGCTTCGCAACGTTAAATCGTTTTACAGTATCCGCTCGTCGTTGTGGCGTCATGGATACGTATGATCAATCTGGTTGACGGTTCGTTGATCGTTGTGTATATTGAGGTATGGGAATCGAGTGCTTGCTATGATGGTATTTCGCCCCGCCGCAAAGTTAATCAGCCTGAGTCTGTTACCGGAAGTATTGTCGTGCAGGCTTTGTCCTCAGACTATCGAATCAAAGATGCCCTACTTTCCGGTCTTGGCGTTAAAGTGGCCAAGAATAATCTTGACGTCGTACTTGGGGCAACTATCATACGAATCCTCGAGGAGATCGTAGAATTCTTCCTTGGTTGAGTCATCTTTTTCTTCCGTTGGGGCATGGGCACAGATCAACGTGATGTTTTTGAACTTTGCTTTGATGCGGATTGTGACCAGGCACTCACTTACATTTCTAAAGCCTAAGACTTCTTGCTTCCCCTTACCACAAAACCACAACCAAAGAGCCGCTGACCCTGCTCCTTGCAGCACTCGCCGAAGTAGATGTCACACGATTTCATCCTGCGGATGCCCTCTCCATCCCATCGCACTTCCTCGATGGCTGTTACATCAGCCCTTAGCTTATCCAGGTTCCCCACTTATTGTTCGGTTGCACATGGCCTGTTAAGGGTCCGGACATTCCACGTGCAGATCCGAAATTCATTGTCTTGTTTCGTTTGCTGGGGTCGTCAACATTAAAATCATCCATATCCGAGGCTTGTAGTTGTTTCGGAACCGGTTAGTTTTTTCGTGGTAGGGAAGTTACCCCGACGCACACCCCCGACCTGGAGGACCATACCCTTATTATAACTCCAAGGGTGGGGAGCCGGATACACCGCTCCTTATAGGTCTGAGCTACGAATAAGTCGTAGTAGCCCATATAAGGTGTTCACTAAGTAGTTCAACCTAACTGCAACTCTAGACGCCACCGTTGATTTCATCTGAGGAATTTTTCCGCTGCCGCCTGGATGAAGGAGTAACACTCCTCCTCCCCTCTCTCGTTTGCTAGCGCCTGAAACCGTCCACAGGGATTGGAACCCCATCTGCAGTTAAAGGTACTAGGAACCCAATGTTCACCACGTGGAGGTGAGAGTAGGAGTTAATAGACAGAGGTTCGCTTTGAAAAAAGCTTGTGGACGCTTGTGTCCTCTTGAATCCACCGCGTTGTCTATCCTTTGAACATAAAACATAAAATTCACTTCATTTAGTTACTATTAAACGAAATACTTAATGCGATTTATAGAAATGATCAACGATTGTTTTTTTTATGTAAAAATGACAATTAAAAGATATACTTAAAAATAGGTAGCACTTGATTTTTTTTAAGCAACTCTTCTGCTGAGGTGTTATCAAAATGATGCAGGATGGTCATTTCACATCAAGAACTTATGGGATTATTATCTCAAATGGGGTCTGAAGATAAACAGCAGCAAAACAGAACTGATCTGCTTCCGTACACCAGTGACAGTCTTGAGAAGAGGAGCGTTTGCTACACGCTGCGACAACATCAAAATCAAGCTTCCCGACAGCACTGTAGTACCAGTCAAAACGACAACAAAATACTTGGGAATCAACTTCACAAACAAAATAAAAATTCAAGAAGCATGCTGACTTGATGCTGAAGAGAGCCAACTTTTCACTGCAATTGGTCCACCCGTTACTCGGGAGCGGAATGAAATAAGCAAGAAGACCAAGCTACTTGTGTACAAGCAGCTCATAAGACCCGTTTAAACGTACGCCTTTCCCATATGGTTTACTATATCACCCACAGCAATGAAGAAGATGAAGCTATTTGAGAGGAAGATGCTCCGCATTTGCACTGGACTCTACCGCAATCAATTGACGAAGAAGTTCATCCCCACAAAAAAATTGTACGAGGAAGCAAAATTGATACCAATTGATCAGTATATGCTTCAGCTTGCCGAGAAAATCATCAGGAACCTGGAAGACCATCCGAACCCAGAGATTGAGCAACTCCTGCAGCAGCAACTTAAGCCCAGCCATAGATATCTTAATCCCCGAGCCATCATTTACGAACAATTTGAAGACATTATCCACAACGACGACGCCCCATTCTACGAGCGAGACACCAACAGACACTACAGGGGATAAACCCTGTACCTAATACTTTTGTCCCCCCCTGGGACATATCCATTCGCTTATTAGTACTGATTACTTTCACAGAAAAAGAGACTTTGCATGCAAAAATAACATATCCAGAACTTGACCCTCCCCTGGGCCATATCAAAAACACTTCACACATCTAGAACATTGTTATAGATATGCTGCTGTACATTGCTACTTTTAACTTCCCACTGGAAGATTTTGTAATCCGTCCAAATTGTGAAATTGAAAATTTTTACATTTCTCGACGTTTCAAGGTCTCTGGAGTCGGATTACATTGTTTTTAGAGAGATGTCTGTGTACGTGCGTACGTTTGGAAGCTTTTTTTCGTTCACGATATCTCGAGAACGCAAAGAAATATCGACTTCAAATAAATTTTATATTACAGATAATAAGGTCATAACATACAGAAAGGCCTTTCAGAAAAATTCAATTAGCGCTTTTTTTATCACATCAGTAATTTAAAAAAAAGTTGTAAAATGGCTTGTTTCTCGAAGATCTCTAGATATCGACTTCGGCCGGGTTTCATTCTATGCATAATGACGTAGTGAAAAATTGGTAATACTTAAAAAAAAATCAACCCACAGTTTTTTTTTTGTAATTAAAAAAACCTTTAAAATTGTCGAATATCTTGAGAACACACAAAGATATTAACTTCGAGTTAATTTTATTTAGTACACCTAATCTACCAATTAGAGTTTGTAAAAAAAATTAATAAACGGTTTTTTTCTATGCCAAAATAACTGCTAAAAATTGTTAAAAAATGGTTTTTGGCTCGAATATCTCGAGAACAACCAATGATATCAACTCCGGCATAATTTTAGTCTTCACATAATTCCATAATTAGTTATTGATAAGGTTTGTAAAAAAAAAATAATTTACCGTTTTTTTTTCTAGGCAGAAAAAACAGCAAAAGAAACTGCTAATTGTTGAAATTTTTCGTGTGTCGCATATATTTTGATCAAACAGCTCTCACTTGATTGCACAACTGATAATTTTTTCGAATATTTTTAATTGGTAATTTTCTTATAAAAAAAAACATTACATATCATATGGAAATATTGTGATCCAATTTTTCAAGCAGGCACTAGAGTTTCACGTCTTCAAGATTCGATGCAACGGGCCCTACCAATAATCAAATTTAGTTAGGACTTAAATATTTCAGTAAAATGGACCCTAATGGAATGGGCTCTAAATAATAAACCATGCATGATATTATCTTAATATTTACGTGGACTATAAATAATGAACCATACATCGAATCGACTCCAAAAAATTGAAAATATAATGAATGGGTGATTATTTAGGACACATAAAGTTTTGGTTTAATTGAGTGCAATATTTAAGTCATAACTAAATTTGATTATTGTATTGTAATTCAGTAGGAAAAGTCTAGCAAAACCACAGAGCTTTATAGAAGAACAATAGCTGACAGTACAAATTACATTTACCGTGCTTTTAAATATACGAGTGTATATTAGACTGATTCAAACAAATTAAATTGTCTTCGATTTTGAATGTCACTAGCTTTTTAGTTAGAGTTTAGTGAAATAATAAGCCTGGTAAAATTTAAGCCGTTTAGATTAATTTTTAGAGGTCGCTCATCGCTCATTTCTTTTTTCCATACAAATTGTATATGGGAAGTTTTCTTTTGTCTGCTTCTTTTAATTTATTAATTGACAACCGTTTATCGTACGGAAATGATTGAGATGTTTACTTAAAGGAAAATGTTCTTTAAAAATGTCCTTCACCTCTTATCTAATTAGTGCACTCCTTCCGAATTTATTGAAGGTTAAAGTGGATGGTTTATTCCACAGTTTTTGGGATTATCTGTTGAAAATATCAGCTATATATAAATTGTATGAGATGAAAATGTTATAAGAACCGAAAATAACGATACAAATCTGCTAATTTAATTGTTTATTTTTTTTTCTTAAAAAAATAATTTATGTGAACATATACAACAAAATTCAATATTTAAACTGTATTTTATAGCTGAAATTTTCCACAGGGAATCCAAAAAACTGTGGAATAAACGATCCACTTTAACCTTCAATAACTTTGGAAGGATTGCGCGAATTAGATAAAAAGTAATGAATATTTTCAAATAGCATTCAATTTCCTTTAAAAAAACGTCTGAATTATTTCAGTACGATATTCGGTTGTAAAGTTATAAAATAAAGAGGCAAGCAAAATTGCAAAAGGCGCTAGGTGAATTATTAAATTTTTAGCGCGATTGTATTTTGAAGTGTGACCCCCCCCTGACTCAAAGTCTGGATCCGCCCTTGGTTGTAGAGCCGTTGGGATGTAATGTTCAGCTATTACGTCTATGGCAGAAAGTTATCAACCTATGGTTGAAGCGGTTGCTAGGCAGAACTCTGCCTGGGGTCCGTTATAACGGGACTAACGGCGTCCAATTAGGTACTGGTTATGGTTTTCGTAAGCATTTCGTTGTCATGTTGAAGACCAACTAAAAATCTCGTTTCGTATCAGCAGCCTACTAGGAATAAACGAATAAACTGCCAAAGTGACAAAACTTGTGAAGCGTTTATTTTGTGGAAGATTAATAATAAGGAGAGAAAGTAGAGAAAGAATAACCACGGCTACAGTTAATGGCATCTCGGAACTTATATGTTCTATTTTATTTTAATAATGCAAAAATACACATGCACAATTAAACCGCAAAATAAAAGTTTAATAAATAACTACAAAATCAATTTAAAACAATAATTTCCATCCACTGTTCGCGCGTTCCATTGTATTCATTGTATTTATTTCGGAAGCGTCGCTTCGGTTGATTCGCGCGGTCCATCAAGCGTTTATTCTGTTCAGCCAGTGAAAGTCTCACCATTTGCAAAAACAAAAAACAAACACAAACGCATAAAATTCAAAGAAAGACGTCGTGATGAAAGAAACAACAAATACAAACAAGAATAGAGACCAAATGTCACTTCTCCGCACACAATTCGTCATCTCAGTATTTAATGTGGTTTTCGATTCAACCATTTCAGACATGGGGGTCAAACGCATTTCGATTGTGGTGAATCGAACGAATCTAGATCGTTTTTTTTTTTTTTTTTTACCGTGTGAGTACTTCGTGGACTTCGTGTGAAGATTGGAAGGTAATCAAAACATGTTTTTTCGTAATAAAAATGAAAAAAACTTTACTAATTGGATTAATTAATCGATTCCATTTTATTTTAATTTTTATTTCGATTTTATTTTATTATTAACACCATTGTATATACATTCTATAGTATTCTCATGAAAGCGAAAGATAGTGGCGACGTCTATAGCGGCGATTAAGAAGCTCTCGGCTGTAGAGATTAGAGATTAACGAAGGGAAATTTGAAGCAAGAAATGCCGATAGTAATAAAACGAGAACGCTACATACAAAATTTAATGTAGTCAAAGGGAGACAAGAAATAGACAATTTTCTCTATTTTGTTTTGGGTTGAAGAATTTGTTTACTTTTTTTTTTGCCAAGAGAGCTTGTTTTTTTTTAGGATCTTTTTATTTTTACCTTCGGTTTGTTGCTCTTCTGTTATGTTGTTGTTGTAGCGTAGCTGACGTAGGTAGGTATAGAAAATTCTTGGGTGTTTGAGGAATAGGAAAAAAGAATTTTTTCTGCCAGTATTTTGCTATTTTGTGAGGATCTTGCTTTGTATGTATTGTTGTTGTTGTTTTTGGGTAGCAAGAGCATAGAAAATTCATGGGAATTTGAGGAGTATAAGAAAAAAAATTTTGTAAGTTCAGTTTTTTTTTTTAGGAGTTTGTTTACATTTTTTTCTTCAGGGCTGAGAACGAGGTGCAGGTATGTATGTGTGTGAATACTTTGTTGTGTTGGCGATTTTTTTCAAGTAGGTATGTAGGGAGAAAGGTTTTGAAAGGTTTTAGGAATTTTTTGTAAGATATTTGTCAGTTGGTTATCTTTGCAAGTTCAAGGATTTTTTTTATCTTTATTCTTTTGACTTCTTGACCTATATTGTGATCTGAATGTTATTGATATTTTTTTTGGGTAGCTTGTGCAGGTTTACGTATGTTATTATTATTATTATTATTATTATTATTATTATTATTATTATTATTATTATTATTATTATTATTCCAAGCTTTATTAACTCAGTAAATATTATTATATTCTTATGTCCAGTGCATCATGGTAATAGAGTGGACATGTTGCCCTAATATCATCTATCCATCTTTTTTGCGGTCTTCCTACGGTTCGCTGTCTATTCAAAGGTGTCCAATCTGTTGTTATTTTTGGCTAGCGGTTATCCGCAATTCTAACGATGTGTCCAGCCCATTCCCACTTAAGTTTCTTCATTCTTTGCCTACCATCTTCAAATTTTGTGTTATTTCTAATATTTCTATGGTTTATTCGCTGGGATAGACGAACGTTTAATGTGATTCTCTCCATTGCCCTTTGACAAGATCGTACCTTGGCTTCCGTGTTTTTTTGTAATTTGCCATGTTTGGCAACCATAGCACTGTGGTTCCACCGTAGGCCAAAATTCAAAAAATTCGTTGCATCGTTTGTTACCAAAAACCATTAAAATTGGTCAAAAACATCCCAACCTAATTACAAATAAAAAAATAATAACATATTTACTCAATCCCCTTAGATTTTTATCTTCAAAGTGATCGCATTTTAAAGTATGGAATTTGAGTTTTAGTGCACCAAGAGTAAGCGCGACTTTATTTGTTTTCCTTGTTGTTCTCATCGTTTGTGAAATTTTTGCTTATGATGAATATATAAGTAGAAGGTAAGACTTGCATTCTCTATTTTTATAGGACATCCTACGATTAAATATAAGAGTAGTAACGCCTTTAAATTTGGATAAAAAAAAAATAGTTTTGTCTTTTGAGTTAAACTTTTAACTGTTACGCCCCGCTACGCCCCACCAAAATTATATAGTGCTGAAAAGGTTAATTCATGTACTTTTTAATTCAAGTTGATTAAGCTGCGTAAAATTGCGTATTTACATTTTATTGAGCCTTAAGCAACCATACCTCATATTGTCTATCTATCACAAAATGCTCATTTACAATAAAATTTCTCTCTCAGCATTGGTCAAATATTTCTTGAAATGAAAGCAGAAAGTCCCGTCTCATATTAAATGTCATTTTCAAGCCTTTAAACCCAATTCAAAATGTAGTTTATAGACCATTGGAGGTCAAAATCGCTTATTTTTGCAAAAAATTAACGTATTTCTGGAAAAATCTTGTCGAAATAGACACATTCTTATCTAAAATTAATCGGAATGTTTAAACATTAAAGAAATATGCAATATATCTGAAAATAAATAATATTTGGCTTCATAACCCTCTGCTGGGCGGCCGTCTAAAGATTTTGCGGAGAGTATTATTTATATTACCAACTGATTTCTTTATACTTGAAATTTAAAACAAATACTTAATAGAAAAAAAAACTTGTTGAATCAAGCCTAATTTAAGGGCAGTTTACATTTAACCTACATAATACATATGTATGTACGTAAATGTATTTATATTTCATTAAAAAAAACTTGTTAAATTAAACATAATTTTAAAAATGTTATGTGTGCCTGGTTTTTTCTTAGAGAAATTTCTTGCGTTTTAGTGAAAGTTTAATGCAGGTTATATGAACATATACATATTAGGTAAATACATACACATGCAAATATGCATACTTCATGTTATTATTAAATTAATATACAAGGTGATTCACATAAGGTGTGAGAAAACCTATAGCGTGTAGGTTAGGTCGAGACAAGAAAAAATCGTTCTTCCCGTTTAAGCTTTACAAAAAGGTAAGCATGATGTTGTAAGTGTTACCGTTGTTTTTTTTTTATTTTTTTTCTTTTATGTCATTTTTGTCGAAAACTTCCCCCCTCCCCCGGCAAAACGGGCGGTATAAACCCCCTTCCCTACAATTTTTTTTTCTTGCCTACACAATCTAGCTATTAGTCGCACATTATGCGAATCACCCTGTACACATACTATACCAGACTTATGGGTAAAGCAGACATGAAGTAAATTATAATGATCTTACACCCTTTTAACGAATGTATCTTTAAATTTCGACAAGATAGAGCCAAACTGATTGCAGATTCGCAATGAGAGCCTTAGAATTACTCTTAAACCACTTTTTTCCAGTTGTTTTTATGTGCGCAAGTAATTTTGGCCGCCTTTGTTCGGCAGTGGAACCACTGTGCATAGGTGAGAACTGGTAGTACTGTTGAATCGAAAATGTGTTTTCTTAGGGTTCTGGAAATATTCAAATTAAGTAGATATTTAACACTCCAAAATTGTCTCCATGCGTTTGTTATTCGATGTTCTACTTCTTTTGACTCCTTGTCCCTGAAGGAAATGATTTGACAAGATAAGTATAATCTTCAACGTATTCCAGTATATTATTTTCAATTCGTATTTCTTTGACGTCACCATTTGATAGTATTTTTGTTTTTTTGCTGGTTTACCAATAAGCCAATATTTTTGCATTCAACGCATAAATCATTAGGCATTATTTGCATCTCTTCACTACTATTTGAAATGAGTATGATATCATCTGCGAATCGAAGGTTTGAAAGGTGTTGGCCATTTATTCTTAAGCCCTTATTTGTCCATTCCAGCTTTCTAAAGATGTCTTCGAGAGCTGCGGAAAAAAGTGCCGTAGAGAGAGGGTCTCCTTGTCTTACACCTCTAGATATTTTAAACTCAGGACCAATACAGTCTGTTTTTATGTGTGCGGTGTTCCTGTCGTACATTTTTTTCAAGATTCATACAATTTTTCTATCTATGCCTTGATTTAGAAGTGCTGACCAAATGAAGTTCTGTTCGACTTTGTCAAAAGCTTTTGCAAAATCGATGAAAGCAAAATAAATAGTTATATTGTATTCCTTACATTATTCTATTATTTGACAAACAGTCTGTAGGTGGTCTAATGTAGAGAAACCTGATCTAAAGCCAGCTTGTTCAATAGGTTGATTAAGATCCAGCATTGATTTCATTCGTTCAAATATGCAATTTGCAAAGACCTTGTAAATGGGTGATATTAAACTGATAGGCCTATAGTTGTTTATATCGTCCTTTCTACCTTTCTTATGAATAAGAATTATTTCAGATTTTGTCCATTGGTCTGGGACTTCCTCTGTGACCAAAACCTGATTGAAGATATCTGTCAACCAGTTGGCCAATGAATTTTTACCGAACTTTATATATTCTGCCGCTATACCATCATTTCCTTTGCTTTTGTCATTTTTATGTGATTTCTCTTACCATTTTCAGATATAGCAGTTATCCACTCCTTATAATCATGCATCGCAATTTTGGCTTTATTAATAGATTTTGTTTCCTCGATAACTGTCTTCAGAAGGTTTTCATTATATATTTGTTTGTCTTCTTTAGCTTTTTTCTTGGTTGTTTTCTGTAAACTTTTTAACTCTTGTTGTTCTCGCTCATTCAGACTTGTCTTCCTTCTAAGCTGTTCTCGGATTTTAATTAGGTTTAGTGTTTCATTTGAAATTTTTTGTGGCTTTTTTGATAAAGGAGTGAGAATGTGTCTATCTGCACATTCCTTGACAGTTCTTTCGATTTTGTTATAAGCAGTTTGAAATGGGTTGTTTATTGATGATATTATACGAATTCTTTGTTGTAGATCCGCGTTATAACTACTGATATCTTCAGTATTTAACGATTTGGATATTATTTTGTTAGCTTTTTTGTTGAGCTGTCTAGTTTTATGGTTGGTCAGTAGATCGGCGCGTACTAATCGATGGTCCGACTCAAATTTGTTAAGGACAGAAACATCTTTTAAGACTGATCTTTTGTTTATCAAAATAAAGTCTATTTGGTGTTTGTGTTTTTTATCAGGTGAAAGCCAGGTCTATTGATTCTGTGTCTTCTTTTTGAATAAAGAGTTTTCAAAAAGTAATTTCTGCTGCCACATAAATTGAATAAGGTGATTTCCTCTTTCATTTCGCCTACCATAACCATATTCACCCATTATAGGTTCTTCTCCATTTTTTCTGAATGCTAACTTGGCGTTAAAGTCTCCGATTGTAAGTACGATCTCAGCCTTAAAGTAAGTTATTGCTGTTTCCAGAGTATTGTAGAAGCACTCCATTTGTTCATCCGTTGCCTTTTCTGTGGGTGCGTAAACTTGTATGACTGATATTTAGTTTCCTGAAGATGTCCTAATAAGACGAAACGCGTCGACCTTTTCTTAAATAAAATTTATAATTAACTGTGGAAAGAACAAGTGTTTTATTTAAAAAAAATTTAATAAAAATGTGTATGACTGATATGTTACATTTTTCTAATTTTATTTTTATTCCTATTATCCGATTGATAAATCCGTCATTTTCTTAAACATTTTGTTTAAGATTCTTTTTTACAAGAAATCCGACTCCATATATGTATACCTGTCTTGGTTCAGTAGTAAGCGAATATATTCTCATTGTTGAGCTCCTGTATACTTTTTCCTTGTCGCCTAACTTCTGCTAAACCGATTATGTCCCAGTTTATCTTCTCAAGAGCGTTTTCTAGCTCTATAAATTTATCTTCTGATTGAAGTGTTCTTGTATTTAGAGTTGCAACATAAAGTCGTTTTTTATTTGTAATATTTTCGTTTACGATAATGTTTTGATGTTGGCGTGTTTTATTTTTTATGTTTTCGTTTAAAAATATGTTTTGGTGTTGTATTTTTTTGTTAAATTTGCATTCCACAAACTTATTGAAGAGGGGTTTTTGGCCGAATTCCTCCTCGGTGGCCAAACGTGTTGGATGATTATCAATTAGTTTTTCCAATTTATAATTATTCTCATTGTTCCTGAGCATGCTGAGGTCGACATTTTTTGTTTCTTTTGGTGTTTTGTGCGGTAGTTGTTATTGTGTGTTAGCTTTTTCGAAGTTAATGACAGAGGTTTCTTGAACTTTATCAGAATAAACCCGGTCTTTTGTGATTGTTTTCTTCAGCACATACTTCATCAGAGGGGATGATGATGACGATGTGGAAGACTTGGATTTTAAAGCCGGTTTAGGGATCTTTTTGATCGCACCTGTAGATGGCCTCATCCCTTGTTCTGCAGATTCAATAACGGGATCCTCCTCAGAAAGTTTTCTTTTGTTTTGATTAGGAAATATTTGTATGTTTTCAATTTCCTCTGTTATAAGCTCTTTACCATCGAGAATTAATTTGTTGTTTTTAATTGTTTAATTTTCGAAGTGCTATAGTGGCTTCTCAGAGCTCTTGCCTTTTCCATTAGGTTTTTCTTTTTCACTACCATTTCTTTTGGAAGGTCATCATATAAAACAAGATTCGAGTGGTTTTTGATGTTATATTCCTTTAGCTTTGTTTTTTCATCCATAATTTGACTTTTTATTCTATAACTCAAAAAACCAATTTTGATCAGTCGAATCTTTTTATCATTTTGCATACCGAGACAGTAGATAAAGTCTATGTCTCTTATTGACATTTCTATTTTGAAGGCTGTTTGTAGAATATGCAAGATGATTGACTCGAGATCGGTAGTAGATTTTTCTGTTTCTTAAAGATTAAAAGGTTTACGTATGTAGGTACACAAAATGTTTGGAAGTTTGAGGGAGCTAGAAATAGGCAATTTTGTTTCGTGGAAAGAAATAGGTGGTGGTGGTGATGGTTCACAGTAGTATTGTTATTCTTTTTTCTGGGTACCTATCTTGTGCAAGTATATGTAGGTTGTAGGTATGCAAAATGTTTGGAAGTTGGAGAAGTTAAAAAATACTTTTCAAATATTTTTTTAATAATTTAAACCCATGTTTCCATAGAGAGGTATTCGCATAAGGTGTGAAAAAGCTATAGAGGTTATATGTTGGGTCCACGCAAAAATAAATGTATAGGATGGAGGAGTCTACTCCCCTTCAACCCCATTTGGCCGAGGGGCAATTTTATAAAAAATCAACTTGAAATGCAAAAAAAAAAATTATTAAAAAAGAACGGCAATACCTACAATAATGTCATGCCATGGGTACTTTTTAAAAGCCAGAAATCCATTCTGGTTTTAAATTGAGATTGTTGAAATATTTTTTTTTTACTTTTCTCAAAAATCAGAAGACATTTAAGGATCTGGTTTTCAGTGTTTCGACTACAAATTTATAGAAGTATTGAATTTTTGAAATTAAAAATATAACTTTACAATTTTGCACAAAATTATTTCGAAAACAATTTTTTAAGTTTGTTTTTCAAAAATTTAATTTTTAGAATTAATTTTTAAAAAACTGTTTACTAAAACAACTTTAATGTACCTACATAATAAAATCAGCAATTTTTTGATTTATAAAAAGTATAACAAAAAGTTCTAGATGCTTTTTAATAATTTTTTTCTGTATATTAGAAAATTGCCCCTACGGTTATTTTTAATTTTCTCAAAAACTAAAATACATTTTAGCATCCGGTTTCCTGTTTTTGACTAAAAACTTATAAGATCATTGAATTTTGAAAACAAAAGTAGTACTTAAATGCGTAAAACTTTGATAAAAATCAGCTTGAAATTAAAGAAAAAATAAATTCAAAATGTTAGCTTTGAAAATAAATTTTTCAAAAACTATTCACTGAAACAACTTTATTTAAAAATAAAATTAAGGCATGGATTTTTGGCTTTTCAAAGTGCTGTGGCATAACTCTGTAGGTATTATCGTCATTTTTAATAATTTTTTTTCTGTTTTAAGTGAGTTTTTTGAAAATTGCCCCTCCCGCATAAACGGGGGCAAATAGACCCCTCCCATACGATTTTTTTTTCTCGTTTAAATCGAACCTACACGCCTTAGCCTTTTGTCACACCTTATGCAAATCACCTTGTATAGGTATCCACTCGTTTTATTATATTACACAAAACGAACATTAATCCACTGAAGCTGATTAAAATTTACTATTGTGAAACTTGTACAGCAATAGCATACAGTTAGGTAAGATCTATCAAATAATTGTACTATACAGGGTAATCGGTAATGTACTATACAGGGTAAGATGCACCAAGCTGCTGAAGAGAGTAGGTTGGGTTAAGACAAGAAAAAATTCATATGGGAGGGGGGGTCTTTCCCCCCGTTTAGGCAGGAGGGGCAATTTTCTAGAAAATTGACTTAAAACAGAAAAAAAAAATATTTAAAAACAACGGTACAATTCAAAATGCCATGCTATACCTTTTTGGAGAGCCAGAAATCTCTTCTTTGATTTTCATTTTCAATTAAGTCGTGTTAGTTTTTGAAAAAATTAATTAATTTCCAAACTCGAAATTTTGAAAAAAAAAAAAATGAAAAAAAGTGTCTAACTATTTTTTTCAAAATTTTATGTGATTAAGTATAATTTTTGTTTTCAAAATTCAATGCTCTTACTAATTTTCAATAAAAAACACAAAACCGGATGCTTAAATGTCTTAGTTTTTGAAAAAATTGAAAATAACGAAATCTAGCCAACAAAAATAATACAAAACAACCCTTTTTTTCTTTGCACGTTGTGCAATCTCATTACCTGTGTACCTGCCGATAGTCTTAAAAAAAAAAAACAATTCCAAGTGCATGACAAACCAAGTGTTTTTTTTTTTTTTTAATTTATTTTCCTCTTATTATTCTGGTACAGATTCCAAAGCAAACAGCCGTTCTAATGAGAGAAAAAAAAACACATTTTTGATGATAAAAATGAAAAAAGTAATTAAGACAAAAACAATTTCGTCTGCTTATTTTTTTTTTGCTTGTTTACATTTTTTTATTCAGTCATAGTAGAGAAAAAAATGTGTCAAGTTATTTTGTTTTGTGTCGGTCGGGATTTGGCAAATAGAAATAGAATTGAATTCGGCTTTTTATTAGTTCAGAGTAGTTGTATGTATATGACGGTAGGTATGTATATTGTTATACCTTATTTGCTTTTAGTGTCTTATGAATGTTTTTGTTGTAGGTAGGTATGTTGGTTGGATAACTTATTAAATTAGGTACCTACTTACAATATTTTCTTATTTTCAATGCTATGAATTGAAAATTTAATGAAGGCGCGCATAGATAAGTAGGGTTTATCTGTAGAGAAGCCCGCCTGGAAAAAGAATCTAGTTTTCAATGAGGCCCTGAAAAGTTTTTCATAGTTACTAACAAGGGTCTAGCAAGGGTTACAATAGGCATTTGCTAGGCTCTCTCTAGTTATGAACCTTTTTGCCTCGACAGTTAAATCCTGTCTAAGCCCTGACCAGTTCCAATTAATCCCAGAAAATAAATTAAATGATTGGTATGAGAATTGGTAACATGACGATGGACATAGCCTATATTATAAAGTTATAAACTTTGTTGGTTTGTATGTAGGGGGTATAGTCTTGAACTACTGAACCGACTCTATACATATCTTTGGGGTGTTGTCTCCATGTTGTGTGTATATAATGAAATAAAAATAAAAATTAGATTATTAAAATATAATTTAATTTTATTATTATAAAGTAAACTTTGAAATTATCACAACATTAATTATTAATTATATAAATTATAAAAGCGACGCGTTTCTGATATGTTAATCCATCTTCGGGCTTCAATTTGTTGAACTATGGTGTTAATTAGCCAAGTATATTTGTCTATACATTCCAAAAACATGAAATTCTTAGACTTGATAGAGATAGAGTACTTTTTATAATAATAAAATAACTATAAAATTATAATGAGAGCTTGTGGAGCGAAAGCTTGGAAAACGACGAAGGACAATAAGGTTAATTTACGAAAAAATGAATATTGTTATTAGAGTTTGTTTTATTCGATCGGTTGTTTGACACCAAGACAGAGAGTCCACATTAAGCAGTTAAAGGTGTCGGTTGTTTGTCTTGTCGAAACAATACCTAACAGTTTAAAACGATCCTTATTTTATTAATTTTCATAAAATGTTTTCACTAGTTAGTTACTAGCTAGAGCTTCATCAGCACTTAACTTAATAAATATTCTCAGCGAGGCACTAAAGGGGGTCTGTCATATTTTCCTTGTCTAGATTTTTCTTACCGAAAACTACCCAGGGCCTTGTCTAAACTAGCCAAAAACCCATTTGCCATTTTTCCAGCCGGGAGGTTTACATTTTTTTATTCCGTAATAGTTAGAGAAAAAAAGGTACCTAATTTATTTTGTATCGGGATTCGGGGAATAGAATTGTATTTAAAAGGCTATTAGGCTTTTATATTAGTTCATAGAAGTTGTAGGTACCTATGTAGGTATGTAGGTACCCGGCTGGAAAAATGGCAAGTTTTTGGCTAGTTTAGACAAGGCCCTGGGTAGTTTTCGGTAAGAAAAATCTAGACGAGGAAAACATGACAGACCCCCTTTAGTGCCTCGCTTAAAATTAATAAAATAAGGATCGTTTTAAACTCTAATAACAATATTCATTTTTTCGTAAATTAACCTTATTGTCCTTCGTCGTTTTCCAAGCTTTCGCTCCACAAGCTCTCATTATAATTCTTTAGTTATTTTATTATAATAAAAAGGACTCTATCAAGTCTAAGAATTTCATGTTTTTGGAATGTATAGACAAATATACTTGGCTAATTAACACCATAGTTCAACAAATTGAAGCCCGAAGATGGATTAACATATCAGAAACGCGTCGCTTTTATAATTTATATAATTAATGTTGTGATAATTTCAAAGTTTACTTTATAATAATAAAATTAAATTATATTTTAATAATCAAATTTTTATTTTTATTTCATTATATACACACAACATGGAGACAACACCCCAAAGATATGTATAGAGTCGGTTCAGTAGTTCAAGACTATACCCCCTACATATACAAACCAACAAAGTTTATAACTTTATAATATAGGCTATGTCCATCGTCATGTTACCAATTCTCATACCAATCATTTAATTTATTTTCTGGGATTAATTGGAACTGGTCAGGGCTTAGACAGGATTTAACTGTCAAGGCAAAAAGGTTCATAACTAGTGAGAGCCTAGCGAATGCCTATTGTAACCCTTGCTAGACCCTTGTTAGTAACTATGAAAAACTTTTCAGGGCCTCATTGAAAACTTGATTCTTTTTCCAGGCGGGTATGTACCCGGCTGGAAAAATGGCAAGTTTTTGGCTAGTTTAGACAAGGCCCTGGGTAGTTTTCGGTAAGAAAAATCTAGACAAGGAAAATATGACAGACCCCCTTTAGTGCCTCGCTGAGAATATTTATTAAGTTAAGTGCTGATGAAGCTCTAGCTAGTAACTAACTAGTGAAAACATTTTATGAAAATTAATAAAATAAGGATCGTTTTAAACTGTTAGGTATTGTTTCGACAAGACAAACAACCGACACCTTTAACTGCTTAATGTGGACTCTCTGTCTTGGTGTCAAACAACCGATCGAATAAAACAAACTCTAATAACAATATTCATTTTTTCGTAAATTAACCTTATTGTCCTTCGTCGTTTTCCAAGCTTTCGCTCCACAAGCTCTCATTATAATTTTATAGTTATTTTATTATTATAAAAAGGACTCTATCTCTATCAAGTCTAAGAATTTCATGTTTTTGGAATGTATAGACAAATATACTTGGCTAATTAACACCATAGTTCAACAAATTGAAGCCCGAAGATGGATTAACATATCAGAAACGCGTCGCTTTTATAATTTATATAATTAATAATTAATGTTGTGATAATTTCAAAGTTTACTTTATAATAATAAAATTAAATTATATTTTAATAATCTAATTTTTATTTTTATTTCATTATATACACACAACATGGAGACAACACCCCAAAGATATGTATAGAGTCGGTTCAGTAGTTCAAGACTATACCCCCTACATACAAACCAACAAAGTTTATAACTTTATAATATAGGCTATGTCCATCGTCATGTTACCAATTCTCATACCAATCATTTAATTTATTTTCTGGGATTAATTGGAACTGGTCAGGGCTCAGACAGGATTTAACTGTCGAGACAAAAAGGTTCATAACTAGAGAGAGTCTAGCAAATGCCTATTGTAACCCTTGCTAGACCCTTGTTAGTAACTATGAAAAACTTTTCAGGGCCTCATTGAAAACTAGATTCTTTTTCCAGGCGGGTACATATATGTAGTTGTAAGTACTTATGTGTATTGTTATGCCTACATAAGTAGGTGTTTGCTTTAAGTGACCAATTAATGTTGTTGTAGATATGTTGGTTGGATCTTTCTTATTTCCATTGCTTTGAATTGAAAATTTAATGAAGGCGCTCATTATAAGTAAGGTTTATCTTAGGGTCTACATTCCCGCCTGGAAAAATGGCAAGTTTTTGGTAAGTTTAGGTAAGGCCCCGGCAAGTTTTCGGTAAGGAAAACATGGAAGAGGAGAACATGACAGGCCCCTATTAGTGCCTCGCTGGAAACGTTTATTTAAATAATGACTGTGAATCGGTGTGTCAAGTAGTAAAATCGCAACTGCAGACAAAACAGAATAAGACAGAATCACAACTGATTTTGACATTTATTAGAAATCTGTTCTAGGCTGTTCTACCTAAAAAGCAAGTGCAAGAATTTTTTAGTGTCAGTGTTTTATAATAAAATAAAATTTAAAAAAAATGGATTCGCGGTTAATTCATGAAATTAGTCAACTTTTATTATCTTAAACAAGAAAAAACGTGTTTTGAATACCTCCAAACCTCCCAATATAAGCAACAGAAAGCGCATCACCGCAGAATCACAAACGATGACACTACCGGACGCTGCACGTTTTTTAACCGACACGTAAATGCACACAAACGGCAGGATAGGTACCATGAGAATTATGTTGGAGACAGGTCCAACCAGGATGACCACCAGTTCATCGGCAAGCTGAAACGTGGTTAGTACACTGAAGTCTTCGAAGCAACACAACAACAAGAAGTGTCTCTTGAAATACAAACCATATATATGTGGAACAAATCTTGTTTTTACTTGTCAGGGCTTAGGCAGAATTTATCTCACGAGGCAAAAAGGTTCATAACTGGTGAGAGCCTAGCGAATGCCTATTGTAACCCTTTGTAGACCCTTGTTAGTAAGAATGAAAAACTTGCCAGGGCCTTATTGAAAACTAGATTCTTTTTCCAGGCGGGTTGTAAAGGGGGGTTGTAGAGGCGAAATTGAAAATTGTTTTTTTAGCTACGAAAAACTTTTTTTTAATCTCAAAACCGAATTTAACGACTTTGATAAAAATTAAGTATTGTTATAGGTAGGTACCTTTTGTTTTGCACCACAAAGTTCATACTAAAAATTTATTTGACTATAGGTATTGTACATACATACATAGATTCTGGTCTTCATTTCTAGTAAAAAAAAAACGTTTTGATTCAAATCAGTGATGGAAATCGACTTTTGCCAATAGTACTGAAAGCAGAAAAAAAATAGTACTGAAAATAAACAAATAGTACCGAAATTTTTCCAATCGTGAATTCTAAAGGAATTTAATATTTTATTGGACGTTATCATCGTTAGAGGAAGATGTGGTTTGAGTATTCAGCCATCGATCCCTTGCAACCATCTCGATTTGGAGATCAACAACAATTCAGATATTTTTGACAACTTTATTTGAGGGCGATACAAAGTTCGCCAGGCTCGCCGCTAGTACATTTTAAATAGATATGTCAACAAATTCTGAAAAATCTAACGTTTAATAAATAATTTGAGATAAATCAGAATCATAGTAGGTATGTTGTTAAATATTTTTGGAAAGATAATAGAATATTTGACCAATGTTTGAGGTATATTTGGTTTACTTATTTTTTCGCGGAGAGAATTTTTTTTAAAACATATTTTTCTGAAGAAAATTTTTACAGTTTTTTTTTATATATACATACCTACCTACATATTTTTTTTTTTTTATATTTGGAATTATTGGAGAAAATTCAAATTTCATAAAACGTTCACATGTTTTTAGGACAGGAATAATCCCTGGGATCATTTTAAGAAAAAAAAAATGCACGGAGGAAAGTTTTGTATTCCCTCTTTTTTAATTCCTAAGAAATTAAAAACAAACTTTTTATTTTATGAAATAAAAGATAAAAACTTTTATAAATTACAAATATAAATATTTATTTATTTAAACTATGTCACAACTTTTGCTTTTTAATATTATTTTCGACGCGTTTCGGAAGTCAAAGTTCCATTTTCAGGATCAAACCTGAAGATGGAACTTTTTATGATATAAAATCGAACCTGACGATGGAACTTTGACTTCCAAAACGCGTCAAAAATAATCAGCCCTATCGAGGTATTCGTTCGGAAGAAAATTTTCTCCGATTTGTTCGAAATCGGAGAATTTTCAGTCGAGGTATCCGTTCTGAAACGGATACCTCGAACGCTCTCTAAGTTACGATCTGATTTAACTTTAGTATCGGAATTTCTTCCGAACGGATACTTTGATAGGTCTGAATATTAAAAAACAAAAGTTGTGATATAGTTTGAATAAATATATATTTATATTTATAATTTATAAAAGTTTTTATCTTTTATATCATATATTTACACAACTTGGAGACCAATACCTACAATGATTTTTATTTTAGTTGATTGTTTTGTTTGGTTTATGACGCAAAAAAATTTTCATAGTTAAAACCCTTTTTTCCGTTTTACCATTTACTATTTTGTTTTTATTTTGACTTTGAAATTAGATTTCTTAAAAACATTCATTTAAACAACATGAAATATTAGATTTCACAAAAGGTATATATAGCACATCATTTGGTTTTTAAATATTTGTTTTCGATTTTCATACAAACTTACTTAGCTTGTTTAAAAAAGTTTTAAAAAATTGATTATTTTCCTTAATTTTTTATATACGAAAAAATATTTTTTTTTTGTTATGTATGCAAAACTGAGGCAAGTTCCTACCGCACCAAACATCTAACTACATTTTTGAATTTTTCGATTATCTTAATTGAAATTTATATGAAAATCTCGAATGAATCGCGCTTATGCCAAACTAGCACTTGAGTGATGCGTTAATCCCAGTTAATAAAAATTTCAGAATTGGTCTTTTTCCAGTACTTGAAATAGTACTGATATGATATGTGAAAAAAGCTAGAGCGTTTAGGTTTCATTTTTTTAGTGAATGGTTTTGAAAAAATCTTGATCAGAAATTGATAGGAACATTGAATATTAAAAAGAAAAATACTACCTATTTGACAACGTAAAATTTTTAGGTACATACTTATTAACGTTAGGTACCTAGGTATATGAACAAAATTATTTTTATTTTATTTTTTCAAAGTTTTAAGTTTGTTTCAAAAACTATTAGGTAGGTGTAATAATAAATATGAATAATAATAATAATAGATATGTAATATGTGTATGTAGGTATGTATGTATGTATGTAATTATAATTATTATTTATTGAACTATGTAGGTATTTGTTTATGCATTTATTTATGTAAAATATAAGTCATCATACCTAACTTCATTGTGCACATGAGAGTTTCTTGGATGACGAATTCTACATATAGTTTTATAGTTTTCCTTCAAGTAAATAGTTTAGCTATGATAATCCACTTATTAAAACCAAGTGCATTTCTGTCCCCCTAATCTCACGACTTGCATTGTATTATATTTTAAATTCATTTAAAAACTCTAATCTTGTAAGTTTGGCCGTAAGAATTGAAGTTATAAATTAAGCGGAATTGTCTGTAAAAAGAAACTTTCCTCAGCTACCCCGCTTGGGTACGCCTTTTGCTGTGCAATAATTCTACAAAATAAATAGGGAATTAATTAAGATAAAGGGTGAAAGTTACTTCTTGCCCCTCCTTGCGCACGCCCTTGTGTTGCATAACATTTAATCTTCATTTAAGAAGTCTTACCTTGAAAAATCCTTGAAAATCCAACAAGTTGTAAATTAAGCCGATTTGCATGTAATCAGCACCCCTTTATCACCTTTGCGTACGCCCTTGATTGTGAATTATTCAGCAAAAAAAGTTAGAAAAAATATTTTTATTAAGGGTACAAATGCCCCTTTACCCCTCCTTGGACACGCATTTGTATTGCATTACATTTAATCTTCATTTTAAAAGTCTTACCTTGAAAATCCATCAATTAGAACTCAAGTTGTAAATTTATCCGAGTCGCATGTAATAAGCACCCCGCTATCACCTTTGCACACGCTCTTGATTGTGAGTTAATTAGCAAAAAAACAAAAATAGAAAATAATTTTTAATTATGGGTGCAAATGCCCCCTTAACCCTCCTTGTGCACGCTCTTGTATCGCATTACATTTAGTCTTCATTTAAGAAGTCGTACCTTGAAAATCCAACAATTAGAACTCAAGTTGTAAATGTAGCCTATTTGCAATAATAAGCACCCCGTGCATACGCCCTTGATTGTGTAATTACATAGGTACTTAGCAAAAAAAAATTAAAAAATAATTTTGCAAATGCTCGGTTACACCTTTTCGCGCACGCCCTTGTGTTGCATCACATTTAGTCTTCATTCAAAAACTCTAACCTTGAAAATCCTACCATTAGAACTCAAGTTATAAATTAAGGCTGGTTTGCATATCTCCCTTGCGTACGCCCTTCACTGTTTAATACTCAACGAAAAAGTTAGAAAAATAATAATTTTGATACGGGGTGCAAATGCTCTCTTACCTCTCCTTACGCACGTTCTTATGTTGCATTACATTTAGTCTTCATTTAAAAACTCTCATTTGAACTTAAAAAGTTATAAATTTAATCGATTTGCATAAGCACCTTTGCGTACGCCTTTGATTGTGTACTCAATCAAAAAAAAAAATTAGAAAAAAAAATTTTATTAGTAATGCAAATGTCCCTTTACCCCTCCTTGCGCACGCCCTTGAGTTGCATTACATTCACCATCACAAACCACCCACCACCTACCCAACCACTTTCAGTACAAACATTTTTTTCTGCTACAAAAAATATACCTGCCTACTCATATACCTACTCCGCTCATGTTCTTCTTGCTTGAAAAAAACCCTACCGACTCAACTGCTTACGTTTTTTTTATATGCTAAAGTAGCTAAAGTATAGTTCTAAATCGGCACTTTTTCATATTTCACACAAAACGACGTCTTCACCACTGATGACCTGCCGTGGACAACGAACAATCATACCCATTTTTCAAGATTTTCGTGTAATTTTTTGATGAAAACTTTTTAAACTATTGGGAGGGTTGTGTAGGATGTAGAATATTGGTTGAGATGTCAATTTAAACGTTAGCTTTCTAAGGTGCTGGTAAAAGAAATATGAAATTTATAGATGCATCCAGTAAAAACTTGCGGGGGCATGCAAAAAAAGCATTAATTTTGTAAATATCTAGAGTTGGGGTTGTTGAAAAAATTTAAAATTTTTAAAATATTTATAAATAAACAATCTCTATTAGAACTACCCCTAAAAATATAAAAAATCAAAAACCACAAAAAAATGGGTACAAAAAATGTGTCTTCGTCAAAAAACAAAAAGTAGGTGAAAAAAAATTCCTAGCGAAAATTTCTGAAACATGGATAATTTTTTTTTCATTATCTTTCTAATGGTGTAAAATTTGTTTCCCTATCTCATACCCCCGATTTATAACGAATTATTTGTCAAACGGGTACTATTCAAAAGTCAACTTTTAACATTTTATAACTCGCTTCGTGGATTTTTTAGAATTTTTTTTTAAATTACAAAGTTTCTTGAATTTCAAAGATCTATCAATTAAAATTATTATTATTATTATTATTTATTAACAGAATAATTACATATATAATAACAAGGCTAATATTATTAAAGAGCAAGAGCTGCAGAGACTAACGGCTCTAATGTTAAAATTATAAAGATAAAAGTTAAAGTTGATATACATAAGTATTAGATATAGAGAAAAAAAAATAATATGTTCGTATTTCTTATTTACATTATTTACATTATAAGGAAAAATTTGATAATTTTACAAATTCGTTAATTGACGATATATTTTCTATGATTGATATAACAGAGTTGTTTTTAAATATAACATTTGTGATAAAACTGGGCAGTGGGCATTGTCCTAGTCCTAGAATGTGATTTATGTCGATGACTGCGTTGCATATTGTACAGATAGGAGGGTTTTCTCTTCGGAGTAGATGTTGGTGAGTGACAGATGTGTGTCCTAATCGAAGTCTTATAAAATTTGTATTCTCCATTTTAGTTGTAGATGTAGGATAAACTGGTTTGACACGTTCTGGGTAAATAGTGACATATGGTGGTGTACATATGATTTCCACAGATCTTGTTGAATCTTTGTGATTTCATTTTGTATGGCATTAGCGAGGTCTTTTTTTGTAAAGGTATCAAAGAGGTAGAGTGGCGTGTTGTGAGCCATAGTAGCTGCTTTGTCGGCATATTCATTTCCTTGTATTCGCGTGTGACCGGGGGTCCACATTATTTTAACTTTTTTAGGTGAGCGAATGAGAATGTCTCTTATTTTGTTTATAACGGTGACATTGTATCTATCGTTACGGACAGCATTTATAACTGATATACTGTCAGTTGTAATAATGTATTTACCGCGAGTTTTTAGTGCTTTTTCTAATTGTGTTTAGGTCGAGAATAAAAGAAGACTCCTTAATTATCCAGGGTGGATGCAAGGGCAAATATTTGGTGTAATGTTTTAGTGGCAGCTTCATTTCGATAGCAGTTGCAACGGCATTAGAGATTGCGGATGGTATTTTTATAGGCGTGTGTCGGCGTATAGCAATCTTGAAAAAGTTTTCTGCGATGGATCCTGATGAGAAGGACAGCTTAGTAAAACATTTCGCTCTTGTTGTTAAAATTTAATATTATAAAACAAAAATTGTGATATAGTTTGAATAAATATATATTTATATTTATAATTTATAAAAGTTTTTATCTTTTATATCATATATTTACACAACTTGGAGACCAATACCTACAATGATTTTTATTTTAGTTGATTGTTTTGTTTGGTTTATGACGCAAAAAAATTTTCATAGTTAAAACCCTTTTTTCCGTTTTACCATTTACTATTTTGTTTTTATTTTGACTTTGAAATTAGATTTCTTAAAAACATTCATTTAAACAACATGAAATATTAGATTTCACAAAAGGTATATATAGCACATCATTTGGTTTTTAAATATTTGTTTTCGATTTTCATACAAACTTACTTAGCTTGTTTAAAAAAGTTTTAAAAAATTGATTATTTTCCTTAATTTTTTATATACGAAAAAATATTTTTTTTTTGTTATGTATGCAAAACTGAGGCAAGTTCCTACCGCACCAAACATCTAACTACATTTTTGAATTTTTCGATTATCTTAATTGAAATTTATATGAAAATCTCGAATGAATTTTATCGCGCTTATGCCAAACTAGCACTTGAGTGATGCGTTAATCCCAGTTAATAAAAATTTCAGAATTGGTCTTTTTCCAGTACTTGAAATAGTACTGATATGATATGTGAAAAAAGCTAGAGCGTTTAGGTTTCATTTTTTTAGTGAATGGTTTTGAAAAAATCTTGATCAGAAATTGATAGGAACATTGAATATTAAAAAGAAAAATACTACCTATTTGACAACGTAAAATTTTTAGGTACATACTTATTAACGTTAGGTACCTAGGTATATGAACAAAATTATTTTTATTTTATTTTTTCAAAGTTTTAAGTTTGTTTCAAAAACTATTAGGTAGGTGTAATAATAAATATGAATAATAATAATAATAGATATGTAATATGTGTATGTAGGTATGTATGTATGTATGTAATTATAATTATTATTTATTGAACTATGTAGGTATTTGTTTATGCATTTATTTATGTAAAATATAAGTCATCATACCTAACTTCATTGTGCACATGAGAGTTTCTTGGATGACGAATTCTACATATAGTTTTATAGTTTTCCTTCAAGTAAATAGTTTAGCTATGATAATCCACTTATTAAAACCAAGTGCATTTCTGTCCCCCTAATCTCACGACTTGCATTGTATTATATTTTAAATTCATTTAAAAACTCTAATCTTGTAAGTTTGGCCGTAAGAATTGAAGTTATAAATTAAGCGGAATTGTCTGTAAAAAGAAACTTTCCTCAGCTACCCCGCTTGGGTACGCCTTTTGCTGTGCAATAATTCTACAAAATAAATAGGGAATTAATTAAGATAAAGGGTGAAAGTTACTTCTTGCCCCTCCTTGCGCACGCCCTTGTGTTGCATAACATTTAATCTTCATTTAAGAAGTCTTACCTTGAAAAATCCTTGAAAATCCAACAAGTTGTAAATTAAGCCGATTTGCATGTAATCAGCACCCCTTTATCACCTTTGCGTACGCCCTTGATTGTGAATTATTCAGCAAAAAAAGTTAGAAAAAATATTTTTATTAAGGGTACAAATGCCCCTTTACCCCTCCTTGGACACGCATTTGTATTGCATTACATTTAATCTTCATTTTAAAAGTCTTACCTTGAAAATCCATCAATTAGAACTCAAGTTGTAAATTTATCCGAGTCGCATGTAATAAGCACCCCGCTATCACCTTTGCACACGCTCTTGATTGTGAGTTAATTAGCAAAAAAACAAAAATAGAAAATAATTTTTAATTATGGGTGCAAATGCCCCCTTAACCCTCCTTGTGCACGCTCTTGTATCGCATTACATTTAGTCTTCATTTAAGAAGTCGTACCTTGAAAATCCAACAATTAGAACTCAAGTTGTAAATGTAGCCTATTTGCAATAATAAGCACCCCGTGCATACGCCCTTGATTGTGTAATTACATAGGTACTTAGCAAAAAAAAATTAAAAAATAATTTTGCAAATGCTCGGTTACACCTTTTCGCGCACGCCCTTGTGTTGCATCACATTTAGTCTTCATTCAAAAACTCTAACCTTGAAAATCCTACCATTAGAACTCAAGTTATAAATTAAGGCTGGTTTGCATATCTCCCTTGCGTACGCCCTTCACTGTTTAATACTCAACGAAAAAGTTAGAAAAATAATAATTTTGATACGGGGTGCAAATGCTCTCTTACCTCTCCTTACGCACGTTCTTATGTTGCATTACATTTAGTCTTCATTTAAAAACTCTCATTTGAACTTAAAAAGTTATAAATTTAATCGATTTGCATAAGCACCTTTGCGTACGCCTTTGATTGTGTACTCAATCAAAAAAAAAAATTAGAAAAAAAAATTTTATTAGTAATGCAAATGTCCCTTTACCCCTCCTTGCGCACGCCCTTGAGTTGCATTACATTCACCATCACAAACCACCCACCACCTACCCAACCACTTTCAGTACAAACATTTTTTTCTGCTACAAAAAATATACCTGCCTACTCATATACCTACTCCGCTCATGTTCTTCTTGCTTGAAAAAAACCCTACCGACTCAACTGCTTACGTTTTTTTTATATGCTAAAGTAGCTAAAGTATAGTTCTAAATCGGCACTTTTTCATATTTCACACAAAACGACGTCTTCACCACTGATGACCTGCCGTGGACAACGAACAATCATACCCATTTTTCAAGATTTTCGTGTAATTTTTTGATGAAAACTTTTTAAACTATTGGGAGGGTTGTGTAGGATGTAGAATATTGGTTGAGATGTCAATTTAAACGTTAGCTTTCTAAGGTGCTGGTAAAAGAAATATGAAATTTATAGATGCATCCAGTAAAAACTTGCGGGGGCATGCAAAAAAAGCATTAATTTTGTAAATATCTAGAGTTGGGGTTGTTGAAAAAATTTAAAATTTTTAAAATATTTATAAATAAACAATCTCTATTAGAACTACCCCTAAAAATATAAAAAATCAAAAACCACAAAAAAATGGGTACAAAAAATGTGTCTTCGTCAAAAAACAAAAAGTAGGTGAAAAAAAATTCCTAGCGAAAATTTCTGAAACATGGATAATTTTTTTTTCATTATCTTTCTAATGGTGTAAAATTTGTTTCCCTATCTCATACCCCCGATTTATAACGAATTATTTGTCAAACGGGTACTATTCAAAAGTCAACTTTTAACATTTTATAACTCGCTTCGTGGATTTTTTAGAATTTTTTTTTAAATTACAAAGTTTCTTGAATTTCAAAGATCTATCAATTAAAATTATTATTATTATTATTATTTATTAACAGAATAATTACATATATAATAACAAGGCTAATATTATTAAAGAGCAAAAGCTGCAGAGACTAACGGCTCTAATGTTAAAATTATAAAGATAAAAGTTAAAGTTGATATACATAAGTATTAGATATAGAGAAAAAAAAATAATATGTTCGTATTTCTTATTTACATTATTTACATTATAAGGAAAAATTTGATAATTTTACAAATTCGTTAATTGACGATATATTTTCTATGATTGATATAACAGAGTTGTTTTTAAATATAACATTTGTGATAAAACTGGGCAGTGGGCATTGTCCTAGTCCTAGAATGTGATTTATGTCGATGACTGCGTTGCATATTGTACAGATAGGAGGGTTTTCTCTTCGGAGTAGATGTTGGTGAGTGACAGATGTGTGTCCTAATCGAAGTCTTATAAAATTTGTATTCTCCATTTTAGTTGTAGATGTAGGATAAACTGGTTTGACACGTTCTGGGTAAATAGTGACATATGGTGGTGTACATATGATTTCCACAGATCTTGTTGAATCTTTGTGATTTCATTTTGTATGGCATTAGCGAGGTCTTTTTTTGTAAAGGTATCAAAGAGGTAGAGTGGCGTGTTGTGAGCCATAGTAGCTGCTTTGTCGGCATATTCATTTCCTTGTATTCGCGTGTGACCGGGGGTCCACATTATTTTAACTTTTTTAGGTGAGCGAATGAGAATGTCTCTTATTTTGTTTATAACGGTGACATTGTATCTATCGTTACGGACAGCATTTATAACTGATATACTGTCAGTTGTAATAATGTATTTACCGCGAGTTTTTAGTGCTTTTTCTAATTGTGTTTAGGTCGAGAATAAAAGAAGACTCCTTAATTATCCAGGGTGGATGCAAGGGCAAATATTTGGTGTAATGTTTTAGTGGCAGCTTCATTTCGATAGCAGTTGCAACGGCATTAGAGATTGCGGATGGTATTTTTATAGGCGTGTGTCGGCGTATAGCAATCTTGAAAAAGTTTTCTGCGATGGATCCTGATGAGAAGGACAGCTTAGTAAAACATTTCGCTCTTGTTGTTAAAATTTGTTCTTCGATTGTAGGAAGACCAGCCTCTGCCATTATGTTTTTGATTGGTGTTGAAGGAAATGCATTTATACTCCTCCTTACTGCATGATGATAAATCGGTTTGATGATTTTCAAAGTGGACTTAGGACAACTGCCGTATATACAAAGACCGTAATCAATTTTGCTAAGTAAAAGAGCTCGGACTACGTTACATAAAGTGTTTATATGTGCACTACTTTTCTTACTAGCTAAATAACTGATAACATTAGCTCTGTCAGCAAGGCTCTTTTTAAGGTCTATGATATGATCGTTCCATCTGTATTTTTTATTAAAGGTAAGTCCTAGGATGTTTAATCTTTCAACAGAGTTAATGCTAATATTACCTATATTTAGTGTTAGTGTTTGACAACAAGATAATTTACGGCATATATGGAGAATTTTACATTTTTCAAGAGATAATCTAGCACCAGATGTACACGACCACTCCAGAATTTCGTTTATTACGTTAGTGAAAATTTCTTTAGTTCTTTCTATGTCATTGCATTTACTCAGAACATAAAGGTCGTCTGCGTAAATGCAATGATCTAGAAGTTTGTATCTAGCTAAAATGTTTGATATTTCTTGAAAAGCTATTAAAAACAAAACCACTGAAAGAGGAGATCCTTGCGGAATTCCATTGTATAGTGGATATGTTGAAGAGAAGTAGTTACTGGTTTTAACACAAAAACGTCTGTTTGTTAAAAACGATTTAACATATTGCGTTATTTTAGGGCCTACGTTCCAATATTGTAGTTTGTTAAGGATAAGATGCATGCCAATTTTATCAAATGCCTTTTCAAAGTCTATTGACAAAATTGAAACATGATTACGAGATGGTAGAGCGTTTGTTGTGTAGTTGTCTATATGTAGAAGTGCATCAATGCAACCCTTTTCTGGTTTGAAGGCTACTTGATTAGGGCTTATAAGATTTTTTTTTTGGGTAAACCATTGGAAGTTTTGACATACATGGTAAAAGAGAAATTGGCCGGTAGGCATTTACTGAAGCTAAATCTTTTTTTGGTTTTGGAATTGGAATGACGCAAGCAATTTTCCAACTGAGGGGTATATCCCCAGTTGAAAAAACATTGTTATATAAGTTCAAGAGCCTTACTTTTATTTCAAGGGGTAGATTTTTAAGCATCGGGTAAGACACCCTATACCTAGATGGGGTTTTACCTTTAAGTTTCGTCAAGCAGCTCTCCAGTTCTGTAAGTTCTATATGGTTTTCGATATATAAAGCTGAAGAATCAATTGTTGGTGTTTGTATGATTTTAGTAAGGCAGTTTTTTTTTCCTATACAATAACTTGCAGGGAAGTTTTTGTCACTTGAGTCTTCAGACCAAGTTTTAGCAATGTAGTTACATATGTCAGGCAGATTACAGATAGGGCCGTGGGGGGGAAACGATACATTTTATTATTTTTGGGGAGTAGTTCCCTGTTAAACAACGGATGCTGCTCCATATTTTAGCGGTGGATGAATTTCTATTTATAGATGAGGTAATCGCAGTAAGACTTTAAAAAAAAAAAAAATAAATAAATTTGATGGCACAACAGCTCATGAAGAACTAGGGCCTAGTGACTTACAACTCTCAACCATTCCTGTGTGCGTGTCTGCAGGAATGGAGGGGACCTACAGTTTATTGCCGAATCCGAACGGCTAACGAGCGGCACTTTTCTGTGACAGGAGATACTCTTGGAGGATTTGTCAATTCCTCGCAAGAGGCAGTAGCCGTTTTTCTTTTAAATAAATAGATGACTAGGCTGGGGATCGAACCTTAGACCTCCGGCATGACAGTCCATCGCACTAACCATCACGCCACGGCTACTACAGTAAGACTTTTAGCTTTGCTTATTTTAACTTGGCGGCGAAAAACGGCATTCGTTTTTTTATAATTTATTAAATTGGCCTGCGAGTGATTACGTTTAAACTTTTTCCAGGCAGTTACTTTAATTAGTTTGAGGTTTGCTAGTTCGGGAGTCCACCATGGTACTACTCGTTTATGCACCTTTGAATTTGTCTGGGGTATTGATATGTTTGCGGAATATCGGATTGCTCTAACAAATTGTGCTGCTTCTTTATTTGTGTCTGATTCTGCTGGTTTGTTAGACATGTATTTACCTATATTAAAACCAAACTTAGGCCAGTTCGCTAGATCTGTTTTAAATTTGGGTGAGTTTAAAGACTGAGCATTGTGTGTGCCTAAATCAATAACTGTAATTAGGGGGAAGTGGTCACTATTGTGAAGGTCGTCTAAGGTGTAAGACGTGGTTATAGGTAGCAAAGAGTCAGAGCAGCAGCTAATGTCGATGTGGGTCAAGGTATTGTGGGTTGATAAATGCGTGGGTGAACCATCATTTAAAATTGAGAGATTATTAGTAAGAATGAAGTCCTCTAAAATAGAACCACGAGCGTTGGTTTTGGGCGATCCCCAAAGAACGTTCCAGGCATTTACATCACCGATCAATAAAACAGGGGTATTTATATGACTCAAGATATCAACTAAATCTTCCTTGCTGAAGTTTTGGTCAGGTAAAATGTAAATAGAAACTATCGTTAATTTGAAAGCGGTTTGTATTTCTATGGCGAGGACAAGCAGATTGGAGTTAATTGGTAGTTGTCTATGAGGAATATCATTTTTGACTAAGACAGCAATGCCTTGTTTATTTGTGATGTTTGTGGGCGAGTTGAAAAAATATCCTGTATAAGATTTTGGAACAATGCAAGTAGATTGGACCGAGCAGTGAGTTTCTTGTAACGAGATAAAACAAGGTGAGCGTTCCTTGTCAATTATATTTAGCTCGTCGAAGTTATTCAAATATCCCTTAATGTTCCACTGGAGAACTTTCAGTACATTTTTGTTTTGAGAAGGGTTGTCGAGTGTTGTTTTTTGTTGTGATATAAAAGAGGTAGTTGGCTGTACGTTGGCGTGGATAATTCGACCCCGCTGCCCGGCGGTCGAGGCGCTTGGTCCATCTAGATGGTCCAAGCGTCTCGACGAACGATCAGCGGGGATCTTAATTGCGGGTATTTGATTATAAGTCGGGTTCTTTTTCGTCATTATCATTTAGAGGTAAAAAGTATGTGTTTTGTTGTAAAAGAGAGTGAGTTATTGAAGACATGGGTGATGAGTTCCTCATATCTTCTGTTAGATCTGGAAGAGATTCAGAGACTTGCATACTTTCAAGTTCGATGTTTTTATTTAACATTGATCGTTGGACGATTTCTTTGTTTTGTGATTCTTTTTGTGAAGAAGATTAAATAGCGTGAACATCGAGTGATTTGTGTTTGGAAGCGTCTGAGATTTGCTTATCATTAGATAGGTTATCTAGACGATTTGAAGATGTTTTTGTGTTCGCGTTTAATAGATTTAAGAAGGAAGAGGAAGTTGAAGTGTTAGAGAACGAAATATTATTTTTGGGTTTTTGAGTGTTGTTAGATAAAATATCTTTCACAGTTGTATTTGGAAGTTCGTTTGTCTTCGGCTTTTCACGTGGAGCGGCATAATCAGAACAAGTATGGTTACCTACCTTTGCTTTCTCAGTGTAAGAGGCTGTATTTAAGTTGGATTGAATTGGTTTGCTAAGGCTGTGTAGACGTCTAGCTTCAGACATGGTGCACTTATTTTTTGTTTTAATTGCTAAAATTTCTTTGTTTTTTATGTATTTAGGGCATTTAACAGATGACGATGGATGAGGTTCGGCAGTTGGGGGGCAGTTTGCAAACATCACACGTGTACAACTTTCAGGAGCATTATCATGAGGTGGAAGATTACAGGTAGCACAAGCATCTTCTCTTGAACACCGTTTGATTGTGTGACCGAGCATTTGACAATTGCGACAACGCATTGGGTTAGGAATGTATTCCTTAACCTTTTCTTTATAAAAACCGATTTCCACCGTACTTGGTGGTTGGTAGAGATCAAATGTGAAAAGCATAAGTCCAGTAGGACACATTTTCCCGTCAATTTTTTTTGTGAACTTGTACACTTCTGTTACACCTTGCATCAACATCTCAGAAACGATTTCAGTTTCAGAGATATTTATAAGGAATGGCGCGAAGACAATGCCTTTACATGAGTTAAGGCGATCATGGTAGTTCACTGTCACTGGGCATTGATTAGCTAAATTCGAGACCGCTATAAATTTTTCCGCTATGCTCTTGTTCTTTGCAAGAATAAGAATATGTCCATCGCGTAACTGTGTAATGCTATCATATTCTTTGCTAATTGCGTCTATAGCTTTCTTTACGATAAAAACACTTACACTTTTTAGGGGTTTTGTTTCATCTTTTGAAGAAATCAAAATAAATTTGGGGTTTTTAGTGTTTGATGGGAGAGGGAGTTGAGGATATTCTTCCTGGTTTCTTAATTGTTTTGATCTTTTAGTGGGGGGAGAGTTGATGGGTGGAGAGTGAAGGGAAGTATCCGGAGATAACCCCTTAAATCTGTTCCCATACATTTTTGCCCGTTGGGATAGGGCGATAGGAGAAACGGAAAAAGACTATATTAAGTGAACAACAGTTGCGCGGAGAGAAAAGAAACAAATAAAGAGAACTGCAAAAGCAAATTAATCGGTTTAAGCAGAGATGATAATGCACTTAAAAGTGAAAAGCCGCTAACTAGAAAACGATGTCTACGCAACGGCGCGCCAAAAATTATTGAATGTTTGGTTTTAGTACAGTGAACTTCAAAATGGTGGATGTTCTTTGAATTTTGAGTAAGAAAAACATTTTTTCATGATTTGTCGCTTTCTGTCGCACTGCTGCAGTTCAGGTGCGCCATATTAAAAAACTGCCGCGGAGTGCTGTGTAGTGTCGCGCAGTTCCGCTGAAGTGCAGTTCCGTCGAGTCTTACCTTTAGACTTAAAACTTACATGGTCTTATTAGTTAGATTTTTGGCTGTTTAAACTATGTCTAAGTATTTTGAAACAGTCGGAAATATGCTTTTTTAATAAAAAAAAATATTGCATTTCTCTAGGTTTAGACAATAGATTACGTCGTCTAAAGAAAGATAAAAAGATAATTACTTTAGCAAAAATTAGAAAGGTTTTTTAAAAACTTGGACGGCTGTCTAAAGTTAGACAATGTTTATTAATAAGACCAACAATGTCCAAAAGTGCAATAATCTCAACTTGGTCAAAATATACCCGTCATCCTAATATAAATTTCAGCAACAAGCTAAAAATATTTGACCCTGCAGCTAGGTCCATTATGCTTTACGGCGCACAAATTTAGGGTTCAAAATAATTTGATCAAGTTGAATAACTTTTCAGGTTTTTTATAAAAAAAAGATGTTAAACCTTCCTAGAAACACCCCTAACTACATGCTCCATTTAGAAACTGGCCTAAGAACACAGTACCTCCGAACATTATCCCTACACTTCGACTATATTAATAAAGTATTGGAATTCCCTATGAACAGATTACCGCGAAAACTAGCTGAAGAAACAATTGCGCATAATACACTCTGGCAAAATTTGGGTCAAATGCTTAATATTGATATTGACCTATCTAATACTTCTTTCAAGAACCTCCATAAAACTATATTGATATCATTAGAAGCAAAAGAGCATGACAATCATATCGCTGATGCTGGAGGTTCTCAATTTTATGATACTTACCCTCATTTAAACTATCACATAATACCTTACTTCATAGACGAAAACTCCCCCCACCTGGTTAGTTTAATTTTCAAAGCAAGAGGTGGTCTATTAAAGATAAACGCTAGAGCCTTTAAAAAAGATACAGTTAGTATATGTAATATGCAATATGCAACTTGGATGAAGCGGAGAATACATATAACCTTATTGGTAGAAGTCCAATTTATAAAAATTCAAGACTTGCCTGTTTTGGCAAAGAGTCACTCTCAATTGAGGAATTATTTACAATAATAAATGGAAACAACTACTCTTCCCTTTATAGTTTTTTAGTAAATTGCCTTAAATACAGAAATATATTGATAAATGAATATTGTTAAAGTAATGAATGCTACTAGGTGAATACGTACGTAATGATATATTGAAAGTAAATACTAATGTAAACCCTGTTATATTTACTTTATAAAATTTGTATATTTGTATAGTATATTTACTCAAATTTATCATTTGTTGAATGAATTCAAAATAAGATGAAAATGAATCGCAATATAATTGTGTATTTTATACAAAAAATTTAAATAATTAGTTACCGTTGTAATATTGTTAGATTTACTTTTAGTTTGCAATGCCAATCTGACAGACAACAAAATTAAGTTATGTCAACATAATATGTACTGTATTATTACACTATTAAGATTTTTGATGTATTTGTTACTAAAATGTTATATAGAATTAAAATAAAAATCTTTTCTAATCTAATCTAATCTAAGCTACTATAAGTGCGTCTTTAATCTCAACGACCGAAAATACTTCAACAATTCTCATAGCAGTCTGATCATAGGCACTTTATTTAAAATATGAGGCGAGCTTATTAATCCTAATTTCATGCCTCAACGTAAAGAAAAAAGTACTTTGCAAGCTAAAGATTTTACTAGCTATTTTAATGGTTTAAATTGGTTGCATCTTTATGAGTTTTATAAAAGAAGTGTGTAGATTACAAATCATCAGAGAAAGCTTTTGAGCCAAACCAAACTGAAAGAAAAAAATTATTTCGTTTTAACTTAACTAAAAGTCACTCATTATTTTTTGATTTTTTTATATAACCCGACGTAAAAGAAAGACAAAATAAAAATTCAAATTCGATTTAAAATTTTAAAAGTCATACAAAATTCTTTTTTAACTTAACTAAAAGTTCATCAAATATCAAAATGTAAACTTAATGTAATGAATCTTACCGTCCGTCGTTACTGGTCAAATTGGCACAAACAAATAATGCATAATTTTAATGAAATGTTAGTAATTTGAATTCCTTTCAATAAAATAATCGATTTGTTTATTTCCCCCGTTTAGCCGGGAGGGGCAATTTTCTAAAAAATTGACTCAAAACAGAAAAAAAATTATTAAAAACCAACGGTTACACCTACAATGCCATGATATACCTTTTTGTAAAGCCAAAAATCTCTTCTTTTATTTTAATTTTAAATAAACGTGGTTTAGAGAATAGTTTTTAAAATATTAATTTTTAAACTCAAAATTTTGTTATTAAAGAAATGTTAAGTTATTAACTTTATTTTCAAAATTCAATGCTCTTGTTAGTTTTTGGTCCAAAACAGAAAACCGGATGCCAAAATGTCTTAACTTTTGAGGAATTTGAAAATAACGAGGGGCAATTTTCTTAAAGAAGAAGAGAACTTAATACAGAAAAAATTTTATTAAGAAACAGTGATAATGGTTACAACGGCAGGCTATACTTTTCTGTAAAGCCAGAAAACTCCGCTTTTATTTTGTTTTTAAATAAAGTTGCTTTAGGAAACAGTTTTTCAAAAATTAGTTTTCAAACTTAAATTTTTGAAAAAAAAAAAAAAATTGTGTTCAAACTAATTTTGTTCAAAATTTTACGTTATTAAAAGATATTTTTGTTTGAAAAATTCGATGCTTCTATTAATTTCTAGTCACACAGTAAAAACTGGATGCCTGTCTTTTAGTTTTTGAGAAAATTGAAAATATTGAAATATATTTTAATAATTAAATAGTAACAAATTAACGGACGGAAGTCGAATTTTGGGAAAACTTACTTTTCGAAGAAGAGAATAAACAAAAATAAAAGAAAATTATTTTTGTTATTGTTTTAGTGGACTGTATTGAATTAAATTCAAATGGAAGATTTTTTGGGACCTTTAGTCCAATGCGTTTCGCCCAGGCACGACAGTTGGGCTCATCAGTTAGATGCTGTCGTACCTTTCTAAGACGCAATTTTTTGTCGATGAATACCGACTCTTAATAAAATCTACAGCACATATGCACTGTAAATTATATTCTTCTAGGGGAACATGGTTACATTCTTGCACCTAGAAATATATGTTGTTGTTGTAAGCCCGTGGTCTGGCTAATGAACGAAGAAGAGAATAAACAAAAATAAAAGAAAATTATTTTTGTTATTGTTTTAGTGGACTGTATTGAATTAAATTCAGACCACGGGCTTACAACATATAAAACAAAAAAATGGCACTAAAATTCAACCCCTTTCATCCCCGTAAAAATTTTGTCAACGATCCAAATTTGGGGTATTTTTTGTAAATAGCCCTGTTCCTTTACTTTGAAACTCTGATTTTCTGTGCATTTGTGTGAATTTCAGTCCAACGTTCTGTCAAAGTTCATATAAAAAAAATAAAATGGCAGTTAAATGCACAGAAAATCACAGTTTCAAAGTAAAGGAACAGACATAAGATACATTATGTAAACAAACATCTCCACCAAAATTCAGCTTGTCAGAATTTTTTCGAAGTGAAAGTCTAATTTTTTTAAACTCAGCATTTAACTTTTTGGATAGGAGCAAAGAACTTCGAACTAAGACACAAGTTTGCAACATATTGATTTTGGGAATTATCCCAGTGATGTTATTAATATTTAATTCTTTTTCTTACTTGGCCATTTGATATGGTTTTCAATCAATTTAAACGTCAAATAATTCAATATCGTTAATTAATTCCGGGATCACAGGGAAAAATTAAGTTTTAAGTATTTTGTTTTTTTTTTATTAACAACAACTCACAAATCACCCTCTAAAACTTTTAGGTTGAGTTTGAACAAAAATACTGAATATAAAGATATGAATCTTTTGTACGTTTCACCCTCCAAAACCAAAAGTACTGAATATAAAGATATGAATCTTTCGTACGTTTCACCCACTGATCTCTATAATGTACTGGATAGTGTATACCATTCAAGTATAACAGTTTTTTTCATTCCAATTGAAGATGACATAAGGTGGCTGAGTGGCCAATTTTGACATCTATGTGAAACAAAAAAAAAGTAGTTAGATGTTATTTTTTTTTTGTGAAATCAACAAAATAAAACTGTCAGTCAGTCTTTTCGTTTTTTTTTTGTGTTGTATCCGATATTGAGCAAGGCTCAGTCCGATGGATTACAATGACGACAACAGATCCACCCACTGAAAAAGAGGATGAAAACGCCATGATGCTCCAGATAGACCAAAGAAAAAGAAACCGAAGAAAGACCCGCTTTTTTCGAAAAAAAAAAAATCGAAATCCGATCCAAACGCTGCCGCCCATGATCGTGTACCTCTGCCAGTACTTAAGGACGCTGATAATAAATTATATGAAATTTAAATAACCTTTAGGAGTTAGAGAAACATTTATCTTATTAAGTTTTGTTGCTTTTATTTCAATAAAAACCTACCTACAAGTGTACTCCAAGGTTGAATTTTTTTTATAGAGCTTTGAAATTAAAACTTTTTATGCTCTTTTTAAAGAGATCGAAAGCAGATTCCAAAATGGTATCAACCACATTTGTGGCACTCTCCATTCAATAAAGAAACCCTAAAACCTTTTTTAGTTTTTTGAGTTTCTCATCAAATGACCTGCCTACAAGTGTACTCCGAGGTTGAATTTTTTTTATAGAGCTTTGGAATCACAACTTTTTATGCTCCTTTTAAAGACATCGAAAGCAGATTCCAAGATGGTATCAACCACATTTGTGGCACTCTCCGTTAAATAAAGAAACCCTAAGACCTTATTCAGTTTTAATACACTGGATAGCCACTGATCTCTATAATATACTGGATAGTGTATACCATTCAAGTATAACAGTTCTTATCATTCCAATTGAAGATGACATAAGGTGGCTGAGTGGCCAATTTTGACATCTATGTGAAACAAAAAAAAGTAGTTTGAGGTTATTTTTTTTTTTGTGACACCAACAAAAAGTCAGTCTTTTCGTTTTTTTTTGTGTTGCATCCGATATTGGTACAAAAATATTTTTTAAACTTGTCAAAAGTGGAAAACAGATCCAGACACGCCGCAAGTTCGTCGAAAAATTTGGGCCTGGTCTGGACGATTATTAACAAGTAGATTTGCAGAACATTCTGCTTATACGAAACCTTCTCAAATGAGAATAACGATCTTGTTGCAGCCATGGAACAAGACAAATTCATCATTAGAATGTCAAAGGATTCCCACTCACTGTTCAAGAGAAACATCCAGGATAAGAAGCTGGAAATCCTCGCTCAGATTGTGACTAAGTATCTCCTAATTGATACTTACGAAGGAACAGCACGCTGCAAGGCTCGGTGCGATGGCACAGCGGGTGCAATAATAGGCGAGGCTCTTCGCCAGGACAATAAAGTACTAAGTTTTGTTGCTTTCCCTATAATTCAATAAATGACCTACCTACAAGTGTACTCCGAGGTTGAATTTTTTGTATAGAGCTTTGGAATCAAAACTTTGTATGCTCCTTTTAAAGGCATCAAGAGCAGATACCAAAATGGTATCAACCACATTTGTGGCACTCTCCATTCAATAAAGAAACCACAAAACCTTTTTCAGTTTTTTTTTTAAATTTAAATATTCAAAGAAAGTTTTGGGGTTTCTTTATTGAATGGAGAGTGCCACAAATGTGGTTGACACCATTCTGGAATCTGCTCTCGAAAAACGTGGAGCGCATGCAATAGATAAATTTATGCATGAATAAAAATATTTCAAGTTTATACAAAACAACTTTATTTCATTACAAATGATTAAACTCTTGTCTTCTTAATTTGCCCAACGATGCTGATGTTACTCTCGAACAAATTTTTTCTGTAAATGTATAGGGCCAGGAATTTTTTTGTATTGTCTTTATTTTTTAAAGCTTTGAATAAAAAACAAAACCGTTATGAAAAAAATCTTGCTGACAATTATTATGAAGCAACTATTTTTCATTCATGATGGTTTATGATTTTTAAAGAGCAGTTGTCCAAAGTGGTTCAATTTCAACTAGCCGATTTCAGCGGATGAACTGAGGTGTAACGATGGTTTAAGTATGTTATAATAACTAATTACTTGTCTGAACCATCGTCATGTCTTTGATCACAGTAGGAACATAATACTCCGGATATGGTGCAATCATCTCCTTAAACCTCGAAGTATATTCAGCTTCTCTAAGATAATCGACTTCCCAGGCGAGTTCACGTTTGGCTACTTTAACAAAGTTATCTATAAAGAATCCTTTTGGAAAAACATCCCAAACTTTAAGCATGCCAACCAGATTGTCAATGTCACTCTCAATGCTCTTAGCAACACCTGGATATTGGATTTTAATAGCCAATTCCATTCCGTCCAACAATACTGCTCTATGAACCTAAAATTGAAAGCAATAAGCAATTGTTTTAAACTAACAAAAGGATTCTCCACTTACTTGACCAATACTCTTGCAGCGGCAAATGGCTTCTGTTCAAAGGAAGTCAACTTGCTCCTCCAATCGACGCGCAATTCAGAAGACATGACTTGTTCTACTTGCCAATCGGGCATGTAGTCCGCAGCTTGCCTCACACGCTCGAATGCTTTCATCAACTGTGGTGAAACTAAACTATTGTCTTGGATACTAAGGATTTGTCCTATTTTCAGGGCAGCTCCCCGAACTCTACACAAAGTGTCGACTATTCGGTCATCATCAACTTTGGAAGAATAATGTTGTCCGGAGATGGTGGTGTGAAAGCCTCATTGGTCGTCCCCGTTTTTATTATGTTCAACACATTTCCTACGAACTTCTCATCGTCGGCCATTGATTTTGATACAATTGGCTCGGGTATTATTGGTTTTTGTTCTTCCAGCACAGCAGGATGATCATTAGCAACATTTGTCGTTGCCAAACGAAGACTTACTTCTCGATCCTGACTGCGCTTTGAGAGAATTTTTTCCAGTTCTCGTAGAGTTATTGAAGAGATATCTAAATTCGCAGCATCAGTAGGAAGGTGCTGTGGAGCTTGCAGTGTGCTTGGATCTCGTTTTCACTTTTAACAAGTTTAAAATATAAAAAAAAACTATAAAAACAAAAACAAACGAAAAGACTGACTGACTATTTTATTTTGTTTGTTTCACAAAAAAAATAACCTCAAACAACTTTTTTTTTGTTCTTGACATCATCTCATCTTGAAAACACAAAATTGTTATATTTGGTATATTTTTTTATATCTATTTTGACAGTTGGTGTACGAGTGGCCAGTATAACAATTCTTCAATTTGCTTCAACTTTTTTGTATGGATGCGCTATCCAGTATATTATAGAGATCAGTGTGGATAGCGTATTCATAGAATAATGAGGGCTCCATTTGAACAATTGTTATATTATGCGCCTAACCATTTTTTGTATAACAGTATACCTGTTTAACATATAAAAAACCGAAAATGACAGCGTCAATATCAAAGAAACTGAATAAATTTAGTATCTTTGGTCAATATCATGTAATTTTTGTTTCATTTCGTTTTCGTGACATCTTTGTTGTTTTTTCTTTTGCAGTAAACTTATAAATCAATTAAGAAAATATAAAATAAAATACAAAATAAAAACTAATTTTCTGTGGAATAAAAAAAGAACATAACATATTTTCATATTTTGCACGAATTTATTACAAGGGTTAATATTTTTTTTGTTAATCACTAAAAACTTACTTTTAATTTTGTTTTTCCTCGTGAGTCACAACAAACGCCTGAATCTGAGTACGAAAATGAAAAAACTTCGCAGAATACGAAAATATATTATATGAGTTAACCACAAATAATATTTACAGACAAACCTCAAATTATGCGGCTGACCACGATTTTAATCTTCAATTGGAACCACAAAAACTTTTATACATTGTAGGGAATTCACACTGATCTCTATAATATACTGGATAGTGTATACCATTCAAGTATAACAGTTTTTTTCATTCCAATTGAAGATGACATAAGGCTGAGTGGCCAATTTTGACATCTATGTGAAACAAAAAAAAAGTAGATTGAGGTTATTTTTTTTTTTGTGAAATCATCAAAATAAAACTGTCAGTCAGTCTTTTCGTTTTTTTTTTTTGTGTTGTATCCGATATTGGTACAAAAATATATTTTAAACTTGTGAAAAGTGGAAACGAGATCTAGGCACACCGCAAGTTCGTCGAAAAGTAGATTTGCAGAACATTCTGCTTATACGAAACCTCAAATGGAAAAGAACGATCTTGTTGCAGCCATGGAACAAGACAAATTCATCATGTCAAGGGATTCCCACTCACTGTTCAAGAGACACATCCAGGATAAGAAGCTGGAAATGCCCTCTCAGATTGTGACTAAGTATCTCCTAATTGATACTTAGGAAGGAACAGCACGCAGCCAGGTTCAGTGCGATGGCACAGCGGGTGCAATAAAAGGCGAGGCTCTTCGCCAGGACAATAAAGTACGCTTGTTTTTTGGTCTCTTAAAAGAGGTAGATTTACAGAGCCTTACCATGACGACAACAGATCCACCCACTGAAGGAGAGGATGAAAACGCCATGATGCTCCAGATAGACCAAAGAAAAAGAAACCGAAGAATGACCCGATTTTTTCGAAAAAAAAAATCGAAATCCGATCCAAACGCTGCCGCCCATGATCGTGTACCTCTGCCAGTACTTAAGGACGCTGATAATAAATTATATAAAATTTAAATAACCTTTAGGAGTTAGAGAAATATATTTATCTTATTAAGTTTTGTTGCTTTCTCTATAATTCAATAAAAACCTACCTACAAGTGTACTCCGAGGTTGAATTTTTTTAATAGAGCTTTGGAATTAAAACTTTTTATGCTCCTTTTAAAGACATCGAATGCAGATTCCAAAATGGTATCAACCACATTTGTAGCACTCTCCATTCAATAAAGAAACTCTAAAACCTTTTTCAGTTTTTTGAGTTTCTCATCAAATGACCTGCCTACAAGTGCACTCCGAGGTTGAATTTTTTTTATAGAGCTTTGGAATTAAAACTTTTTGTGCTCCTTTTAAAGACATCGAAAGCAGATTCCAAAATGGTATCAACCACATTTGTGGCACTGTCCATTCAATAAAGAAACCCCAAAAACCTTATTATAGAGATCAGTGTATCCAGTATATTATAGAGATCAGTGGGAATACACTATCCAGTGTATTATAGAGATCAGTGTATCCACTGATCTCTATAATACACTGGATAGCGCATCCATACAAGAAAGTTGATGCCATTTGAAAATTGTTATAATGTTGAGTTTCCTATTTTTTTGTATAACGGTATAACTGTATAACATAATGAAATGCAAACTTTTTTATAAAACTGCAACTAAAATATTTTAAATTCACTTTTACAATTATTTTAAGTTACAAAAAATCAAATTTACAAACAAGTGACGTTTCTTTTGCTTTTTTTTCTTAAAAATTCCACTTTGGTTTTTGCCAAAGCCTCACTGAACATACCTAAAGTGTTGAGTTGCCTTCGTACTTGTCATCTTCAATTGGAAGTAGAAAAGCTGTTATACTTTGTAGGGAATCCACTATCCACACTGATCTCTATAATATACTGGATAGCGCATCCATACAAAAAAGTTGAAGCAAATTGAAGAATTGTTATACTGGCCACTCGTACACCAACTGTCAAAATAGATATACAAAATATAACAAATATAACAATTTTGTGTTTTCAAGATGAGATGACGTCAAGAACAAAAACAAAGTAGTTTGAGGTTATTTTTTTTTTGTGAAACCAACAAAATAAAATAGTCAGTCTTTTCGTTTGTTTTTTTTTGTTTTGTATCCGATATTGGTACAAAAATATATTTTAATCTTGTGAAAAGTGGAAACGAGATCCAGGCAAACCGCAAGTTCGTCGAAAAATTTGGGTCTGATGGTCTGGACGATTATTAACAAGTAGATTTGCAGAACATTCTGCTTATACGAAACCTTCTCAAATGAGAATAACGATCTTGTTGCAGCCATGGAACAAGACAAATTCATCATTAGAATGTCAAAGGATTCCCACCCACTGTTCAAGAGACACATGTAATAGGCGAGGCTCTTCGCCAGGACAATAAAGTACTAAGTTTTGTTACTTTCTATATAATTCAATAGCGACCTATGTACCTACAAGTGTACTCCGAGGTTGAATTTTTTTATAGAGCTTTGGAATCAAAACTTTTAATGCTCCTTTTAAAGGCATCGAGAGCAGATTCCAAAATCGTATCAACCACATTTGTGGCACTCTCCATTCAATAAAGAAACCCCAAAACTTTCTTTGAATATTAAAATTTAAAAAAAACTGAAAAAGGTTTTGGTGTTTCTTTATTGAATGGAGAGTGCCAAAAATGTGGTTGATACCATTTTGGAATCTGCTCTCGATGCCTTTAAAAGAAGCATAAAAAGTTTTGATTCCAAAGCTCTACAACAAAAATTCAACCTCGGAGTACACTTGTAGGTACATAGGTCGCTATTGAATTATATAGAAAGTAACAAAACTTAGTACTTTATTGTCCTGGCGAAGAGCCTCGCCTATTATTGCACCCGCTGTGCAATCGCTCCGAGCCTTGCAGCGTGCTGTTCCTTCGTAAGTATCAATTAGGAGATACTTAGTCACAATCTGAGCGAGGATTTCCAGCTTCTTATCCTGGATGTGTCTCTTGAACAGTGGGTGGGAATCCTTTGACATTCTAATGATGAATTTGTCTTGTTCCATGGCTGCAACAAGATCGTTATTCTCATTTGAGAAGGTTTCGTATAAGCAGAATGTTCTGCAAATCTACTTGTTAATAATCGTCCAGACCAGGCCCAAATTTTTCGACGAACTTGCGGTGTGCCTGGATCTCGTTTCCACTTTTCACAAGTTTAAAATATATTTTTGTACCAATATCGGATACAACACAAAAAAAAAAAACAAACGAAAAGACTGACTGACTATTTTATTTTGTTGGTTTCACAAAAAAAAATAAGAAATAACCTCAAAATACTTTTTTTTTGTTTCACATAGATGTCAAAATTGGCCACTCAGCCACCTTATGTCATCTTCAATTGGAATGAAAAAAACTGTTATACTTGAATGGTATACACTATCCAGTATATTATAGAGATCAGTGACTATCCAGTGTATTATAGAGATCAGTGAGTGTATCCAGTATATAATAGAGATTAGTGGTTTCCCCCAATGATCTCTATAAACACTGGATAGTGAATTCATATAAAAATTTTGAAGAAAATTAAAGGAAGATTATAACAGTGGGAAGGACGTGAAACGTCAGATTTTTTTTATTATATATAACACAACAGTTATTACAGTTTAGATTGGCCGCGTTCAATCCATTACGTTAACATCTGAAAATTCAGATTTCTGAATTTTTGGAACTTCTGATTTGCCAGCTTTCATAAAAAGTTAGATGACTTTTAGTGACTTTTAGTTACGTTTAGTTACGTTTAAGCCTTAACTACATTGGCCACTTTTTGCAAAATAACAAAAGTAAAAATATTTTTTTCCAGCTAGCGCAGTTGTTTTGTGAAAAAGAATACACACATTTTTGAGTTGGTTCCACTGAACTTGAACTGTAGTCATTGGAATAGAGATTTTGTAGCTCTCAAAAACCTGTTCTCAACATCCAAACTGAACAACTTCTTTCTTGGCGGCGATTTCAATGTAAGAACAGGCACAAAAGGTACAGTGGAACAAAACTCAATTCCCCCAGCTTTTGTTGAAGTAATAAGATGATCTAAGGATTCTACATGTGACAGTAACTGCAACACTTTTATAGAATTTCTGGAGGATATTGGCGCATACATTTTGAATGGAAGAGGATTCAACGACAAAACTGGTGAATACACGTCCTTCTTACGCTGCATCACATGTTATACATGATTTTCTCGTAGGTTGCGAAACCTTCTCTGATCACATGCCTCTAATTTGCAAAATAAAATCATCGGAATCGATAACGAGCAAGAGTAATTTATGCGCCCTTCCTAGAATAAAGTGGTCAGAAAATAGATGCACTTCATACAAAACAAATCTCGAGTTACTTGTACCAGTAAAAATAACAGATACTAATAGCATTGAAGACCGTTGTAAATGTATTAAAAACTGATATACGAAGCAAACGGCGTACCTGTTATCTCAAAAATTAAGTTTGAGCCCAAGAAGCCTTGGTTTGACTTGGCTTGTTATTTTGCCAGGAAAACCGCATTTAAACACCTTAAAGCGTTTAGAAAACATAACCTAGATACCTGCAAAAATAATAACAATGCGTTAACAAGAATTACCGGAATTTGTGTAAAATAAAAAAGGAAGCTTATTTCCTAAACCTAGCAAATAGTTTAAAGTATGTTTATTCTGCCAGAGAGTGGTGAAAGATTGCCAGAGAAATAAGCGGGTTCTCTTTTAACACGTCAACTATTTTCAAAACTTACTGTCGACACCTTTAAACTCTGCTGATATCAGTACCGGCCCGCCTTAAATCATATCGCCTCAGTTGGACCGCATCATTGAGCTAGATGAAGTTTATTCTTCAATATCATCTTCTAAAGATCTTAAAGCCCCGGGTATCGATGGAATACCTTTCGAATTTTACAAAAATGCAAAATTCACAAATTATTTGTTGAAATATTTGAAACTGCAACCGTCCCCGACTCGTTTAAAAAATCGATTATTTATCCGCTCTTTAAGAAAGGAGATGCAAACGTGGTATCTAATTATAGAGGACTGTCCTTCCTTGACACACTCTATAAACTATTTACCACTGTTCTTCTAAATAGACCACTGATCTCTATAATACACTAGATAGTGGATTCCCTACAGAGTATAACAGTTTTTCTACTTCCAATTGAAGATGACAAGTACGAAGGCAACTCAACACTTTAGGTATGTTCAGTGAGGCTGAGAAGGCCAGTTCAAGTTGCTGAGATCTCAAAAATTCTACTACAACCGAAGAGAGGCAAAAACCAAAGTGGAATTTCTAAGAAAAAAAAAGCAAAAGAACCATCACTTGTTTGTAAATTTTATTTTTTGTAATTTAAAATAATTGTAAAAGTGAATTTAAAATATTTTAGTTGCAATTTTGTAAAAAAAATTTGCATTCATTATGTTATACAATTATACCGTTATACAAAAAAATAGGCAACTCAACATTATAACAATTCTCAAATGGCATCAACTTTCTTGTATGGATGCGCTATCCAGTGTATTATAGAGATCAGTGAAATAGACTAACGGCATGGTTAGAAGAATACAACATAATTAATGATTTTCAAGCTGCTTATAGATCTAACTATTCTATGGTTGATCAAGTTTATAATCTATCTTGTCTCATACAACTTCAAGTCAGCCAAAGGAAGAAAATCTATGCGTTTTTTATTCGCCTCAAAGCTTGAAGTCAATCTTGACTTGAAATAGTCATTTTTAGAAACGGTGGACGTAGAGCTGCTTGTGAGAAATGGTTTTTTAATGAAACGGAAGTAACAGTGTCAAACCAGTACAAATATCTGGGAGTTGTATTCACTCATAATTTGTCTTGGAACGAACATTTGGATAATAGGCTTGCCTCTTCAAAAAATTCAATAAATGCTACGTGGTCAAAACTGCTTGGAAATAAATCAGTCCAGCACTCAACTAAATTTAAAATTCACGATGCTGCTACAAGATCGAATATGTTGTACTGTGCTCAAGTTTGGGGATATAGCGAACACACTCAAGTTGAAAAGTTGCAACGTTTTTTTATAAAAAGATGTTTTTTTCTACCAGAGACGAAGCCGAACTATGCCTTACATATCAAAACTGGACTTCCCAAAATGGTTTTATAAAAAAATAAATAAAATAAATTTGATGGCACAACAGCTCATGAAGAACTAGGGCCTAGTGACTTACAACTCTCAACCATTCCTGTGTGCGTGTCTGCAGGAATGGAGGGGACCTACAGTTTATTGCCGAATCCGAACGGCTAACGAGCGGCACTTTTCTGTGACAGGAGATACTCTTAGAGGATTTGTCGATTCCTCGCAAGAGGCAGTAGCCGTTTTTTCTTTTAAATAAATAGGTGGCGAGGCTGGGGATCGAACCTTAGACCTCCGGCATGACAGTCCATGGCTCTAACCATCACGCCACGGCTACTACTCCCAAAATGGTTTTAACAACTCTAAAATTACATTTTTCTTATATACGGAAAACACTGCATTTTTCCAACGGTAGGCTACCCAGAATCCTGTCTGAAGCTATTATTAGTAAAAAGATCTTTTGGGCTAAGGAATGGTTGGATCTATTTCACGAAGTGTCGATGGATTTTTCTTTCACCACAAATTTGAACGAGTGGCAGAGATTCCATAAAATTCTATTGATAAAGCTTAAAGAAAAACATTGGAATGGTTTTATCAACAATGCCAATCAGTCCCAATTCCACGATGAATATTGCAACCTGCTTTACTCTGAAGTACCGAAATACTTTGATGACTCTCGTTGCGGACTACTAAACCTGAATGGAAGAGCCTTCCAAAAGGATACTTATGGTCTATGCACACTTTGCAACTTAGATGCTTCTGAAAATACCTATCACTTCGTTGGAGTCTGTCCCATCTTCAAAACGTATAGAAGGATATTTTTTGGAAATGATGTACTCTCCCGCTCACAATTTTTAAACATTCTTAATGGCAACTGCTACTTAAATCTTTACAAGTTTTTGAAAGTTTCACTAAAATATCGTTATCTAATCTAAAATGAATTTTCATAATTAATAAAACTGACTAAGCTAGAAATGTTAATCGTAACTTTTTTTAACCTGACAGGCAACTTTATGTTATTGTCATAAATAATTTTATACCAGCATTTAAAATGTTTTTATTAAATCCTTATTATGAAAATAAAATTACATCTATTTATCTATCTATCTATCTATCTATCTATCTACACACATTTTATTTTTAAACCATCATTTTTATAAGTTTTCCTGTGAGAAACATTATCCATTTTGGGAATTTAAAAATTTTCACTTTTGTACTTTTTCACTTTCTTGGCTTATAGCTTTAACTACATAAGCCATTTTTGCAAAATTACAAAAGTAAAAATATTTTTTTCCCACTTGCGCAGTTGTTTTGTGAAAAAGAATATACACATTTTTTTTAAACCAAAATTTAAGCTTTTTGCATCATTTTTATAAGTTTTCCAGTGAGAAATACTATCTCAAAATGAGTTTGAAAATTTTCATTTTTGTATTTTTTCACTTTTTTGGCTTATGTAGTTAAGACTTTATTCGTAAATTTCAGACAAGAAAATTTCGTCTGGAAATTCGGATGACAGTTGTTTGTGGTTGGGGAAGTGTAAAAGAGCTGAAGTGCTACCATTAAAAGTAATACTTACTTATTTGAATGAAAGAACTTTTTGTTAATTATTAATACTGCGTTTTCATTAGAGCAAATGAGGTAATTTCGTTCAAAATATCCAAATTCAATTCAAAATCATCTCATTTCCCAACAAATTCAAATTTCCAAATGAGGTAAATTCAACCAAATTTGCACGAAATTCGGTAGAAAATTACGTAAAACTTTTATGAACACACCCAAATGGATTCCATTCAACTTTTTCATTTAGGAACGACTAGAGTTAACAATAGTTAATCTGTCAAAAGAAAGGGATTGAAAAAAAAATTGAATTGTATTTGGAATGAATAACCAAGAAAAAATGTGATTGCAATAAATTTATTGCAAAAATAATTCTTAGGAACTCAAAATAACATGTGTAATATTTCCAAATTAAATTTCTTTACAGTATAGATCGAACAGAAATAAGTGCAATTTTCTTCATTGCTTATGGCACAGAATTTTTTGATAAAAAATTAACCAAATATAAAGAAGAAAATGCCGACAGAAAGAAAATGCATCAGAAAATAAAAGAAAACTATTCGAAAAATCAAATTCGACAAAAAAAATCGATTAAATTGATAAAACATATTTTAAATATTGAAAACAATTCCAAATCAAAAGGGCAAAACGTAAACAAAACATTCTCCATTGCATTTCAGCTGTATTTGACAGATCAACTATTTCAATTCATATCGAGTAAATGAGTTGGAAAAAGTTACAAAAAGTTACTTTTTGACACTTTTACTTTGGAATTTAGGAACGATTTTATGACGTCATAAAGTTACTCGAAGTAACTTTTCTGAATTAAAGGAACGACCGAAGTTAACTATAGTTAACTATAGTTAACCACAGTAACATAAACACCAGTGGACTAGCATGTGTGACAACATGGCATGATGAGAAATTTAACTGTAAACGGAACGTTGCTTTCACATGAATAGAACATGTGTGACAACATCACTATGATTGAAATTTTTGAGGCAGACGGATGGAAAAAAATGAATTTTTTTTTCAGATACTCTGCCATATTTTGTGTAAATATTGTATATATACATACAAACAAATCACCCCAAAACTCATTATATATCATAAAACCCATTTTTTCGCTTTTCTCTTAGATGTTTACTCTACGAGAATTTTTTCCGAATGAAAAAATGAACCAGGCTTGGCCAACATATGTTCACATTGGTTCTATGGCTTGACAACAGCGGCAAGTTTTCAAAATATTTCGAGCAACATGTGTGTCAAGCAGTTTGTTTTTGCGTTCGACTGATCACACATAAGTGGTTGTCATGCCATGCTGTCACACATGCCGGACCATGTGAACCCCCCTGATGAATAGATGTGAAATCCAACAACAATATAGCAGAGTGATGTGAAGATAAGTACTGTGAATGTGTGAGTTTTATACGGCCATTTTTACACATGCTTTCTCATTTTTTATCTCCTTAACAATCTCTTGTACCTTTCACACGAAGCAACAAAAACCCGGAGATTTTCTTTATTTTCCTTTTAAACTACCTTGGTTGAACGCACACAACCGTAGTGTGAAGAGAAACGTCAAAAAAATCTCCTGAATTTCTTGACCGGGGAGATTTCATTTCCCCCTCTTTCTTCCTGCCCTTCTCGCCTATGAACTAATTGTTGCCGGCAACTCAGTTGCCCTGTGTGAAAGGGGACTTATTGTTTGTCTTAAGCTTCGTATTCATTATGCGCGGCAAACCAACGAACATTGTTATGCGCATCAGCCGCGCAATATGAATACCGGGTTTCTACGCGCGGCAGCTCGAACATTTGTGCGGTCGAACATGCCGCGCATCGATCCATTCGTGATGGATTTTTGAAGCGCGGCAATGGTCGAACATGGTTTTACTCGCGCGCAGTTGAGACAGTAGTTTGTTTTGTGATTTGGGCACTAGCTACTAGCTGTCAATTGGATCGACTGCCGCGAGCGGCTGCCGCGGTTCATCAACTTTTTCTCAAAAAATGATATGCGTGGCAAATATCATGATTTGCCGCGGACGAACATGGTGCGCGCGGATGCCGCGCATAATGAATACGAAGCTTAATAGCCTACACCGAAGAAGAATCCAATGACAAAGAACGTTGCTCTATCCGTCAAGAAAACTGCTTTTCGAGAAGAGGCAAAAGAACTTTGACATTGGTGATTTGGTTTCTTGGCTTGGATTACTTTGGTTTCTTGTCAATTTTTGTCATCCATGATGTCTTGTCGTTCCTTTATGAACCCATCAAAGAGAATATAGTCTGAAAATAAAAAAAATCATATATTAAAAGAATTATCCAAAACAAAGTACGTAATTACTTGTTGATAGTTTCTGAAGTCAAGTAATGGGTATTCCACCGGCTGAGCAGTGATTGTGAAACCAAAAAGTGGAAGGTTTTAGTCCTCGGACCTAATGACACAATACAAAATAGGAAAAGAATTCTAAATCATCATTTAATTTTTAAATAAAAAAGAATTATTTACGATTAAGAACACTCACGAAATGGTATTCATTTTTATTACACTTTACGAAACACTTTGTTGCGGACGCCTGGCAATGGTAATCCATCCAGATGTTGTGACGGAACCTAGGAAGCAGCTAAAAACAAATAAAACATTGATAGGAAAAAGATATCTAAATACATAAATGGAAAATAACAAAATTAATTCTTACCTGTCTTGTCTGTGCCGTCCTTTCTTTTCACTTTCAGTTTTGTATTTGTTTACCTTCAACCTTCAGATGTCGAGTAGCCACAGATAGTATAGATATAAATAGGGACGTACGTAGGCAACGTGGACTTGTATGAGAGTGCACCACTGATCTCTATAATATACTGGATAGCGCATCCATACAAAAAAGTTGAAGCCAATAGAAGAATTGTTATACTGGCCACTCGTACACCAACTGTCAAAATAGATATAAACAAATATACCAAATATAACAATTTTGTGTTTTCAAGATGAGATGATGACAAGAACAAAAAAAAAGTTGTTTGAGGTTATTTTTTTTTTTGAAACAAACAAAATAAAATAGTCAGTCAGTCTTTTCATTTGTTTTTATTTTTATATTTTTTTTTTATATTTTAAACTTGTGAAAAGTGGAAACGAGATCCAGGCACACCGTAAGTTCGTCGAAAAATTTGGGCCTGGTCTGGACGATTATTAACAAGTAGATTTGCAGAACATTCTGCTTATACGAAACCTTCTCAAATGGAAAATAACGATCTTGTTGCAGCCATGGAACAAGACAAATTCATCATTAGAATGTCAAAGGATTCCCACTCACTGCTTGTAATATGGTTGAGAGTATGATTTGGGTAAAATCCGAAAGAAGTTTGTTTGAGTGTAATGGACTTGGCATGCTGGCTGAGTGCTCGGCTCGAGCTCGCCGGAAATGGGTGGGAACTTGTCCACACGACTCAAATCTCACCTATCACAATAAACAATTATCATGCCAAAAAGAACAAAAAAATATTTAATTCAATTGAGGATTGAGTTAAATAAAAATCGGACGGACGTTTACCACTAGAGGGTGCTGATGATGTTATCTCAGCTTGACCTGACCCACCCTACCTTGGAAGTTCATTGGCCTTCCCCTCGATACTCCGCTTACCTTATGTTCCAGCTCAGTTCATTCTCACCGATAAGTTTTAGTTACCGTCCGCATCCCCTGAAAATAAACAACTTAGCAAGCCATCAAGCTATGCGCTTGAAAAGAAAAAGATGTGTTTTCAACCATATCGGTGCAATTTACAATATAAAGTTTTATTAAGCATGAAATTGAATTAAAAATTCTATTTAAAGTTATAAAAAAAAAAGAAATAAATAATTTAATAGAAATATAATAAGTTTGGGTTGGCAACCCTGCACAAAAAGCCAAGCACTAGAATGTTTTAACAAAAAAAAGTAACAAAATAAAAAAAAAGAAAAATTAAGTATTTAGGAATTTTTTAAATATTTATGGCGGTATTTTACCTAGCTTCACCTTTTATTAATTTTTTTAAAATAAGTCTAAAATAAAAATCACCTTAACAAATACAACGAATTTGTTCGTTTCTAACCCTATCAGTTAACCCTGCCTGCATTGAGCTCAAATTAGGGAAGAGTATCTGAACAGGACAAACCAATCTTTATTACTTTATCTTTTTTTTTGAAAGGGAAACCAAATACTACTCCGCAGATTGCAAAAAAAAATAATTTTTGAAAGAAAATTCCCAATTACTTGAACAAGAAACGAATACAAGAAAAAAAAACCAAAAATTAATAAAGAAATTAAACTTTCTAAGAAAATAAATAACAACAAAAAAAAATATATTGCACCGAGCACAATAAAAAAATTATTTTTGAGTTTTCAACAATGTACAGGAACTCCGGAACCATCAATTTTAAGTAGGTTTATATATATAGGCATATAAACGTATATGCGCTTATATATACTTATATATATGCTCTTGCGTATATATATATATATAATTTTAAATCTTGGATGATTATTTTTGATTTTTTTTTTTTTGACTTTAAATATATTTAAAACAAATTTTAAACAAAAATATCAAAAATCAATTTCGACTTTTTTAATAAACGGAATAATCTGGACAAAATTCTTCTGGATAAATCCGTGGAATAAATTGGGCGGCGATCCCGACTCTTAATATCGTAGTCGGTGATCGCCAAACTGCTCTAAATCCTATTGTAAAAGAAAAAAAAAATCTATCACTTTTCATATATACGTATGTGTATGTAGGCAACTATATTTAAAAATTTTTCTTTTCTTTAATTTTATATAATTTTGAAATATATACTTTTACTTTTCATAATTTTAACTTTTTCTAACTTTTCATTCTTTTATCTCACTCACCAATTAACTATTCCAATTTGATATGAATGTGGGCGATTTTACACTCGCATGTAATTATATTTGTAGCTAAAGTGGTGCTATTTGCAGGTAGGTAGGTACTTCTGTAAGTATTTTTCTTATTTCACTTTTTTTTGCAGGTTAACACAATCAATTAACTTACTTTATTTACACTAAAAGTTAGCTTAAAATACTTAATTACTTTTTTTTTTCATTTAATCATTTTCTTGAGGAATGATTTTTTTTGGTTATTTCGTAATATTTGAAAATTTAAATTTCAACCACCGGTACACTTTAATTGCCGTCTAGAGCGCGCGGCAGTTGCTACAACTTTGATTATAGAATTAGATTTAGATTTCAAATTCTATCCGTTCCACGAACCCGTTCAGTTCAACGGATTAATCATACCATTTCAACCACCAATCAAATAGGTACGTTGCTCATCGGGCAATTGAAATAAAAACAAAAACAAAAAAATTCATTTCTTTAAATCGCTAAGAAATAGAACGATAGCTATAAGCGCCATCTATCATTTCATTATTTAAACAAAACACACGAAAATCGGCCATCATTCTTTTTCGGGCAGTGCAAGAAGAGATAAACATATATCCCATACATGAGATAACATGAGAAACAACAATCAAATCAAAACAAAATTTTCCAACATGGCCACAAGTTCGGCGGCGTCAATCAAAAAAAAAAAAACAAATTGGTGGTAAAAAAAAATAAAAAAAAACAAAAGAAGAATAAAGGAATTCGTAAACTGAAACCAGGTAAGCTAAAAAAAATAAATATTGAAAAATTAAAAGTAAACCCTAATTATTTATTCCTAGTTTTCAGAAATAATCAAAGGAAAACTTCTCATAGTCCAGGGGTGAATGTTAAGGCCGTCGGTCAATTTTAACACCATCTCAGCATACAACAAAAATTAGTGAGTACCAAAATTTATAAATGGATTTTTAATACAATAAACATGAATTTATGTTTCATTTGTACTTTCAGAGTTATCGGTCCTCACATTTGGATGGCAATGAAATACGTACCAACCCCAATTGCTGGTGACAGGTACTCAACCAAAATCAACAAATGTAAAGTTTGCGTAGGTAGATTAGAAAGAATCAAAACAAACTAATCTTTTAATTTTCCGTTTCTACCTACAGGTGTCCACAACAAAACACGGGGCTTGAAGGAGAACCCTTCGAAATCAAGGACGGTGGACGGACACACATGGTTTGTAATGAGAAACCATCCACCAGAAACAAAGATGCTTTGCAAGTCAACAACAAATCTCGGGAGTTGACGAGGATTTCTTAACCAAAGCAGGTACCGTGAAAAGGGACACCACAAGGATGTATGAGCCCTTTACATCATCCACCAGGAGCATTGTAAAATACAATGTGCAGTAGTAGAGCGGTGAGTACTACGAGTGAAAACCATAGAGATATTCTTAGATATAAAGTTTTAGATAGTTTTGTAGGTATTATTATCTGTTATTTATAAATTATAATAATTTAATCAGTTTCATAGGAAGGTAATTTAAGGAATAAAATATTTGCACGGGCACTGTGTCTCTTTAAATTTGATTTTTTTTTCTTTTTTTTTTTTCTTGTTTCGCTACGATTATGTTGTTGCTGTAAAGAAGGTGGTTCGTGATTTTAGTGATTGTTAGGTATATATGTATGTGTCAACGTGGGGAAGAACCTTCATAAGCCGGGCAATATACTTTCTTTATTCTTGTGCTTGAGATTTCTTAGGTAGTATTTTTGTTTATTTATGTGTTTTTTTTATAATTGGCGTTTGATGGATCGGTATCTTTCGGTTATGTAGACTAGGTATGTTATACAAAAAAAAAATTATCATTGGTGTTAAGCATGCTATAGACTACAGTGAATGAGTGAACGATTGAAGTATGAAACTAATAATTGAAGCATAATAAAAGAATAATAAATAAGCAATAAATTAATACAAAAATGGTAGTGAAAAATAATTATGAAATAAATGAATACTGAAAAAAAAAAAAAAACTATGAATAAATAAATAACGATAAAAAAAATAGTGGATGAACAATTAAGAAATTAATAAACTCACAAGAAAATAAATTAATATGAACAAACGATTAATTAAATGAACCAATAAATAATTTAACGGATAACAAAAATAAATTAACAAATAAATGATCTAATACGATCAAATAAATAAATAAATAAACGATTAAATAAATAAATTGACAGACAATTAAATAAATTATTGGAACGAACAATTAAATAAGTAGATTTAAAAGATAGGTAAATAAACAAATAAATAAATAAATTAACAGAAAAATAAATTAATTGAACAAATAAATAAATAAATAAATAAATAAATAAGCAAACGAAATAGAAAATAAATAAATAAATTTGGCTATAATAAATAAATAAATTTGACTAGGTATAAAAAAAATAATTATGAAATAAATGAATACTGAAAAAAAAAAAAAAACTATGAATAAATAAATAACGATAAAAAAAATAGTGGATGAACAATTAAGAAATTAATAAACTCACAAGAAAATAAATTAATATGAACAAACGATTAATTAAATGAACCAATAAATAATTTAACGGATAACAAAAATAAATTAACAAATAAATGATCTAATACGATCAAATAAATAAATAAATAAACGATTAAATAAATAAATTGACAGACAATTAAATAAATTATTGGAACGAACAATTAAATAAGTAGATTTAAAAGATAGGTAAATAAACAAATAAATAAATAAATTAACAGAAAAATAAATTAATTGAACAAATAAATAAATAAATAAATAAATAAATAAGCAAACGAAATAGAAAATAAATAAATAAATTTGGCTATAATAAATAAATAAATTTGACTAGGTATAATAAAGAAATAACTAAACTATGATAAATGAATAATAATAAATAAACTATAATAAATAAATAATTAAACTAAACTAAAACTAATATTGCAATCTTAACCTAAAATAAATTAACAAAAAATATCACAGGGTCTGAAGGACTACACTGTTTTAATAAACTAATTGATAAATTAAATAAATAATTAATAAATTAACACAAAACTAATATGGCAACAAATTAAATAAATAATACATAGTGTATTGAAAAGCTATGATACCAAAACAAAAATGATAGTGAGATATAGTCTCAAATTCATAGTTTACATTTATTTATAAATAAATAAATAAATAACAAAAATAAATTAATAAATAAATAATAAAAAGAAATAAATTAATAAATAAATAACAAAAAAAACCTGAGATTTATAATCTCATAAAAAAAGATTGGAATTAGAAAGTATTATACCAAGGACATAATTACAAAAAAAAATTAATCAAATAACTAAATGTTGCCATAACAATGAATCAAAAAAAAAATAAGTGGATTATAATTTAAACTCATTTCATTGTTTAATGTCTTTAGCATGAAAAACACCAATAGCTTTGCCGGATAAGTTTTCTAGTTCGTATAAATTTTTGCCGATAGATTTTACAACTCGACACTTGACGAATTTCGGGCATAATTTGGCACTAAGGTATTTCGAACTGTCACTAAGGACAAAATTTCTTCGAAATACCTCTTGTCCAGGTAGGAAACGTATATTTCGTGTACGAGTGTTATATTTTTGGGCACTCTTTTCATTCGCTTTAGCTATACTTTCTTTGATTTTATTCCGCATAATTTGTAAGCGCGTATGTCGTGATAGGGTCATAAATTCGCCATCTTCTAATGAATTTAACTTTTCCGCCAGCTCATAACAACTTCCGTGAGTCATCATATTTAACCCAAAAAGTGCAAAGTATGGTGACACACCAGTTGCAGTGTGAACCGAACTTCTTAGAGCGCATGCTATGTCACTCAAGTGAAGATCCCAATCTCTCTGATCTTCTTTCAAATAGGAACGTATTGCAGCTAAAAGAGTTCGATTCACTCTCTCTGATGCATTTGATTGAGGAGAGTAATTCGCGGTTTTAAAATGTCGAATACCGTATGTTTTCATAAAATTTTGAAAATCTTTCGATAGAAACTGTTTTCCATTGTCGGAGTGGATTACTTGTGGCACTCCGAACATGGTGAAGATATTTTCTTGTAAATATTTAATTATGCTTGATGTATTGGCATTTCTTAAAGATTTTAAAAAGACGAATTTTGATAAATGATCAAGGACAATAAAGACAAAACTGTTACCGGACCTAGAACGCGGATAAGGACCTAAAAAATCAACGTACAATTTTTGAAAGGGACGATCGACGCAGTAATTACTAGACATAGGTGGACGCAGGACTTGATTAGACGGTTTACATTGAGTACAAGTGTCACATTTTGCAATATACTCGCGTATTTGGACCGTCATGTTTGGCCAATAAAAATACTCGCGAATTCTTTGAAGAGTTTTTCCTACTCCACCATGAGCAACCTGTGGGGGATTATGGGCACGAACGATAATGTCGTTAGTTAACCCTGAAGGTACCCATAACCTCCAAGTATGTTCTACGGTATAGGGATCATCATATTTTGGAAAACCACGCTTATACAAAAAGTGATCTTCGATTTTCAAATCAGGCAGACGGTCTTGATTATCTTCAACCGTTTTAAGTAAACTAAGATACTCATCGCTTTCAAATTCTTTCGAACTCAAGTCTATTAAAGGTGCTATGTTTTGAATATTTATGCTCTCTACTTCCATATATACTCTGGATAAGGCATCAGGCACAACATTTAAAGATCCTTTTCGATGTTCGATATCGAATGAAAACGCTTGCAATTGAAGACTCCATCGAGCCAGTTTGCCACTCAGGTCTTTAAGACTCATAAGCCATTTCAAACTGGAATGGTCTGTTATGACCGTAAACAGCATTCCCTCCACATATGGTCTAAATTTTTGAACAGCTAAAACCGCTGCAAGGCATTCTTTCTCGGTAACGCTATAATTTTTTTGACATTTATTCAATTTTTGCGAAAAGAAGGAGATAGGTAACTCTTCCTCGGCGTCATTTTTCTGAAAAAGCACCGCCCCTACACCTGTGTCAGATGCATCACACTGGATGTAAAATCGCCTCGTAAAATCCGGATGCGATAATACTGGGGCGGTTATTAAGGCCTTCTTCAACTTCTCAAATGCCTCCAGAGCTTCTTCCGTCATTTTAAACTTTTTGTTGGACTTTTTCAGAGTGTCGGTGATTGGAGCCGTCAAGGACGAAAATTCCCGTATAAACCTACGGTACCACCCTGCTAGACCAAGCAGTCTGCGAACCTGTTTTGTGGTTTTTGGGATCGGAAAATTTTCGATCGCCTCAACTTTAGCGGGGTCTGTCCTGATGTTCCCACCACCAACGATGAAGCCCAGGTACTTCAATTCCTTGAAGCAGAATTTTGACTTCGAAACGTTGATGGTGAGGCCAGCTTTGTTGAGGCACGCAGCAACTTCGTCCAGCAGTGTGATGTGTGTCTCAAAATCCGGAGCGATGACGAGCAGATCATCGAGGTAGACGAAGACACGATCCCGTAACCTTGAGGGAATGACCTTGTCCATCAACTGGCATAACCTTTGGGCTGCATTGCACAATCCAAAGGGCATGACGGTAAAATGGTACAAGGGCCGTCCCGGTATTGTGAAGGCAGTCTTCTCCCTACTTTGCTCATCCAACGGAATTTGCCAGAACGCGTCTTTGAGATCGATACTACTAATAAAAATAGTATCGTGGAGACGACTGAAGATGCCTTCGAGATTGGGGAGAGGATATGCATTTTTTTTCGTGAGGGAGTTCAGCTTACGCGAGTCCAGACACAGACGATTTTTGCCGGGTTTCTGTATCAGGACCACTGGCGAACTCCAAGGGCTCTCACTCTCTTCAATAACTCCAAGGCTCAACATTCTGTCTATCTCGGCATACATTAAGGCTTGTATCGCTGGAGAGACGGTGACGCTGTTTCACTGGAACCGCATCTCCAGTCTCGATGACGTGCTCGACAAGAGTCGTTTTTCCGAGGCCGTACCTGGTATAACACCGAAATTTTCGCCTGACAGCGTCCAATCTCGATTCTTGCTCTGGAGACAGTTGGTGAGTATCTAAAGTATCCTCAACACCACTTGTTTTAATTTCGCTGACTATTCCAGGTGCAAGTTTGAATGCCTTCCAGAAATCGACGCCGAGGTAGAGTTCCTGATCCAAGTTTGGCACGAGGTAAAAGGTGATTTTATTATTCATGTTTTTATATTGTACATCTATGTTGATTTTACCAATTATGGTTTGGGCTTTTCCATCTGCAGTCTTTACATTAGATGCAAATGGAGAAGTTTTAACATTTAAATCTTTAATAAAGTCTCTACAACCTTTGCCAAGAATGCTGATGCTTGCACCACTGTCAAGCAGACCTAGCATTTCCTTTTCGGCAATTTTTATTTTGGCATATGGCCTAGGATCTCCAGAAACATCTATTACAGTAGATAGTAGGTTGCATCTTAATTGTTTTCTGATCTTGTATCTATTTCTAGCTTTAATAATTTTATTTTTAACAGTACCATTGAAAATCCTTTCTTTGGCATTGTTGTATTCTTGAATCCGTACATGTAACGGTTTAATATAACTAAATTTAACATTTCTATCATTAATTGCTTCTTTATCATTTTTCTTATCTCTTTTCAAAATTATAACTTTACGTTCTTCAATATTATTCAAAAATTGGTTACCTATAGGTTTTGTTGGTTCGTTGTATCGGGGACTTGTGTCGAACGCGATTCCCCCGTCAAAATCGCGCTCTTCTTCCTGTTTTCCGGTTTACACCTGGGACAGTTAGAACAGATAACATTTTCTTCTCCACATCGAAAACAAAAAATGTTTTGTTTGGGTGACGGACACTCCCAATATAAATGACCATTCACCTTGCAGTTCCAGCAGTTCAGAACTTTGTTCGCTGGCCTAGGTCTATTAATATTTATATAATTCACCGCTGCGAGATGATCTTCATATTGTTTTGAATCATCTTCATAATATTGAAGTTCATTTGCTATCATTTTGGGCGGTTGTCTATACTGCCTGGTATTAAAATGTTCTTTAGTAGGAAATGCATTTTCAGCTTCTTTGCATGCGAACCTTAATTGGTCTAACGAAAATATTGTCATCGGATAAACTAACTTGCCAATTTTATCGTTAAGATTTCTTTTTAGCATCTTAATTAGTTCACATTCAGGGATTGGTATCTTCAGTTGAGATTTGATCTTCGAAATTGCGGTGAAGAAATTCTCACAGGTTTCAAAAGCACCTTGTTTCCGATCTGCCAATTCTCGCATGATCTCATAGTCAGATTTTGCATTTCTGAAATGAAGCAATAATGCTTCACGGAGCATTGGCCAATCAGGTCTATAATTCGATCTTTGAAACTCCCAATACCAATCCTGTGCTGTACCTGAAAGCGTAAGGTGAAATTGTTTTAGAATTTCAGGCCAAGGACACGCATATTGTATTTGGAGAGTTTCCAAACGGAAGATAAAATCTTCGACGGTTAAATTTTCAGGTTTTCCGTCGAATTTAAGACCCCATCGGTCTACTTTAATTACATCGCGATACCCTCTATGAAAATTTCGACTCATATCGTAATATGAATTTTGGGGACTTTGAGGTTGATAACCATCGAAATATCTAAAATCTGGTGGATTTTGCGAAAAATGAGTTTGTGGATTATTGTTAGGATTATTTATTTGATTGAAATGATTTATTGGTTGTGGAATTTGAAATGATGGATTGTGATTCGGATTATTGATTGGTTGGAAAGTATTTATTGATTGTGGTATTTTAGCAGAATGATTATATTGGACATTTTGAGCTGTAGGTAGTAATAACTGTTCTTGTTGATATTGTTGTTGGGGATATTGATGCTGATATGTTTGAGGTTGTGACGGTTTTTGCGATTGTTGTTGTTGGTTAGATTGTTTTTGTTGCCTTTGTGGCACGGGTTTTCTGAAAGCAGACATATTTGAAGGTTTAGGAACGGTTGGTTTAGGAACAGTATTTTCCTGATTAACCAATGGACGCGTTGCCGAATTAATTTCACCCAAAAATTCTATGAAATTATCTTTCATAATTTGTTTGATGCTATCCGAGATATCTGATTTCATAGATTCAGCATATGATGAAAATGCATTAACTATAGCTAAGTTGACATAAGCTTTAATGTCGTTAGGCACTTCTTCTGTAGGATTAGCACTTCTTTCCGTCCGGCTTCCATTTTGCAATATTTCTTGATTGCGAATAGTTTGAATACTGTTATCAAAGTCGATAGAACCTGCCCCTACATTGCTAAGACTACTGAAAGACGGAGCCGAAATGGAATCTATATCTATAGAACCATTCGAGTGTTCACCACTCTCCGGAATATTGGGCAAAGAACTTTGATTGACAACAACTGGAATTGGTGTTCTTTGAACACGAGGGGTTGGAAGGATATTGAAATTATTCATGATGTTATTGGTTGATGTACTCGGAATATTGTTTGAATTTGATGAAAATCTCGTTTCCTGACCTGAACTTTCAACAATGTTTTCGCCTGTTGATTGGGGTCGATCCGATTGATTGGAGGGTCGTGGAACGGGATTAGAATCTGAAAGTGATTGATTTTTTCCAATATTGTTGGAATCTGTTTGCCGAACAATCGGACTTAAACTGTATAACAACCTTTCTTGTTCGGTTGGGTTTAATCTACTCGAAGATCTAGTACCTTTCTTTTTTATAGTACCTGTTTTGGAAATTTGACTGTTTTTGTCTTTAGCTGTTGAGTCCATTTAAATAATGTATGTTTTAAATATATATAGTGTTTGTAACTAAAGGAAAATATTTTAGTTTTTAAGTATGTATATCGAAATAGGTTTAAGATTTTTAGAATTTAAGAAAAGGTAATATATTTATAAGTTTTATAACCTAATAAATTTAATTTTTAAATATTATATTTTTAATATAATTTGTACCAATCTTACCAACAAATTTAAAAAAAAATGTGTTTTAAATTTTGTATTTTGCGAAAAAAAAAAATGAAAAGTAATTGTAAATTTTTGAAAGTTACTTTAAATATTACTAAATTTGTTTAAACTTAGCTTTAAAGTTTTTATTAAATAGGTAATTTTTTTTGCTATTATATTTTTCTTTTTCAATAAACTTGAAAAAAAAATTCCAATAATTTTGAATTGTTTTATTTCGTTTTATATTTTTTTTTTTGGGTTTTGTACATGTAACATGGCGGGGATACTTCGGGCAACTTTTTCGGCGGAAGTAGTTTTGACGAAGTATGAACTGAGCTGAAAAAGGTAGCTATTTTATGACACTAGTAGACGGACTCGTTGAAAAAAAAATTCCCTCTTAGTGGTAAATAGTTATACATAAATTTAACATAGGACAAAATAATTGCTATCTGGCAGATCCCGCAATTCTAGACAAGCCTGCGGCTTTTGCTAGAAGACTTGAAGCTGTCAGATAAGCAGAACATAGAAGGGTAGAAGAAAATGAAAAAAAAAGAAATTGTGCAACAGTAGTGACATTTCGTCAACTTACATGGCCACAATTCTTTGAGGAGAAAAAACGAGACAAATGAGTGAAAAATAAAAATAGAGAGATAGAAAAGAAAAATGTTAACGCTTAAGGATGGGTTAAAACGAACAAAACGCGGTTTTATTATAATTGTCATCATCATCTTGTTATCTCGTCGCAAGTGAAAAGGTTTGTTTGAAACTTTCCTTGTTCACGACATACGAGTTACCGATGATGAAGACAGTTACAATTAGAAGATAGAAAAGTTGGGAAAAGGAAAACAAAAACGAAGACTCACGTTGTGGGCGCCATTTGTAATAGGTTTGAAATTTATAAATTTTGATAGAAGATTGTCTGAGTGTATTGGACTTGGCATGCTGGCTGAGTGCTCGGCTCGAGCTCGCCGGAAATGGGTGGGAACTTGTCCACACGACTCAAATCTCACCTATCACAATAAACAATTATCATGCCAAAAAGAACAAAAAAATATTTAATTCAATTGAGGATTGAGTTAAATAAAAATCGGACGGACGTTTACCACTAGAGGGTGCTGATGATGTTATCTCAGCTTGACCTGACCCACCCTACCTTGGAAGTTCATTGGCCTTCCCCTCGATACTCCGCTTACCTTATGTTCCAGCTCAGTTCATTCTCACCGATAAGTTTTAGTTACCGTCCGCATCCCCTGAAAATAAACAACTTAGCAAGCCATCAAGCTATGCGCTTGAAAAGAAAAAGATGTGTTTTCAACCATATCGGTGCAATTTACAATATAAAGTTTTATTAAGCATGAAATTGAATTAAAAATTCTATTTAAAGTTATAAAAAAAAAGAAATAAATAATTTAATAGAAATATAATAAGTTTGGGTTGGCAACCCTGCACAAAAAGCCAAGCACTAGAATGTTTTAACAAAAAAAAGTAACAAAATAAAAAAAAAGAAAAATTAAGTATTTAGGAATTTTTTAAATATTTATGGCGGTATTTTACCTAGCTTCACCTTTTATTAATTTTTTTAAAATAAGTCTAAAATAAAAATCACCTTAACAAATACAACGAATTTGTTCGTTTCTAACCCTATCAGTTAACCCTGCCTGCATTGAGCTCAAATTAGGGAAGAGTATCTGAACAGGACAAACCAATCTTTATTACTTTATCTTTTTTTTTGAAAGGGAAACCAAATACTACTCCGCAGATTGCAAAAAAAAATAATTTTTGAAAGAAAATTCCCAATTACTTGAACAAGAAACGAATACAAGAAAAAAAAACCAAAAATTAATAAAGAAATTAAACTTTCTAAGAAAATAAATAACAACAAAAAAAAATATATTGCACCGAGCACAATAAAAAAGTTATTTTTGAGTTTTCAACAATGTACAGGAACTCCGGAACCATCAATTTTAAGTAGGTTTATATATATAGGCATATAAACGTATATGCGCTTATATATACTTATATATATGCTCTTGCGTATATATATATATATAATTTTAAATCTTGGATGATTATTTTTGATTTTTTTTTTTTTGACTTTAAATATATTTAAAACAAATTTTAAACAAAAATATCAAAAATCAATTTCGACTTTTTTAATAAACGGAATAATCTGGACAAAATTCTTCTGGATAAATCCGTGGAATAAATTGGGCGGCGATCCCGACTCTTAATATCGTAGTCGGTGATCGCCAAACTGCTCTAAATCCTATTGTAAAAGATAAAAAAAATCTATCACTTTTCATATATACGTATGTGTATGTAGGCAACTATATTTAAAAATTTTTCTTTTCTTTAATTTTATATAATTTTGAAATATATACTTTTACTTTTCATAATTTTAACTTTTTCTAACTTTTCATTCTTTTATCTCACTCACCAATTAACTATTCCAATTTGATATGAATGTGGGCGATTTTACACTCGCATGTAATTATATTTGTAGCTAAAGTGGTGCTATTTGCAGGTAGGTAGGTACTTCTGTAAGTATTTTTCTTATTTCACTTTTTTTTGCAGGTTAACACAATCAATTAACTTACTTTATTTACACTAAAAGTTAGCTTAAAATACTTAATTACTTTTTTTTTTCATTTAATCATTTTCTTGAGGAATGATTTTTTTTGGTTATTTCGTAATATTTGAAAATTTAAATTTCAACCACCGGTACACTTTAATTGCCGTCTAGAGCGCGCGGCAGTTGCTACAACTTTGATTATAGAATTAGATTTAGATTTCAAATTCTATCCGTTCCACGAACCCGTTCAGTTCAACGGATTAATCATACCATTTCAACCACCAATCAAATAGGTACGTTGCTCATCGGGCAATTGAAATAAAAACAAAAACAAAAAAATTCATTTCTTTAAATCGCTAAGAAATAGAACGATAGCTATAAGCGCCATCTATCATTTCATTATTTAAACAAAACACACGAAAATCGGCCATCATTCTTTTTCGGGCAGTGCAAGAAGAGATAAACATATATCCCATACATGAGATAACATGAGAAACAACAATCAAATCAAAACAAAATTCTCCAACATGGCCACAAGTTCGGCGGCGTCAATCAAAAAAAAAAAAACAAATTGGTGGTAAAAAAAAATAAAAAAAAACAAAAGAAGAATAAAGGAATTCGTAAACTGAAACCAGGTAAGCTAAAAAAAATAAATATTGAAAAATTAAAAGTAAACCCTAATCATTTATTCCTAGTTTTCAGAAATAATCAAAGGAAAACTTCTCATAGTCCAGGGGTGAATGTTAAGGCCGTCGGTCAATTTTAACACCATCTCAGCATACAACAAAAATTAGTGAGTACCAAAATTTATAAATGGATTTTTAATACAATAAACATGAATTTATGTTTCATTTGTACTTTCAGAGTTATCGGTCCTCACATTTGGATGGCAATGAAATACGTACCAACCCCAATTGCTGGTGACAGGTACTCAACCAAAATCAACAAATGTATAGTTTGCGTAGGTAGATTAGAAAGAATCAAAACAAACTAATCTTTTAATTTTCCGTTTCTACCTACAGGTGTCCACAACATGCTCAAGAGACAAATACAGGATAAGAAGCTGGAAATTCTCGCTCAGATTGTGACTAAGTATCTCCTAATTGATACTTACGAAGGAACAGCACGCAGCATTCATTTTCATTTCCATTCATTAAAGAAACCCCAAAACTTTCTTTGAATATTTAAATTTTAAAAAAAACTGAAAAAGGTTTTGGGGTTTCTTTAGTGAATGGAGAGTGCCACAAATGTGGTTGATACCATTTTGGAATCTGCTCTCAATGCCTTTAAAAGGAGCATAAAAAGTTTTGATTCCAAAGCTCTATAAAAAAATTAAACCTTGGAGTACACTTGTAGTAGGTCATTATTGAATTACAGAGAAAGCAACAAAACTTAGTACTTTATTGTCCTGGCGAAGAGCCTCGCCTATTATTGCACCCGCTGTGCCATCGCACCGAGCCTTGCTGCGTGCTGTTCCTTCGTAAGTATCAGTTAGGAGATACTTAGTCACGATCTGAGCGAGAATTTCCAGCTTCTTATCCTGTATTGGCTCTTGAACAGTAAGTGGGAATCCTTTGACATTCTAATGATGAATTTGTCTTGTTCCATGGCTGCAACAAGATCGTTATTTTCCATTTGAGAAGGTTTCGTATAAGCAGAATGTTCTGCAAATCTACTTGTTAATAATCGTCCAGACCAGGCCCAAATTTTTCGACGAACTTGCGGCGTGTCTGGATCTGGTTTTCACTTTTGACAAGTTTAAAAAATGTTTTTTACCAATATCGGATACAACACAAATAAAAAAACGAAAAGACTGACTGACTATTTTATTTTGTTGGTTTCACAAAAAAAAATAACCTCAAACTACTTTTTTTTGTTTCACATAGATGTCAAAATTGGCCACTCAGCCACCTTATGTCATCTTCAATTGGAATGATAAAAACTGTTATACTTGAATGGTATACACTATCCAGTATATTATAGAAATCAGTGGAGTGCACGCACATGCAAAAACTATTTAGTCGTCGATTCGAGCAAACTAACAAGTTTGCGTTTTGAAGGCTGTTTCACAATGCGACGAGAAAACTAGACGTCAGTGTGACGAGATCTCTTCGCAGTTTCTCTCTCTTAAAAAAGAATTTTAAACAGTGAAATAATACATAATCAAGCATTTCTCGTCATCTCGTCACGTCATAAAGTTCGAAAAATTGAAAAAAAGACGCAACGTGACGACGAGAAATACTTTATTATGTATTTTTTCGTTGTTTGAAATTCGTTTTAAAGAGAAAACAACTGTGAAGAGATCTCGTTACGCTGACGTCTCATTTTCTCGTCGCATTGTGAAACAGCCTTTACACAAATTTAACGAGTGCCCCAAATGAATTCTTCAATTTGTAACACACCGAATTATATGCGCGCTCATTAAACCAAATAATTAAACTTTTTTCTTTGAGGGCAAGAGAGAAAGTCGCTGCACTCAATATTTGCCTTTCACATGAAATTCATAGGGAACAGAACCGCCGTACATCCCAATTTCACTTGTTTTCTCTTTCATCTGTTGATTGCGAAGATTGAACTGTTGCTCCAACTGAAAAAAAACTCCTGTATCCTATGTGATTAAACGTAGATCAGATTAAACGTACATCAATGCGAAGTGAAATTCAAACCAAAATGAAACACCAATAAATCTCGCGTCGAAAGGCTTGCAAAGAAAACAATTTCTGTTTTATATTTGGTTTAGATAAGTCCGTTGAATTATATTTACTTTGGGACAATTTTTTTTTCCTCCTAGTCGCTTAAATGATTTTATTTAATTATATTGTAACGAAGAAATTACCACCTAACTACTTTCGGAACAAACAAAGAGCCAAGAATAAAAATACCCTTATCGAAGACAACAACCATCTATAAAATTTCCCGAGAGAACGCACCATCTCTCTCTGGAGGAAAATGCGCTGAATGGAAGAGTGGAGAGAACACCATCTGACAGTGCTGGAATGGAATCTTCTAGATAGTTTTTGTGCCAGTACTTTCGAGTAGAGTCTCAATATTTGCCTTTTACATGAAATTCATAGGGAACAGAACCGCCGTACATCCCAATTTCACTTGTTTTCTCTTTCATCTGTTGATTGCGAAGATTGAACTGTTGCTCCAACTGAAAAAAAAATCCTGTATCCTATGTGATTAAACGTAGATCAGATTAAACGTACATCAATGCGAAGTGAAATTCAAACCGAAATGAAACACCAATAAATCTCGCGTCGAAAGGCTTGCAAAGAAAATAATTTCTGTTTTATATTTGGTTTAGATAAGTCCGTTGAATTATATTTACTTTGAGACAAATTTCTTTCCTCCTAGTCGCTTAAATGATTTTATTTAATTATATTGTAACGAAGAAATCACCACCTAACTACTTTCGGAACAAACAAAGAGCCAAGAATAAAAATACCCTTATCGAAGACAACAACCATCTATAAAATTTCCCGAGAGAACGCACCATCTCTCTCCGGAGGAAAATGCGCTGAATGGAAGAGTGGAGAGAACACCATCTGACAGTGCTGGAATGGAATCTTCTAGATAGTTTTTGTGCCAGTACTTTCGAGTAGAGTCTCGAACCTCTCAGCTCACTATATAAGGAGAAACTTTTTGAGCACAGACACAGTTTATTTTTGAAAGCGAAAGTGTAAAGTTTGAAGTTTAAAGTATCCGGAAGTGAATTTAAGTTGCATACTATTGAGATTGATGATTAATAAAATATTTGAAAAGAAGTAAAGTGTGTTTAATTTAAAAGGAAATAATTGACTATTGACAGTTAAAAAGAAATAAGTTGTATATCGAACCGTGGTAAAACGTTACATTGGTGTCAGAATAAGGGATAAAACTTATTTTATCTGTGCATTTAAGTAAATTAACTTAAAATAAAAAGTGCGTGTGTTTTTTTTTTAAATAAATAAACAGACAATGGGTAAAATTTTGAATGATTCAAATTGTGTTGAACTTAAAGCAGAACTAAATAAACGAGGTCTTCCTACTGCTGGATCAAAAATTGACCTCATTATTCGTCTGCAGGAACATTTAAGACAACAAGGTGAAAACCCAGACACGTTGGTTTAACGATTGAAATGGAGGAAGAGCAAGTAAGTACTAGTTCAGTTATGACCAATATGATGGCTCTGCTGCTCGCCCAGTTTGAAGAGCAAAGAAAAGAACAAAAGAAGCTTCTCGAAGAGCAAAGAAAAGAACAAAAGAACCTTCTCGAAGAGCAAAGAAGAGAACAAAAGAATGAACAAAATAATCTTCTCGAACAAATGGAAAAACAAAGTGTTGAGCAAAAGAAAAACAAGAAAAGAAGCTTCTTGAACGATTTGAGGAACAGAAAATTCTTCTCGACGGTAAGCTCGATACTTTTGAGAACAAATTTGTTGCTCTTGAAGAACGTGTCGAAAAACAATTTTCGAAAGTAGACACAAAGCTCGAGGAAGTTCAAGAAAATTTCGAAAACAGAATTCAAAGCATTACGAACGAATTGGACAAAGTTCGAAAAATGAAAAAATGAAGATTCGAGAAAGTTCTGGCGACTTTGTAAAGCAAAAGGAAATGCATCCGCCAACCTTTGATGGACAAACTTCTTGGTCGATCTACAAAAAGCAGTTTGAGGCAGCCGCAGCAACAAATGGCTGGGATGATGAAGACAAATTTATAGCTCTGACGCTTGCCCTTAGGGGACCTGCTGCTGAATTATTGCAAACCTTACCAGTAGACAAGAACGGCAACTTCACGGCTCTTGTACAGGCCATTGACAAACGTTTTGGAGATGGTCATATGCAAGAAGTCTTCCGCGTCCAACTCAATACCAGAGTCCAGAAAAGAGGAGAAGGTCTGCAACAACTTCAAGCAGATATCGAACGGCTGGCTCACATGGCATATCCAACTACAGGAGAGGAAATAATAAACTAGTTCGCAACAGAAGCATTTGACGCGCTGTATCCGACATCAACCTTCAGCGAGCGATTCGAACTACCGGAAAACGCACTTTTCCTGAAGCATTGGCGTTCGCTCTAACTATGGAAGCAGCAGAACAAGCATCTCGAGAAGTTTTTCGGGTAAGAGAAATAGAAGTTGAAGAATGCTCCTGTCAGAGAATCGCATTCCAAAGAAATCAGCGAAACGGACCTGTTCGATGCTGGAACTGTAATAATACCGGACATCTTCAGTGGCAGTGCAGATTGCCACCAAGAAAAGCTACATGTCACCATTGTGGAAACAGAGAAAACAACAGAGAACAACGTGGCAATTACACAAACGCTCCTCTTACTCGACTTGTTCCACAACCAGAAAAACAGGTAAGACGTATCGATGGCCCCAGAACCACTGTCCAGGTCTCACAGACTAAACGAAACAACAAAAGTATGACTGTGGAGGCAACATTAAACGGGAAGAAACACGTGGCTACAATCGACACTGGTGCCACTGCCTCCATTGTAAGAAGGGACTTGGTCAAGATGACATGGCTGCATAACACCAATAGCTATCGTCTGAAAACTGCTACAGGTGTATGGAGAAGTTCGTCTTCCGATTCGTTTGGCAGAACTGGAGTTTTCACATCTGTTTTTGGTAGCAGATATATGTGACGAGTGCATCATTGGAATCGACTTCATGAAAGAACATGTAATAATTCTGGATATTGGTAAGCAAGTTCTTAGTTATCAAAATGTAGAGATTCCTATGGTTTATGGTGACGAAAAATCATCAACTCTAAGAAGTGTCATCAAAGAAGACATATGCTTGCCGTCTTCTTCTGAAGTGTTCGTTTGGGCTAAAATAAAAGGCGATTTGGGTGGTCATCGATACCTCATGGTGGAACCAGATACTAACCAAGGCTCCCAAAACATCATCGTTGGGAAGACTCTTGTGGCACCAAAGAACAACATGGTACCTGTACGGATTCTGAACATCAAACCATACGAAGTTAAGTTGAGAAAAGGAGAAATAGTCGGAAAATGTGAACCTGTGTCAGCGATAACTAAGATCACAGAAGAGGACACGAAGAAGCCTGCGAACTCCGAACAACTAAAGGCAAAAATCCTTAACTCAACCAATCTGAGTCAACATCAACTAAGTATTGCTGGTAGCCTTCTTCATGAGTATGCTGACATATTTTCTTCATCCAGTGGGCAGTATGGTCGAACACAACTTGTGCAGCACCAGATCGACACAGGAGACGCCAGACCGATTCGTCAACCTGCAAGACGTCTGCCCTTAGCCAAACAAACCGAAGTTGAAGAGATGATATCGAGCATGAAGAAAGATGGGCTGATCGAAAACTCTAAAAGCTCTTGGGCATCGCCAGTGGTCCTTGTCAAAAAGAAGGACGGAAGCACTCGATTTTGTGTGGACTACAGACGACTACAGGCTGAACGATGTGACAAAGAAAGACAGCTATCCTCTGCCCAGAATCAGCGATACTTTAGATGCAATGGAAGGTGCTAAATGGTTCTCTACATTAGACCTAAAGAGCGGCTACTGGCAGGTAGAAATTCACCCAGTAGATCGTGAAAAGACAGCTTTCTCCACAGCAAATGGTCTGTGGCAATTTAAAGTGATGCCATTTGGACTGTGCAACGCTCCGGCTACATTTGAGCGTTTGATGGAATGCGTTTTACAAGGACTTACTTGGAAATCTTGCCTGGTCTACTTGGACGATGTCATCGTGTATGGGAAAACATTTGAAGAACATTGTGACAACCTGAAAGCTGTATTCCAGAGGCTTCGAGAAGCACACCTCAAGCTTAATCCAGACAAATGTGCTCTTTACAAGACCGAAGTTAAATATTTGGGACACATCATCTCATCCCAAGGAGTAAAGACTGATCCTGAAAAAGTTGACACTGTGAAGAATTGGCCAACACCACAGGACAAACATCAACTCCGAAGCTTCCTTGGCCTAGCTACTTATTACCGGCGTTTTGTGAAGAATTTTGCTGGAATTGCCAAAAGCTTGCATCAGCTTACGGAAAAGGGAACGCCGTTCAAATGGTCAGGTGAGTGTGAGAAAAGCTTTCAGAAACTAAAGCTGCGTTTATGTAATGCTCCTGTGCTCACCTATCCGACCCCGGGAAAAACTTTCATTGTTGACGCGGATGCAAGTAATGTTGGAATTGGAGCTGTATTGTCACAAGTCCACGATGGAGAAGAAAAGGTTGTCGCCTACTACAGTAAGGTACTTTCAAAGCCAGAACGGAATTATTGTGTGACCAGAAGGGAACTCCTAGCTCTGATCTTGGCAACAAAGCACTTCCATAAGTATATCTATGGACAGAAGTTCCTTCTGCGAACAGACCATGGCGCACTCAACTGGCTTTTGAATTTTAAAAATCCTGAAGGTCAAGTAGCAAGGTGGATCGAAAGACTACAGACATATGACTATCAGATTCAACATCGAAGAGGAAAGTTGCATTCAAACGCAGACGCATTGTCTCGAAGACCTTGCAAACAGGACTGCAAACATTGCACACGCCAAGAAGAAAAGGAGACAGTCGCCGTCCAACGCATGAGAGCTGATCCAATTTACGGTTGGAGTAATGAAGAACTAAGGACTGCCCAACAAGAAGACTCGGATATAGAGCCCATTCTTGCGTGGAAAGAACACCAAGAAAAACCAGAGTGGTGTGACATCTCCGACAGAAGTCCGGCCCTGAAAGCATATTGGGCACAATGGGACTCGCTTCATGTGGAAGAAGGTATTCTAAGGCGTAAGTGGGAATCCGCAGACGGTAAATCCTATGTGATGCAGCTGGTCGTTCATCGGTCCAAGGTTAATGATGTTCTTCGAGAGATGCATGACGGAGCTTCCGGAGGTCATTTGGGAGTCAATAAGACTTTGGAAAAGATACGACAACGGTTCTACTGGCTACATGCAAGAGAGGACGTCGAAAAGTGGTGCCGAAAATGTGATACTTGTGCTGCTAGCAAAGGCCCAGGTAGGAAGCTTCAAAGTAAAATGCAACAATACAACGTAGGCACGCCTTTCGAGAGAATTGCAGTAGACGTCGCAGGCCCTTTTCCTGAGACCAACAGTGGAAACCGATACATCCTTGTAGTCATGGATTACTTCAGCAAGTGGCCTGAGGCATTTGCCATCCCAAACCAAGAAACCAAAACAGTTGTGGATCAGATTGTCTTCAATTGGGTGAGCAGGTTCGGCGTACCGATGGAACTTCATTCCGACCAAGGAAGGAACTTCGAATCTAACATCTTCCAGGAAGTTTGTTCGCTCCTTGGCATTAAAAAGACGAGGACAACGCCGCTTCATCCACAATCTGATGGGATGGTCGAACGATTCAACCGGACGCTAAAGGAACATCTATCTAAGGTTGTCGGCGACTACCAACGAGACTGGGATAGACATATTCCATTATTCCTAATGGCATATAGGAGTGCAGTACATAGCTCGACAGGACATACACCATCGGAAATCTTGTTTGGAACGTCAATACGACTGCCTAGTGAGGTGAAATTTGGATGCCGGACAATTGAGCCACAACGAACAGAAGAATATGTGGATAACCTCAAAGAAAGGCTCATGGACATTCATCAACGAACCAGAGCATTCATAAAAACATCTAGTGATCGGATGAAAACACGTTATGATGCCCGAGCAACAACAATAGGATTTCAAGAAGGAGACCTCGTGTGGTTTTACAATCCCCATCGACAAAAGGGACTGTCACCAAAGCTTCAACAGAACTGGGAAGGACCCTACACTGTTGTGAAGAGACTAAATGATGTGGTCTACCGTATACAGAGAGGAGTAAGAGTGAAACTGAAAGTAGTTCATTGTGACCGTTTGCATCGTTATAATGGTGAAAGGAGCGACAGAATTGTTCGGGACGATCAATCTTAGGAGGGGGGCAATGTAACGATGAAATCAGCACCTAACTACTTTCGGAACAAACAAAGAGCCAAGTACAAAAATACCCTTATCGAAGAAAACAACCATTTATAAAAAATCCCGAGAGAGCGCGCCCATCTCTCTCAAGGGGAAAATGCGCTGAATGGAAGAGTGGAGAGAACGCCATCTCTCTTCATTGGAATGGAACCTTCCAGATAGCTTTTGTGCCAGTACTATCGAGTAGAGTCCCGAACCTCTCAGCTCACTATATAAGGAGAAACTTTTTGAGCACAGACACAGTTTATTTTTGAAAGCGAAAGTGTAAAGTTCGAAGTTAAAAGTATCCGGAAGTGAATTTAAGTTGCATACTATTGAGATTGATGATTAATAAAATATTTGAAGTGAAGTAAAGTGTGTTTAATTTAAAAGGGAAATAATTGACGGTTGACAGTTAAAAAGAAATAAGTTTTATATCGAACCTTGGTAAAACGTTACAATATATTAACAGCCCGATTCTCCCCTTGTGAGGAGTCATAAGTCACAAGCTCTTGTGACTATTTCTTGTGAGGATTGTTGTGACTCGATAACATTTTTGGAATTCTCCCCCAATCCTCACAAGAAAAGTCACAACGAAACTCACCACACCAAAGTTAATTTGGTTGTGTCATTTTTGGAACAGCTGATGAACAAAAAATATAAAAAAAATTTAATACAAACTTTTTTAAAACTTATAGAATGCAAGGTTCCATTTATTTTTAGCAATAAAGTGAGTGAATAAATACGTTTATGTAGTATATTTTTCCAAAATGTGTAATATGATTGAGAAGTGATTCACTTGAGTGATATGAGCTTGGCATGCTAGTGGATGCTCGGCTAGAGCTCGCCGGAAATGGGTGGGAACTTGCTCAAACAGCTCAATCTCATCTATTACTGTTACATGAGTCATGCCAAAAGATAATCAAAAAAAATACTAACATAAAGTTTGACTATTGTCTTACGAATCGGACGGACGTTACCACTAGAGGGCGCTGAGATTTTGGCAGCGTTGGTCTTACCCACCCTACCTTGGAGGTCATAGATTAGATGTTTAACCTCCCCTTTACTCTTCTCACCATTTATTTCAACTCAGTTCATTTGGCATCACCGTCTTATATCGCCGCCTTCAGCATCCCCTAGAAAAAAAAAACTTAAACAGCCATCAAGCTATACGCTTGAATAAAACGCAAAAAATCATCCAAAATGGTGCAATTTACAAACAATTATAACAATTATAACAGAATTGTATTAATGTTGAGTTGCCTATTTTTTTGTACAACGGTATAACTGTATAACATAATGAAATGCAATTTTTTTTTACAAAATTGCAACTAAAATATTTTAAATTCACTTTTACAATTATTTTAAATTAAAAAAATCAAATTTACAAACAAGTGATGCTTCTTTTGCTTTTTTTTCTTAGAAATTCCACTTTGGTTTTTGCCCCTCTTTGGTTGTAGTAAAATTTTTGAGATCTCAGCAACTTAAACTGGCCTTTTTAGCCTCACTGAATACACCTAACAGTGCCCAAGATCCAAACCACAATCCAATCAACAATCAGCTTGTTTTTTCGTACTGGGCACTTTATGTCATGCACTGATCTCTATAATATACTGGATAGTGTATATCATTCAAGTATAACAGTTTTTTTCATTCCAATAGGGCTTTTTAACAAACAGCAATATATTGTTAGGAGCCAGGATTCCACGGGGGAGTTCTTCGGTGTATGAGAAGTGGCGACGGCACGCTTGCGGTTGCTCGGCTAAAACTCGTCGCTTGGGGTGGTTCTTGCCACCTCTCAATACACCTCCTGCTCAACTAAACATTAATTTAGAATCGTGCCTAAGGTAAGTGTTGTTGGAATGGACACAAATCTAGGGACTCTGACGATATCCAAGAGAAACAGCAGTTTGGTGCTTCGATTTAAAAAAATAAATAAAAAAAAATAATAAAGTAAAAAAAACTAGACTAGCTAATTTAACTAACCTATGCAAACAAACCCTTCACCAAAAAAAAAATATGATAAAAAAATTAAGTAAAAAAAAAAAATAATTTTTTATATATAAAAAAAAAACTAACACTAAACCCTAATCTATTCTTATGCAAAAAAAAAAAATCCTAAATACCTATATCTAAAGCACCTCCTTTCTATCTCCCTCAGATACCGCCACACTGAACTCCAAACGTTCGTCTGGTCTTGTTGACGAAGGTCTGGCCAACCCTCCCAAGTATCGTGAAGATACTTCCTTCGCTATTTCCTTGGCCGATGTTCATGGAAATAGCCCCTAAGTTGACCCAACCAGTCACAAATTAGTCCGTAGTAGAAAGTATGTTTGTCACGTCCTTAAACCACAATCACATTTGGACGGCTTTACCAAGCCTCACACACCGCCAGCTATGAAATTAGCACACCATTTTTTTTAAAGTTTAGCACTTCATATAATAATAATTTTATTCTTATTCATTAAAAAAAATTAATTCACCAAAATTTAATTCAAAAATTGAGCTCTCCCGCTCGTTTCTTTTCCTTACACTATAATTTCAAATTCAAAGAAAAAAAAACTTTATTTTACTAAAACTAAAATTTCAAAATTCAAAAGAGATTAATTGACCTTAATGATTATTAAAGGATCTTTTTATCCACCAAAGGTTGTATATTTTTACTCACTGTTTTAACACTGGTCCCTCGTTGTCCTGCCGGCAGCACGTTGGAGATCAGGAGTAGACAGCTTACTACAGGTTCGAATTTATCAAGAAAAGAATTTTAGAAAAATAAAAAAAAACGACTTGGAGAACCAAATTTCACACTAATCAATCTTTAACGTTAAATTAATGGTTTACGTAAATTATTAATTACAAGTTTTTTTTTTTTCTTTAGGATTTCTTTTTGTATATAGTTTTGTTCTTTAGTTTTCACTCTATTATTCAACACCTTTTCTTTCCTTTTACTATTTCCTTTTTTTTTTTTTTTTTTCTACTCCGCGAAGCACCCTTCCTCCTTCACAAATCCCGTCTGTTGTCTCTTTGTGATAGCTATATGTATAATAGGATATACGAATAGAATCCACTATCGACGTTGGTCTTTGTGGTCTCAAAAGATTTTTCCTTTGTTAATCTTGAACAAAGGGACTCTTCTGCTTATAGGGATGCTTTCACCCAAAGTTATGCCAGGAAATTAAAAGGTAAAGCAGAGGCCTAGACTCCTGCAGATCTTTAAAGATCACGGAAATCAAGCCTAAACCTGAGAAGGAAACACACGTCAGACTTTAGGATTTCTATTTTTTTTGTATATGGTCACATACCTCTGCTGTAGGATTTGTATTATCTCCTTACAAAGAAAGTTCTTCAAAATTCGTCTCCAAGACTTTTCTTCTCGATTAATCTAAATCGATATATATAGATATATATATATATATATACATATAATTTATATGTAAGAATCGCTCATCACTTTAAATTTACCCTTTTTATTCTTGGATTTCACTTAAATAATTCTGCTTAACCAAATTTTTACTTAAAAACAACTTTCAGTTGTAACGATCGCTCAAAAGGATAAAATTTCAACTTTAAATTTATAATTGAAATTAGCCGGCAGTTAAAACGTCTGCAAAACTTTTCTTGTAGCTATCGAATAACTATAATGACCATAAAATCCCTTAGTCAAGCTCCTGGTCTTTGTCTTATTACATAAGTAAATAGTTACCACTACATCTGAGTGAGATAACTAATTTCACCCTTTTGTCAAAATAATAAAGAATTAATGATAGTTGCATCATCATCTTCCATCCCTATCACAGATATTTTCCCCCCTCATCCATCACCAAAATTCCGTACACACACATATCCACTCTTGATACCTTTCTATATATCTATCTCAGTCTTATTCCTCTCATAATAAATCTATTTAGTCTAGTACTAACAATAATCCTAATTAATCTAATAATACTTAAATCTTGTATCTTTTATACTTATTTTCCTTTTTAAACAAAATTTCCCTTCCTATATTAACACTGGTAACAAGCATCTCACCCTAAAAAAGTTCGTTCAATCAACGCCTAAACTGAGCGAAATCGTTCTGCGCATGTGTCAGATTATATTTTATTGCCCCCTTTTCCCTTGGGTGAAAAGAGACAAATCCATTAGCACATGCGCAGAAGCGAACAGATAGTTATGATTATCAACAAGGAATTCAAAAGAAAAGTAATCAAAACAACAATCATGGCCGTGCATTTGGATTTACTATGGGTAAGTTTTAATTTGCGGAATTTAATAATTTTGAGTGGATTTAATTCTATTTTTATTATTCTTAACTCTTTTTCAGAAGATATCGATAATTTATCTCTAAAAAAAAAGTAAGTAGCCAGTAAATTATGTGCAAAACTTGTGTTGTGAAATTTCGAATGTGTTTTCCCAAACCAAGTTCTTGATTTTGTCTTGTATCACTCATAGTTTTGTTTATTAATTTGTTTTTTTCTCTTTTCTTTCAGTATTTATTATATACAACATAAAAGGAATTCGGATTCAGCACCAACAGCGTAAGGGATATCTAAAAAAAACGTTTGCATTTGCAAAAAAAAAAAACAAATCTTGATTGATGACCACCGTCACCAACGTCGTCCATGCTTTGGTACGGCTGGCTGGCGGTCTCGAACCACTGCTGCCGGTTCACCTGACCTGGACACGTAACAGGCTCGCTGCAAGTGACTGAGTGGTCGTGAGGCCACTTGAAGCGTAAAAATAAGTGGACAAGTTAGGTTAGTGCCTTTTTAATTCAAAGTTTTGGTCTCGGTTCGTGTGGCTGAGCCCACTCCCTGAGATCTGCTTTAACTAATGTCGGGCATCTTTTCACTACTTAACAATTAACAAAATTTAACAAAATATCTAGTAATTTAATGTATTGTACTAACTTTGCTTGACTATAATGTAAGTGTATACTAACTTTGTAAGACCTTTCACAATAGTTTGTACAATAAAATATCAAGGTTTAAAATAAACTCAAAACTACCTGGACCTAAATTCTCAAAGAGCGTAGATAAACTATTCAATACAACAAAACTAAAGGGGTATTTTGACTATCTATCTGAATATCACAGGTAAAGAAAAATAAAAATATATAGGTAATGCGACTTAACACCTATTTGTCACCCAGACTCAGGTACTTCCACTTACTATTTACTATCACAGTTCATACTATTGCACTTCAGCTTACTAACTAATATCACAGAACATACTATTGCACTTCAGCTTACTAACTAATATCACAGAACATACTATTGCACTTCAGCTTACTAACTAATATCACAGAACATACTATTGCACTTCAGCTTCTTTAAAAGAAAATCAGGTACTTTAAAAAAAAAATCACAGATCCTAAAGCTTTGCTTAGCAAATAATTGTAAATAAACTAAAGAATATATCACAGATAATAAGTGTAAATATAAGATAAATACTCTATAACTAAACTATACATAAATAAACTATAAATAAATCAACTATAAATAAATAAACTATAAATAAATAAACTATAAGTAAATAAACTATAAATAAATCAACTATAAATAAATAAACTATAAATAAATAAACTATCAGTAAATAAACTATAAATAAATAAACTATAAATAAATAAACTATAAATAAATAAACTATCTGAAGTACCTATACCTAAACCTAATATCACAGTACCTAAGCAACATCATCTGAGTGCGTCATTCTAAAATTCGTTTGTTTTACACATGGAGATCTTTTGCGTGGTATACTCCAACTTTTTCACCTTTTAAGTTTCCTATTACATAAAGAGAATTCCCTACCGTATTTAAAACAATAGATTTAATAAATTTCGGGCCAAGTTTCGCGTTATAGTTTTCGATTGCATTACTTTGTTTAAAGTTGCGACGGTAAACTATTTGGCCCGGTTTATACTGGATAGGTTTGCTTCTGGTATTATAAACCTTACTGCTTTTTTGATGCGCGATTTTTAAATTTTCAAAAATTTTTGCTCGAATCACCTCAAGTTTATCATCTTTGTTCTAAATTTCGATTTTTGATTCTTTTACTACGCCTAACTTCCGAAGCAAATCATATGACTTGCCATGCTGAATCATTGGAGTGCCAAAAATCGCGTAATAGGGTTCAACTGTGATAGCATCGTGCACAACACTTCGCAATGAAAATGCTACGTTACTCACATGTTGGTCCCAGTTCTTTTGGTCACTACCAAGGTAGGATCGAATCTTTGATAACACCGACTGGTTAACTCGTTCCGAGGCGTTAGCTTGTGGAGAATATATTGCTGTTCTCACATGTTTAACCCCATAGCGATTTAAAAAACTAGCAAACAATTCTGACACAAACTGTTTACCGTTATCGGAATGAATAAATTCCGGAACACCAAATACATGGAAAACATTTTCTTCTAAAAATTTAACTACCTCAGATGATGTTGCTTTCCTTATTGCTTTTAAAAATACATATTTACTGAAGTGGTCGAGACAAATGAATATGTGTGTGTTTCCGTTTCTTGTGCGTGGATAGGGACCAAGGAAATCAATATAAAGACGCTGGAACGGTCGTTCTGTCACGGTCTGTTGTCCCATCGGCGGCCGAGTAGTGGTGTTGATGGACTTGCTACACTTGCAAGTGTCGCACGATCTCACCCATTTCTGAACATCGGTAGCCATCCCGGGCCAGAAGTACTTCTGCCACAACTTGGATAAAGTCTTGTTTATGCCACCGTGTCCAGATGATGGGGAGTCATGAGCGGCTTTTAAAAGACCCTCGCACAACTCCTTAGGGACCCAAAGCTTCCATGCTCGGTCGTCCTGTACTGCGTCACCAGTTCTTATGTCCGTTCGTTTATAAACAAATCCGTCCGATACACATATGTCTGGTAGTTTGTCCTTGTCCTTCTCTACTATTTTCTTTAGCTCAACATATTCCTCTGACGAGAAATATGGTGAACTAAAGTCAACCTCTGGTGCTAAGTCTTCGGTTGTGATTTCCTCCATATGAACTCGCGAGAGAGTATCAGGGACCACGTTTTGGACACCCTTTCTATGTTCGATCACGAAGTCGAAACCCTGGAGTTTAAAACTCCACCTGGCCAGACGTCCAGTTAGGTCTTTTTGCGTCATTAACCATTTCAAACTTGCGTGATCGGTAATAATAGTAAAGGGTAAACCCTCCACGTAAGCCCTGAACTTCTTTACTGATAGAACGGCCGCATAGCACTCAAGTTCTGTAACACTATAATTCCTATGAGCAGAATTTAGTTTCTGGGACATGAATGCTATCGGCCGCTCGTTTTTCTCCTCATCCATCTGAAAGATCACACTCCCTACACCTGAGGTTGAAGCGTCACACTGTATGTAAAAATGTTTGGAAAAGTCTGGATTTGTAAGTATGGGTGCTGTAACTAAACTTGTTTTAAGTAGTTGAAATGCTGTAATTGCTTCGTCTGTCATTTCAAATGTCTGTCCCTTTTTCAAACAATCGGTCATCGGGGCTGCTATAGACGCATAGTTTGGTATGAAGCGCCTATACCAACCCGTCATGCCTAGGAACCTACGGAGCTGTTTGGGGGACTTAGGTACCGGAAAGTCCTCGACCGCCGATACTTTGTCCTTGTCCGTTCGTATACAACCGTCACCAACCACATAACCCAGATACTTTATTTCTTTGAAGCAGAATTTACTTTTTTCAACGTTAATCGTCAACCCAGCTTGACGTTACGAAACAGCTACTTCTTTCAGTACCCCCATGTGCGTTTCGAAGTCTGGAGAGCAAATCAAGAGGTCATCGAGATAGACAAAGACATTCCGACGTAGACGACCAGGAATGACTTTGTCCATTAACTTAGACATTCTCTGGGCGGCGTTACACAACCCAAACGGCATAACCGTGAATTGGTATAACGGCCGTCCAGGGACTGTAAAAGCTGTCTTCTCCCTTGATTTGCTCTCCAGAGGGATTTGCCAAAAGGCATCCTTCAAGTCGATACTGGAGATAAATTTAGTATCTTGAAGCCTACTAATTATCCCCTCAATATGCGGTAGCGGGTACGCAAACTTCTTTGTCCTCGCATTCACTTTTCGGGAGTCCAAACACAACCTATTTTTCCCACCTTTCCTCACCAGAACAACTGGAGAACTCCAAGCACTGTTACTCTCCTCTATCACCCCCATCTCCAGCATTCTGTCCAGCTCGGCGTACATGAGCTTTTGTACTACTGGAGATATTGGGTAGTGCCTTTGTTTTATGGGAATTTGTTCGTCATCCACTTCTATCACGTGCTCCTCAAGGTTGGTTTTACCCAACCCGAGTATGGCAAAGGAGGGAAACAGTGACTTGATACGCTCCAGCTGCTGGGTTTGGTCGGGTGAGAGATCCCGAAAAGTTGGTTGTTCTTTCGGCGTCGCTACCGGAGCGTTAAGCTCACTTACTATATTTGGAGCCACTTTTAAAGTACTCCAAAAATCTACACCCAGATATAGTGGTTGTAAAAGACCAGGAACGACAAAGATCTCCAACTCCTGAGTTCTACCACCCCACGAGACATTCGTTTTAAAGCGACCTTCTATTTTCTGATGATTTCCATCAGCTGTTTTGATGTCATTGTTCATTTTCGTCATTTTTATATTTTTCTTAGTGATAAACTGTATTGCATCTTTCCCTAAACATGTAACAGACGCTCCACTATCTAATAATCCTAGCATCTCTTCTCCTTCTAATTGCACTTTTGCGTATGGCCTATTGTCATCTGATATAGTCAGTACTGTCGCTTCTATTTTGTTTTTGGTTTGTTTTAATATTGCATTTTTCTCCCTTAGCCTTAATATTTTTAAATAATTTCTACTATTTGTTTTTTTGAAATCGATTTCTTCATTAAAAATTCTTCTCCTAGCTTCTTCATATTCCATCATCCTCTGGTGAAGACTTTTATGAGGATGACTTTCTTCGTTTTGGTGAGTATTTTCTCTTTCGTTTCTAGGTACCCTCTCTAATATTTTTATTCTTTCAGGTTTTTTTGCTGATTCTCCGGGAGTGCTTTCGAAGTCGGCTGTTGACTCCCGGATGCACTGCCGACCTTCTGGTTTCCCTGACAAGCTGCACACTTAAAAGAAACACTACCCTGCCCACAACAAAAACATGTCAAGGTATGAAATGTTGACGGGCATACTCCCGGAGATTGTCGTGTATCTTTAGGAATATCTCTTTTATCTTGTTCTTTATACCTATTTATCTTTTCACGTTGATCGTACGATTTCCTGTCAGGCTTTTTTCCTTGTAATGCTTTTATCTGAAATTCTTCTTCTTCTGAATCACTAAGTTTCTGTCTTCTCCTAGGATAATTTTCTTCATCTATTTCATGTACAAACTTTTTAAACTTAGATTCTCTTAATGATAAGTGTTCTTCAGCCCGTTTGCACTCTTCCCTTAATTCTCTTATGCTCTTAATAGGACACCCAAAAATTAATGTGGCTATTCTTTCTTTTAAATTTTTTCTAACCATCGAGACTAGATCACCTTCACTGGGTCTTTGTTGCATTTGCAAAACTAGTCCTCTAATGTCTGCATAAAATTCATCGAATGTCTCGTGGGATTGTTGTTTTCGGTCCATGATAGCCCTAAGGATTTCATGGTCACGTTTATTATTCTTGAACTGTCTGAGTAGTTCTGTCTTCAGATCATAATAATTCAGAAGATCATCTCCTTGGTTCTCCTCTAAGAACTGCCAGTACCACCTTTCAGCAGAGGCTGTGACCAGGTGGTGGAAATTTGCGAAAAGCTGGTCATCCGTCAGTCCACTTTTCTTCTGTTAAGTCTCCACTCGAAAAATGAAACTTTCCACCGACATGCTTTTTGACGTGCCATCAAACTTAATTCCCCATTTATGAATATCAACCCTTCGATTGATATCCCTAAAAGAGGAATTTTCGTTTGATGCATGCGATGTCGGCTGACCATTTGACGAGTGGTTTGTCCGTCTGTTCGTCGGTTTAGTACTTGTTATGTCTTGTCTGTCTGTAGTGCCTCTCTGTTCTGTCACGGACTGTTCCAACTTATTCAATTTGGAATTTACCTCCTTCATATTTTTGTCCAACAGTTTGAACATGTCGGCCAAACCGTCAGCCAAAAATCCAAGAGTCTTGGTTTGACTTTCCTTGACAGTTAGAGAGGCAATTTTTTGCATTCGTTCGTATAGGTCAAGTTCTGTCAATGTGTGGTTGTGTTCATTACTGGTTGTTTTTCTTTTGTCTGTTCTTTCAGACTGAGTATTGTTTCCACGTTCGATTTGTTCCCTTTCCCGTTCTAATTGCTGTCGTTCTTGTTCTATTTGGTGTCGTTCTTCTTCTATTTGGAGACGTTCTTGTTCTAGTTCGTTGTTTTGTTCAGTCAGTCGTTCTCTTTCTCTAGTATGTAAATTATGTGCTTCATTCTCGTAATTGTCTTCATGTTCAGAGCCGCCTGAAGGCTCTTCCTGTAACATTGGAGTGTTTCGTGGATTCGTATGTCTTAAGTTGTTATCAGTTGTCTCCTCTGTTCCAATGTCCATGTTCCGTATTATTTTTGTAATGTCAAAGAAAGTTTTGTCCAAGTTGTCAGTTTCTGTTAAGGTTGGTGGTACGGTTCGAGGTCGCTCTTTCACTCCAGCTTCTTCATTTTCATCTACTAAACCCCCTGTCTGACGTGTGACTCTTCTCTTTCTTTGATCTTCTTCCCTAGGCTGTCTACCTTTAGGAACAGCCCCTGTTCCTTTCTTTCCGTCTGACATACCTCAAACTAGTATTTTTATATATCCAAAATTCAAAGAAATTAAAAAAAAAACAAGTTTTCAACAAAAGAAATTCAATAAAAGTAATAAAAAAAAATAATGTTTAAAAAAAAATAAAAAAAAGAAAAGAACAACTTCAAAAATGTTTTAAATGTAAAAAAAAATGGTTATTCAAAAAAAAAGATGATAAAAATCAAAAGCAAGATTTCAATGTAAAAAAAAAAAAAAAAATCAAAGTAAAAAGGAATGAATAAAATAAAAAAATGTATGTATATGTGTATAAAAAGTGTTTTGTATTTTTCTATAAGTTGACGCTTAGGTGTGTGACGTTTGGCAAAGTTTCCTTTCCATCCGTAATTTGGTAATCGTTAGTTGCGTTCTATTGTCTGTCTTGTGACTGGTGCGTTTGAAATCCAGTGGATGCTTTAGTTCATCTCTCTCCCAAAACCACTACATTTTACTTGGCGTATAGCCTCATAAATGGTTGGCTCTAGGTTCAAGATGAACCTCCACATGAACAAGGTTTTCGAATTCCGAATCTCTACCTCACAAAGAATCTGGCTGTGCCTGATTCTATGGACAGCTGAGACTCGAAACCCTACAACCCTGTTCCACTCTTGGTGTTGCCACAGATCTCCAACTACCTCACTAAATCTCTGGCTCTAGGCCTGTAGATTCGGACAGCTGTTTTAGAACTGTGACAAGACCAAAAGTTCTAAGTCCCCAGATTTGTGCACAAAAAAAATATGCAACAATAAAATTCAAAAAAAGTCCAAGGTGATGACCTAAAAAAAAATCATCCCCTTGGAGTTGCTTTTGCTCTTCACTAAAAAAGAACCGTTAGGTCTCGTTGGGCGCCATTGTTAGGAGCCAGGATTCCACGGGGGAGTTCTTCGGTGTATGAGAAGTGGCGACGGCACGCTTGCGGTTGCTCGGCTAAAACTCGTCGCTTGGGGTGGTTCTTGCCACCTCTCAATACACCTCCTGCTCAACTAAACATTAATTTAGAATCGTGCCTAAGGTAAGTGTTGTTGGAATGGACACAAATCTAGGGACTCTGACGATATCCAAGAGAAACAGCAGTTTGGTGCTTCGATTTAAAAAAAATAAATAAAAAAAAATAATAAAGTAAAAAAAAACTAGACTAACTAATTTAACTAACCTATGCAAACAAACCCTTCACCAAAAAAAAAATATGATAAAAAAATTAAGTAAAAAAAAAAAATAATTTTTTATATATAAAAAAAAAACTAACACTAAACCCTAATCTATTCTTATGCAAAAAAAAAATCCTAAATACCTATATCTAAAGCACCTCCTTTCTATCTCCCTCAGATACCGCCACACTGAACTCCAAACGTTCGTCTGGTCTTGTTGACGAAGGTCTGGCCAACCCTCCCAAGTATCGTGAAGATACTTCCTTCGCTATTTCCTTGGCCGATGTTCATGGAAATAGCCCCTAAGTTGACCCAACCAGTCACAAATTAGTCCGTAGTAGAAAGTATGTTTGTCACGTCCTTAAACCACAATCACATTTGGACGGCTTTACCAAGCCTCACACACCGCCAGCTATGAAATTAGCACACCATTTTTTTTTAAGTTTAGCACTTCATATAATAATAATTTTATTCTTATTCATTAAAAAAAATTAATTCACCAAAATTTAATTCAAAAATTGAGCTCTCCCGCTCGTTTCTTTTCCTTACACTATAATTTCAAATTCAAAGAAAAAAAAACTTTATTTTACTAAAACTAAAATTTCAAAATTCAAAAGAGATTAATTGACCTTAATGATTATTAAAGGATCTTTTTATCCACCAAGGGTTGTATATTTTTACTCACTATTTTAACACTGGTCCCTCGTTGTCCTGCCGGCAGCACGTTGGAGATCAGGAGTAGACAGCTTACTACAGGTTCTTATCAACTGTTAGATTTAATGTCTTTAAAATCTTTTTTAATCACTTTTTAAATTTCGAATTTATCAAGAAAAGAATTTTAGAAAATAAAAAAAAACGACTTGGAGAACCAAATTTCACACTAATCAATCTTTAACGTTAAATTAATGGTTTACGTAAATTATTAATTACAAGTTTTTTTTTTTTTTCTTTAGGATTTCTTTTTGTATATAGTTTTGTTCTTTAGTTTTCACTCTATTATTCAACACCTTTTCTTTCCTTTTACTATTTCCTTTTTTTTTTTTTTTTTCTACTCCGCGAAGCACCCTTCCTCCTTCACAAATCCCGTCTGTTGTCTCTTTGTGATAGCTATATGTATAATAGGATATACGAATAGAATCCACTATCGACGTTGGTCTTTGTGGTCTCAAAAGATTTTTCCTTTGTTAATCTTGAACAAAGGGACTCTTCTGCTTATAGGGATGCTTTCACCCAAAGTTATGCCAGGAAATTAAAAGGTAAAGCAGAGGCCTAGACTCCTGTAGCAGATCTTTAAAGATCACAGAAATCAAGCCTAAACCTGAGAAGGAAACACATGTCAGACTTTAGGATTTCTATTTTTTTTGTATATGGTCACATACCTCTGCTGTAGGATTTGTATTATCTCCTTACAAAGAAAGTTCTTCAAAATTCGTCTCCAAGACTTTTCTTCTCGATTAATCTAAATCGATATATATAGATATATATATATATATACATATAATTTATATGTAAGAATCGCTCATCACTTTAAATTTACCTTATTTATTCTTGGATTTCACTTAAATAATTCTGCTTAACCAAATTTTTACTTAAAAACAACTTTCAGTTGTAACGATCGCTCAAAAGGATAAAATTTCAACTTTAAATTTATAATTGAAATTAGCCGGCAGTTAAAACGTCTGCAAAACTTTTCTTGTAGCTATCGAATAACTATAATGACCATAAAATCCCTTAGTCAAGCTCCTAGTCTTTGTCTTATTACATAAGTAAATAGTTACCACTACATCTGAGTGAGATAACTAATTTCACCCTTTTGTTAAAATAATAAAGAATTAATGATAGTTGCATCATCATCTTCCATCCCTATCACAGATATTTTCCCCCCTCATCCATCACCATCCATCACACTACCCTGCCCACAACAAAAACATGTCAAGGTATGAAATGTTGACGGGCATACTCCCGGAGATTGTCGTGTATCTTTAGGAATATCTCTTTTATCTTGTTCTTTATACCTATTTATCTTTTCACGTTGATCGTACGATTTCCTGTCAGGCTTTTTTCCTTGTAATGCTTTTATCTGAAATTCTTCTTCTTCTGAATCACTAAGTTTCTGTCTTCTCCTAGGATAATTTTCTTCATCTATTTCATGTACAAACTTTTTAAACTTAGATTCTCTTAATGATAAGTGTTCTTCAGCCCGTTTGCACTCTTCCCTTAATTCTCTTATGCTCTTAATAGGACACCCAAAAATTAATGTGGCTATTCTTTCTTTTAAATTTTTTCTAACCATCGAGACTAGATCACCTTCACTGGGTCTTTGTTGCATTTGCAAAACTAGTCCTCTAATGTCTGCATAAAATTCATCGAATGTCTCGTGGGATTGTTGTTTTCGGTCCATGATAGCCCTAAGGATTTCATGGTCACGTTTATTATTCTTGAACTGTCTGAGTAGTTCTGTCTTCAGATCATAATAATTCAGAAGATCATCTCCTTGGTTCTCCTCTAAGAACTGCCAGTACCACCTTTCAGCAGAGGCTGTGACCAGGTGGTGGAAATTTGCGAAAAGCTGGTCATCCGTCAGTCCACTTTTCTTCTGTTAAGTCTCCACTCGAAAAATGAAACTTTCCACCGACATGCTTTTTGACGTGCCATCAAACTTAATTCCCCATTTATGAATATCAACCCTTCGATTGATATCCCTAAAAGAGGAATTTTCGTTTGATGCATGCGATGTCGGCTGACCATTTGACGAGTGGTTTGTCCGTCTGTTCGTCGGTTTAGTACTTGTTATGTCTTGTCTGTCTGTAGTGCCTCTCTGTTCTGTCACGGACTGTTCCAACTTATTCAATTTGGAATTTACCTCCTTCATATTTTTGTCCAACAGTTTGAACATGTCGGCCAAACCGTCAGCCAAAAATCCAAGAGTCTTGGTTTGACTTTCCTTGACAGTTAGAGAGGCAATTTTTTGCATTCGTTCGTATAGGTCAAGTTCTGTCAATGTGTGGTTGTGTTCATTACTGGTTGTTTTTCTTTTGTCTGTTCTTTCAGACTGAGTATTGTTTCCACGTTCGATTTGTTCCCTTTCCCGTTCTAATTGCTGTCGTTCTTGTTCTATTTGGTGTCGTTCTTCTTCTATTTGGAGACGTTCTTGTTCTAGTTCGTTGTTTTGTTCAGTCAGTCGTTCTCTTTCTCTAGTATGTAAATTATGTGCTTCATTCTCGTAATTGTCTTCATGTTCAGAGCCGCCTGAAGGCTCTTCCTGTAACATTGGAGTGTTTCGTGGATTCGTATGTCTTAAGTTGTTATCAGTTGTCTCCTCTGTTCCAATGTCCATGTTCCGTATTATTTTTGTAATGTCAAAGAAAGTTTTGTCCAAGTTGTCAGTTTCTGTTAAGGTTGGTGGTACGGTTCGAGGTCGCTCTTTCACTCCAGCTTCTTCATTTTCATCTACTAAACCCCCTGTCTGACGTGTGACTCTTCTCTTTCTTTGATCTTCTTCCCTAGGCTGTCTACCTTTAGGAACAGCCCCTGTTCCTTTCTTTCCGTCTGACATACCTCAAACTAGTATTTTTATATATCCAAAATTCAAAGAAATTAAAAAAAAAACAAGTTTTCAACAAAAGAAATTCAATAAAAGTAATAAAAAAAAATAATGTTTAAAAAAAAATAAAAAAAAGAAAAGAACAACTTCAAAAATGTTTTAAATGTAAAAAAAAATGGTTATTCAAAAAAAAAGATGATAAAAATCAAAAGCAAGATTTCAATGTAAAAAAAAAAAAAAAAATCAAAGTAAAAAGGAATGAATAAAATAAAAAAATGTATGTATATGTGTATAAAAAGTGTTTTGTATTTTTCTATAAGTTGACGCTTAGGTGTGTGACGTTTGGCAAAGTTTCCTTTCCATCCGTAATTTGGTAATCGTTAGTTGCGTTCTATTGTCTGTCTTGTGACTGGTGCGTTTGAAATCCAGTGGATGCTTTAGTTCATCTCTCTCCCAAAACCACTACATTTTACTTGGCGTATAGCCTCATAAATGGTTGGCTCTAGGTTCAAGATGAACCTCCACATGAACAAGGTTTTCGAATTCCGAATCTCTACCTCACAAAGAATCTGGCTGTGCCTGATTCTATGGACAGCTGAGACTCGAAACCCTACAACCCTGTTCCACTCTTGGTGTTGCCACAGATCTCCAACTACCTCACTAAATCTCTGGCTCTAGGCCTGTAGATTCGGACAGCTGTTTTAGAACTGTGACAAGACCAAAAGTTCTAAGTCCCCAGATTTGTGCACAAAAAAAATATGCAACAATAAAATTCAAAAAAAGTCCAAGGTGATGACCTAAAAAAAAATCATCCCCTTGGAGTTGCTTTTGCTCTTCACTAAAAAAGAACCGTTAGGTCTCGTTGGGCGCCATTGTTAGGAGCCAGGATTCCACGGGGGAGTTCTTCGGTGTATGAGAAGTGGCGACGGCACGCTTGCGGTTGCTCGGCTAAAACTCGTCGCTTGGGGTGGTTCTTGCCACCTCTCAATACACCTCCTGCTCAACTAAACATTAATTTAGAATCGTGCCTAAGGTAAGTGTTGTTGGAATGGACACAAATCTAGGGACTCTGACGATATCCAAGAGAAACAGCAGTTTGGTGCTTCGATTTAAAAAAAATAAATAAAAAAAAATAATAAAGTAAAAAAAAACTAGACTAACTAATTTAACTAACCTATGCAAACAAACCCTTCACCAAAAAAAAAATATGATAAAAAAATTAAGTAAAAAAAAAAAATAATTTTTTATATATAAAAAAAAAACTAACACTAAACCCTAATCTATTCTTATGCAAAAAAAAAATCCTAAATACCTATATCTAAAGCACCTCCTTTCTATCTCCCTCAGATACCGCCACACTGAACTCCAAACGTTCGTCTGGTCTTGTTGACGAAGGTCTGGCCAACCCTCCCAAGTATCGTGAAGATACTTCCTTCGCTATTTCCTTGGCCGATGTTCATGGAAATAGCCCCTAAGTTGACCCAACCAGTCACAAATTAGTCCGTAGTAGAAAGTATGTTTGTCACGTCCTTAAACCACAATCACATTTGGACGGCTTTACCAAGCCTCACACACCGCCAGCTATGAAATTAGCACACCATTTTTTTTTAAGTTTAGCACTTCATATAATAATAATTTTATTCTTATTCATTAAAAAAAATTAATTCACCAAAATTTAATTCAAAAATTGAGCTCTCCCGCTCGTTTCTTTTCCTTACACTATAATTTCAAATTCAAAGAAAAAAAAACTTTATTTTACTAAAACTAAAATTTCAAAATTCAAAAGAGATTAATTGACCTTAATGATTATTAAAGGATCTTTTTATCCACCAAGGGTTGTATATTTTTACTCACTATTTTAACACTGGTCCCTCGTTGTCCTGCCGGCAGCACGTTGGAGATCAGGAGTAGACAGCTTACTACAGGTTCTTATCAACTGTTAGATTTAATGTCTTTAAAATCTTTTTTAATCACTTTTTAAATTTCGAATTTATCAAGAAAAGAATTTTAGAAAATAAAAAAAAACGACTTGGAGAACCAAATTTCACACTAATCAATCTTTAACGTTAAATTAATGGTTTACGTAAATTATTAATTACAAGTTTTTTTTTTTTTTCTTTAGGATTTCTTTTTGTATATAGTTTTGTTCTTTAGTTTTCACTCTATTATTCAACACCTTTTCTTTCCTTTTACTATTTCCTTTTTTTTTTTTTTTTTCTACTCCGCGAAGCACCCTTCCTCCTTCACAAATCCCGTCTGTTGTCTCTTTGTGATAGCTATATGTATAATAGGATATACGAATAGAATCCACTATCGACGTTGGTCTTTGTGGTCTCAAAAGATTTTTCCTTTGTTAATCTTGAACAAAGGGACTCTTCTGCTTATAGGGATGCTTTCACCCAAAGTTATGCCAGGAAATTAAAAGGTAAAGCAGAGGCCTAGACTCCTGTAGCAGATCTTTAAAGATCACAGAAATCAAGCCTAAACCTGAGAAGGAAACACATGTCAGACTTTAGGATTTCTATTTTTTTTGTATATGGTCACATACCTCTGCTGTAGGATTTGTATTATCTCCTTACAAAGAAAGTTCTTCAAAATTCGTCTCCAAGACTTTTCTTCTCGATTAATCTAAATCGATATATATAGATATATATATATATATACATATAATTTATATGTAAGAATCGCTCATCACTTTAAATTTACCTTATTTATTCTTGGATTTCACTTAAATAATTCTGCTTAACCAAATTTTTACTTAAAAACAACTTTCAGTTGTAACGATCGCTCAAAAGGATAAAATTTCAACTTTAAATTTATAATTGAAATTAGCCGGCAGTTAAAACGTCTGCAAAACTTTTCTTGTAGCTATCGAATAACTATAATGACCATAAAATCCCTTAGTCAAGCTCCTAGTCTTTGTCTTATTACATAAGTAAATAGTTACCACTACATCTGAGTGAGATAACTAATTTCACCCTTTTGTTAAAATAATAAAGAATTAATGATAGTTGCATCATCATCTTCCATCCCTATCACAGATATTTTCCCCCCTCATCCATCACCAAAATTCCGTACACACACATATCCACTCTTGATACCTTTCTATATATCTATCTCAGTCTTATTCCTCTCATAATAAATCTATTTAGTCTAGTACTAACAATAATCCTAATTAATCTAATAATACTTAAATCTTGTATCTTTTATACTTATTTTCCTTTTTAAACAAAATTTCCCTTCCTATATTAACACTGGTAACAAGCATCTCACCCTAAAAAAGTTCGTTCAATCAACGCCTAAACTGAGCGAAATCGTTCTGCGCATGTGTCAGATTATATTTTATTGCCCCCTTTTCCCTTGGGTGAAAAGAGACAAATCCATTAGCACATGCGCAGAAGCGAACAGATAGTTATGATTATCAACAAGGAATTCAAAAGAAAAGTAATCAAAACAACAATCATGGCCGTGCATTTGGATTTACTATGGGTAAGTTTTAATTTGCGGAATTTAATAATTTTGAGTGGATTTAATTCTATTTTTATTATTCTTAACTCTTTTTCAGAAGATATCGATAATTTATCTCTAAAAAAAAGTAAGTAGCCAGTAAATTATTTGCAAAACTTGTGTTGTGAAATTTCGAATGTGTTTTCCCAAACCAAGTTCTTGATTTTGTCTTGTATCACTCATAGTTTTGTTTATTTATTTGTTTTTTTCTCTTTTCTTTCAGTATTTATTATATACAACATAAAAGGAATTCGGATTCAGCACCAACAGCGTAAGGGATATCTAAAAAAAACGTTTGCATTTGCAAAAAAAAAAACAAATCTTGATTGATGACCACCGTCACCAACGTCGTCCATGCTTTGGTACGGCTGGCTGGCGGTCTCGAACCACTGCTGCCGGTTCACCTGACCTGGACACGTAACAATATCTCTGTCTCGTTCATATTTAAATGTCAAACTAAAATTCTTGGCACAATGACATTTAAGTGGCAGCCATTGGTTTGGTTTATTTTAGAGGCAAATAAATATTTCGAATTGTTTTTTTCCTTTTTTATATAAAAAACATGCAAGTAAAAATGTTTTTTTTATACTTTATATAAGATATTTCAATCTTTTTATTGCACAAAATAGCAAGATTTTTGTAATTAAAATTAGCCCTCCTTATTTTTTTCATTCCAATTTCATCTGTCATTGTGCCAAGTTTTTGCTGTCATTTGAAACTGACAATTTGGTAGAGATCTCTATTGAAGATGACATAAGGTGGCTGAGTGGCCAATTTTGACATCTATGTGAAAAAAAAAGTAGTTTGAGGTTATTTTTGTTTTGTGAAATCAACAAAATAAAACTGTCAGTCAGTCTTTTCGTTTTTTTTTTTGTGTTGTATCCGATATTGGTACAAAAATATATTTTAAACTTGTCAAAAGTGGAAACGAGATCCAGGCACACCGCAAGTTCGTCCAAAAATTTGGGCCTGGTCTGGACGATTATAAACAATTAGATTTGCAGAACATTCTGCTTATACGAAACCTCAAATGGAAAAGAACGATCTTGTTGCAGCCATGGAACAAGACAAATTCACCATTAGAATGTCAAGGGATTCCCACTCACTGTTCAAGAGACACATCCAGCATAAGAAGCTGGAAATGCTCTCTCAGATTGTGACTTAGTATCCAATTGATACTTACAATAATAGGCGACGCTCTTCGACAGGACAATAAAGTACGCTTGTTTTTTGGTCTCTAAAAAGAGGTAGATTTACAGAGCCTTACCATGACGACAACAGATCCACCCACTGAAGAAGAGGATGAAAACGCCATGATGCTCCAGATAAACCAAAGAAAAAGAAACCGAAGAAAGACCCGCTTTTTTCGAAAAAAAAAAAAAATCGAAATCCGATCCAAACGCTGCCGCCCATGATCGTGTACCTCTGCCAGTACTTAAGGACGCTGATAATAAATTATATGAAATTTAAATAACCTTTAGGAGTTAGAGAAATATTTATCTTATTAAGTTTTGTTGCTTTCTCTTTAATTCAATAAAAACCTACCTACAAGTGTACTCCGAGGTTGAATTTTTTTTATAGAGCTTTGGAATTAAAACTTTTTATGCTCCTTTTAAAGAGATCGAAAGCAGATTCCAAAATGGTATCAACCACATTTGTGGCACCCTCCATTAAATAAAGAAACCCTAAAATCTTTTTCAGTTTTTTGAGTTTCTCATCAAATGACCTGCCTACAAGTGTACTCCGAGGTTGAATTTTTTTTATAGAGCTTTGGAATCACAACTTTTTTTGCTCCTATTAAAGACATCGAAAGCAGATTCCAAAATGGTATCAACCATATTTGTAGCACTCTCCATTCAATAAAGAAACTCTAAAACCTTTTTCAGTTTTTTTAGTTTCTCATCAAATGGCCTGCCTACAAGTGTACTGTATCCATTCAATAAAGAAACCCCAAAACCTTATTCAGTTTTTTTTTTTAATTTAAATATTCAAAGAAAGTGGGGTTTCTTTATTGAATGGACAGTGCCACAAATGTGGTTGATACCATTTTGGAATCTGCTTTCGATGTCTTTAAAAGGAGCATAAAAAGTTGTGATTCCAAAGCTCTATAAAAAAAATTCAACCTCGGAGTACACTTGTAGGTAGGTTTTTATTGAATTAAAGAGAAAGCAACAAAACTTAATAAGATAAATATTTCTCTAACTCCTAAAGGTTATTTAAATTTCATATAATTTATTATCAGCGTCCTTAAGTACTGGCAGAGGTACACGATCATGGGCGGCAGCGTTTGGATCGGATTTCGATTTTTTTTTTTTCGAAAAAAGTGGGTCTTTCTTCGGTTCCTTTTTCTTTGGTCTATCTGGAGCATCATGGCGTTTTCATCCTCTTCTTCAGTGGGTGGATCTGTTGTCGTCATGGTAAGGCTCTGTAAATCTACCTCTTTTTAGAGACCAAAAAACAAGCGTACTTTATTGTCCTGGCGTAGAGCCTCGCCTATTATTGCACCCGCTGTGCCATCGCACTGAGCCTTGCTGCGTGCTGTTCCTTCGTAAGTATCCATTAGGAGATACTTAGTTACAATCTGAGAGAGCATTTCCAGCTTCTTATCCTGGATGTGCTTTTTGAACAGTGAGTGCGAATCCGTTGACATTCTAATGATAAATTTCGAATAAGATCGTTCTTTTCCATTTGAGGTTTCGTATAAGCAGAATGTTCTGCAAATCTACTTGTTAATAATCGTCCAGACCAGGCCCAAATTTTTGGACAAACTTGCGGTGTTCCTGGATCTCGTTTCCACTTTTGACAAGTTTAAAATATATTTTTGTACCACTATCGGATACAAAACAAAAAAAAAACAAACGAAAAGAATGACTATTTTATTTTGTTGGTTTCACAAAAAAAAAAAAAAACCCCAAACTACTTTGTTTTTGTTCTTGACGTCATCTCATCTTTAAAACACAAAATTGTTATATTTGTTATATTTTTTATATCTATTTTGACAGTTGGTGTACGAGTGGCCAGTATAATAATTCTTCAATTTGCTTCAACTTTTTTGTATGGATGCGCTATCCAGTATATTATAGAGATCAGTGATGTCATGTCGTTAGTTATGTCGAATAAATTCCACTAATAAGTCAGAGCAAGAGAATCATACAAAAATTCCTTTCAGTACTACTTCTACCTCTCTCACACACATGGAACGTCAAATCTCATGGCCAAGCTTTGAACAGAGCTCATGTCTTTTTCAATTAGTTTTCGTCGACATGTTCATGACATGGACATGGATTTTTGTGCCTCCATTGGATTTTTTGTAGACATGTTCATAATCCTGCCATCGTTCATGTACTGTGGAGGCGGGCTGTAAAGTGTTGAGTTGCCTCACTGAACATACCTTAAGTGTTGAGTTGCCTACGTACTTGTCATCTTCAATTGGAAGTAGAAAAACTGTTATACTTTGTAGGGAATCCACTATCCAGTGTATTATAGAGATCAGTGGAATTGTCAAATTCAATTTTCTTCAAAAGAAACTGTTATACATTAAGAGTATCCAATATCTAGTTTATAGAGATCAGTGGAGTGTGTACACACCTACAGCCAAAGTAATAAATCTGGAATAGCGAGAAAAGCGAAGGATTAGACCTTATTCCGTGGACTAAGTTTAAGATGTTATCAAAAAAACAAAATTTCTACAAAGTAACGTTTACTAAACTAAACTACCAAAGAAGGTGGTTTAGCAAAGGAATAAGAACAATCAGTCATCAACGACAAGAAAAACAAAATATGTAAAAGCAAATAAATCCAAAATTTAGGTTTTCCAAGGAAAACCTGAGGACTCAATACATAGCAATTGTTCAAGATGACCTAAACTAGGAAGTAAGTGGTGGACACTTTTTTTTCTTTTCATAATTAAACTTCATGTTAGAATCTCCAGTTGAAAAGGAGAATCTCAATTTTCTATCAGGAACAGATACAACACAAACAGTTATTGAAAAATGATAATAGTCTTCACAGATATATAGATACAAAAGAATTCTAAGATGCGTTTGGTAACTTGTGCTTTATTCACTGATCTCTATAATACACTGGATAGTGTATTACCTACAATGTACAACAGTTTCTGTGGTACCAATTGAACATTATAAGCTGCATAATTTGACGTTTATCTGACACAAAATAAATATTACCCTTTAAGCAAAAGACTCCGTTTGGATTCCCAAAAGAATTCTAAGGTGCGTTTGGTAACTTGTGCTTTATTCACTGATCTCTATAATACACTGGATAGTGTATTACCTACAATGTACAACAGTTTCTGTGGTTCCAATTGAACATTATAAGCTGCATAATTTGCCGTTTATCTGACACAAAATAAATATTACCCTATAAGCAAAAGACTCCATTTTGGATTCGCAAACACATTCATGCTTCCTTTTTGTGACCTCCTCGTATCTTATTTGATACAGCCATCACGGAACTCGTGAAAAAATAGTTTGCGTCTCGTTGGAAGCAAACTACCCATTTTAGTTTCTTTATTCGGGTTTTTTCAACAAAATCTTAATGCATATGTACAGTTTAATAAGTAGGTATAAAACCTAGAGAGGACCAAATCAATTGGAACAACCATTTGTGGGATTCTGTGTATATACCTACCTATTATAAGTCACGAACAGCATAGGAGCGAAACTATTAAACACGAACTCGAAGCACTACACTTGAATTATTGTTCCTTAAAGATAAAAAATTTTAATTTTTATATAAAAAAATATTGTTATTCATAAAATTATTTAGGAAAATATCAAACTTCATATTTCACCACAAATCTGATTTCAATTCACGTGGATGCATCAAATAGGGTTAATTAACAACTGTTTATTAATCTGTGAAGTAAAAAATGCACTAAACTTATTATCTAAGGTTTGAATGAAACAACAACCATCACTTGCGTGAGCTACGACCAAGTTTTATATAGGTTGTTTTGAAAGCAATCCTGTGGATTCTAAATCCATTATAAAGCGTATGTTAATTCAATTTTTGAAATTAGAATCAGATGAAACATAATTCACTACGCCACAATTTGACAGGTGAAACACAATTTGCCTACACTATTAAATTAAGAGCCAACAGCAATTTTTGGGTATGAAGTACCTATAGCAAACATTAAATGAAGCAATAGGATAGGTCTTTACTTTCTATGTAGTCACAAATATGAAAGTCTTTCAAGCTGTGGTTGGGGCGTTGCTGCAATAAAAATGCATTTCTTTCTAAAAGCCCAGATAAAAGGTATGTGGGATGGGGCCTAACCATAACACCTTAGACGAATACGAAACGAACAGGACTATATTAATAACTTGAACGTAACATGAACGAACCTAACAACTTGACGAACGAATGACGAGTAAAAGAGAACATGCGTCCCTCCCTATTATCTTGTATTCCATTTTTTTTTTGATAATTGACATAGGAGGAAAAAAGATTAATTCCAAGCGCTAACTTGAAGAGATCGGTTTGCCACACGTCCTCTAAGATTGTAATGTAAAAGTTAATAGTTTTCCATTAAATCTAAAAGTGTTTAGAATTAATAAAAAGTGTGTTTTATTTTGTGAAGTGGAAGTAAAACCCTACAAATTGGGGGCTCAACCGGGATTGAAAAAGGGCATTATGCCTAAAGCTAAAATAGTGTCGCCGAGATTGTGAAATAATAATGTCGCGACAGCGCAATAAAATCTAAAGAACCAAATCATCATTGATTTACTTGAGCGCGTGCGCCCACTTAACGGGTAAAGCAAAAAAAAATAGTATATAAATCCTTGTATGTGTTGTTGTGCGACGCGACGGGCAGACGAGATAGATGTCTACGTGAGAGCTAACACAAAAAAAAAAAATATATATGGAACTACTGTATATGTGCCTGTTTACATTGTATTTTTGACGAACGGCGCATCCAGTGAGATGGGTAGATTTTGTGTGAGTAAGAAAGAGAAGGGTTAATTCCACCCAAATTACGCCGATGCGCCAGTTTCATTAAATGTTTTCGGATTGAGCAGGAAGAGTTTTTTTTGTGTGAGTGAGAGATACATGGTTGTTAACTGGCTGAACAGAATAGAATGACGGAACTGAAGACGCAGACGGAACTGGAAGAGCTGTCAAAAAGTGTCGTACTTTATTTTTTTTACATGCCCACAATGCAGCTGTACAGCTTTGAAAGTATTTTGAAGAAAAACAAAAGAATATTCTTGTGTACAAGCTCAGAATTCACATTTTTTGTTTCCAACAATTTTCCTTTTAATAAATATTTTTTTTTCGCGATACAAATAACCACAATATTTTTTTCCGACCCAAAAAGTTGTTTTTTTTCTTCATACAAATTGAAACGTCAAAAGTGCCGTACGTCAAAAGTTAAAAGTTGGTGAACTCTTCCGTCTGCGTCTGCAGCTCCGTATGCGTCTACGTTCCGTTGTGTTCGCAACATTGAATTTGCGTGTATTTAATATTTTGACAGCTATTCCGGCTCCGTCTCCGGTTCCGTCTGCGTCACCATTCTGTTCAGCCAGTTATTTGAGCGTTGTGTACAATAACATTGCTGTGAAAAAGAAATTTATCTAAAGAGAAACATTGCTGTGAAGAAAAATTTATCTAAAGAAAAACATTACTGTGAAAAAATTTTATCTAAAGAAAAACATTACTGTGAAAAAAAAATTTATCTAAAGAAAACATTGCTGTGAAAAAAAAAGAGAGAAGAATAATTTGAAAAACATTTACAATTTGAAAAAAAAACATAACAATTAAAGGGCACCAACACGAAGGCGACTATTCTTTGAAATTTTCGCTGTTGGATGCTCCAACGTTCAAAGAGAGAAGAGACGTGTCCCTGTCCAGTCGCTACCAGTCATCAGATCTTCAGAGAATACCAACATCAAGAATAAATATAAATGGTGAGTGACGTTGTGGATTTTTTTTTATTAAAAAAAAAAATATAATAATAAATTTTAAAAATTAGAGTAAAAATAAAGTAGAGTATAAGTTTTTTTTTCTCTCAAAATCATTTTAAAAAAGTTTTTGTAAAATGGAGAGGGACGCAATTTTGGCCTTAACGGTAGAGGGACTTAAGACAAAATTGGAAGAACTAGACTTGCCGACAGGAGGGTTAAAAAAGGCGCTACAGGATAGGCTCCTCCAACATTTTTGTCTGTCAAGGCCAAATGATGGTGAGGATGATAAAGATGGGGGTAGTTATTCCTCGATCCGCCTGATGAATGCCCCACCGTCAAGAGGGACAGTATTCACCTTGAGGGATATAGAAGATTCCCTCATGCCTTTTCATGGAAGCGGTAGCTGCGACGTTAATCATTGGCTACGGAACTTCGAAGAAAATGCAATAACGGTCGAGTGGAATGCATTGCAAAAGTTCATTTACGGGAAGCAATTGCTTAAAGGGGCCGCCAAGCTTTTTGTTCGAAGCCAATCAAGCATAAAAGATTGGAAAAGTTTAAAAGAAGCGCTGATCGATGAATTTGGCACTGTCCTGTCACCAGCTGAGATCCATCGTCAGCTCCGGTCCAGAAAAAAAAGATCCGCGGAGTCGTTGAGGGAATATCTGTACGAATTGATGGAGATAGGGAAATCAATTGAGCTTGATGAGAGTAGTCTCATCGAATACTTTATTGAAGGGATACCTGACAGTCGTCAGAATAAACTTGCTCTTTACCAAGCAAAAACAATTAGAGAACTTAAAGTTCAAATACCCATTTATGAAAAAATACGTGGACCAAACCAACAGTCGTCATACTCGCGGGGAGGAACACAAGCTGGAACAAGTGCCCAATACTTTAAACAGGAGAAACAGGAACGCAAATGTTTTAAGTGCGGTGGGAATTCACATCTCATCAAAGATTGCAAAGCACCTAATATTAAATGTTTCCGTTGTGGGCAGGAAGGGCACAGATCTTTTGAATGTGGGCAAATATATAACCGAGGCGAGCAGAAAAATAAGAGGACGGACACAAATCGTGTCCATACGGCAACGACAGACGAAGTTCCTGAGATTCGAGTATCACTGGCAGGAAGCAGTCGTCGAATATTTAAAGATATCTTGATTAAAGGGAAGAGTGTGTCAGCATTGTTCGACACAGGTAGTGACGTGAACCTGATACGTTACGATGTTCTGGTTAGATTAGACTATGTTGAGTTAAGTCAGATTAAGATTAGTCTGTCTGGCATAGGCCAAAAGAAGGTATTTACCTTAGGCAGTTTTGAAGCAAATGTCAGAATAGATGAGTTTGAGTTGGCTCTTATTTTCCATGTCGTTAAAGAGGTCGATATACCCTATTCGGCGGTAATTGGAAATGAAGTTTTAAAACAGTTAGACGTTAAGATCACTGAAGATGGTGCCAAATTTTCTGTAAGGCAAATTTTAGAGGGAAAGGCTGAAGCTGAAAGCGGTAGACTAGCAGACACAAATGAGTGTGTGAGCAGAGCGAAAGGTGCAGCAGATAATATGGTCAATGAGTATTTTGCCAGCAGGGGCAAAGAGAGCCAGGAGTTGGAAATACTGGATCGGAGAGGTTACGAGGGCACGATCGCTAGAGAAGTAGAAGTTTGCGAACTAGTTGAATTTTGGGCAATTTGTCTGTCTACAAAGGAAGATTTCGAGAGTGAGCCAGTGATTGATCTCAACCATTTGAAATTTGATGAGAGGAAAAAGATAGAAGCAATGATCAATAGCTACGTACCGAAGAAAAACCGACAGTCACCAGTGGAGATGAAATTGGTATTGACAGAAGAGGTACCTGTGTACCAGAAGCCGAGAAGAATATCATATGCAGACCAGAAGATTGTAGAGCAACAAGTGGCAGAGTGGATAAAAGACGGGGTTGTAAAGCCTAGTTCCTCTGAATACGCGTAACCGACATGATGAGGAAAGGCATTGAATTTAAGATGGGTGTCGAACAGATAGTTGCCGTACAACAGTTGAAAGAGGCATTAACCAGCACACCTGTTTTGAGATTGTTTGACCCTAAGGCGCTAACCGAGGTTCATACCGACGCCAGCATGCAAGGTTATGGTGCAATTCTACTGTAAAAAGACAGCGAAGATCAACAGTTCCATCCAGTCCAATATTTGAGCCGAAAGATAAAAGTCTACGAAGAAAAATATCACTCATATGAACTAGAAGTTTTAGCTATCATCGAGGCGCTTAAGAAGTGGAGGGTTTATTTATTGGGTATTAAAATTAAGATTATAACGGACTGTAATGCGTTTACGATGACGATGTCTAAAACCGATGTTCCATTGAGAGTATCGCGTTGGGCAATGTTTTTGCAGGAGTTTGACTACAGCATTGAACATCGTTCCGGGACTAAAATGAAGCATGTGGATGCTTTAAGTCGATTCGCATGTCTATTGATCGAGGAGTCGTTAAACCAACGAATCAAAGAGGCACAGTCCAAAGATCCCTGGACTAAAGCTGTAAAGAAGATTTTAGAAAATGAGCTGTATGAGGATTACTTCATGAAAACCGGTGTACTATTTAAAGATCCCGTCAAGGAACTTATAGTGATTCCATCAGTAATGGAGCAAGAAGTAATAACTTTAGCTCACCAGCAGGGGCACTTTGCTGCCAAGAAGACACAGGACTTAGAACGAGAATTCTATATTCCAAAACTGTCAAAGAAAGTACAAAGTGTGGTCAGAGGATGCATTAAGTGTATCATCGCGGAATCAAAGGCAGGCAAAATGGAAGGGCTGTTGAGGCCAATATACAAGGAGGATCAACCATTAGGAACCTATCATGTCGATCACGTTGGTCCTATGGAAACAACTCGTAAACTGTACAATCATTTGCTTGTCGTAGTGGATGCATTCTCCAAATTTTCTTGGCTGTACCCGGTGAAAAGCACAGGATCTAATGAGGTCGTCGAGAGATTGAGAAGACAGGCGGCAATATTCGGAAATCCCAAAAGGATAATATCCGATCGAGGGACTGCCTTCACATCGCACATCTTCAGTGAATACTGTAAGGATGAGGGAATTCAGCATTTGTTGATATCAACCGGAGTTCCGAGGGGAAACGGACAGGTGGAAAGAATTCACAAAATAGTCATTCCAATGCTCACTAAAGCTTGTATTGATAGTCCCAGCTGTTGGTATAAACATATAGAGAAGATTCAACAAACTATAAACAACTCCCCTTCCCGGAGTACCAAGTTCAGTCCCTTTCAAATTCTAACAGGAGTGGAAATGAGAGTATCTGACCAGGTAATATGGCGAGAGTTGATGGATGAAATAGTAGTGGACAAATTGAACGATGTAAGAGACGAGATGCGAAAGGAAGTCTGCGAGAATATCCGAAAGATACAGCAAGAAAACAAAAGAACGTTTGACAAAAACAGAGTGCCTGAACAGAACTACCAAGTTAACGAGTTGGTCGCCATTAAGCGGACTCAGTATGGTGCAGGTTTAAAACTACGTCCTAGATTTTTTGGACCCTATAAGATTATAAAAAAGCTGGCGAACGGACGTTACGAAGTCCAGAAAGTAGGTGACCATGAAGGTCCAAACCACACAAATACAGTCGCGGAGTATATGAAGAGATGGAATCGTTCATTCGGGGCCGAATGAAGAGCAGGACGGCCGAATGTGGGATGGGGCCTAACCATAACACCTTAGACGAATACGAAACGAACAGGACTATATTAATAACTTGAACGTAACATGAACGGACCTAACAACTTGACGAACGAATGACGAGTAAAAGAGAACATGCGTCCCTCCCTATTATCTTGTATTCCATTTTTTTTGATAATTGACATAGGAGGAAAAAAGATTAATTTGTTGCTGGTTATTTAAAATTGGATGGGATAGGTGAGTAAGGAATTTTTGGGCAGGAAGGAAAGGACAGATAAGGAAATTTGTATGAGTATAGGAAACGGACACGTTCAGAATAAAGAAACGGAAATCGGCAATAAAAATGAGAGGAGAAAGGGAAAAAGGAGGTAAGAGACGAAGGAAAGGCGGAAATAAGTTAGACTCGAACGGAAGAGTTCGACAATCGAGGGCCATCAGAGAAGCGGAAATCGACCGTATTAGGTAGGAAGTAGGATTCAGGGACAAGCGAAAGGTAAGGAAACAGTGGCAAAAAGGAACCTTGGAGGAGGACGGAATTCTGAACGGGGATAGTGAATGTTTGACCACGGAACTTGGCACGCTCGCACGGCTCGGCTCAGCTCGCCGGATAAGGGGGGGATCTTGTTCCGCGACCAAACTTAACCTTCAACAAAAACATAAAACGTGCCACACATTTCACAAGGGGGTTGCAGACGGACAAATGCTTACCATACTACCTATTTGTTTGCTTACTCGGAACCGTGGCTGGTGTTGTGCCCGTAAGCCGCCCTCCCGACCTGGAGCCCGTTGCAGGAATTTTCGGACTCCCCTGAGGCTTCTTCATCGCCGCCTTCAATCCATCTCCTCACGAAGGGTTTTAGACGTCTTCTTCACCCCCTGAAAATACTCTCTAACAAGCCATCAAGCTGCTCACGCGGCTTAGCAAAAACACACTGGAGTTGGCGTGACTTACAAACATTTTTACTTTATTAAATATGAATAAATAAATGAAACATCATATAAAAAAAAACTTGTGACAAAATCAAAATTTCACGAAAATGAGACCGGAAAAAAAGCTTACAAATAAATAAAAAACTATAATTGATAAAAAAAAGGTTTAAATAAATAAGTATGGATAAATCAAAATGAAATAAATTTAATTTGTAAAGTAAATAAACCTAAAAATTCTAAAATTTACAATATTGTTTCCTTTTTTTTTGTTATATATTTTTTTTGTAAATTATTTTAAATTAACTATATTTTTTTTTTGGTGTTTATATAATTTTTTTTTGGATTTTAGAATTTTTATAAATTTTTTTGTTTTTTTTTTTTTGTTATATATTTTTTTTTTAAAAGGAAAAATAAAGTTAAATTTTGCGAAAATCAGGACAATCAAGGAGTGGGAGACAGACCCTAAAACTCGCACTGACCTTCTTTAGGCCGTAGACCCTAACGCGGCGCCCTTTTTTTTTTATCGAGGCGATCGTTCTTGTTCTTTGCGCGCGTTTTGGAGACCCTACCTCTACAGAGCTCTCTAAAGGTTTACGTCACCGAAACCGACAGCCTATACCGGCCACAACGACCGCGAACGACCGACCGAAAGCGTGCGGGAATTGGTTCAACTTCCCTTTCTTTCTTCCCTTTCCTGCCTTTTTTTCTTTTTATTCACTCTTTTGCGTTCCCTTTCTTTCCTTTTTTTCTTTTTATTTTTTTTTATATTTAAGTGATGACAAAGAAACTTATATTGCAAAAAAAAAATACCACGCCAAAAAAAATTTAAAATAATTTAATGAAAATTTTTTTTTTTTGTTTAGTGGTGACCAAACGCCCCACTGTAGGCTGCAACTATCGCTTCCTTTGATACTTCTATTTGGCGCCGGCCAACACAAAAATCATCGGCGGCCACGATCAGTTACGTAAACCGTTGGCCGCCAAATTCGGATATAAGTATATTCAACCACCTATAGGAACTATTTTCTTTGTTTAAAATTTGTTTTCACCTCATATTAGTCTTTCATCATGTTTCACTCACCCTCTTCACAATTAGCGTTTTTTTTTTCTTTTGTATGTGGATCGGTTCTACTGTTCTGACCTTTGTTGTCCTTCTACTATAATTTAAAACTTTATGTCACGACTTTACGATTTCACCAACAAAGGAAAACCCTCACCTTGGACTTATAGTTCTTTTAAACACGTAAATTCTTAATTCACTTTATTGGTGAACGCCTTCTATTCGTCGACCCGATACTATTTTATTCGTGTTTTTACCTAAAATTTTTTTTGCCATTAGAATTAATTTCCCGATTTCCTACTTTCCCTTTCTTTCACGACTTACCCTTTCAAAGTTTTTCTTCTTCTTAAATTACTTTTATCGCTGACTTAAAATTTTCTTTATCGGCTGGCGGTTTAAAAGTCAACCGATTTTCGGTATTTAAACTTAAAAATTTTCCCGCACTGTCTAATTTAAAATAGGGCTTTGACTTTAACACTTTTTTTTTTCTTTTTTTGGAAATTGTCTATGCACTTATGGTCGCGGCGAACACTCTTAGATAAATGGATAGTGCATATCGTGACCCGCAAATCCAATCCGCTGCACTCAGACATTACCACCCACACAAACGACCATCCACCGGTCCCTCATAGAATCCGAAACTTTTCTCTCCGGTCTATTCTCTATGTAGAACCTCACCCCGCGCGATTTGCCATCAACCAAACCATACCCCAAAAGCCGAAATGAAGGCTACCCTTATTTCTAACTTCGTCCTTAGTACAGACCGCACCCTTTGTTATTCGACCGACTCTTTGTTATTGTGAACCCACCTTAAGTGGACCGACGGCCATCATTAATTTTGGATCATTCAAAATGTCTGCTACGCTACGCTGTCGGTCACTTTGCATGGTTCGGTAATTTAATTTTTTTCCTTTTTCCATTTTATGATTTATTTCCAGTGATTTGTTTATTTCTTTTAGTTCGTTTGTTAGTTTTTCTTGCGTTTCGTTACATTTTTCATTTCTAACGTTTTAAGTACTTTTCCCTTTTTCTTTTCAGTTTTTTTTTTTTATTTCCCTCAGCTAACCTAACGACGTCAACATACTTGGAAGGAGGATTTCACCACCCAGGTTTGTCTGTTTTTTTTAAAAAAAATTTTTCTTCGAGGAATTTGTACTAATTTTATTGTTTTTGTTTTAATTTTTTTCTACTTCAGGTGACAGCAATTAGTGTTTCATTACGCTTATACTCAAACAATACTACCTTTTCACGGGTGCAATGACGGAGGATCCTTCGCGAAGGTATGGAACATGGCACAATGTCCAGTCGAATGTAACAAAACACCGACCTTGCGGAGGCCCCGCCGGACTCAAGGGTGGTGACGAGCTCTGGACCCAAAATCATCGTTATCCTTCGCTCTATGATCCCGGCGATTTTCGCGATTTATGTAAATTGCTGACTTATGGATCTCTCGGGTTGAAAACCGAACGAATAATTAATTTTGAAATTCTTTAGCGACTTTACGTGTTTCGCTTTTCTTTGTCTTACGTTGTCCGGCGGACAACGTGGAACGAAAATTCGTCCGACCCCTCAGCAGTGCCGACCTGACATTTTCCGCTCTTGGAATGTGGGGAGTTTAACCCACGCAAAAGCCGGGCAATACGACTACTGTCAACCTGTTAGGTGTGTAGATCCTCTACACTCGTGTCCCAATATCAGACTACTCATTTAGTATTTTCTTTCAGAGGAATTAGATGTGCATTTACAAAGTTTTTGGTGTTTTTTCTTTCGGTGTTACTGAGGTATTTATTTTGGTTGCTTGACAGACGGTGTCTAATATAAGCCTTTTGTTTTCCTCTTTTTTTTTTGTTTGTTCTAAACTTTTGATTCCCACGATGAGGGTCAACAAGTGTGCTCTTGCTGTTGTTTGAGGGTAAACCACGGGTTTCGCTTATTGACTTTGCTTTTATCAACTGAGGCTATTATTGTTTTACTTTCTAACAGGTACCTAGCACGCGAATTTAAATTTTAACCTATAGCTTTTATTACCCTTTATTGTTTTTCTTTTTTTTGTTTTAGTTTTCTTCATAATAATTAATTCTCATCCTTCATTTTCTTTTAATCTTGCAGCCGTCACCTGCCTCAGGTGTCTTGTGGTTGGACGTTCTGAAGTTACCTCAAAGTACGCAAACCAGACGGCTGTTTTACCCCTCTACAGGTCTAAATAAAGGAGTCGTAGCGAGTCAATGGTCACACCTTTCATAGGTCTACGGATTGTCGAACCTGAATACCTCGGTGAGTACTAAAGTTTTCATTTATTTACGTAGTATTTTAGTCCCACTCCACTCCGATGGCACTATTCTGATTCTTTGAGAATTATGAGATTTGTTTGTTGTGAAAATAACCTGAACTTGAATATGAAACTAACTGAACGATTTTCGGGGGCATACGCGCAAAATGGAAATAATATCATAAACTTTAACGTGATTTGACATTTTAGATTGGATTCCCGAAACATTTTGACCTTTAAATATCCGCTTTTGGTCAACCGTTTATATTCCAACTCGTGTTTGGATGCATTATCTCCTATTAACTTATGATTGTGTCCTGCTAGGTAGCAAACGGACTAATACTAATTCGGTTAGGTTCTTCTTTAACTCAAGGCTTATTGTGCAAGAACATAATAGAAACAGTTAAACGCTATAGTAGACATTACTACGGGATGCTTCAAAATATTACTTCTTTTTCAATTTCGATAATTGTAATTTGTTCTAACCAGCTGAATGATATCTACATCTACGAATATAAAGACGTGTTTCGCATTATTAATAAATTACAACGATGGTAAATAAATCAAATCAAGATAACTACTTTTGCCTTAAATAACTAAATTTTTTTTTTTTTCCCACCACCATAAATAAATTAATAAATAATATATATCTATGCAAATAATTAAATAAATAACTATATCTCTTCTAACTAAATAAATAACAAAAACTACAGGCTATAAGTAACTATCAGGTACTAAGGTGGTTATTGCACAAAGTAAACTTTTTGAACTAAAGCTACATTTATCACAGGTACTTGTATCACAGATCATTATTGCTTAATATCCTTCGCGTGGAACACACCTATTTTCTTGCCGCTAAGGTTTTCCAACTCGTACATGTTTCTTCCGATGCTTTTAACTACCCTACACTTGACGTATTTCGGGCAAAGTTTCGACGAGAGGTATTTCGACGAATCACTTAGAATAAAATTTCGTCGGAACACCTCTTGTCCGGGTAGGAAGCGAACATTACGGGAACGGATATTATATGTTTTCGCGCCTTTTTCGTTTGCTTTCAAAATGTTCTCCTTTATTTTATTTCGAATGCACTGCAGTCGGTTATGCCTCGGTAGGGCCGATAGCCCGCCATCATTCAACGCGTTTAATTTTTCGACTAGTTCGTAACTCTTGCCGTGTGTCATCATATTCACACCGAAAAGAGCGAAGTATGGTGACACTCCGGTCGAAGAGTGGACCGAACTTCTCAACGCGCATGCGATATCACTAATGTGAATATCCCACTCGCGCTGATCATCTTGTAAATATGATCTTACTGCCGCGAGCAGTGTTCTATTCACCCTTTCCGAGGCATTCGACTGAGGCGAATAATTGGCGGTTTTAAAATGCCGAACTCCATACGCTAGGAGAAAACTCTGAAACTCTTTGCTTAAGAACTCTCTTCCGTTGTCCGAATGGATTATTTGTGGTACTCCAAACGCATTGAAGACCTCATTCTTTAAAAAATTCACAACGCTAGTGGTATTCGCTGCACGCAAAGGTTTTAAAAACACATATTTTGACAAATGATCTAACACTACAAATACATACGCATTCCCTGCTTTCGATCTTGGGTAAGGACCCAAAAAATCGATAAAAAGTTTTTGAAAAGGAAGTTCTGTGACAAAGTTACTACATATAGGTGGACGTAGGATTTGGTTGGAGGGTTTACTCTGTTTACATATAACACATTGGGATATAAATTCTTTGATTTGGACCGTCATATTCGGCCAAAAGAAATATTGCATTATTCGATTAAGTGTTTTCGCGATTCCTCCATGGGCTGTTTGTGGGGGTTCATGGGATAATCGTATTACTTCTTCCGTTAGACCAGAAGGAACCCACAATCGCCATGCGTGACTTAACAACGTTTCTTCATCTCCTACAGGAAAAGACCGTTTATACACAAAATTGTCCTCAACTTTTACATCTGGCAGTTCTTCTTGATTGCTTTTAATAGTTGATATTAGAGACTGGTACTCTTCAGAGTGAAACTCTTCCGAATCTAAATCTATCAACGGTGCTACTTCTGCTATCTCTATACTGTCTAAGTGGGCCCGAGAAAGAGTGTCTGGCACGACATTCAGTGAACCCTTCCGGTGCTCTATGTCAAAGGCATATGATTGAAGTTCCAAGCTCCATCTAGCTAGGCGACCGTTAAGGTCTTTCATATTCATCAACCATTTTAGACTAGAATGGTCGGTGATTACGGTGAATTCCATGCCTTCGACATAGGGCCGGAACTTTTTCACCGCCATACACTCCTTCTCGGTCACACTGTAATTCCTTTGACAGGAATTCAATTTCTGCGAGAAATAGGAGATAGGAAACTCTTCATCTTGGACGTTCTTCTGGAACAACACCGCCCCGATTGCAGAGTCAGATGCGTCGCACTGAATATAAAATCTTTTGGAGAAATCTGGGTGGGTGAGTACCGGAGCGGTAGTTAATGCCATTTTCAAAGCTTCAAACGCAGCTATCGCCTCTTCGGTCTTCCGACGGACCTGCCTTGGATTTTTCGGCAACGGAAAATCCACTACCGCTTCCACCTTAGCAGGGTCCGTTTTCAACTTCCCACCACCAACGATGAAACCCAAGTATTTAAGCTCCTTAAAGCAAAACTTTGATTTCTTCACGTTGATGGTGAGATTAGCCTTTCTCAGGCACTCGGCCACTTCATCCAACAGGGCGACATGGGTCTCGAAATCTGGAGCTATTATTAGCAGGTCGTCAAGATAGACGAAGACATGATCCCTGAGTCGTGCAGGGATTACTTTGTCCATTAAACGGCATAACCTCTGGGCCGCGTTACACAAACCAAAGGGCACGACCGTTAACTGGTACAAAGGTCTCCCCGGTACCGCAAACGCAGTTTTCTCCCTACTCTGCATCTCCAGCGGTATCTGCCAGAATGCATCCTTCAAATCGACACTACTTATATAGTAAGTGTCGGGTAAACGACTGAGAAGCCCGTCGATATGAGGTAGTGGGTTGGCATCCTTTTTGCTTAACGCGTTGACCTTTCGTGAATCCAGGCAAAAACGGTATTTTAACTTACCGTCTTCACCTGTCTTCTTGATCAGGACGACGGGCGAGCACCAAGGGCTCTCACTCTCCTCTATACCGCCGAGCTTAAACATTCTGTCTAATTCCTGATACAAAAGGGCTTGCACCGCAGGAGATACAGGGTAGTGACGCTGCTTAACAGGACTCGCATCCCCGGTATCTATGACGTGCTCCATTAGAGACGTCTTACCCAACCCATGACGGTCAAAATCTAAAAATTTCCCCTTGACCGCCTCCAACCTACACTGCTGATCAGGCGAAAGCTGGTGGGCATTCATTACCTCTCCGGCCTCTTCCGGCACGGAGATTGAACTTACTATATTCGGAGCTATTTGAAAAGCTCTCCAAAAATCGATTCCAAGATATAATTCTTGGTCTAAATTTGGGACTAAATAAAAGGTTGTATCATGTTTTTGGTTCTTATATTCGACTGAAATCTTAAATTTACCTATAATCGCCTGGTTTTTCCCATCGGCCGTTTTGACATCGGCTTTATACGGCGATATAGCCACATTCAACGACTTTACTGTAGACATACAATTTTTTCCTAGAATACTAACACTGGCCCCACTGTCTAGAAGTCCTAAGTAATTTTTACCTTCTATAGATATGGTGGCATATGGCCGGGGGTCGGTGCTAGTACTTACAACTGTTGCCAGAATATTTTTCCTAGCTTCTTTTCTTGATTTAAAACGTTCACGAGTTTTCAATATTCTTTTTGTTATACTCCCTACTTGATTATTAAAAATCCTATTCCTCGCTATATTATATTCCCTAACTCTAATATGAAATGGTTTGATTTGTATATCGTTTTTGAAATTTTTTTGTTTTTCTTCTGTATCTCTTTTTAATATTTTTACTCTCTATTTCTCAATGTTTGCTACTTTTTCGCAGGCATCTCTTGGGCCCCCTGACTCGAACGTGACTCGCCCAAATGCGTCACGTTCCTCCCTCGGTTTTCCGGGTTACAGACGCGACATTTCGGGGTAATAACTCCTTCTAACCCGCATCTGTAACAGAAAATATTTCTGGTTGGTGAAGGGCAATCCATAAAAGAATGTCCGACGGTTCTACAATTCCAACAGGTAAGACCTTTGGAATCTCCGTACTCTCTAGCATTATTCTGACGGGCCCCTGTATGGTGGAAAGCAGCCAGATTTTCCTCCTGGAATTGTTGGGAAGCACCATCCACGAATTCGATCTCGTTGGCCCGATACCGAGCCGGTGGTCTCTGCGGTTTCGGCCCATCCCTCTCACGACCCGAGAACGCTCGCTCAGCATCTTTACAGGCGATTCTTAATTGGTCTAAAGAATAGACCGCTTGAGGGTACACCAACCGTTTTATCCGCTCATTGAGATTTTCCTTCAACACGCGTACTAGCTCCGCTTCGGGGATCTGCATCCTGAGTTGGGACTTCATTTTATTGACCGCTGCAAAATAGTCCTCGCTGGTCTCCCAGGCACCTTGTTGACGGTCCATTATGTCCCTCATAATATCCAAATCGGACTTCGAATTCCGAAACTGGCGCATTAATGCGTCCCGTAGCATTGGCCAATCGGGACAATAATAGGCTCGCTGAAACTGCCAAAACCAATCATTGGCGGTACCTGAGAGCAGGAGGTGAAAATCACGTAAAACTTCTGCCCAGGAGCAGTTGTACTGTCTTTGCAACGTTTCTACTCGAAAGATGAAATCCTCCACGGTAAGTGTCTCTGGCTTTCCGTCGAATTTCAATCCCCATTTATCCATTTTTATAGGAGCCCGATATCCCATGTAATTCGAATTGACGGGCGGCCGATTCCACCCACCGGGAGGGGTTTCCCGCGTGTTGAAAGTGGTCCTGAGTGACAGCCGATCGATATCCCCCCAACGTCCCATCAAAATCCCAATTAGACTGACGACTCGGATAGGCAAAATCGTCCTCCACGACCCGATATCTCCAACGTTAAACGTAGTTGGCGGTTCTATATTACTTGACCCTACTACCTTTTCACCTTCGTACCGATTAGTTTGTGGGTTTACTGATCGCTCCTTTGAAGCTTGTTCGACACTTGAACCTAACTCGCCTTGATAGCTTGTCGCTCTTCGTAACGACTCGGTTTGCCATCCCCTAGGGACGACACCTCGCTCCCTAACACTCTCTTTTGCCCCTAACGGCCCTGACCAATCGATTGGGTTTCGATCTGTCACGCTCTCTATGCCCTGCAACCAATCTTCCCAGGTTCTGGGTGTATTTGCTGCACCATTAGCTCCCGGAATCATCGTTTCTGAATCTATCGCTTGTCCTCTCAAAGACGGGGTAGTCAACCCCGTCAAATTACTAAATGACGGAGCTGCGAGAGATTCGGTGCTTGCGGACCTATCTATTGGCTTAGGTGGGACAGGTGGTGGTGCATTGTGGGGACTGGTACTCGCTTCGTGCAGCGGTATTGGGTTCAAAGTTCTCTTAAGCGGAGTATGTTTCACCGGTGCCATTGTTGTTCTCGCAAATAATCGAGTTATTACTCTATTTCTAGTTACTATAACCTTTTTAACACTCTTTTTTTCTTTTTCTTTAGACCTCATCCCTTGGACCTCTCGATGGACCTTGAGATAATATGCCCTAAGCTAACGAAGGACGAAGCCCTTTAAGTTTAAGATAAATTCGTGTAAACTACTTTTATCCTATTTTTTTTTGTATATAACTATAGACTAACTATTTATCAATTCCTCTTATTGTAATGTAATTGCTATAAAATCTTATTCTTTGCTACCTGAAATCTTTCTGCGTTTCAACCTACTTTCTTTCTACCTAATTCAAAACAAATACAAAATAAAAAAAAAAAATCAAAGAGAACAAAAAAACCAAAACGTTGTAACTATCAATATTATCAACTCGCAATACCTTGTGGAACGAAACCTTTTTTTTTTCTATAATTGCAATTTGTTTATATAAAAGGACTACTTAACTATCTTCCTATCTAATTAAAAGTTACCAGTAATTCTGGTGCACCAAAAAAAAAAATTTAAATAAATATTAACTTTAAATGCCAAACGATCAAACCTAAATGTATAAAATAGCCATCTAAAAACTTGAAAAGATAAAAATAAAATCGTTGCTGAAAAAATTAAAACTAGATGTTAATGTAAATGTTTGAAGAAGATAATTACAAAACTAAATATTTGATTTTGTAGTTGGTGATTTGTATATATATAATTATTTAAGGTTGTTTCGGATAATAAAACTATTTCTATTGTTTACATTCATTATTGCGGGAGTGTCGGAGGCGACTGTCTTCGGAGGTCCTTTTTTTTTCGATGACAATGAGTATGGACTTGAAGGCCGCTTTGGTAAGCCTTTTCTTTATATATATTTGGTAAGCGGTAGGTATGGCAAAACACATAAAAACGTAAAAAAAGACGACATATATACATTACAAATTCACCCTTGATATCGCTGCTGCGATCGAGCTGCATCGTCGCTGTTGGACAGGCCTGCTTAAGAGCTATCCTGACCAAGACTTACGACTCACCCCGATCCCATCAGCGGCAGCAATTGTGAAAGGTGTGCTGGAGTTCTCTGTTCCTGCCGCGGTTCAACAGTTCGTAATGACCTTCTGTTTGAAGTCTTGCAGCAACTTTGAACTCCAATGATTATGGTGATTTGGGATTGTTTGAATTCGTTATCATTTCGTTCTCGACGTCATCATCCAACATCACGTCGCAAGTGTTCAGGCATTCTGAATAGTTATCCTGCACACGACATACGTGTTGTTAGGTGATAGCACCGGGATCGACATGACTGAAAGGGATTGGGACAAAAACTTGGACTACACGGACGGGCGCCATTTGTTGCTGGTTATTTAAAATTGGATGGGATAGGTGAGTAAGGAATTTATGGGCAGGAAGGAAAGGACAGATAAGGAAATTATCTGTATGAGTATAGGAAACGGACACGTTCAGAATAAAGAAACGGAAATCGGTAATAAAAATGAGAGGAGAAAGGGAAAAAGGAGGTAAGAGACGAAGGAAAGGCGGAAATAAGTTAGACTCGAACGGAAGAGTTCGACAATCGAGGGCCATCAGAGAAGCGGAAATCGACCGTATTAGGTAGGAAGTAGGATTCAGGGACAAGCGAAAGGTAAGGAAACAGTGGCAAAAAGGAACCTTGGAGGAGGACGGAATTCTGAACGGGGATAGTGAATGTTTGACCACGGAACTTGGCACGCTCGCACGGCTCGGCTCAGCTCGCCGGATAAGGGGGGGATCTTGTTCCGCGACCAAACTTAACCTTCAACAAAAACATAAAACGTGCCACACATTTCACAAGGGGGTTGCAGACGGACAAATGCTTACCATACTACCTATTTGTTTGCTTACTCGGAACCGTGGCTGGTGTTGTGCCCGTAAGCCGCCCTCCCGACCTGGAGCCCGTTGCAGGAATTTTCGGACTCCCCTGAGGCTTCTTCATCGCCGCTTTCAATCCATCTCCTCACGAAGGGTTTTAGACGTCTCCTTCACCCCCTGAAAATACTCTCTAACAAGCCATCAAGCTGCTCACGCGGCTTAGCAAAAACACACTGGAGTGCGTGACTTACAAACATTTTTACTTTATTAAATATGAATAAATAAATGAAACATCATATAAAAAAAAACTTGTGACAAAATCAAAATTTCACGAAAATGAGACCGGAAAAAAAGCTTACAAATAAATAAAAAACTATAATTGATAAAAAAAAAGGTTTAAATAAATAAGTATGGATAAATCAAAATGAAATAAATTTAATTTGTAAAGTAAATAAACCTAAAAATTCTAAAATTTACAATATTGTTTCCTTTTTTTTTGTTATATATTTTTTTTGTAAATTATTTAAAATTAACTATATTTTTTTTTTGGTGTTTATATAATTTTTTTTTGGATTTTAGAATTTTTATAAATTTTTTTGTTTTTTTTTTTTGTTATATATTTTTTTTTTAAAAGGAAAAATAAAGATAAATTTTGCGAAAATCAGGACAATCAAGGAGTGGGAGACAGACCCTAAAACTCGCACTGACCTTCTTTAGGCCGTAGACCCTAACGCGGCGCCCTTTTTTTTTTATCGAGGCGATCGTTCTTGTTCTTTGCGCGCGTTTTGGAGACCCTACCTCTACAGAGCTCTCTAAAGGTTTACGTCACCGAAACCGACAGCCTATACCGGCCACAACGACCGCGAACGACCGACCGAAAGCGTGCGGGAATTGGTTCAACTTCCCTTTCTTTCTTCCCTTTCCTGCCTTTTTTTCTTTTTATTCACTCTTTTGCGTTCCCTTTCTTTCCTTTTTTTCTTTTTATTTTTTTTTATATTTAAGTGATGACAAAGAAACTTATATTGCAAAAAAAAAATACCACGCCAAAAAAAATTTAAAATAATTTAATGAAAATTTTTTTTTTTTGTTTAGTGGTGACCAAACGCCCCACTGTAGACTGCAACTATCGCTTCCTTTGATACTTCTATTTGGCGCCGGCCAACACAAAAATCATCGGCGGCCACGATCAGTTACGTAAACCGTTGGCCGCCAAATTCGGATATAAGTATATTCAACCACCTATAGGAACTATTTTCTTTGTTTAAAATTTATTTTCACCTCATATTAGTCTTTCATCATGTTTCACTCACCCTCTTCACAATTGGCGTTTTTTTTTTCTTTTGTATGTGGATCGGTTCTACTGTTCTGACCTTTGTTGTCCTTCTACTATAATTTAAAACTTTATGTCACGACTTTACGATTTCACCAACAAAGGAAAACCCTCACCTTGGACTTATAGTTCTTTTAAACACGTAAATTCTTAATTCACTTTATTGGTGAACGCCTTTTATTCGTCGACCCGATACTATTTTATTCGTGTTTTTACCTAAAATTTTTTTTGCCATTAGAATTAATTTCCCGATTTCCTACTTTCCCTTTCTTTCACGACTTACCCTTTCAAAGTTTTTCTTCTTCTTAAATTACTTTTATCACTGACTTAAAATTTTCTTTATCGGCTGGCGGTTTAAAAGTCAACCGATTTTCGGTATTTAAACTTAAAAATTTTCCCGCACTGCCTAATTTAAAATAGGGCTTTGACTTTAACACTTTTTTTTTTCTTTTTTTGGAAATTGTCTATGCACTTATGGTCGCGGCGAACACTCTTAGATAAATGGATAGTGCATATCGTGACCCGCAAATCCAATCCGCTGCACTCAGACATTACCACCCACACAAACGACCATCCACCGGTCCCTCATAGAATCCGAAACTTTTCTCTCCGGTCTATTCTCTATGTAGAACCTCACCCCGCGCGATTTGCCATCAACCAAACCATACCCCAAAAGCCGAAATGTAGGCTACCCTTGTTTCTAACTTCGTCCTTAGTACAGACCGCACCCTTAAGTAGGGAACTATTCGACCGACTCTTTGTTATTGTGAACCCACCTTAAGTGGACCGACGGCCATCATTAATTTTGGATCGTGGATTCCAACCCTAACTTTATTCTAACAGCCAATCAGCACACGGCTTCTATATTTTGTTTTCCTTTCCTCAGTTCGTTTGTTAGTTTTTCTTGCGTTTCGTTACATTTTTCATTTCTAACGTTTTAAGTACTTTTCCCTTTTTCTTTTCAGTTTTTTTTTTTTTATTTCCCTCAGCTAACCTAACGACGTCAACATACTTGGAAGGAGGATTTCACCACCCAGGTTTGTCTGTTTTTTTAAAAAAAAAATTTTTCTTCGAGGAATTTGTACTAATTTTATTGTTTTTGTTTTAATTTTTTTCTACTTCAGGTGACAGCAATTAGTGTTTCATTACGCTTATACTCAAACAATACTACCTTTTCACGGGTGCAATGACGGAGGATCCTTCGCGAGGGTATGGAACATGGCACAATGTCCAGTCGAATGTAACAAATTCCAAGCGCTAACTTGAAGAGATCGGTTTGCCACACGTCCTCTAAGATTGTAATGTAAAAGTTAATAGTTTTCCATTAAATCTAAAAGTGTTTAAAATTAATAAAAAGTGTGTTTTATTTTGTGAAGTGGAAGTAAAACCCTACAGGTATACCATTAAAAAAAATAATATATTTAATAAAAGAGCTTAATACCATAGACAAGAATATGGGGGTCCAAGACCTCTTAGATGGGCCTTCTGTATGCAAGACGCACTATAAAAATGAATTTTCAAGTGCGTATTGCATACCGAAGGCTTCACCCTCATATTCATGTCTTTGGTATTCAGCTCTTTTAAAAAATATAATTTTTTAAGTGCTATATCTTTTATCTGGGCTTTCAGAAAAAATGCATTTTCAATGCATCATTATTTGCAAACGCCTCAAATACAGCTTGCAGTTCAATTGCATTATTGAATTTTTGCTATACTTCACACCCAAAAATTGCTGTGGGCTCTCGGTCTATATATCTGAAATACATTTTAAATATCATTTTTGTTCTAGTGAGGTTTTGACAAAAAGTCGACAATATATTGAATTTTGACCCAGATGTGCATTCTATTTAAATTTACAATATCACACAGTCACCGTACCCATTCATCCAATCAAAAATTTTAATTTTGATAATTTAGCGAAAAGTCCTGATGGTAGCTAGCGCTATATTTATTTAATTATTGTTAATATAATTTATTTATGTTTTCAATAAAATTTTAATAATAATAATTAATAAATAATAAAAAATTTGATAATTGTTTCTATTTTCAGGTCTTCGATATGAAATAAGTTTATGTTGGCATCAGTATCCTTACAATTTAGGTCTTCCGTTCTGTAAAATACGAGCATTAATTTCCGAAGCGTAAGTCTCCTTTTATCCATTCCTTACCAAAATTTTAACCAACAATAACAATATTCGTATTCTCATTTCTTGGAACTTATAGATCGACATATGTATCCGTCCTAACAATAGTGGCATTCTAAATGGATCGGTTTTTGGCCATCTGCCATCCATTGCACCTATATGCGATGAGTGGTTTCAAGCGTGCCATCAGGATGGTTGAGCCATTGTGGGTGATAAGTTTCATCAGTGCGATTCCCTTTGCTATTCTGACAAAAATCGATTATCTAAAGTATCCGACTGGTAGGTGCATATAGACTCATTGCTTGCAAAAGACACCAACTATAGTGTTTAAAGTTATTTTGTATGCCCTTATTCCATTCACAGATAACACGACCATAGAAAAGTCAGCTTTCTGTGCGATGCTTGACTATCCGGAGGAATTTCCATTGTGGGAGCTGTCCACGTGTTTGTTTTTTGTAATAGCGATGGTCCTTATTATAATATTGTACGGCCGAATAGGAATGTAGATAAGGGCAAGGACGACACAGGAACTGGGTTGGTAGATTTTTGTTTTTGTACACAACAAGTTTCATCAATGTGGAATTTCAGTCTTGACTTTGATTTTTGTTTGTATCCTCTTTTAAATTCATGGTTGCATTAACAATATTTGTGTGATGTATGGGTCATTTCAGGAGTTCAACAAGGATCGATGCACAAGGAATCAAGATATCAGAAATAGATAAATAAATAAAAATAAATAAAAAGATCGACTGAGTTCATCGGACTAACCATCACGCCATGGCTACTGCAAAGAAGATCAACTGCTGGCATAAAAATCAGGAACGGAATTACATACTTCTCAGGATAATTATAAGACCTGTGATGAAAGTATTCTTTCAATAAAAAAAAAAGCTTTTACAAAAATGCTTCAAATTTATTATGGCATTTTCGACATTATCCATGGCAAATGACCATAGTTTTTGTAGCGATAATAATCATATGCTAGTTTTAGTAATACAAATACAATTAAACTTGCTAAAATACAATTTAATACATCCAAAGCAAAAATGCTATTATTTGTTGGTAGTTTGCAAACATCAGTGCTTTGTAGAGAAAGAATTGTAGTTTCAACAATGTCATCATTTTCGTTTGTCAAATTGCAAGTTACATTCCAGGAATCTCTGATTATGGTATGATACTTCATAAGAATCTCTCGAAAACGCATAAAAAACGTACAATCGCAAACCCATGGATTCTGACTGAGTTGTAGTTTAACAGCATTAAGATTGTTTTCCAAAGCGTTATCGATGGCATACACAGGAAGCTGCAAATAAAATGAGAAGTCTGTTAATTAATATAACAAACTTAATCAATTTGTAATAAATTACGTTGGAACGTAACTATGTGAGTTATAATATTATTAGTGGTACAATACAAAACAATATACATAGAACAATACTTCTTATTCTCATCCTAATGTGACAAAAAGACTAGAGATCAAGCGGCAGTTATTCGTTTTGAATTCAAATTTGTTTCTACCATAGTTTCTACACCTAACTGACCTCATTGTATATAAAACCTATAGTACTATCATGGAGTCGTTTTTTTTTACGTTCGCCCTTCTCGTTAGGAGGCGCTGTAGTAGCCACAAATTTTCAGTGCAAAGGTTGAAGACACAGCTATTAGAGCGAGTGAGTTGTTTATTATTGATACTGACAACAATAATGAGAGTAAACGAGATGTTTGTAATATCATTTTTCGTCAAGGCAACGACAAGAATTGTGAGCAAGAAAATAGAAAAACTTATTTGTATGTAGATGTGAGCTTGTTTGGTTGTGTTGGTTTCGGTTTGATTTGCATGAATTTACGAATAGATTTTTTGCTTGCTTTTATAGCTAGGTATATTATGACCTACATTTGGGTATTTTGTTTTTTGTGTTTTTTTTTTAATTTTGGCGTAAAATAAATTATCAAAACCAACGTTTCCGCTAGTAAATAATTCAATTCGGGAATTGTGTAGCAATGTTGCAATGTTTCTATACCCATTGTCGCAATAAACCGATAAAAGGTATGCTCATCAACTGTGACGTCATCCTGCTGCAGGTATAGCTACATAGCTAGGTACATGGTTGTTAGTTTTTTGTTTCTTTTGAATTTAATTTAGGTAAAACTTTTATAATCGTTTTGTTAGGTATGTACCTACCTTTCTACCAATTATTTTTCCTGTTTTGTTAAGGACCAAAAACAATGCAAAAAAAAATATTTTAGTCCTTTAGGAAAATCTTATTTTCCTAAAGAAATGTTCAAATAAATAAAATTGACTTTATATTAGTTAGGAGATAGAAAAAAAGTTAACACTGCCATTATTAAAAGTAGGTACCTTATTAGAACAGTTTTTGGTTTACATAGAGACCGAGAGCTGCTGAACGATTTGCCCAAGGTGTCTTATACCGCTCCAAATATTATGAGCATGGCTTTTGTACCAGTGCAAACATGCAATCAAATTGGTGCTAAGACCACTAAACGCACCTTCAAAATGTAAAAAAGTTAGCAAATAGAAATCCAAACATAATTCCATTGGTCTGGCAGTGTTACCGCTGGCCTAACACTACCATTATGCACTTGGTAGTGCAAAAACAACAATAATAGTTATTATAAAAAAAAATAAAAAAATGAATTTGCTGGCACAACAGCTCATGAAGAACTAGGGCCTAGTGACTTTCAACTCTGAACCATTCCTATGTGCGTGCCTGCAGCCAAGGGCGTACGCAGGATTTCGATTTGGGGGGCAAGAGCTTACATTCCATTTTATTTTTTTAAACAAATTATAATAATTAGTCAAAAAAAAAACTAAAGGATATTTTTAGCTATTGTCTTAAGAAATCTTATTTGGCTCAGGCTAAGTGCCTAGATCTATTTTATATTTTTTCATTTAACTTTTTTTCTTTTGTGTTCTCTCCATTTTATGGCTCTATCTGCTATCCAGCTTTGAAAGTAAATAAGGGCTTTTCATATTACTTACTTTACTTTAGATGGCGCTCACAGCCCAGGATGGACTACGGCCTCAACCAACAAGCCCCTCCAGCCAGCTCGGTCCCTAGCTAGCTGCCTCCAGTTACGCACTCCAAGTTGGTTGAGGTCGTTTTCCACTTGTGTGCGCCACCTAAGGTGGGGTCTTCCTCTGCTGCGCAGACCGTCAGGGGTAGATTCGAAGACTCGTCGGGGGTGTCCATACGCTCCACGTGTCCCAGCCATCTCAGCCGCTGAATTTTCAGCTTCTTGACCAGGTCGACGTCGCTGTAAAGCCCGTAAAGCTCGTTATTAAATCTTCTCCTCCATACTCCATCGATACAGACTGGACCGAAAATCACCCGAAGAATCTTCCTTTCAAAGCACCCAAGCAGATTCTCATCCGTTTTTGACAGGGTCCATGCCTCTGCCCCATATAGCAGGACCGGGATGATTAGGGTCTTATATAAGGTCTCCTTGGTTCTCTGAGAGAGGGCTTTATTACTTAGATGCCTTCTTAGCCCGAAGAAACAGCGATTGGCAAGAGTAATTCTTCGTTTGATCTCTGCGCTGATGTCATTTTGCGATGTTACAGTGGAGCCCAGGTAGACAAAGTCCTTGACGACTTCGAAGTTGTATCTATCCATCGTGACGTTTTGACCGAGCCGACGATGTTGAGATTCCTTTCTCGATGATAGCATATACTTCGTCTTGTCCTCATTAACAGCCAAACCCATTTTCGCCGCCTCTGATTCAATACTTGCAAACGCGCCGGTAACAGCTCGCTTCGTTCTCCCAATGATGTCAATATCATCTGCATAAGCAAGTAGTTGAACAGACTTTTGAAAAATTGTACCTCTGTTGTTGACTTGCGAGTTGCGTACAATTGCTTCAAGAACGATGTTAAACAGGTTGCATGATAACGCGTCGCCTTTCCTCAAACCTTTCTCGACATCAAAGGGTTCGGTGGTGTTCTTGCCGACTTTGACGGAGCAGCGAGATTTCTCCATCGTCATCCTGCGCAAGCGGACGAGTTTGGCAGGGATGCCGAGATGCGCCATGGCTCTGAATAGCTCGTCTCTGTCTACGCTATCATATGCGACTTTAAAATCGATAAAGAGGTGGTGTGTATCGATTTGAAACTCCTGGGTTTTTTCCAAAATCTGTCGGAGTGTGAACATTTGATCGACGGTTGATTTGCCGGGCCTAAAACCACACTGATAGGGGCCGATCAGATCGTTGACAAACGGTTTTAAGCGATCACACAGTACAGATGACAAGATTTTGTATGCGACGTTGAGGAGACTTATACCTCTGTAGTTGGAACAGGTCAGAGCATCTCCTTTCTTGTGGATGGGGCACACTATACCGAGGTTCCATTCATCGGGCATACTTTCCTCCGACCAAATTTTGGAGATAAGCTGGTGTATACTCCCTACCAAGTCATCTCCCCCTGCTTTGAATAGCTCGGCTGGCAGGCCATCCGCACCAGCAGCCTTGTACGTTTTAAGCTTGGCTATCGCTAACCGCACTTCATTTGGGTCGGGTGGACGGAAATTTTGACCATCATCGTCCAGGTTGAATGGAGTGTTCTGTCTTACAGCGGAATTTTGGCCATCTTCGCCGTTTAGCAGTCTAGAAAAGTGTTGTTTCCAGATCCTCAGCACCGACTGTGTGTCTACCACCATATCCCAACTAACAATTTAACTTTTATAAGGGTCTATCGAAGTTTTTTTCACTTCAGCAAAAATGCTTGTATAAGGCCTTACAGGAATGCATTTGGCCCACCTGAGAAGCTGGGAACACCTTTGAGCAATCATGTACAGGTTGATGGGAGATACCAAATGTCTTTCCAAAAAGTCTAATAGAAATAAATAACATTCAGAAAAACAAATGTGGTAGGTTACAGCTTTCTTCATAAGTTAATGAAGACTTGGTGCCACAGGTTATTGCATTCAAAAATAAGACATTTTATAAAACTTGAAAGGCCTCATACAAGTCTTGTAAAAGCTTATTCGAGGCACTATAAAAAAAAAAATGAAAAATAAGTGAATTCTTTTTTATGCCAATTTTTATTTCTTTGTTTTCTTCTATTTTGTCGTCCAAGTCAAGACTTACTACTGAAATTAAATGTACAATAATTATTAATAATGGAAAAACATTTTACTTACTTGATGGATTTTTTGGGATTTGAACCCAGGATGTTCTGGTTAAGAGTCAGGTGCCTTACACATCGCGCCAATCTACTATATTCTTACTAAGTATCAATTTGGAACTACTTGAAACCGAAAATAGCTTCCAAAGAACTTCGTTGAGGCTTCCTGATAGCTAAAACTAATTCAAAAATAAGGTGACCATCTGCCTTTTGTTTGCAAGTGATTTTATTTTTGTATTAACCAACCCAACTTGTACATAACCTGATAAATAAGTAGCGACCTTCAGGCATGGGGTGTATGAGTCTGATTAACTTTTGACATATTCAAGGAATCATTCCCGCTACATCTGACTTGATTCCTGGTGTTGCATCGTCTGTAGTTGAATGTTCTTTGTTTGTATAAGAATATAATGTTATTAAAAGGCTTCAGTGTAATGTAGAATTTTCAAAATTTCAAATTTTCTTTTGGTTTTGTCAGTTTTTTTGATTTTGAAGAAAATGTACCTAACATATTGTTTTTGTCGTTCACAAACATATTGCATACTAAGGTCTCTCAATTTCGCACAAAATTATTTGTTTATACAGGGTGATCGGTATAAGATGCACCAAACTGTTGGAGCGAGTAGATTTGATTAAGACAAGAAAAAAATTGTAAAGGAGGGGGGGTCTATTTCCCCCCGTTTAGGCAGGAAGGGCAATTTTCTAAAAAATTGACTTAAAACAGTAAATAAATATTTAAAAACATTTAGTCAAACATTGAAAACCAGATGTCAAAATGTAGTCTAGTTTTTGAGAAAATTGGAAATAACAAAAGTACGTTTTCCTTAAATTCGACTTCCATCCATTATTTTGTTATTCAAAAGATCCTATTTCTACAAAATATGTAGTAAAGTAGATTTCGTTATTTTTAATTTTCTCAAAAACTAAAAGACATTTTAGAATCTGGTTTTCTGCTTTTTTATTGAAAATTAATAAGAGCATTGAATTTTGAAAACAAAAATTATACTCAATTACATAAAATTTTGAAAAAAATTGGTTTGAAACTTTTATTTCATTTTTTTTTCAAAACTTCGAGTTTGAAAATTAATTTTTCAAAAACTATTCACTCAGACTACTTAATTTAAAATGAAAATCAAAGAAGAGATTTCTGGCTTTCCAAAAAAATATAGGATGGCATTTTAAATTGTACCGTTGCTTTTAAATATTTTTTAAGTCATTTTTTTTAGAAAATTTCCCCTCCTGCCTAAACGGGGGGAAATACACCCCCCCTCCCATAGATTTATTTCTTGTCTTAACCCAACCTACTCGCTCCAGCAGCTTGGTGCATCTTATACCGATCACCCTGTATATGCTGTATTTTTGTATGGGATTTTTCATTTAATATCAGGTACCTTTACTATGATTTTAAAGATAAACATAAAATATATAATTGTTTTCCATTGTACAAGAGAATCAATATTCTTTTATCATTTAACTTTTTTCCTCGAAAAACGCTTTTTTCCTCAATGATGTTATTTTTAGAACAAAGGTTTCTATATTGTTTTACATTTTACAAATAAAATATTATTTTACCATGTATACAATATACATACAAACCTATATAACATACATTTCTTTTTTTTTTTGTATTGAAATTGACGCACCAAAGTGTTGGATAATTATGTATGTACCTATTCCTATTATTTCAATAAAATTTATAGATAAAAAAATACGTTGTACAATTTCTTCACGTTAAAATTATTTAACCAGAAAATATAACGTGGTCACCGTATTGATAAATGTATCTAGCAGCAGCAGCTTTTAACAGAAATAATGAGTTTTCCGGGCGAAATAAATACCTGTCGTGTAAATCTATAGCTTACTATGGGAAGTCAAGGTAGACCATGTTCACTACAAAATTATCTGACATAAACTTCCTTGAGACAAACTCATCGAAATAAAAGCTTCTTGCGCATGCGCCTGACATTACAAAAAATGATGCTTGTATCAAATAGAGCACACAGTACTAAAACAAACAAAATTAGTTCACCTAACTTCCCTGAGACAAAATTATCGAAATAAATGCGTTTCGTGCATGTGGTTGTCAGTGATGAAATCGACTATTGTCAATAGTACTGAACTGTGACAAAAAATAGTACTGAAAATGATCAAATAGTACGGAAAATTTTCGAGGCGTGAATTCTATTGAATTAATAGAATTAATAGAATAAATTTCATCAGATTTAAACCAAACTTTGCACTTGAGTGATGCTTTCAGAACTCCGAAGGAAGTGAGGGCGTTCATCTCAGGTGAGAAATATTTTAGTTTTGGTCTTTTGCCAACAATAAATTGTATTGTATTGTATGGTATTGTATTCTATTGTATTGTATTCGTTTATTTAGTATAATTTACGATTTTACAACAAAATTTTATATTTGAAATATTTGAGAAAAAAAAAAATATCTTTATAAATTCATCAAAATTTAAACATTGGATTTACTAAAAGTTATCAATAAACTTTTTAAAATATACAAATTTGACTCATTTTTAATTGACTAAAGGAATAAATTTAAATCTATCTTAAAAAAATAAGTACTTTCCGTACTGGGAAAATAGAATTGTAGAGAATTCAGTACAATAGTAAGCCTTTTTCCAACCGAGGTTGATTGGCAGTTCAAAAATTATGCTTGTGTCGGGCTTTTGCTCACAGGACTTTTACAACAAAAATTAGTTGAATTAACTTCGCTGAGACAAACTCATCGAAATAAATGCTTCTCGCGAATGCGCCTGACCAGTAAAAAAAATTATGCTTGTGTCAGACTTATTAACAAAGGACTTACACAAACAAAATTAGTTCACCTTACTTCCCTGACACAAAATTATCGAAATAAATGTGTTTCGGGCTTGTGCTTGTGTCGGGCTTGTGCTCACAGGACTTTTACAACCAAAATTAGTTGACTTAACTTCGCTGAGACAAACTCATAAAAGTAAATGCTTTTCGCGCATGCGCCTGACAGAACAAAATATTATGCTTGTGTCAGGCTTATACACACAGGATTTATACATACAAAATTAGTTCACTTAAACTTACGTATATGTGCTACTTCTATCAGGCTTTCCTACACTAAACTTATCGAACTTATGAATTTTCAACCTTAATTCCGTAACAATTAATAGCTTCTTTAAAGCTTTTTTGAGCAGGCCTCACATGAATTTTGGAAGGGAGCCTTTTAGTGGAAGGTATTTCTTAGCTTTTATTGCCTGTGCTTCTACAGTCGCATTTCAGTTGGCCTTATGGAAAAACTAAAGAAACTGTACACATTTATGCTTGTATTTAATTTTAAATTATACTTCTAGTAGGTTCAAAAGAAACTGTGTACGAAGGCAAAGCCTCTAAAATTTGCACTTTCGATACACAAACTAAATACAAGCCCTATAGAAATAAAAACTTCAAAAAATTTAAAAATTGGATCTTATAGAAGAAAAATTGTTACTTGGGATTCCCACTCTCGTCTCGGCAGGCTTCCGTTCTGGCCTTGTAACCCTGGGTAGTTTGCCTCACCCTTCGGTAGAACTTTCGAACATCCCCCCTGCCGCTACAGTCCTCAATAGACTCGACCGCCCGCTTCGCATGCTCTCTCTTTTTCCTCCTGAGAAGTCGGCGTTCCTCCCTTCGCTTTTGCCCGTAGAGCTCCCGGGCTGCTCTCTCAGCAGCTCTGGTTCTAGTCTGCAGCATTGCTTGGTAGGCCTCGTTCTTTGCCTCATGTGCCAGTCTGCATTCTTCATCGAACCAGGGGTTTCGTTGTGGTGGCCTAGTGAAACCCAGCACATCAGTAGCGGCACTTTTGATGGCATTTTGGCAGTGTTTCCATTGGTCCTCTACAGATGATGCTTGTGGCGGGCTTGTTGAGAGTTTAAGAGAGACGTGGTCTGCAAAAGTCCTGTCTATCTCTTGCGATTTTAGCTTCGCGACGTTAAATCGTTTTACAGCATCCGCTCGTCGTTGTGGCGCCATAGATATCCGCATACGTACTTGCGCTACCACCAGGTAGTGATCCGAGTCTATGTTGGCACCTCGGAACGTTCGGACATCCAGGATACTGGAAGCATGTCTGGCGTCTATCGCAACATGATCAATCTGGTTGACGGTTCGTTGATCCGGAGACCGCCAGGTCCCTTTGTGTATATTGAGGTGTGGGAATAGAGTGCTTGCTATGATGGCATTTCGCCCCGCCGCGAAATCGATGAGCCTGAGTCCGTTACCGGAAGTGTTGTCGTGCAGGCTGTGTCCTCCGACTATCGAACCAAAGATGCCCTCCTTTCCAATCTTGGCGTTGAAGTCGCCAAGAATAATCTTGACGTCGTACTTGGGGCACCTATCATACGTATCCTCGAGGAGATCGTAGAATTCTTCTTTGGTTGAGTCATCCTTTTCTTCTGTTGGGGCATGGGCACAGATCAACGTGATGTTTTTGAACTTTGCTTTGATGCGGATTGTGACCAGGCGCTCGCTTACATTTCTGAAGCCCAAGACTTCTTGCCTAAGTCTTCCCCTTACCACAAAACCACAACCAAAGAGCCGCTGACCTTGCTCCTTGCAGCACTCGCCGAAGTAGATGTCACACGTTTTCATCCTTCGGATGCCCTCTCCATCCCATCGCACTTCCTGGATGGCTGTTACATCAGCCCTTAGCCTATCCAGGTTCTCCACTAGTTGTTCGGCTGCACGTGGCCTGTTTAGGGTCCGTACATTCCACGTGCAGATCCGAAATTCATTGTCCTTGTTTCGTTTGCTGGGGTCGTCAACATTAAAATCATCCATATCCGAGGCTTGTTGTTGTTTCATATAAGGATTTAAAAACTACATTACATGACATTACATTACAAAAAGGGTTTTATACCGCTCCAATTTGTTCACTAGTACTTGGTAATTATCCAAACTAAATTTCATCAACATGGCAGCAATACCGCACCTCTAACACCCCTATAATGCAATTTTAAAATGCAACAAAAAATAAAGTTTTTTTTAACCGCTTCAAATTTTTTCATATATAATTATTATCTGTCCTAACATAATTCCATTGGTCTGGCAGTGATTCCGAGAGCCTAACACTACAATCGGAGTATCGCATAAAAAGGAACAATTAAATGTAAGTCCTAGTATGTTACTAAATATTGTGATATACTATGTTGACCATCCGTCTCGGGTTTTCCGGGACTGTCCCGTATTTCTATAGCCTGTGCCGTTTTTTTTTTTTTTTAAAGAAACGCTGGACGTACAACCTTTAAGGGTGTATACATATCTATGTATAAATGTACATACATAGGTACGCATAGTTCAAAAAATAACCTTCTCTGAAGTTTAACAAAAAATAAAAAAAAAATTAAAATATTATTATTCAAGTCTCTGAAATCAACAAAAAATCCTCATCCCATAGTTTTGTTTTTGTTCTGTTTTTTAATATGCGAAACATAATCTTCAGCATAGCTTCAAAAAATAATCGTCATTTCATTATAAACACAAAAAAAAAACAAAAACAATACCTCTGAATAAAAATATACATACATACATGCATACATACATAAATACATACATTTTTCCCATGCCTTGTAAATAAATTTCAAAACTAAAAAGAATATTGGCAATCGTCGTTATGGATACCGATACAAACAGGAAAAATATAAAAAAAAAAAACCAATAACAAATGTATGAGAGAATATAAAACTGTATAGCAATAGCTACTCACAAAAATAAGGCTTTTTTATATTCTCTCATACATTTTCTACCACACAGGCAGAACTTAATCCTGAAGAAAAAAAAAAATCAGCACACTGCTCATATTAATAGAATGGCAAAAAAAAATCTTTCCCCCTTGAACCCTCAATAAATTCGTTCGCAATGTTTTGCTTCTTCTTTTATTTCCATTTCCTTCATGTTATTATATTCTATACAAAATTTATTTTACACTTTCCTTCTTATTATTATATTCTATACAAAATCGTTCTTTTTTTTTCTCCCTCGAACTCTAACACATTTAGTATACAGTGTTCTCGTTCTTCTATTCAAGATACGAACCCTGCAAAAGTATTCAATAGAAAAAAAAGAGAAAATGTCGCGCTTCTCACTAGGTGCCGCCCTAATTATTTGTCAACGTGATAGTACTATAGATTTTATATACAATGCTGACCTTTGTAGGGCTTAGGCCCATCGCCCACTAGGCAACTTTTTGTTGCCCAATTAACAGTTGCTCGGAGTTGCTTGCCATCGCTCACTAGGCAATTTCCGAACAACTTTTGGGTTCAGTATTTTCAAGTTGCTCAGAAATTGCCTTGTGGGCTATTTGAATTTTTTTGAGATTATTGATTTTTATCTTTTTTAGAGGTGAGTTTAGAATTCTAAAATTTTGGTGGATGATGCCTTTTATTGATATGCATTTTTGATCAAAAATTTGAATTTCTAACTTAACGAATAAAGTTATAGTTTCATATTTTTTGCTTAAAAAGCACTCCTATAGGGAATATATAACAAAATGTATATTCTATAGTATTCTCAGCTTCAAACGCAAAATAATATTATTTTTTGTTTCAAGAAAATTATATTTTGTCTAAGAATGTAAAAAAAATTCAATTAACATCTTTTATTTAGAATGCAGCAGTTGTTTGAACAAAAAAGAGATTTTGAAACGGAAGCAATAAAGTTGAAATTAACAGAAAAAAAAAACAAATAAAAGAAACTGAAGCAAAAATAGAAAATTGAAAAATAAAAAAAAAAATTGGTAAGTTTTATATTTCTTAAGAAAAGACTTGTTAGTTCAGTGGTTCGTCACAAAGTGACTTGATTTTATTTGACATATTCATTTGTACATTACAGTGTTGCCAATGCTATTAATTAAGGAACTGATATACCTACTACTATTTTACTAATACATAATAGTAAGTGCAATCTTTCCTTGCAATATCTTTTTTTTATAAGATTTTTGACTGTTGAAACAGTGCCTAAGCACTTTAAAACGGTTGAAAATATGCTTTATTTAATAAAGAAAAAATATTGTATTTGTCAAGGTTTAGACAATCGATTTCGTTGTCCAAAGTCAGATCACTTGAGCAATAATCAGAAAGTAAGATACGATCGTTAATTTTTTCGGAAGAGATTTAGGCTTACAATTTGATTAAATTTTTTTTTATATACATTATGTAGATAAAGCTTTTGATTGAGTGAAAATAAAAAAGTCTGTGAAAAGAAAAGCATTTAAAAAGAAGACATTCTGAAAAATAATTCTATTGATTTGCCAATTTTAGTAAGTGTAATCTTTCGATTTTAATTTTGCCTATACAAAATTAAGAACTTTATATTTATGTAAGTTCAAATATAATGCCCCGCCGCAGAACATTAACTGGTAGAACAGAAAGGGGAGGAAATAGTCATTATTAGCGTCATAGTTAGAACAGTTTCGCGTGACAATGATCAATAAATACAAGGGGCCTTACCAATAACCAAATTTAGAGATGACTTAAATATTTAAGTGGAATCTAAATTAAAAACCATACCAATAATCAATTTAATAGTCAGCTTAACACAAAACGTCACCTTAAATTTTAAAGTGAAGAAACTCATGTTTAACCTCATGACTAAGTGTAAGCGCGTTGTTTGTGCTGTCATTATCAAACTTATCAAACCTTAAATTAATATTATTAAATAAGTTTTATTTTAGCGCGATTACTGCAACAAAAAGGGCTTACCTAAAGTGGCGGAAAAAAACTGTGTCGTGGTATTCTGAGAAGGGATCGATTATACCGCCGTATAGTTAGCAGCACTAAGTGAGGAATTTCAATTTTTTTGATTCATATAATTTGGAAAACATTTGGAAAAATTTGGAAAATCATTTTCAGAATTTGGAAAACCTTAGTTAATTAGTTATTAACAATTAAAGGTTAGGCGTATAGTTAGCAGCACATGGAAACAAAGTTAGGGTTTTTTGGTATCAATCGATCGGGAATAGTTTTGTGAAATTTGGAAAACCATTTTTAGAATTTGGAAAAGCATAGTTTAGTAGATAATTAACAAAATGTAAACAAAATGACAGTTCTATAAACAATTACAATTAACGCAAAACGTAATGTAACGGAGCGTAACGTTATTAAAACTGCCATACAAGAACACAAAACCAACACATACTTATAAACAAAATTCTGTCCCAAGAACAAAATTATAGGTCGTATGGAATTGAATCGCCTGTTAAGCATTGGCTATTGTTTTATTCTTAACTAGGTATATTTTATATCTGAAAAGGTAAAAAATTTGACAGCTGACTTTTGACAGAAAAATAGTTTGACAGATATTGGGACAGAATTTTGTTTATATGTGTTGGTTTTGTGTTCTTGTATTGCAGTTTTAATTACGTAACGCTCCATTACATTACGTTTTGCGTTAATTGTAATTGTTTATAGAACTGTCATTTTGTTTACATTTTGTTAATTATCTACTAAACTATGCTTTTCCAAATTTTAAAAATGGTTTTCCAAATTTCACAAAACTATTCCCGATCGATTGATACCAAAAAACCCTAACTTTGTTTCCATGTGCTGCTAACTATACGCCTAACCTTTAATTGTTAATAACTAATTAACTAAGGTTTTCCAAATTCTGAAAATGGTTTTCCAAATTTTTCCAAATGTTTTCCAAATTATAGGAATAAAAAAAAATTGAAATTCCTCACTTAGTGCTGCTAACTATACGGCGGTATCGATTATCTTTTTATATATTTTGGTTCTACGAGCTAAAGATACTTCGTCCAAAATGTTTAAATCTTCTACTATATCCTCGTCTGTACTCATTTTTATTTATGTAAAAGAAATCGATCTAGCAAAATATATCTTTTACCTTTCACAATAACAAAAACACAAATGTCATTTCTACAGCTGTCTATCTGACAATAAATGTAGTAGATTTAGTAATAGAGCGCTTATTAGTAAAAGGCGTGTTTAATTTGGTTATTGGTAAGCACAAGAATTAACTCATCTTTAAAGTTTAACGTTGTGTTTATCTAAACGCGTGTTTAGCGATTGATTATTGGTAAGGCCCAAGGTGTGTTAGCCTTCGGAATACATTTTTTGACTGTTTCAAAACGTTTGTTTCAGATGAATTTTATAGACAATGTTAAAAACTTATGCAACTGTATTTTATCGATTTTACTAACAAAAGTAAGGACCCTAAGAGAATTAGCTTTCTCTTATATTTAATTTTTCATTTTCCTTACTAGAGTGCCATCCTGTATCTCCATTTGGAGATAACAATGGATAAGCTAATGGATCCAATGACGAATCGAAGAAAGTTTTTTTTTTTAGCCGAACTTCGGCCACTGGGCGATACTAGTTTTAATTAAAAATACTGAACCCAAAAGTTGCTCGGAAATTTCCTAGTGAGCGATGGCAAGCAACTCCCAGCAAGATTCAAGTCGTTATATTTGAAATGCCTAACGATACATTTTAGAAATTTGCAATGGAAAACTATTACAGGCAGATCCCTAGAAATGCATACATGGTGTTTTATCTGATTAAGAGAAAAAAAAGTTATAAAATGCAGGTTACCAAAATATTAATAAAAAGAAAGAAAAAGAAAATTTTAGAAAAATAGCATATAAAAAAAAGAACTCAGATTAACAACCTGATTCGAACTAAGATAAACCAAAACAGCTAGGCGTAGTGATTGATCAACTGTGCCGAGATTTAGCTAATGGCGAGTGAGTGAGATGACTCACTTTTCACTGAAAATCGATTTAGCTAGTAAAAGTGAGTGAGTAGGCGAGTGAAATGAAACGTCAGTTTACTCGCCGGATGTTTCAGCGGTGACTTGGTGTATGTGTTGGTAAATTTCCACTTTTGCATAAGTATGTGTTCTTTTTCAAAGGAATTTCAACATACCTATTCACGTATGTGAAACGAACTAGCAGAACAACAATGTATGTAGGTAAAAATGAGTATGCAGCGCATAAAAGATTTGTTTTTGTTTTTTATACAAACATACATTTATGTAAAAATGATATTTGATGAACATTATTAATTTGTTATTTACATTTTATTTGTAGGTATAAATTTTTTTAATACAAGTGAAAAATATAATTCAGCATCGCAAGGACGACCCCATCAACTTCGTGAGGACTAACTACAAAACTTTGGAAGAATGTTTAGGAGTGGGTAGGGCACACTAACTTCACAATAAAGTCACACATTAATAAAATTTTATTTTCCTACGTCTTTCGATAAAGTTTAATAAAAATAAAAATACAACATTGAAAAATTAAACCTCAAACAAACATAACCAAAGACAACGAATTAAAAGATAGCCTTTGTTTATGACATTTCATGTGTTCGAAACTTGATTCGAAATTACTCATTTCACTTTAATAGCTAAATCACTTTTGCGAGTGAAGTGAGATGAGTCGGCGAGTAAGGCGAGTCATCTCACCTCACTCGCTGAAATAGCTAAATCTCGGCACTGGACCATTCAGGAAAAATGTTAAGGGTTGCTAGAGTGCAAAACAAAGAACACAGACAAGTGATGGTAAATTAAGTTCGTTAACTTATACTTAAAAACAGATTGGTGTGAGTGCTAATCTGTGGACGGAAGGGTGATTTTATTGGAAGGATTTTTACTAGAACGATCCAATTTTTAAACACAAAATTTCGAAACATTCGGATTTAAAATTTAGAACCCACTGACACAGTACACATATTTAAGGTGATTTATTGCTTATCTTCGAAAATTACAGTGACCTGCCTGTCAGAATTTACAAAAACAAATACAAATGTTTCCGAATCGCAGTGACCCTCGTCCACAAATTACAAAAACAAAATACAAGACATGCGCAGAACTGAACAAAAATGAAAACTCGGAAGATATTACCTTCTTTATGTGTACTGTGCCCACTGATCTCTATAATACACTGGATAGTGGATTCCCTACAAAGTATAACAGTTTTTCTACTTCCAATTGAAGATGACAATTACGTAGGCAACTCAACACTTTAGGTATGTTCAGTGAGGCAACTCAACAATTTAGGTATGTTCATTGAGGCTGAGAAGGCTAGTTCAAGTTGCTGAGATCTTAAAAATTCTACTACAACCGAAGAGGGGCAAAAACCAAAGTGGAATTTCTAAGAAAAAAAAGCAAAAGAACCATCACTTGTTTGTAAATTTGATTTTTTGTAATTTAAAATAATTGTAAAAATGAATTAAAAATATTTTAGTTGCAATTTTGTAAAAAAAATTGCATTTCATTATGTTATACAGTTATACCGTTATACAAAAAAATAGGCAACTCAACATTATAACAATTCTCAAATGGCATCAACTTTTTTGTATGGATGCGCTATCCAGTGTATTATAGTCCCCTTTCACACGAAGATACTAGTTGCTGGTGATTTTTTTGACGTTTTCTTTAAATCTCCTTAACAATCTCTTGTACCTTTCACACGCAAGCAACAAAAACCCGGAGATTTTCTTTATTTTCCTTTTGAACTACCTTGGTTGAACGCACACAAACGTAGTGTGAAGAGAAACGTCAAAAAAGTTTCTTGAATTTGTTGACCGGGGAGATTTCATTTCCCCCTCTTTCTTCCTGCCCTTCTCGCCTATGAACTAATTGTTGCCGGCAACTCAGTTGCCCTGTGTGAAAGGGGACATAGAGATCAGTGTTGGAACCGAAATTGGATTTTTCTGGTCAAAATTGCTTTCAAAAACTCCCAAAAACCATCAACGGAAATGCTTCTGTGATAGGGGAGATTTCTAGAAAGCATTGCAGTGGAAGGGCATATGAAGAGAAGATGGCAAAAATTGGGGCAGTTGGTTTTTGGTACGCTGGAGAGTCGGATTGTGTGCGGTCTAAAGTATTTAGTTAAAATAAAAAAAGTACAGTCGCGTTTGAAAAATTAAAAAAAAGAAAGAGGTGTAGAAATTATTATTCGCCGCGGTAAATAAAAAATCCCACGGGGATCTGGGATCTGGAGCACGAAGCACGTGATCAGATAAAACACGAGTGAATCTTAAATTAAACTATCTATACACCTATTAAAGAAGACTAAAGCTAAGTACAGACGATTGTCAGATCTTACAATATTGTCAGATCTGTCAGTGAAAATACTGTCCCAAATGTCTTACAATCGTCTGTACACACAATTTTGTCTGATAATATTGTCAGAAACGTCATTGTCAGGTAATTGTCAGATGACAATCTGACAAAAAATTGTCAGGTATCTTACAATCGTCTGAACGCACAATTTTTGTCATTGTCAGGCAATTAGGACATTGTCAGACTCATTGGTCATTGTCAGATGTTTTCATTGAAAACATCTTACAATTGCTGACAATTTCTTCATTGTTCGAAATGTCAAACGGTTGGAGCCGAGTTGAGAGATAAAAAAAAAACATTTTTGCAGGAATTTTGTAGTCTTTCCAAAACTGAATAAAAAAAATCTATAAAGCAACTGGACTCGCTTTGATATTAAATTCCTTGTGCTTTATAGTTTTGTTCGGAATAAATAAAACCATTGAAAGATATCTACTCAAATGAAGATTAAATACGATGAAAATAAAGTGAACATCAAATTCCAACAAGTTAAAAAAAATTGGACTTCAAAATGGCCAAGAAACTATACGAGCAATCAAATAATTTTGAAGAATGCCAAAACAAGGGTGGACAGGGACACTACCTCAAGCAATTGGTAACAATAGGCAGCCTGCCGCCAACTCGCACAGATCTAACATAGTCTCAAGGTCACTTTCTAAATCAGTCGAACTCTTTAGAGTAAGACTGCTGAATTTTTTGTACGCAAAAGTTTATTTTTTCTTCTAAACAATATAATTCAATTATTGCAAGATCTTCTCATCCTTGCGTCTTTCAAAAAATAAATGATTTAAAATTTAAATTCTTTTCTTTTTGTTTAATAAATCGATAGAGAATATCGACTTTTATTCTTCGTAGCGCGTCTTGACGACCTCTGGCATATTTCTCCTTCGTAATGTGTAAAGTCGTCCGTTGCCCTCGATGTCCAGTTGTAGTTAAATTGTTCTGAATGCTCGTCCAATTGTTTTGGAATAACCACTATGACACTAGATTTTCAAATCACTTTGAAAGTATCCTCTTCTTGATAGTGGCTACATACATTAAAAAGTGAAATTCTATAAAAGATGTTTGATCTTGAAATCCTCAATTTTTATTGTGACTTTAATTTTAATTGATCTGCCAACCGTGTGAACAGAAAATTTTCAAGCTGACAATATTTTCAGATATATAACTGTCCGAAAATTGTCAGACAAGAGCTGACAAATAAATTGTCAGACTTTGGTACAAAATTTACCAATCGTGTGAACGGACAAATTTACATTGTAACAAATTTGTCAATTGTCAGCTAATTGTCCGCTATTGTCAGACCATTGACAGATCTGACAATATTGTAAGATCTGACAATCGTCTGTACTTAGCTTAACAAGTGTACCTAATCCTAAAAAAAAGTAAAAGACAAAGCAAAACAAAGAAATAAAAAAAAAACATAGCCGAAGCTCATACACAACATACCTGTGGAAAAATGTAATGTTTTAAAAAAAAAGAGAAAGGCCGAGTTTCAGTTATCTTTGTCTTTAAATGTTAATTCAAATGTTAATTCATATAAAGTACAATTGTGAATGAATTGGTTTCTGAAAAAGATATAATAGATAAGGGGTGAGTTCCAGAGGGTTCCGGAGTTTTAAAAGTCTTCAGAGTTCGGATTCTTGATCCATCAGCGTAGGAAGGTTCGCAATCTCGTACATTTCCGTCACGTCCAGGAATGGCACTTTCGATAACTGCTAATCTCCAAGCGATTCAAGGTTTTGCAGAGTCAAACAATAACACGATATCATTTTTGATTTTAGTAGCGCTGACTGTGGTGAAAGGATTGTAGTTGTTGCAAGTATTAGGTGCGTCAGCTTGGCCACAGCATGTTCGTTACCTTAAGTCGCTGCGCCCAAAGGCGCTGGATATCTGGTAATGAAGTCACAGCATTTTGTGAACTTACAAGACCACCATGGCCGAGTATAAATTGTGTAGGTGTAAGTGTCGAAAGGTCCAAAGGATCACTGCTTACATATGTTAGTGGGCAAATGTTTACCATTCCCTCTGCTTCTGTAATTACGGTCCGTAATTGTTCAAATGTCAATTTAGTCTTTCCAATGACAACCTTCTGAACATTCTTTATAGTTCTTATAAGACGCTCCCAAAATCCTCCGCACCAGGGGGCTTGCTCGACTATAAACTTCCAGGGTATTCGTTTATTGGATGAGAAAATCTTGGATCTCGTCGACATCTGGTGCTTGATTGGAGTCACTGAGCTCCAGCGCTGCTCTCCAAAATATTTTATCGTTATCAAAGTATACTTTCGTTGGAGCATCTCTTCTCCGTGCTATAAAGCGCCTCAGTCCTATTATGCAGCTTTCAGTCAGTAGTTAAATTAATATTAGTCTCAAGATGGACAGATCGAATGACTGCACAAGTAAAAACCATCAGGTTGCACTTATGCATCTGTTTTGTTGAACAATCCACATAGAATAGGGGTCCAGCGAAGTCTATGCAGACGCAGTCAAATGCCCTTGACACTGTTATGTGCTCGACTGGTAGAGGGCCAAACGGCTGTGATGTGGGCTTTTTAAATAACTTTTGGCAAATAACACAACTCTTGATTGGGCTTTTAATTAATGGACGTTCGTTTAAGATCCAGAACTGCTCGCGTAGCTGACATAAAACGACATTAGTACCACCATGAGATGTATTCATATGATAGTCTTCGATAATAAGTTGAACTAGATGTGATTTCGACGGGAGAATGATAGGATGTTTTTGGTTCAGTGGTGCTTCCAAAGATTGATGACGGCCTCGTAATCACATAAAACCCTCTTCGTCAAGAAAGGGGCATATCTGAGCAATCTTTGATGATTTACAGAATTTACTTTCTGAAAATAAAAAATTTCGTTAGGAAATGGAATTATTTGTAAGTACCTAAGCCAATATTGCTTCAGCTGCTTCTAGTTTACTTGTGTGGACTTCAGCAAACTCTAACTGAAGTGAAGTTTCAACTTGGAAATCCCTTTTCTTTTTCTTCTTAAACAGATTTACGAAACGCAATATGAAAGCTGTACGTGTCAACAAACTCCTCCAAGTACTAAAGTCTCTGAAGGGCAAAAAAGCTTCAGGTGTAGTTTCCACTAGAACAGAGACTGGCGCCAACAGCGCATCAAGTGCTAGACTCTGCAACACACTTTCGTTGTCATGGATGTCAAAACTTTTATCGCCTTTGAGCCAGTTGGACCAAAGCCACTAACAAAGCCGCTGTAAGTTCCAACTTCGGAAGGGATAGCTCTTTAATTTCATTGGTCTTAAGTGGTGCGACTCTATATTTCGCACATAGAAAAACTATATTTTCCTGACCATCATTGTTTAAGCTTATATAAAGGCCACTGCTCCACATGCTTTCATGCTCGTTTCTACGAAAATTTGAATATTTATTTTTTTTAAGATAAAAATTGAAATGCTACGCGTGGAATAGCATAGTCGTTTAATTTTTGTAAACTTTCGGCACAATCTTCCCAAACCAACCATAAGATCTGCAGAAAGAGCCTCATCACAAGCTAATTTCACTCGCCAGATGGATTGGAAAAGAATTTTCAGTCTAATCACAACGGGTGCAAGCATACCAAGAGGATCATAGATCCTAGCAATCGTTTGAAGAACATTTTGTTTAGTAGTCTTCATCAAATTAGAGGTGAGCAAATTTACCAGAGCATCTAAAGGTACTGTAATTTCATCGCTCCGGACATACCATAACAAACCTAGAACCTTTTGCTTAACCTTTTGCACCTGGACAAAAATCATTTCGAACAAGCTCACTGTTAGAGTTCCATTTTCTAAGGTTCATACATGTGATTCTCATCACTGATGAGGATGTGTTCCTCACTAATGCGCTATGCTTCCTCCTCTGTGTCGCAACTTGCTGCCAAGTCATCCATATAGAAGCTTTCCAACAGAATCTTGGCTGTAGACGGGAAGTGCTTCTCGCTTTTCCAAGGTTGCTATCAGCAAGAAGAGACTGCAATTCACATCGAAAGTGACTCTCATCATCCGGTATTCAACAATGTCCGGCTTAGTACTGTTAGATGCATACCATGGAAACCTGTGGCTGTCTCGATCCTTCTTGTAAGTGTCTATTTGAAGAAACGCCTTTTCTACATCCGCCACGATCTAAAAACATCGAAGACGGAAGTTCAGCAAAATTTGTAAGACGTCTAGTAGAAGATTAATCCCCATATGGAGAAGATCGTTCAATGATGGAGTGTGTGCAGTTTCAGCTGAGATATCGAAGACTATACGTATCATTGTGGTCGAGCTATCATCTTTGTATAATGGTCGATGGGGTAAGTAGAACAAACTACGTAAATCGATGTTATTAAAGGGTGGAACTGGTTCAGCGACACCGCCTGTGAGAAGCTGTTGATAAACCCTCATCGTACTGTTGATATTTTTCAGGATATCTCGACAACCGCGTACGCAATTACTCTAACCACTTTAGTGCGCTTTCTTTATTGCTTTTAAATTCAACATTAGGGTCTTTACATGGCAGAGAAGCTTCATGTCGATCACCGTTCTTACAGATGCATTTAGTAATCAGCTCTTCGACTGAATACGTAGCTTCCTCTTCTTGATCGCGAATTCCTATGGCTTCGAGTGATCAAAATGATATTAGGTCATTCATATTAAGCACTAGTAGAGGTAGCGCTGTACTATGCATAAAGGGAAAGGATGAGCCTTCGTTCTTTTTAAAAGTATTACCAGTAGAATGCGTTCCTTGAAGCCTCCAGACAAATATTGTGTCGACTGCCCTTAAAAAAGAAGAAATTCGTCCCTGCTCTGCTTGCCTCTTACCACAGACCAGTAAAAGTTAGAACCGATTAATATACTCAATCCATATTGTATATTCTGAAGGAAGGCACATGTTGCATCATGTGCGGGAAGCACGTCAATGCAAATTTCTGGCACAACCACGGCTTCCAATGTTATGCTTTTATTATTAAATTGGCTTTTTACATTGACATGCACTTTCTTAAATTTTTTAAACGGATTTTGCTCTTTACATCAAAATGGCACTAGGAAAAAATTCAAGTCAAAGGTTAACCGTCTTTTGACTGCTATTGGATTTTTCCCGTGTATTTGTCGATGAAAGGGTATTTGTTTGGTTTGTGTAAGAAGGGTGTCATAACGAATCAAATGTTTGCCTTTGCACTTAGCACAGGAAAGCCATTTCGAACTACGGCACTTTTTAGATCAATGACCTGGGTTGGAACAACGGAAACATCGACCACTTGAGGAAGAAGCGATGACGGGGACAACTGTACTTCGTTCCAATGATTCAACTTCTCATTCCAAAAACCGCATCATATCTTTTACCTGCTTATCACCAATTTTGTTGAGCTTTATTCGTCTCCATCATTATTTTCTGCAGTCGGTCCGTCCCTTTCTGCTAACCGATAATAATCAACCCGCAATTCAGAGGGGAAAAAACGGAGTATTATTGGTGTTAGCATAACGTTATAATGATGAGTTGGTATTTGCAATGCAGTAAGAGTGCGACAACATGAAGTTATTGAATTATATAGGTTGCGTAGGCCAACATCTGATCTTAGCCGTTCAATGTCACCAAATTGCTCTTGAGGGAAATAGCGGCCGCGGCTTCATAGCACATACCTGCGCTGCCAACTAACACTTACTCTAAGTAACTGGTCCTCTGTTTTAAGAAGATCTTTAGCTCGCACATCCTGGTTCGGAGTACCTATAATAATACCTGCAATGAGCTACTGTTTGTCTTTGGATATACTAAACGATATCTTTCTCAATTGTGTCCAAACCGTTTATAGAACTAATCTTTGATTCTTCGCTATCAAGAACAGGCACTTTTTACAATTTTTGTTCCCTGACCTATATAGGCTGACCGTGCAGATAATTCCATTGACATCTCGATTAATTGATACGCTCTATAATTCTACGTTTATAAAAGAATTTTATTTGAAAAAGTCTAAACTCTGTTCATCTTTCTCCTGGGTTTCGGCACCATGTAGAAAAATGTAATGTTCTACAAAAAAAAGAGAAAGGGCCGAGTTTCAATAAGCTTTGTCTTTAATTCAAATGTTAATTCTTTGAAAGTACCTACAATTGTGAATGAATAAATCATAATTGATTTTCGGAAAAGGTATAATAGATATTAGATATATGTAGTAACAATAGTTCATATGACAGGTGAGAAAGAGAAAGCTCTTAGTAAGTTAAAATTCAAAAGGTAATAGAACATTTGTAAGGGTAAATAAGAGAAGTTTTACTGGTAAAATAATAAATTTTTTACAATATCCGTCATGACCAGAAAGCCACAGAAATACCTCCTACCAAATCCAACGACATCATCACCGCCAGACGACTAGGAAGAGCCCCAAAACTGGAAAAGCACACCATCGACCACGCCATCATCGACCCAAAAGTGCACCCAATACCCAATACATAAGACGTAGACATAGTCGCCAACATCCGCTTTCGTCAAATACCTCAACGTCAGCTTTATAAAACATCCTCAACACCACAGTACACATATAGAAGGTAATATCTTCCAAGTTTTCATTTTTGTTCAGTTCTGCGCATGTCTTGTATTTTGTTTTTGTAAATTGTGGACGAGGGTAACTGCGATTCGGAAACACTTGTGTTTTGTTTTTGTAAATTCTGTTAGGCAGGTCACTATAATTTTCGAAGATGCGCAATATATTACCTTCAATATGTGTACTGTGCCTCAACACCATCTTTATCCAACATCCACAACACCAAAAAGCAAGTTGACACAACACCTACAGCACGAGATTCGTCAGATGTCACGTGCAACTTGCAACAACAGCAAATAAAAACCAGAACACGTAACACCGATTTTAACTTTATTTCCAATAAAATCCTTAGAGCTGAGTGTGTTTCTTTATTCATTCCGGTATGTCCAGAATATTCGGAATACCAGTTTTGCGTTTCTTTATTCCACGGAACATTCCGGATAAACTATTTTGTTGTTTCTTTATTCATTCCGGAACGTTTGGAATGCATTCTTTTTATTCCATGTGAAGTGTGGAATAAAAAGAATAGAAAAAGAATACTGGGCGCGTTCAGTATAATTGACGTTCTTAAACTCAATTATGGCAGATTCACATTGGTGTATTTAAAAACAGCATAATACCGCGAATTAATGTACCAGAGTATAATTTTATGCATTTAATGTAAAATTTACTAAACTTTTGACTTTTAGAATACATTAATATCCAAAATAAAAACATTTATTTCTTCAATTGTTTGGACATTTCACCGAACAACTGGATTGCCATTCTTTTTGTTCTAGTTTTGTTTCTTTAGTCATTCCATTCTGGATATTCTGGATAAACATTCCGTCTATTCCATCCATTCTTTCCCTTATCCGGAATAAATAAAGAAACACACTCGCTTAGTACATATCTTCCCGATTTTCTTTATCATAATCCTTTTGCTTTATCATTTACTACGTTTTCATGTGGCATTTAAGTGAGCTTGAAGCTCACTTAGACCTTTTGTATACCTGCATTGAGTTGAAATGAGCTTGAACCGACTCGACTGCACTTCGGGAGCGAAGTCGAGTCGAAATTAGTGCTAAAAAACCTGGGTTAAGGAGTTACTTGTAACGTATAATTTCGCGTGAATTTGTATTTGTAGTATGAAGAATTATAATTACCATTGTTGTATCTCATGCTGCTGATTATTATAACTCAAACTGAAATATCGATCATATCCAAAAGAATGAAAAGTGGTCATCTTCAAGGGTCATGGTTATTAAGTTCTAAAGCTAGGTTTAACCAGCTACTACTTCACAAAAGAAGCTAAATTCTACTACTCTTAAAGTTGCTCTTCCTTTTGAGGAATCTGTCCTTATCTTTGCTACTGATCTTACTTTATCTCCTCATTCAAAGATCAAAAGCCCGATCAATCTCAAGAAAGGGTTGTCTCACCACTCAACAGCCACCTGGGTCTGCTGGTTGCTCGATCGCTTTAACTCGCCAGATGAGGGGGGGGGGGATCTTGCAGCTGGAGGTCGGACGGTGTTACATTAATTTACAGACCCGACTGGAGCCCAAAAACATGTTAACTTAAGTACGAATGGAATGCTTGTACCTTTCATCCCTAATTATTTTTAGTTTTGACGAACAAAAATATTTTGCGAATATTTATGAGGGAAACATAGATGGTCATGTCCCTTAAACCAGCTTAACCCTCCCTATCATATCAGATGTACCTCCTGACATGAACCTATGGTTTCCATTTGGCTCTTAAATTCAGAAACCCCGTGTTTGAGAGACGCGGCTGTTGTTGCGCTCTCTTGGCCGTCTTTACCCCACCCTATGATACATCGTTATACTAACGATATATTCCTATATGATTTCCGTATGGCCTATATGCTTTCAGTAGAAATCTCCTTATTGCAAAAGAGAAGTTTACAACTAAACTTTTCTTAAATTTGTAGATCCAACCTCTCTCGACCCCTCGACACTCAGTTTCAAATCCTGAGTTGAGTTACTTATATTTTATTTTATCTTATTATTTAACTAAATCTAAAACATTGTCTTTATAATTATTATACCTCCGCTCACTCGACGAACTGTTCTTGATATAAAATTTATTTATCTGAATCGTTTCCTAAATCTTTATAGCTTTACCAAAATTAACGAAAATTTTCCGAACTCTAATCGTACTATTTTTGTTTTCAAAAGTTTCCTAAAATGTTTAACGACGAACTGAAAAAATCGACTTTCAACTTCGTCTCGTTATAGCTTTTATTTTGTTACCGTATCTATGAATATTTTTACTTGTCAAAATTGCTTTTTAAATATAATATGTTGTCTTATCTTTCCTCAAAAATTATTTCCCAAATATCGTTTCAAAAATCAAAAAATTTATATAGTTTAATTTGAAAAAATAAATAAATGTTAAATCAAATAAAAATATAATCAATATAGTTTACCATAAAATTCACTCACCAGATCTTTCCTTGTAGAAGTGCACTTTTACGTAGATTGATGTTCAGTTTAGTATATAAATTTTGTTGTTTGTTGTTGTTTTTGCAAATTGAATATACTAGTTCTCTTGATTGTAGTTACCGTTACTTGCGATTGACTTTATAATTTCTTATTGGCTGAAAATTAGGGACTCTGAATTGACAGAGGAGCTGAAGAATTTACACAGTTTCCCAAGTAAATATGTCCTACTCTAATATTCCTACCAATAAACTAAATCTTTATCGTTTCCGATAAACTAGAACTCAACTGTATTTATATCTTTGTCACTGACTTATATCTATATATATGTGCTCGTTTGCACAACTTCAAAATGATCTTAGGTTTTATTTTTACTTTGCTCTTTAATTTTACTTTAATCATTTTACTTCACAAAATTTACTTTATTTGTTTTACTTTAATCTTTCTTTTCTTGCTTTTAGTTATATTTAATCTTCCTTTTTTTTTCAGGTACTAATCTTTCAATAATCACAAATTCAAAAATTTACTTTACTCAAATCAAAATCAAAATTATCATATCTCAAATCAAAATCTTATCTCTTTTAATCTAAGTTCCCTGAATCTAAACTGTACTATATTCTCAAAATCACTCACTGTGTATATATGTATATATCCAAAGAAAAATAACGAATCTAAGATACCAAATATAAATATACCAATATTTTTTTTGCTTGTTATAGGTTATTATCTTTTTTCCTCTGAATTTTTAATTTACCACTGGTTTTACACGCGCCATGAAATATCCTTAACTGGCTGAACAGAATGGTCACGCAGACGGAACCGGAGCCGGAGCTGGAATAGCTGTCAAAATATTCAATACACGCAAATTCAATGTTGCGAACACAACGGAACGTAGACGCATACGGAGTTGCAGACGCAGACAGAAGAGTTCACCAACTTTTAACTTTTCACGTACGGCACTTTTGACGTTTCAATTTGTATGAAAAAAAAAAACAGCTTTTTGGGTCGGAAAAAAATATTGTGGTTATTTGTATCGCGAAAAAAAATTATTTATTAAAAGCAAAATTATTGGAAACAATAAATGTGAATTCTGAGCTTGTACACAATAATATTCTTATGTTTTTCTTCAAAATACTTTCAAAGCTGTACAGCTCCATTCTGGACATGTAAAAAAAAAACTTACGACACTTTTTGACAGCTTTTCCAGTTCCGTCTGCGGCTTCAGTTCCGTCATTCTATTCTGTTCAGCCAGTAACATAGAGTTTGAACAAAGTTTTTGACATGGATTCAAAACTCATATCTACAACAAGTTGTTTCTGGACGATCTCTGTGTTGATTCCGGATTGGACTAAAATAGACTTGACTGAGTCTTGACTGTTGTTTTTTTTTTTTTTAATATATCGACTTGACTGATTCTTGACTTATATTGTTGAATATGACTTGACTGTACGAGAATGAAAAACTGACTGTGTTCTCATCAGCAGATTTTTATAAGCGAAGAATAGTGATTGACTGTATTTGACTGTTCAATCGGGAGCACTTTCTGCTTATGAGAACAAAACGTTAGTATTATGTTTGTCCCATTGGAACTGCGTTACGATTACTAGGTGCTTGCCCGCAAAACAGAGCATGATGATGTTGTCTATATGTATTTTACTTTTAGGGGTAGTTTTTTGGTTATTGGATTCAAGTGATTCCGACGACGGAAGGTTCACACTGAATTTCGGTTATGTATGTAGGTATGTAAGGATGATCTTTTTACACTGAATAGATTTATATGTTTTTAGGGTTTATGTTACATACTGTGCTTTCGTTGGTTATGTAATTTAGATAAAAAAATGTGTTTTATGCATTTAATGCATTTATATTAAAATGAGCTTATTGCGTTTATATACACAATTGCTACGTTGCGTTTATCTAAAAAAAATTGCTCTTGGTCTGACCGCCGCGTGGTTTCTTGAATCCTCTTATTCTGTACAGTCGCAGCATATTTCATGTTCGTACCTGGTAGGGATAAAAAAAACTTTAGTTCAGGAATTCTCGCGGGTTTTGTCTTTTTCTTTCTTTTGTCTTTTCAGGGTTTTCTTCCTCCTTAGAAACAATCTCAATTGAAAATAATTACCTTTGTACTTTAGGGTTTAATCCAATTTTATTGCCGCACACATTTTCTTGATTTTTATAGTTACTGTCTGGACGATCTGAATCTCGTGCCAGGAAAATTTCTCACCAAATAAAAAGGCGAATGGATTAAAATATCCTATTAGGAATTTACGAAGTTCTTATTTTACTTGTTTCTCTAGATTTTCTTTCATAATTTTAACTTACCAATATTTCAGGATTTTTACCACTTGATAAAAGTGACTTGATTGTTCGACGGCCAGACTAAAAAGGAAGATGTCGGCCGGAATTGTTCTAAACGAAACCTACTCAAAATGACGCCAGCTACATGGAACTAATTGGAAAGTCCCCTTTCACACAGGGCAACTGAGTTGCCGGCAACAAATAGTTCATAGGCGAGAAGGGCAGGAAGAAAGAGGGGGAAATGAAATCTCCCCGGTCAACAAATTCAGGAAACTTTTTTGACGTTTCTCTTCACACTACGTTTGTGTGCGTTCAACCAAGGTAGTTCAAAAGGAAAATAAAGAAAATCTCCGGGTTTTTGTTGCTTCAGTGTGAAAGGTACAAGAGATTGTTAAGGAGATTTAAAGAAAACGTCAAAAAAATCACCAGCAACTAGTATCTTCGTGTGAAAGGGGACAAACGAATCCAATTGGATCGGCATGGAATGTTTTTCGGATGGAATGTTTTTTTTCTCTGAACGATTTATAGTTTCGAATTGGGCTTTTCCAGAATCTGACTCTGTCTTTTCTCTTTCTAATTTTGACAGTTCTTTAATCGAAAAGAAGCTCTAGATGGGGGGAAAACAACAATAGGCGTTTTTCTTTTTTATTTCAGAATTGGTTCAGAGCAGAGCACTGAATAGACCCTGAGCGAACGGAGTAAACTCTGAGCAAAGTATGTTCAGAGCACTCCGATTAAATTACAAAACACACCCGAGCACTCAATTGTCATATCTGTCAAATTACATGGAAACTGTATGAAGTTGGCCGCGCTCAGTTTTTTACTCGGTCTGCTCGGTTGTTTTATACCGAGCTAATAGAGCGCGCTCTGAACAAACTCTGAACATGCTCTGAACGAAAAAAGAAACACAAATTTGAACTGTTATACACTCTGAGCTAAAAAAGAAACACGATTTTTTGTTTGACAGTTCAGGCTCTACTCTGAACTAAAAAAGAAAAACGCCTAATACAAACAAATAGAAATACACACCGATACTGTTCGCACCTTTAATAGTGTGTTTGTTTTCCCCCCATCTAGAGTTTTTGACGTTTGGTGGAAGTTCTCAATTGTAGTTTTTGGTTGCGTTCACACTTATTACTTATTCTTATTTGTCTTTTTAGAAGTAATAGCTGATTGTAAAACTATATTACTGGTCATATACTTCTTATTACGTATTTATATAGGTGTTATAATGTATTAAAGATTCCAAATCTTATTTTGTTTTACTTTCGTTTCGTGAGGACTTATGTGAAAGTTCGAAGTACTCCGAAAGGAGGTGTATGTCTTTGCTAGACATGAATGATCGTGACAAGCGGTTTCCTACAAACTTGAGAAGCATCATGTGTCATCTCGACACCATTTTAATTCAACTCAAAATCGAGCTCTCAAATCTGTGAAGGAAAAACCTGGGTCGAAAATCCGACACAAATCCAACTCGAGCTCTCTGCTGAATATAAACGTAGTAATTATTATATTTTATTTTTATTATATTAATATTGAAAAAGACAAACATAAATCCAAACAACAAACACACCAAGTTACCAGTTACACATACACATAACATACACAGATACGAAACAAAAAGGGCGGGAGAAAGATTGAGGAGATTGTTGATTGAGTTTTTTGACGAAGGGATCAAGAGGACATCTTTTTTTTAAATGAAATTGATTTATATTATTAAAACTTTCTTTTATTGGGAATAAATCTTATGCTAACAAACTCAGAAGTGGGATAAAAAACCTAAAAAAACTCTTTTATAGTGAAAAAATAATCAATTTCAAGGAAAAAATAAATTGTAAATTTAGAAAACATTAAAGATGATGTGCTGTTAAAACTTTATGAAATTTTATTCCTTAAAACAAGTTCATCTGCGCGTGAAACGATCATAAAAAAGATACAAAATTTTAATGGATGAAACGCACCAAATGAGGGTAGTGCAGGTGTATGTGCAGAGTTGCTAAACAACTTGTTTGATGACGATTGGTTGGAAATTGCGTCATTGTTCCAAATCAATAACACCAACCCTCAGGAGGCGAGACAGCTTCTGATAGACATTTTGAAAGGTCTTAATAAAGAAGTTTTCAAAACAGCAGTCGCAAAGAGAAATCCATCGGTAAGTTCCAAAAAATCTATACGTAAGGAAATTTTAAAATTAAAAACTCAACCATGATGATTATGAAACTGTTGAAGATGCTTCAAATGAGGAAACATCAAGCCAAGCGAAGGTTTCCAAGTGGGTTACGGACAATTCAACTCAACCACCAGAGCCGGATTTGTCAAAAACTATGTCGCAATTAGCAAGGCAGTCGGTCAGCACAGAACTAATCCGATTTAGTGGAAATACACTCGAATGGTTAACGTTCATACGTGATGTCAGACAGTCGTTGTTAATTTGTGGCTTTTCGCCCCAAGAAAACGTTTCACGTATTCGGAAAGCCCTGTTTGGACCAGCCCTCGAGTCAGTTCGTATGATGTTGCTGACAAGTGAAGATCCCGAAGAAATTCTTGGCGTTTTGGAAGAGAATTTTGGTAGACCGGAGATGCTTATCAAATGCTTTAAAGAAGAAGTTTCCAAAATACCAATGGTTGAAGGCAGATTTTATAAGATACTCCAATGCTGTTCGTGAACTCTACTCGAGTATTTTGAGTGCCAAAGTGGGTGTTAATAGTTGCAATGGGTTGTTGCCTTTGTTGATCAATAAACTTCCACCATTTATTTCGTTACAATGGGGTAATTACATGATGTCCAACGATATAATCCAACCTGACATCCAGAATTTCACGGAGTGGATTAAATCCATAAGTTCTACTGTAATGCGACTTAGTTTTTCAGCTAATTTAAACGTGTATCAACACAAAGAAACATTCTGGAACAACGCGGCTTCAGCACAAAGAAACACAACTCCACGAACAAATCCACCATTGATACGACTTCCCGACCGCAATAAAGAAAACCAACCACTATGTTTTAAATGTCGAAAGTATGGACACGTCGCAAAATATTGTAACAATACTTTTTCTTTGCATTTAAACACAACCCAAACAGTAGAAAATCCATGTAGCTACAAAAAGATTATATATATTGACGGCAAGGCTGTTACTGCATTGGTCGACACTGGCAGTAGTAAAAATATAATCCGCGAAGACATTGTCGATAGTTCAAAGACCGAAAAAATATCTTGTTCGCTGGTAGGACTAAATCAATCTAAAATAACATGCGAGGCTGGAGTCACCACTAGTGCAAATATCGACGGAGAGGACTATGGACTTAAACTTATAGTTGTCCCTAAAACAGCTATTGAGGACGAATCAATATTAGGACAAGATTTTCTTAATACAGTACGCTGGAGATGTGATGGCAAAAATATAGTGTTCGAGAGCTGTTCTGAAGTGGAAAACCAAGAAGTGAAGTGTGATAACCCGTTAATGAGAATCGAATTTGAGCCGACAGAGATGGAGCTGAAAATAAACCACCGAGACCACCCAGACCATCGAGACCACCGAGACCACCCAGCCCACCCAGACCACCCAGACCACCGAGACCATCGAGACCACCGAGACCAACCAGACCACCCAGACCACCCAGACCCTCGGCGAATTTTGGTACCAGTTAAAAACCGTAATCGGATTCTGAAACTCAAACATGATGATATTGGGCATCCAGAAGTAGAAAAAACTGCATAAATAGTTCATATTGGTTCCGGAGGATGAAAAAATTTGCGAAGAGATACATCAAAAAATATAAAATCGGCGACTTAGTGCTTCTCAAGCATGATGCTCCTGCAACTGGACATTTGAGGAAGCTAGAGCAGAAATTCAGGGGTCCATACATCGTAACAAAGGAGTTTCCACACGATCGGTATATGGTGACAGATGTTCCAGGACACCGAGTATCTCAAAAGTTTTTCGAAGGAGTCACTGCTGTTGATAAAATGAAACCGTACAACTCAACTAATCCAGAAGAAGCTAACGTATCGGATGGAGAAAATTATGAGGACGAGTTTATGGGCTAAGAAGATGACGAAAACCTACAAAGAGAAGTCGAGAGGAAGCTCAGGTTGCTAGAGGGCTTGCAACAGTCAGGAAAGGCCGACTGAAAGAGACAAACATAAATCCAAACAACAAACACACCAAGTTACCAGTTACACATACACATAACATACACAGATACGAAACAAAAAGGACGGGAGAAAGATTGAGGAGATTGCTGATTGAGTTTTTTGACGAAGGGATCAAGAGGACATCTTTTTTTTAAATGAAATTGATTTATATTATTAAAACTTTCTTTTATTGGGAATAAATCTTAAATTTATGCTAACAATATAATTATAGGTATAGGTTTTTTTTTTTTGGCAAGAATAAAAAATAAAAGTAGAGTAAAGAAAAAGAAGAGAAAAGAAAAAAAAAACAATTTAAAGTGAAAAGCTACATCAAAAAGAAATCAAATCTACTTAAAACCCAATCAAACTACAGAAAAAAAAAAACAGAAAAAAAAGTGTTATATACGGCCTTAAGCCAACCCTGTCTCAACATTATAAAATGGCTTCTTTTACTTTCATCCCTTTCCTTTTCCCTTTGTCCCCTTTCACTTAGGGCAACTGAGTTGCCGGCAACAAATAGTTCATGGGCGAGAAGGGCAGGAAGAAAGAGGGGTAAACGAAATCTCCCCGGTCAACAAATTCAGGAGACTTTTTTGACGTTTCTCTTCACACTACGTTTGTGTGCGTTCAACCAAGGTAGTTTAAAAGGAAAATACAGCAAGTCTCCTCCGACTTTGTATCTTCGTGTGAAAGGTACAAGAGATTGTTAAGGAGATTTAAAGAAAACGTCAAAAAAATCACCAGCAACTAGTATCTTCGTGTGAAAGCAGACTTTCCGTAGGCTGAGATCAGTTTGTCAAGAGATTGAATCGACCTCTTCTTCTAAAGTCTGTCAAGCTTTTGCCAAAGCACTTCTCATATTATTATAGAAATTAAGTAAAATAAGTAAACTTAATCCGAGTTTTTAGATTGAAAGGAAATCTATCAATATTGGTGCCGAAAAAAATACGTCCACTGGTGTAGGTCAAACCATGAAGTGAAAAAGAAATGTCAAGATTGATCGGACATGTCGAGCATTTTGTCAGCGGCGGAAACTTCTTGGCATGTGAGGATCGGGTTCGTCAGTTTATTAAAGTCAACGACATCACAGAAGAAGAAGCCCTTACACCACTCTTTATCAGGATTGCAGGAGCAGAAATTCATGGGCTCTTAATATCGCTAACAGTATAGCTTGAACCAAATCACTTAGCCAACGGTCGGTTGCGCAGAAAGAGGATTTAGAACAAAAATGGTGCGCAAGAGATTTAATGAGAAAAGATTTTTCCTCGAATTTTACTGTGCTTAAGTCGACTTTGTTTTTCTTTAAAATTCAAATGAGATTGAATGTATGAGTTAATTTTTTTTACTTGACTAATTTCAGCGCACTTATAACATAAAAATATTTTGCAAAATGCAATTGGGTTAAACATGTGACATAGGATTGATTGACAAATAGTTTAGGGATTATTGTTTGTTTCTATGTTTTGCGGCTTTATGATTATTGGCTTAGCAACAGAAAGGTTCCGGAGGCGATGTGCTTATATTTATTTTATGGCGTTAGTGTTTATTTGATATAATTTTTTGACCTGTGGGGTTTTGGGAACGAGTTTTTAAGAATGAATTTTTTCATCAGAGGTAATTTACGTATTGAAATGATATTTGCTTTGATTTGGAATTCAGTTTTTAAAAAACAACCAGGAGTTATACAACGAAATACATTTAAAAGAAATTTTCATGGATCCATTTAAAAAAGGAAAACCTATTAGAAGCCAGACGCGTAAGACAATTGTTAAGGTATATAGTGACAACATGGAAGAAGCCAAGAATTTATTTCTTGAAAATCCTGTGAGTTATGCTACCAAGCATAGCGTGTAAATTACTGGAATTTTTGAACGATCAACCAGAAGGAATATTAAAGAATACGAAGAGACAGGAATTGTGAAATCACCAAATAAAAAAGTACCGCATACGAAGTGGAAAACTGGGCTAGACGAATTTGACATCGCAGCTATTCGGCGTATAATGCACAAATACCACCAAGAGGAAAAAATGATGATATCCTTAAAAATGTTAAGAGAACGAGTCCAGGAAAATCTGGAGCTTAACTTAAGTATTACATCTCTCAACAGGATTTTAAGAAGAAACGGATTTAGCTACAAGAAAACGCAAAACAACCGGAAACTTCTTTGTGAAAGAAATGATATTAAACTCATGCGACTGAAGTATCTGAGAAAAATCCAGGAGTACAGAACAAAAAGATATGACATCATTTATTTGGACGAAAGCTATATTCATAGCTCACATACAAGGCCAAGAGCTTGGACTGATGACAGTGGCAGTGGTTTGAAGACGCCAATTTCAGAGGGACAAAGGTTGATAATGGCAAATGCAGGTGGTGAAAAAGGTTTCGTGAAAAACGCCTTACTTTTATTCAAATCTGGAATGAAAACGGGAGACTACCACGACGACATGAACTTTGAAAATTTCTGCAAATGGATGCAAGAACAAGTTTTGAATAACTTGGAGGAACCTTCAGTTATTTTAATCGACAACGCCTTGTACCACAATAAATTAGAAGAAAGACAAATTACTTCTGCTAGAAAAAAATCCGAGATGATACAATGGCTAACCGAAAACAATATTCCGCATACTATACAGATGTTGAAACTTGAACTGTATGAGGTATGAGGACACCGAGCTATACACAACCCAAAGCATAAGATTGACGATATCATTCACGGCATGGGACATAGGGTTCTACGTTTACCACCCTATCATCCAGACCTCAATCTCATTGAAAATATTTGGGCAACTGTCAAGGCAAGAGTAAGCTCACGAAACACAACATTAAAGTTATTAGAATCAAAAATTAGCACAGGAAGAATTTTCAAAAATAACGGCTGAAGATTGGCGAAAATTGTGTTAAAAAGCCATACGAACTGAGGAAGAATACTTTTCTCATGATTTGATGTGGGACACAATTTCGGATTCAATTATAACTAATCCAAGTGACGATTCTTCAACTGACTGTGAAAGCGACATTAGTTCTTAAAATTTAGTATATGTAAATGAACAGCTTTTATTTAAATTATATTATTGTTATTTATATTATTTATTTATTGTTATTTATATTATTTTATTTTATTACTATGTTTTATATTTACTGTCAAACTTCAATAACTCGAACTTCGATAACCCGATTTTCTTTTTAACTCGAACAAAAAAAAATGGCATGTGCCTCAAGCAAGTCGAGCTTTTCAGGAGAATTCCCATTTTAAGTGAAGAAATAACATCACGTATGCGAAAATCGAATTTTTGAAGGGAATTTCATTTCAAAACGACCTACATACACACATATTTGTATGTTTAAGAACTTTTACTTTTTTTATTAGCTGGTTGCTGGTATAAGTTTTGAGTAAACGTCAAAAGATAGAAAATTGATTCAAGAAAGCCTGGTTTTGACCAATATACTACATAGTAAGAAGGAAACGACATTTCTATAGTTTTTTACAATAATGTTGATGAAGATCGAATTTTAATGGAAGCTGAATATAATAAATGGATGAGGCATATTAATATAGCAACCAATATACCTCTTGAAGATTATATGGAGGTACATAACGATATTCGCACATCGGCCTTTACTACAGACCAAGACGAGGACATTATCGAGCTCTATAGCTCCAAGTCTTTAATTGATATACAAATTGAAGACAAGACTTCGGTAGAGGAATTCATTCAACAGCCTGTCTTAGCACTTGCATTAGAAAATTTGAATTTATATGTGCAAATTTGTGGGGATACAACAGATGAAATTTATGTATGTAACTTTAAAAGAATTAGAATCTTTTTCTGGAGAAAAAAAAAAACAAAAAAACTATTCTCAGACCCAAATCACTAAATACATGCAATAATTTTGCGTAGCTATGATGTAAGAAGTTATGTGTATTTATGTAAAATGTATTATACTTAATAAAAGCACAAAATGTGTGTGTATTTGTATATTTCAGATATTGATTTGTTTAATTGTTTTAATTTTGATCAACAATTTGGATAACTCGAAGTCTTAATAAGTCGAACTTTTATTGTGGATAATAGTAGTTCGAGTTATCGAAGTTTAACTGTATTTCTGAAATACAAATTTATAATAATTATTTTAAAGTAAAATAAATTAATGTTAATTATTCCTTAAAATTATTTGTTGGGTCAACTTTTCTCTCTGAAGAAAACATTCATCTTAAAAACTTGCAGGTACAAATTATTAAAACTTAAGGAAAATTCATTCTTAAAAACTCGTAGGTAAAAATTACTAAAACTCGTAAGCACTGATCTATTAATGTATTCCCAAAACCCCACAGTTCAAAAAATGTATCAAATTAACACTAACGCAATGAAATAAGTATAAACACATCGCCTTCGGAACCTTTATGTTGCTTAGCTAAAAATGATAAGACCTTAAAACATAGAAACAAACAATAATTCCTAAACTATTTATAAATCAGTCCGAAGTCACAGCTACTTTTTTTATTTAGCCCATTTTTCAATAGATTTATTTTTGTTTTTTATTATAAGTGCACTGAAATTTGTCCCAATAATAAAAACAAAAATTCATAATTTTATATTTTCAAAGCAAAGTTTACACCTAAAAATCTTTTCTTTTTATCCCACCAGAGATTAAATACTTTTTTAGACATCAAGCTATGAAAGAAAAATAATCCATGATCATATCTCAATGAAAGAAAGTCGCTGAAAATTCGCCTCTATTTTACTGTGAGCGAAGCAATAAACAAAACACACCCTCCTTAGTGCTTCAGTATCAGTATGTTCGCACCAGTGATAATGACAACAACGCCAGCATGTAGATCTTTTTTCTTTTTTTCTTTTTTCCAGTGATTTGTGTGTATCTTTCAAAATTAAAGAGATAAGCGGAGAAGTTTGAAGAGACCTGCGCAGTAGAATGGCCAACTAATTTGGTTCAAGCTATACCAGATTTGCCCAGTGCAAAACCATTCGAAGAGCTTATATCTCTGCTACGTGCTCATTTTGCTCCCAAGCACAACAAACGAGCAGAGCGATTTAAATTTAATAAGCTGAAACAAGAAGATGGTGAGCCAATCAATGAATTTATTGTCCGCCTAAAATCTCAGGCGCAATTCTGTAATTTCGGGGATATCATCCCAGAAAAGGCTAAAGAAGATGTGTACAAGTACAAAATTTAAATGTTAGACGATGTATTGAGTGATTTTTTAACTGTGGGATTAACGTGTAAAAGAATCCAATAGGCCTTATTAATTGAAGATAATCTCACTTTCGAAGAATACACCACGAAGGCATTAAACATGAAGCTTTCCCAAAAAACAACAAAATCCATACATGTATGCCGTTTTTCAAAAAAAAAAAAAAAAAAACACGTATCATCCAAAGTACCAGAAAACACTGCCTTACAAAAAATTCAATCGTCAAGTAAACTGTATCAAACGTTATCGTCTTCGTCAGGTGGAAGCTATGAAACAAATTGCAATAGACAACAGCTTTTATCATCTCAAAAGTCTTGTCATCGCTGTGGCAATAGTCATACCAAGATAATTGTCCAGCCAAAATAGGTCAGAACCAGCAGAGTGTTCCTTGCTTATCAACAATATAAAAAACCGGTTTTTAGATCGATTCGGGGGCATCGGTAACTATAATGTCAGAAAAACAATATAATGATTACTTTTCTTATGTCAAATTAAAAAAGTCATGTAATAATTTGTGTACTGTTTTAGGTAATAAAATAGAAGAACTAGGCATTATTTAGTGGAGTTTGGAGGTGGATGTTAGAATTGCGAAATAATTGTTGTCAAAGGAAATTGGCCAAAAAAAACCCTTGTTGGGAAGAGATTTTCAGGATGTTTTATTTCCAAATTGGCGCAAATTTTATAAAGAGAGTCTAACAGGTATGAACAGTATAAAAAGTGAAGAAAGAAAAATTGATGACAAAAATAAAGATCCAATCAAAGGTTTTACCGCGAATATAGTTTTAGATGGTTGTCAGAAACCAATTTTTCATTGTTCTTACAGTGTGTCATTTAAGTTACGGGATAGGGTAAAGGCTGAGCTTAATCGTCTTGTAGATGAAAACATTTTAGAACCTATTAAATTTAGCCGATGGGCTATCCCTATCATAATAGTGCCTAAAGCTAATGGTGAATTGAGAATTTACATGGACTGTAAAGTTACCATCAACAAATCCATACCTATTGATGCAACATTACCCATTACCGAAAATGGATGAAATACTCGCGGAGTGAGCCGATTCTAAAATTTTCTGTGTTATTGATTTACGAAGAGCTTATCAACAATTATCCCTTGATGAAAATTGTAAGGAACTTTTAGTGATAAATACCCTGCGCTTCAACTGAATAAGCACAACAATTTTCTAGGCTACATTGTCGAGTTTTTCAGAATTTTGGGCTTTAATGTATCATCTGATGATGCTTACAGTTGGCTTATGATGCTTGTTTAGGAAATTTCAATAATCAAATTCGCAAAATAATTTTATCACAAGATGAATTTTATTCTCTTAGGTTTCGCAAGAAAAAAAAATTAAATTGACTGCCTATGCACCACCACACAATATACCTATTAGCCAGTTGTTACCTTCCTGATTATTTCCTTCAAAGTGAACGAGATAATAAAAAAACTGTATGCAGCTAGTTTCTGCCGTTAATATTTCTATGTAAAGAAGGAATGAAAGTACCGGTGTGCATAAAAATAATTACATAAGATTTGACAACTAGAAATTCTGCAAAGTACAATGAGTCAGCAATTTTTTTTATAGAGAAATTCAAGATAATAATTTGTATAACAGTTTGAAGCAATTTAAGTAAAGTTACTGAAATTAATTAAAGCTAAAGAATTAATTGAAATTAAATTATATGATGAAGATTTAAATCAATAATCCGGAACAATGCTAATAAAAGAAATTAGAAAAAAATAATTCAAAAAGTACCGCCATATTTTCTCTCACACTCTTGCAAAGCGTTCCATATGGAAAAATGCAGATTTTTCTTGCGTCAACAGAATAGACACAAATATTGAAATTGTGAATAAAAGTAAATGGAATTAAATGAAACAAGTCTTTCTTAAATATGTTTTTTATTGGTTATTTCTAGTAGTGGATACTGCTGCCTTTATTCATAAGGACTTCATAAAATTGGTCCGGCAAGGAATCGTACAGCCTCTTTAAAAAATAAATTAATTTGATGGCACAACAGCTCATGAAGAACTAGGGCCTTGTGACTTACAACTCTCAACCATTCCTGTGTGCGTGTCTGCAGGAATGGAGGGGACCTACAGTTTATTGCCGAATCCGAACGGCTAACGAGCGGCACTTTTCTGTGACAGGAGATACTCTTGGAGGATTTGTCAATTCCTCGCAAGATTTAGTAGCCGTTTTTTCTTTTTAAATAAATAGGTAGCGATGCATGGGAATCGAACCTTAGACCTCCGGCATCACAGTCCATCGCACTAACCATCACGCCACGGCTACTACAGCGTCTTTATGTAGTCGAGCGAAATTTCACTCCAGACTAATTTAATGGCTACAATAAGAGATTCTCTGTCCTAAAACTGACGGCCAGACTCATAAGCTTTTCGTACTAACCATTCCCAAACATTTTCAATAAGGTTCAGGTCAGCTAAGTACGGCGGCCATTGAAGCAATTCCACATTCTGCTCCTCTATCTAATTTTTAACAATGCGTGCTGTGTGGATGGGTGCGATATCCTAATGAAAAAAGCAGTTTATGGGTCCAACAATATCTAAAAATTATGGAAAATTGCTTTTCAAGATACCCTAGTAAATAAATGTAGTAATTTTTGATGATTGGAACTCAAGCTCAATAGTGCCATAGTAGCTAACTTCTCCCCATACCATAACACCGCCTTCTCGAATGAGTGTCAAGTTAGCGAAACAACATTCACCGATCGAAAAAATTTTAATTGGGTAATTAGCCGTTAATTAGTCGTGAATTAGTTGTGATAATTTAGAATTTGTCGTTCGATGTTTTCTATGTTTTTTTTGCTGCTTCGCTAACTTGATATCAAGTTAGCGAAGCAGCACCTCAAAAAGGGGTAAAAACGTCTTATAGCGAATAGTTTATTGCTTAATAATTTGCCGTTCAGCAGTTCTGAATGATTAGTGACAATTTTAATTTTGTCGTGCAATGTTTTCTATGTTTTTTTTGCTGCTTTGCTAACTTCGTCTCAAGTTAGCGAAGCAGCATCTGGAAAACGTATAAAAACTTCTTATTGTGAATGTTTTACTACCTTATAATTTGCTGTTAATTAGTCGTGAATTAGTTGTGACAATTTTGAATTTGTCGCTCTATGTTTTCTATGTTTTTTTTTGCAAAAAAGTGAAATTCGTGTCAAGTTAACGAAGCAGCACCTGGAAAACGTATAAAAACTTCTTATTGTGAATGTTTTACTGCTCTTTAATTTGCCGTTTATTAGTCGTGAATTAGTTGTGACAATTTTGAATTTGTCGCTCTATGTTTTTTTGCAAAAAAGTGAAATTCGTGTCAAGTTAGCGAAGCAGCACCTGGAAAACGTATAAAAACTTCTTATTGTGAATGTTTTACTACTCTTTAATTTGCCGTTAATTAGTCGTGAATTAGTTGTGACAATTTTGAATTTGTCGCTCTATGTTTTCTATGTTTTTTTTGCAAAATTGTAAAATTGGCCTTAACTTAGGGAAACAGCCTCTGGAAAACGTATACAAACTTCTTATTGTGAATGTGTTACTACTCTATAATTACCCGTGAATTAGTTGTAACAATTTTGAATTTGGTCGCTCTTTATTTTCTATGTTTTTTTACAAAATTGTGAAATTGGCGTCAACTTAGCGAAAAAGCTTCTGGAAAACGTATAAAATCTTCTTTTTGTGAATGTTTTACTACTTTATAATCAGTGAATTAGTTGTGACAATTTTGAATTTGGTCACGCGATGTTTTCTATGTTTTTTTTTTGTAAAATTTTGAAATTGGCGTTAACTTAGTGAAAAATCCTCTGGAAAACGTATAAAATCTTCTTATTGTGAATGTTTTACTACTCTATAATTAGCCGTGAATTAGTTGTGACCATTTTGAATTTTTCGCTCGATGTTTTCTATATTGTTTTTTTTTTTTGCAAAATTGTGAAATTTTTATTAAGTTAGCGAAGTAGACTCTGGAAAAGGGGTAAAAACTTCATATATTGAATGGTTTATTGCCATTCATCAGTCCTGAATTAGTTGTAACAATTACAATTTTGGGGTGTAATGTTTTTTATGCTAAAAAGATATAGTTTAGTCTCGTACTGTATTAATTAAAAGAACTGAAAGAACTCTTTAAATGTTACAAAAAGAATTCTATTTATATTTAAATCTTAAAACGTAGTACATGATTATATTATAAATATTTTTGAAGAAAAACACACAAAGAGCATTAAAAAATTGCAACTTCAATGTAAGAGCTCTGGCGCAAATCATTCGGAGCGAATATGCCACGACTCCAAGAACGATTCGATGAAATATTGCATGTGTAGACACCATGCTATGTAAATCTGAAATTTCAGATTTTCTATTGAACGCGGCTGATGTGACATCTACGTGTGAGAAATTTTCCTAAAACTTGATAAATGTATCTTTCACATAATTCACTGGTGTTCTGTACCTGTGAACTCGTACTCGTATATACTCGTATATCCGTCTCGCTTGTTCCCTAGTCTTAAGTTTTATTGTATCTATATAGTGAACTCAAGTCACATTCAACTTTAAATGCTCCTGAGCAAGAGCAAATTCTTCACATACATAAAACCAATAGCCAAGAGGCATACATTTGTAACTAGATAAAGCAGGCAATACATAATAGCCGCAGTTGTCAAAGCATCGCTATGTAATCTAAATGAATTGTATCACATTTTGTAAAAGTTATTAAGTCTCAATAAAATTCAATTCAATTCAATTTCCTAAAACTATGGTGTGTAACCGCCATTTTGCTTTTAAAACCCTACAAAAGCCAGAATGTAACTGCCATTTTTGAAATAAAAACCCTACAAATGCCTGAATAAATGTTTGTTCCCATAAATTTCCCCCATTACAGCAACATCTACTTGGCGCTTTTAAAACTGATTTTTTTGTACGTATTGGTGTTTTACTTTTGCACAAAAGTAAAAATTAAGAGCGCTTTAAAGGCTTAACTACATTCAAAAACTTTTTGCAAAAAGCACAAAAGTGAAAAAATACACACATACTCTAGTGACATCTACGTGTGAGAAATTTTCCTAAAACTATGGTGTGTAACCGCCATTTTTCTTTTAAAACCCTACAAAAGCCAGAATGTAACTGCCATTTTTGAAATAAAGACCCTACAAATGCCTGAATAAATGTTTGTTCCCTTAAATTTCCCCCATTACAGCGACATCTACTAGTCGCTTTTAAAACTGATTTTTTGTATGTATTGGTGTTTTACTTTTGCACAAAAGTAAAAGTTAAGAGCGCTTTAACTTTTACTTTTGTAAAACTTGAGAAAGAAAATAGAAATGAGTTGTGCGTTGGAAAGAGACAAAGGATTTAGTTCACTTTTGTACAAAAGTAAGTTGAATGTAGTTAAGCCTTAAAAACAACAAATCCAATAATTTGTGACGCACTGTGTTGCGCCCCTATCGCACAACGGAACTGAACTGACGCAACTTTGTAGTTTAGTTTCGCGCCGTTCCGTTTCTTTGTCGCTTAGTGCGATATAGCTCATACAATTTTATACAAATAATATTTTGCCACTTCGTGGAGTTCTGTTGCTGTGCAGTTCCGCTAAAGTGCAGTTCCGTACTCGAGTGCGGTCTTACCTTTAAGGACTATTCACATGAGAGCGACCAACGAATGAACGAATATTCGTCCATTTTGACATTTCTTTCACATGGCTTCTTTTATTCGTCGCGAATCACCACCAAGGAAACATAAAGAAAAGTGATTTTGAGGTTAGTCGCGCGCGAACAATTTGTTCGTTGAAGTGTGGATCGTATGTGGAACGCGAATGGAGTTTGACAATTCGTAACAATCAGATTGGAATTCGCGACGACCAATTTGTTTTCTCCAATTTATCTTGTTTTAGCAATTAAAAAGCAGATTTTATAGTATCTAAACATTATAATAAATTATATTCCTGCGATTTTGTTTAGCATTTGTTAAGAATTTAGGTTCAGTCGTCGGACGTTAGTCGCTCTCATGTGAATAGTCCTTTAATGACATTGTGTCACTCGTGTAAATGAGGTATATTGTTTACCCTCGCCCACTAGGCAACTTCCGAGCAAATTCCATCAACTTTAAGAATTTTCCAAGATTTTGGCCCGAAAACCAAGTTTTATGTTCACGTTGAACGAGTTTTGTACAGTCGCTGATTCAAAATACAAGGTCAATTTAACATTTCAGTTGAAAATGCTCAACCCAAAAGTTACTTGGAAAATTACCTAGTGAGCGAGGGCAAGGAAATCCAAGCAACTTTTAAGTTGCGCAACAAAAAGTTGCCTAGCGGGCGATGGACCTAATAACCCACTGATCTCTATAATATACTAGTGGATTCCCTACAAAGTATAACAGTTTTTCTGATTCCAATATGAAGATGACAATTACGTAGGCAACTCAACACTTTAGGTATCTTCAGTGAGGCTAAGAAGGCCAGCTCAAGTTGCTGAGATCTCTAAAATTCTACTACAACCGAAAAGGGGCAAAAACCAAAGTGGAATTTTTAAGAAAAAAAAGCAAAAGAACAATCACTTGTTTGTAATTTTGATTTTTTGTAATGTAAAATAATTGTAAAAGTGAATTTAAAATATTTAAGTTGCAATTTTGTAAAAAAAAATTGCATTTCATTATGTTATACAGTTATACTACTGTTATACAAAAAAATAGGCAACTCAACATTATAACAATTCTCAAATGGCTTCAATTTTCTTGTATGGACGCGCTAATCCAGTGTATTATATACTACGTTTCCATGTGGTATTTAAGGGAGCTTTAAGCTCACTTTAACCCTTTGTATACCTGCACCGAGTTGAAATGAGCTTGAACCGACTCGATTCCGCTTCAGGAGCGGAGTCGAGTCGAAATTTTGCTAAAAAACCTGAGTTGAGCTCTCAAATCTATGAACGAAAAACCTGGGTCAAAAATCCGACACAAAACCAACTCGAGTTCTCGATCCAGAATATAAACGTAGTAATAGAGATCAGTGACCTAACCCTGATGAGGCCACACTAGACATGGGTAACTCAGCAAAAAATCGTGCGCTGATACATTAACTCAAGCGCACCCTACTGCATTGCATCAGCGTAACTCAGTAACTCACTTGCGCCTTGGCGTAATTTTTTTTCTTACTTCGTAAGATACACAATAACCCACTAACTCCTTGGCGCAGGTCAGCTATACATTTTATTTGATTTACGTAGAGAGAGTTGTGTTACAGTGTTGGTGTTCCATGCTCTCGCTTTGTGTATAGAGTATAGAGTTAGTAAGTAGGTTGGTTGACCGATTGTAGAACCTTTTATGTGCACAGTGCAAGTCGCTTGTTTAAAGTCACTCTTTTTACTACCGAATGGTAAAAAGATGTTCTTTGTGCAAAACGGTTCTGAAAAGAGTGTGTGTGAACAAGTGATACACAGTGTATTTGTCATCGCGATCGGCAACGTTGAGAGTTGAGACATTTGGGAAAGGGTTGTTACGTAATACGTATACAATTGAGAAATTGCGCCAACAGATAGACATGAATTTCTTGTATAAAAGCATATCAAAATGAGCTACGCAAAGCGCTTTTTTCATTTGCTTCATCGTTCACCTTCATCTGTGTGTGTTGTGTGGCACAGTCGGCGCTGCGCTTCCACAGACAAAAAAAAATTATTTAATTCTTGAGTTGGGAATCTGAGTTGACAAATTGCGCTTTGGCGCTTTTGAGTTATTGAGTAAAACATTAATGTATCAGCGCAGATAACTCAGCTACTGCTTCAACTCACTGCGCCAACTCAGCGCTGCGTTACACATGTCTAGGCCACACCGGCAAGTACTGACAAGTCTGGATTTACATTGTTCAACTTTTCCCATAAGTTTTTTCCAGAAATCGGGTGAAATGTTCATATTGTCCGATTTTTCCAATGAGAATTTCTGTTGTGGCACTCTTCGGTCTTATTGCTTTCCTCTTCATTTTTCATTAAGATTTACTCACACCATCAAATAAACGGCACATGTATACTAAACACACACAAGAAACTGGAAAGGAGGTGAAAGAGAACCAAAATAGGCTGGAAAAATCGTATGAGTTTTCGAGGAACAACCGATTTGTTTCTTGCCCCTCACTTCTTACGCCGCTCACCCAGGAACAATCGATCGGAACTGGAAAAGTTGAACAATGTAAATGCAGACCAAGCAAGTTATAATTGGGTACATACACTACCTGCCAAACTTTATATCTGTGTACTTGGTATTTTTATCAGTTATGAGCCATTTAAAATTAAAAATGTGATTGATCTGCTCAAATGAAATGGGTTGAAAAAAAATAAATACATATTTGCAATTAATATTCAATAAAAAGAATGAAAGATGATTTTAGTTAAGAAAAAGAACGTCCTACTTGCTCCTCTACTTGCTTCTGAACTGGCTTGGAAAAGGGGAAGCCAGTAGACGAGCCAGTTGCTTCGTTTTTATTCGATGGAAGAAGTCTTTGAATGAAAAAAGCTTTGACTGCGCTTTTAGATACTGCACAATTCTCTTGCGATTTCTAAGCACGTAGTCGAGGGACGTATGTGGTGGCCGAGGTAGACGAGATTGGTTGAATAAATTGCAGGTATGTTTTATTTCAATTCGTCTTCTACTCTGCGAACTTCGCTTAATCAAGTGGAGTAAGAGTGCAGATAGATGAAACCTTTTCACTTACGCAAAGTATACGAATATGGAATGAAAAGGAAAAGTGATAAAAAATGCAGAGATAAAATTTACAGTGTGTAAAAGCGTCTTTGCAATCAGTAAGCAAACCAAAAGAGAAATCGCAAGAGAATTTTGCAGTGTGGAAAGCAGTCTTTGTTGTAAGTAATGTAGAATTCAAGTGGAGAAGTACTTTTTTGTAACTGGTTTTGGTTTCAGCTTTCACAGAGTATGGTGAACTCTCACTCTTACAATACATGCGTAAGTGGGTTCGTGGTGATTGTAATTTAGATACTAATTTGAGCAGATAAACGCAATTTTGCGTTGGATCCGTGCACGGAGTCCTCCATACGTTGTTGACTACGTGTGCGGATCCAAAATGGACTCTTTTGCTTATTTTTGCAAGGTATTGCTCTGCTTGCGTCCGGGTAGCAGTCAAATAGGCTGTCAAGATAGGTTGTCTGATGTTTTCGAACGCACATGTAACATTTTCTATACTCAAAAGTCGAAGCAGCTGACAAAAAAAAATTAAAGTTTCAATTTTTGCGGGAATATTTGGTTAATTGCATTCCAAATTAAGCCGGATCCACACATGTCTCATTTGGTGTGTTGTGAACTGGGTACACTAATCAAGCATGCTGTCTTAAAAACTGACATTTTTTAGTTTTTATTATTCTGATTTCAAGAGCATTGTTTTCTCTATCCCGCACACTAAAAAAAAATGTCTGCGCCATAGCGTGGTATGGCGCAATCGTACAAAATAGATTTCGACACAACACAACACACCACTCCACAACACCATCACGCGAAACAAACATAGCTCTACACATATGAAATACATTGGAGCGATAGCGACACACGAGATAGACGGTGTTCCAGCTTTAAGGCTCTCCCAAACCAACGCGATTAATCGCTGCGACAAGCGAAAACAACAAGAACAACACGTGGTTGTCAAACAAAACAACACGTGGTTGTCAAACAAAACAACACATGGTTGTCAAACAAAACAACACGTTGTTGTTATTGTTTTCGTTTGTCGCAGCGAATAATCACGCTGGTTTGGGAGAGCCTTTACACTGATATGCATTTTAGGCCATTTTTCTAAATCTTTCTCTGTGTGACCCGGCCTTTATTCCTACGACGAAAAACCAACAACAAACGACACGACACCCGCAAACGAAAAGTCAACTGCAAACGTAATCGCTGTTCCTAAAATTGCCCATCGGATTGGCCGCTTTCATCACCACGTTTTTGACAGATCTAAAAATTCAAAAAAAAAAAAAAAAAACGTAAAGGCTTAACTACATTCAACTTACTTTTGTACAAAACTAAACTAAATCCTTTGTATTTTTCCAACGCACAACTCATTTCTATCTTCTTTCTCAAGTTTTACAAAAGTAAAAGTTAAAGCGCTCTTAATTTTTACTTTATTTGTGCAAAAGTAAAACACCAATACGTACAAAAAATCAGTTTTAAAAGCGAAAAGTAGATGTTGCTGTAATGGGGGAAATTTAAGGGAACAAACATTTATTCAGGCATTTGTAGGGTTTTTATTTCAAAAATGGCAGTTACATTCTGGCTTTTGTAGGGTTTTAAAAGAAAAATGGCGGTTACACACCATAGTCTTAGGAAAATTTCTCACACGTAGATGTCACATCAGCCGCGTTCAATAGAAAATCTGAAATTTCAGATTTACATAGCATGGTGTCTACACATGCAATATTTCATCGAATCGTTCTTGGAGTCGTGGCATATTCGCTCCGAATGATTTGCGCCAGAGCTCTAACATTGAAGTTGCAATATTTTAATGCTCTTTGTGTGTTTTTCTTCAAAAATATTTATAATATAATCATGTACTACGTTTTAAGATTTAAATATAAATAGAATTCTTTTTGTAACATTTAAAGAGTTCTTTCAGTTCTTTTAATTAATACAGTACGAGCCTAAACTATATCTTTTTAGCATAAAAAACATTACACGCCAAAATTGTAATTGTTACAACTAATTCAGGACTGATGAATGGCAATAAACCATTCAATATATGAAGTTTTTACCCCTTTTCCAGAGTCTACTTCGCTAACTTAATAAAAATTTCACAATTTTGCAAAAAAAAAAAAACAATATAGAAAACATCGAGCGAAAAATTCAAAATGGTCACAACTAATTCACGGCTAATTATAGAGTAGTAAAACATTCACAATAAGAAGATTTTATACGTTTTCCAGAGGATTTTTCACTAAGTTAACGCCAATTTCAAAATTTTACAAAAAAAAAACATAGAAAACATCGCGTGACCAAATTCAAAATTGTCACAACTAATTCACTGATTATAAAGTAGTAAAACATTCACAAAAAGAAGATTTTATACGTTTTCCAGAAGCTTTTTCGCTAAGTTGACGCCAATTTCACAATTTTGTAAAAAAACATAGAAAATAAAGAGCGACCAAATTCAAAATTGTTACAACTAATTCACGGGTAATTATAGAGTAGTAACACATTCACAATAAGAAGTTTGTATACGTTTTCCAGAGGCTGTTTCCCTAAGTTAAGGCCAATTTTACAATTTTGCAAAAAAAACATAGAAAACATAGAGCGACAAATTCAAAATTGTCACAACTAATTCACGGCAAATTAAAGAGTAGCAAAACATTCACAATAAGAAGTTTTTATACGTTTTCCAGGTGCTGCTTCGCTAACTTGACACGAATTTCACTTTTTTGCAAAAAAACATAGAAAACATAGAGCGACAAATTCAAAATTGTCACAACTAATTCACGACTAATAAACGGCAAATTATAGAGCAGTAAAACATTCACAATAAGAAGTTTTTATACGTTTTCCAGGTGCTGCTTCGTTAACTTGACACGAATTTCACTTTTTTGCAAAAAAAAACATAGAAAACATAGAGCGACAAATTCAAAATTGTCATAACTAATTCACGACTAATTAACGGCAAATTATAGAGTAGTAAAACATTCACAATAAGAAGTTTTTATACGTTTTCCAGATGCTGCTTCGCTAACTTGACACGAAGTTAGCAAAGCAGCAAAAAAAACGTAGAAAACATTGCACGACAAAATTAAAATTGTCACAAATCATTCAGAACTGCTGAACGGCAAATTATTAAGCAATAAACTATTCGCTATAAGACGTTTTTACCCCTTTTTGAGGTGCTGCTTCGCTAACTTGATATCAAGTTAGCGAAGCAGCAAAAAAAACATAGAAAACATCGAACGACAAATTCTAAATTATCACAATTAATTCACGACTAATTAACGGCTAATTACCCAATTAAAATTTTTTCGATCGGTGAATGTTGTTTCGCTAACTTGACACTCATCCTTCTCGAATATGATATCGCGTCAAAAAACATTCTCCTTTTCTCACATCGTGAAAGTAATAGTTAAAGCCATCAGGGCCATCAAAATTTAACTTTTTCTCATCCGAAAAAACCACGCTAAGCCATTCATTTTCCCAACTTATATGTAGTCTAGAAAATTCCAAACGAATGCATTTCTGTTGCTGGTTTAGAAAGAGTTTCTTTTAGAGTTTCAGTCGTTTTAGATTATTTGCACTATTAATAGTCTAAGGATTATTGAAAAACTTGCATTTACACCAGATTTTTGTTTTATTATTGCCGCAGAGTCACACGAATTGGGAGCTCATCTTAAAATTGCTCTTCGATCGACTGCTGTTGTTGCCGCTTTTTACCTCCTTTTATATATTTCCGTACTAAACTTCTAAAACACTAAAACTTCATTCAATTTTGTTAACTATAGCACACCCGGTTAGTCCTTGTTCTCTTAATAAAACGATTTAAGCTTTTTCAACACTATTTAAATTTCAATTAAATGTTTAAATTTCACTTCGAATACTTCAACTGTTGATCTAATGTGCCAAAAACCTCAGAACGCCCATAAATAATAAAAATAATGACCTTGTGTCTATTCAGTTGACGCAAAAAAAAAATCTGCATTTTTATTTGGAACGCTTTGCCAAAGTGCGAGAGAAAATATAGCGGTACTTTTTAAATTATTCTTTCTGATTTATTTTCTCAACATCATAAGCCAACAATTAGTATTATAAGATGATGCATTAACACACAAGGTTTGGAAAAAATGGAAAACGAACCTTAGGAAATGTGTGTGTTTATTCAGTTGCGCCGTCGCCGTAAGGCGACTACAATCCGCTGTGGATTTGAGCCTCAACCAACAAGCTTCGCCAGCCAGCTCTATCCTTAGCTCGCTGCTTCCAGTTTCGCACGCCAAGTTGATTGAGGTCCCCTTCCACTTGGTTGCGCCACCTCAGACGAGATCTTCCTCTACTGCGCCGTCCCTCTGGGTTGGAGTCGAATACTTTCCGGGCCGGAGCATTGTTGTCCATGCGCTCCACGCGACCTAGCCATCTCAGGCGCTGCACCTTCACTCTCTTGGCTAGGTTAGTGTCCTTTTACAACCCGTAAAGTTCGTTGTTGTATCTTCTTCTCCAATCACCATCAATGCACAGGAGACCAAAAATCGCACGAAGAACTTTTCTCTCGAAACAATCCAGGATGTTTTCATCCGCCTTTCATGCTTCCATGCTTCTGCACCATATAGAAGGACTGGGATGATAAGGGTCTTATATAGGGACACCTTAGTTGCTCGAGAGAGGGCTTTGCTGGTCATTTGCCTTCTCAGACCAAAGTAGCAGCGGTTGGCAAGAGTAATTCTCCGTTTGATTTCAGCGCTGATGTTGTTGTCTGTGTTTATAGCGAAGCCTAGGTAGACGAAGTCGTTTACTACCTCGAAGTTATGGCTGTCGATGGTGACGTTTTGTCCAATGCGTCGGTGTTGAGTGTCCTCTTTTGACGACAGCATATACTTGGTTTTGCCCTCATTGACCTTTAAACCCATTTTTGCCGCTTCCGCTTCGATGCTTACAAAAGCGCCCTTGATATCACGCTGAGTTCTTCCGATTACGTCAATATCGTCGGCATATGCAAGCAGCTGGACGGATTTATGAAAGATGGTGCCTCTGTTGTTAACGTTAGAGTTCTGTATAAATCTTTCAAGAACGATGTTAAAGAAGTCGCATGACTGTGCGTCGCCTTGTCTAAAACCTTTTTCCACATCAATTGCTTCGGTTAGGTCTTTACCGACTCTGACGGAGCAACGTGCATTCTCCATCGTCATCCTGCACAGCCGGACGAGCTTGGCAGGGATGCCAAAACTAGACATGGCTCTATAGAGCTCGTCTCTATAAATACTGTCATACGCGGCCTTGAAATCGATGAACAGGTGGTGGGTATCGATTTGTTGTTCCTGGGTTTTTTCCAAGATCTGCCGTAATGTGAATATTTGATCGATAGTGGACTTTCCTGGTCTAAAGCCACACTGATAAGGACTTATCAGATTGTTGACGAACGGCTTCAGACGTTTACATAGTACGGCAGAGAGGATCTTATATGCGATGTTAAGGAGGATGATTCCTCTGTAGTTGGCGCAGGTTAGAGGGTCTCCTTTCTTAAGGATTGGGCAAACGATGCTTAGATTCCATTCTGTGGGCATGCTTTCCTCCGACCATATTCAGCAGATGAGTTGGTGCATATTCCTAACCAGGTCATCTCCTGCTGCTTTAAACAGCTCGGCAGTAAGGCCGTCAGCTCCAGCGGCTTTATTGGACTTAAGCTTGGATATGACTGTCTTCAGTTCGCCCAGGTCGGGGGGGCGGAAATGTTGGCCTTCATCGTCGATATTGAATGGTGCAATCTGTCTCTGGGCGGGGTTGGCTTTGTCATCGCCATTGTAGAGATTGCAAAAATAATCTTTCCATATTCTCGGCATCGCTTGCGTCTCTACTACTATGTTTCCTTGTTGGTCTTTGCAGGCTTCAGTTCTAGGCTTATACCCCTGAGATGTTCTCTTTACCTTCTGGTAAAACTTACGAAACTCATTCCTGTTATAGCATCCCTCTATTTTCACGATCGCTTCTTTCTCGTGTTGCCTCTTTTTTCTCCTGAGAAGCCGATGTTCTTCCCTTCTTTTTCGCTTGTAAAGCTCCTTGGCACCTCTGGTCCCTCTGTGCAGCGCCGCTTTGCATGTTTTCTGTTTAGCTGCATGTGCTTGCCGGCATTCATCATCAAACCAGGGGTTTCGTTGTGGTGGCCTAGTGAAACCCAGCACTTCAGAGGCGGCATATCTAATGGCTTCTTGGCATTGTTGCCACTGGTTATCTATACTTGCTGCTGGTGGCGTAGGACTTCTTAAGAGGTTATTTGAGACGCGATCGGAATAAGACCTGGCAATCTCTTGCGATTGTAGCCGCCCTACGTTAAACTTCCTCACAGTATTTCCTTGGGTTGGCGATGGTCTGGAAATCCGCATCCGTACATTGGCTACTACCAGGTAGTGGTCAGAGTCAATGTTGGCTCCTCGGAACGTTCGGACGTCCATCATACTGGAGGAATGTCTAGCGTCGATCGCAATATGGTCAATCTGGTTGACGGTTGATTGATCTGGAGATTTTCATGTCCCTTTATGAATCTTGAGATGCGGGAAACACGTACTTGCTATGACAACATTTTGCCCCGCAGCAAAATCGACTAGCCTGAATCCGTTATCGGACGTGTTGTCGTGCAGGCTATGCTTTCCGACTGTGCTTCCAAAGATGTTTTCTCTTCCTAGCTTTGCATTAAAATCACCCAGGACAATTTTAATATCGTAGCTTGGGATTTGCTCGTAGGTTTTTTCGAGGAGCTCGTAGAAATTATCTTTGGTGGTATCGTCTTTCTCTTCCGTGGGGGCGTGTGCACATATCAGGCTTATGTTGGTGAATTTAGCCTTTATGCGGATCGTGGTGAGGCGCTCGTTGACGCAATTTGTGGGAAAATGACCTTCTCAAGGTATCGTACATAAAACCACTTGAAAATAGTAAAACTGATTTATTCATAGTTTTATTTTGAATTCAACGGATAAATAGTTTGAGAACAATGGGGTAATTATCAAGTGTCATTCACAACTAGGAACGGATATAATAAAGGTTGTTGTACAGGGTAGATAGAAGTACGAATGTGTAAACCGCGCTGTAGTATCAAGTACAATTACTTAAAGTCTGTCGGGTTGCCACCTATACTCTTTAAATTCGTGAGATTTTAAGAGAATCCGAAATCAAAATGCACTGTAAGAATTTTGTCACTAACACATCCATTATCGTTATTATGGAAGTTTTTCCGGTGTGTATTTTGGGGCAGTTTTTGACTTAAAAATTAAAATATTATTACACTTATTTTTAATTAATTAGAAAATTATTTTTCATATAAAAAGCATAATTTTTAAGTCAAAAATAAGCTCAGAAATGCACTTTACCGGAACCGAATCAAAAGCCATCTTGAAGATTTCTCTCTCATCTTTGGTTAACTTTGAAGTAGTCGTAAATATTTTCTCTTAAATATGTGGTAAGCGTGGGCTAGTCTCGCGAAAGCATGCACAACATCATTCAGTTGCTTGTTATACCGAGCGCGGGATAATTGAAGGCTAATGAAAAAAAAAAAAAACATACAAACCTTTTTAAAGTAAAAAAAAAAAAAAAAAAATTATAAATTTTAAGACAACATTTAGAAACAAAAAAAAAATAAATAACAAGAAATAACAAAGACGAGACACTTGGTGAAATACGAACGCTTTGATAACTACAAATTACGAAATAACAAAGGAAAAACCAGGTAAAACAATCAAAAGAACTAAAATAAACTAAGAATTTATTCGACCAACAACCACGTTGTACCCACAGCATCTACCTACGCAACAGAGGCCACGCCAGCAGCAGAAACAGCACATTTTACGAGGTCGACCAACCGACCACTGGGAGCGACAAGAGCTCACTTGGGCCAAATTCCATTGGACGGCGTGGTAGTATCAGCAATAACCCCAGTCAGCGCTAGGTAAAATCAGCAACGCCATCCCTAAACAACGACGAACAAGCAGAAGAAAAACCAAAATCAGCAGTACCTTCAATACCAGTTTGCAGCTGAGCAATCATACAACATAAAACAGCAAGTACGTACAAAGTACAATACCAACTTGAGTAAGGCTAGCCGACACCAGCTTCGCCAACATTATCAAGAACAGAAGCTTAATCATACGACACTGAATTCAACAAAAAAAAACGTGCACCAACTTCAATACGCGCAAGAACATACGACACCCCTACATCAACTATTATACAGCTTATCCGACACCAACGTCACCACGAACACTAAAATTCAACCGACACCAGTTTTTACGAGCACATCATACATTATCTACAACTCCACCAAGGATCAACAAAAGCTAACGATCCATCAAGAACCTACGACATCTACATTACCAACGCAGCAACAGCAAAAAGACATTCAGCATCTACAACAATATACATACTAACAGCAAGAACATACGACACAGATACGACAACATACTACATACATATATATATGAACAAAAGCTAAGTACCAATCGTATTTATTATAATAATAATTAATCACTATATTTAATTTAATTAATTATATTAATTTAATTTTTTTTGCGTCATAGTAATATTTTTTTTATATTATATAAATTAAAATTATGACAGGGATTCAAATCATATCAGATTTTTCAAAGAATATTTTATTTATATATGTAGCTACTTGAAAGACATCATTAAAAAAGAGAAAAAAAAAAAAGAAATAAATAAAACAAACAATCAACAAACTAATACAAAAAAAAAAAAATAATAACACTAAAATACTATACTAAAGATTTCATTATTATATAGGCAGAGCAAATTCATTTAAAAGCCAAAATAAATCAAATCAAATCTTATTATCTACAGGTTATAACAGAAAGTGAAACATTAAACTGTTCATCCCAACGAAGCGGTGCATCTCCTCGTAGGAACAAGAGCAGCAAATAAACAGCAAAAACGAGATTAATGTAAGATAATCAAACTTGATCAAGAAAAAAAAAGACAAGTATCAAATCTGTCGCGGTAAGTGCGCATATATTGAGTGAGATTTAATTTGAGTGTTTTTTTTTGAATTTTAATTGAATTTGCCATTGTGAGGTGTCAGAGATTTCATAAAAAAAACGTATAATATACTTTTGGGCGGGTTGTGCAAATTTGAATTTAAATTTTATTGTGCCATTTGAAGTGATTATTCTGAGAACAAAATATTGAGATCTCATCGAATTTAAAAAAAATTTAAAGTTGAAAAGCGGATCTTAGTTCCATTAAAAAAAAAAATTATTAGAAAAGTAAAAGAAATCAAACTATCAGAAGGGAAAGCATATTATTGAACGAGCGTATAAACGGAAAATCTTTATTTTTTTATTACTTAACAAATTTCATAACAAGATAATACGATTGGTACATTATTATTACATTATATTTACAATTACACTACATTTACATTTATATTTATATTTATATTTTATTATATGAAAACTCATTTTCAATTTATCTGAACATACCGTAAAATTTATATATTTTTTGTTTTTAATAAACCCATTTATAACGATTAAGAAATTTTGAAGGTTGTTGTGTATGATTTTGTTGAGCTAACAGTTTTTATAATGGGAAGCGTTTTCATGTACGTGCACATTCATTTAGGTTGAGAGGAATAAGAAAAACGATGATGGAATAAAAAGTATTTGATAAAAGAGTGGATGTGGTGATCTGTGAATAATTCGTGATGTAGCAGAAAATAGAAAATGAGATAAGACTGTGATTATCAGTACTTCGAGTTAGGGGGTCACTGTATATAATACGTAAGAGGAAGCAGTGGCCAAGGACGCTTCACATAGTGATGCGTGGGTGGGTTCAGCCTCATAGGACTTAACATCTTGTCCATTTTTTTCTCTCCGTGGTTGCCAACTTGCGTGTTCTCTCGCTTAAACTTTTTTCTTATGGAATTTAAGTGAATAATTTATTTCTTTTTGTAAAATGGATGAATTTTGGGCTCTAAACTTTTGAACCTATAAACAAGTACTATTATTTCAAATTTTGTCCGGCATGAATAAATTTTTTTGGAGGCATTTCATTTACGCTTTTTATATTTTTTTGAGGGTCATAAAACACTTTGTCTGAGTCTGCCTCCGATCACAAATCCGCATCCGAATGTGCCCTGTTGGCGGTTGCAGTCGCCGTAGTATATATCGTGGGTCTTCAATTTTCTCTTGCCCGGCCCTTCCCATCGCACTTCTTAGATGGCAGTTATATCTGCCTTATAGCAGTCGAGGGCCTCCGCTAATTGTTTGGCTGCACGTGGTCTATTAAGGGACCTAACATTCCACGTGCAGATCCGAAATTCATTGTCCTTAATACGTTTGCTAGGGTCGTCATCAGAAAATCCGTCCGTTTCCGAGGCTTGTCGTCGTTTCATAACTACATCCTACTTCTGGTCGTGCAGTTATCCCGACGGCAGAAGCCCCCAACCTGGAGGGCCAGGCCCTTTGATGACTCCAAGGATGAGAGGTTGGCTAAACCGCTGCTTATAGACCTGTGCTCTGAATACGTCTGAGTAGCTCATATAATTTGTTCACCAAGTAGTTCGGCCTTACTGGAACTGGTGACGCTACCGTTGATTCAAAAAAGAATTCATCCGCTACCGTCATTTGATGGAAGTGCCTTGGTGGGAACACTCCTACGTTGGGGGGGTAATTAGTAGCAACAGCCTACTCCGCTTCGACCTGTCGACCATGGGAGGCCCTTCTGCGAAAACAAGTTTCGCGATCGCATAGCTCTAAGCTTCATAGTAGTAGTCACCGTAAGCCCATCCGCCACGACAAGGCTTACCCCCATGGATGCCAGCGAAGTGTATTTTCATAGGACTTCTAGTGTATAGCCGCCTTCCATATGGTGTGTCTTGAGCTCCTTCTATTTTTCAATCCGTCATGGACCGAGTTTTGTTGGGACTTAAGTGTGTATTTTGTTACTTAGATGATATTATCATCGGCGGTAAGACAAAAGACGAATGTTACCAAAAATTGCTTCTGGTGTTATTACGTCTTAATGAACAACGTCAAAAAGTCTGAATTTCTAGTTCCGTCAAATAAATATCTTGGACATGTGATTTCGGGTAAGGGCATGTCCAAATCCAGAAAAACTTGAAGCTATTCTTCAAGCTCCGTCACCAACTAACCCCAAACAGTTACAGACATATCTCGGTTTATTGAATTTTTATTCAAAATATATTCTAATTTTATCGTCAAAATTGCGTCCTTTTTACGATCTTTTAGGTAACCAAAAATTTATTTGGGGTCCGATTTATCAAGAAACGTTTGAAAAAAGTAAGCATTTTCTACCTAATGAAAGTTTATTATGATCCTACTAAACCTATCGGTTTAAAACAGATGCATCGCTTTACGGGGTGGGTGCCGTGCTTTTGCATGTAGTAAAAGGACCAGAAAAACCGGTGATGTTCGTGTACAGCACTCTTAACGAAGCTGAACAGAATTATTCACAGCTTCACCGTGAAGCCTTAGCTATAGTTTTTGCAATAAAAAAGTTCCATGTTTATATTTATGATCAAAAATTCACCATACTGATCATCAGGCTTAACAAGAAATTTTCAGTCCAAGGAAAAATAATTCCGTATTAGTCTCTAGGCTTCAAACATGGAGCATAATATTGTCTTCTTACAAGTATACCATTAAATATCGTAAAGGGAAGTCTTTGGCACCGGCAGACGCCTTATCTAGGCTACCTTTAAGTAAAAATACCGAGATAGAACAAATACCGATAAATTATTTCTTTGAAAAGCAGCCAAGCTGCCGATCATCTCTTATGGAGATGGCACGGTAGTTCAATATTCACCTATGCTGGGTGCCGGGCCATAGGGACATCACAGGTAACTGTATAGCTGATGAACTCACCAGAAAAGGAACAACACTATCTATTTTGCCTCAGAGAGCAAATATAGGTATACCTATCGCTACATGCAAACTTATGCTGAAAAGAGATGCAATAGAGATCTCTACCAAATTGTCAGTTTCAAATGACAGCAAAAACTTGGCACAATGACAGATGAAATTGGAAAGAAAAAAATAAGGAGGGCTAATTTTAATTACAAAAATCTTGCTATTTTGTGCAATAAAAAGATTAAAATATCTTATATAAAGTATAAAACATTTTTACTTGCATGTTTTCTATAAAAAAAAGGAAAAAAACAATTCGAAATATTTATTTGCCTCCAAAATAAACCAAAAAAATGGCTGCCACTTAAATGTCATTGTGCCAAGAATTTTAGTTTGACATTTAAATATGAACGAGACAGAGATATATTGCTGTTTGTTAAAAAGCCCTATTGCAAAAACAAACCTTAACTGGAACAATATCACCACCTGTGTGGCGACAAAACATATCTGGCCACAACTAGATCTGAAGCGCTCTAAGTGTTCGTTATCTCTAAGCAGATCAAATATGGACTCCGTAATAGGTATCATAACTGGACACTGTCTAATAGGCAAACATGCGACGAGACTCGGGTTATACTCGAACGATTTCTGCAGAAGCTGTATGGACGAAGAAGAGGAAGAATCCCGTTCCTCATCTTCTCTATACATGTCCTGCTCTCTCTCAAAGGCGTAGGCTCGATCTAGGAGAGTTCTACTATAATGATCCTAGCGATTTGTCAAACATATGTAGGCATTAATCGTCTCGCACGCTTTGTAAGAAGCTCTAAATGTTTCAATAAGTAGGAAGAATTTCTACTTGATTCATGTGGTATCACAATGGACCAACTCGTGGTCTAAGTGTGTCAAGCACTTGTGCTGACAGCCAAGATAACCTAACCTAACCACTTTTGTTAAATGTGTCTGTGATTCAAGATCACATCGCTCATGATGATGAGCTCACAGAGGTGTATAAATGCTTGCAAGAAAAGAGAGGTAAATATGAGTTCTCGTCTAACGTGTATAAAAAAGTGCAAAATAATTTATCTACAGAGAACAAGTGTGTGTTTTATAGAAATCGGATTATAATTCCAAAATGTTTACAAAATTCTTGTCTAAAATTGCTTCATGAAAATCACTGTGATATTAATTGAATGAAAATGGTAGCTCGTTCGTACATGCCGCCTCCACAGGCCATGAACGATGGCAGGATTATGAACATGTCTACAAAAAATCCAATGGAGGCACAAAAATCCATGTCCATGTCATGAACATGTCGACGAAATCTAATGTTTGAACAAGACATGAGCTCTGTTCAAAGCTTGGCCATGAGGTTTGACGTTCCATGTGTGTGAGAGAGGTAGAAGTAGTACTGAAAGGAATTTTTGTATGTATCTCTTGCTCTGACTTATTAGTCGAATTTATCGACATAACTAACGACATGACATAAAGTGCCCAGTGCGAAAAAACAAGCTGATTGTTGATCGGATTGTGGATTGGATCTTGGGCATCTGTATGTCTTGTGGAGTCAGCGTGTTATGTTTGGTGGCCTCTCATCGACCAAGACATTGATGCATTAGTGAAAAGTTGTCAGAGTAATGTCAAGAACGAAGTTGTCACTACGAAATGGCCAGAAACGCATTTTCCTTTTGAGCGAGTTCATATCGATTTTTTTAACTTCCAAAGCAAAAGTTTCTTAATTATTATTATTGTACTCTTCATACTAGAATGTCAGTTTATTAGACTTGACCATTCTTTATTCCGCCAATGTCATTGAATTTGTGAACAACAACAACAACTTAAAGGCGCTACCACCAATTGCTTACGCATTAATTTTTTTGGTATTTGAATTCGTTTTTATTTTTGTTTGGCTGGAGATATAGCTATTTCAAGGGATGCCAAGCCCTATCATCAGTCTCCTTTATAGTGGTGCTGAGCTTTAATCCAATTTTATTTGAAAAACTTTCTACACATCATGCGGTATTTGAACCCGCGCATCAGATTTGCTCAGTCTTCGAAGCTGTGTGCACTACGCACTCTGCTACTGCTTACCACTGACGTCACAGGGCGCGATGTGAGGTTTGTTTATCAAATGCATTTTAAGCATCATCATTTTTATAAGAACTTTTAAGTATGCTGTCTTGTTCTTAATTATTGTTGACGCCCACAGTAAATTTGTAAATTAATTTGATATATAATAACTAAGTATACCACGTACATTATACACAATTCTTAAAAAAATTAACCAAAAAATATGTTCCACCATGTGAGAAAATGATCTTCTTAAGGTATCTATCGTACATAAAACCACTTGAATATAATCAAACTGATTTGTTCATAGTTTTATTTTGAATTCAACGAAAAAATAGTTTGAGAACAATGGGAGAAATATCAAGTGTCATTCACAACTAGGAACGGATATAATAAAGGTTGTTGTATAGGGAAGATAGATGTGCAAATGTGAAGACCGCGCTGTAGTATCAAGTACAATTACTTCAAGTCTTTCGGGTTGCCACCTATACTCGTAAAATTTTTAGAGAATCCGAAATCAAAATGCACTGTAAGGATTTTGTTACTAACATTATCGTCATTATGGAAGTTTTTCCGGTGTGTATTTTGGGGCAATTTTTGACGTAAAAATAAAAATATTATTACACTTATTTTTTTATTAATTAGAAAATTATTTTTTATATGAAAAGCATAATTTTTCAGTTAAAAATGAGCTCAGAAAACACACTTTACCGGAACCGAATCAAAAGCCATCTTGAAGATTTTTCTCTCATATTTGGTTAACTTTGAAGCAATTGTAAATATTTTCTCTTAAATCTGTGGTAAGCGTGGGCTAGTCTCGCGAAAGCATGCACAACATCCTTCAGTTGCTTGTTATACCGAGCGCAGGATAATTGAAGGCTCGTAGAAAAAAAAACATACAAACCTTTTTAAAGTAAAAAAAAAAATAAATTTTAAGACAACATTTAAAAAAAAATAAATAATAAGAAATAACTTAAACGAGACACTATGTGAAATAAGAACGCTTTGACAAGTACAAATTACGAAATAAAAAAGGAAAAACCAGTTAAAACAATCAAAAGAACTAAAATAAACTAAGAATTTATTCGACTTACAACCACGTTGTACCCACAGCATCTTACTACGCAACAGAAGCCACACCAGCAGCAGAAACCACACATTTTGGAAGACACCACGTTAAGCCAGCTACGAGGTCGACCAACCGACCACCTGGGAGCGACAAGAGCTCACTTGGGCCAAATTCCATTAGACGGCACGGTGGTAACAGCTATTACCCCAGTCAGAGCTAGGTAAAATCAAGTAACGCCCTCCCTAAACAACGATAAACAAGCAGAAGAAAAGCCAAAATCAGCAGTACGTTCTACACCAGTTTGCAGCTGAGCAATCATATAGAAACGTGACCAGAACATAAAACAGCAAGTACGTACGTACAGCACAAACTTGAGTAACTGGCTGAACAGAATGGTGAAGCAGACGGAACTGGAGCCAGTGCTGGAATAGCTGTCAAAATATTGAATACACGCAAATTCAATTTTGCGAACACAACGGAACGTAGACGCATACGGAGCTGCAGACGCAGACGGAAGAGTTCACCAGCTTTTAACTTTTCACGTACGGCACTTTTTACGTTTCAAATTGTATGAAAAAAAAAAACAACTTTTTGGGTCGGAAAAAAATATTGTGGTATCGTGAAAAAAATTATTTATTAAAAGGAAAATTATTGGAAACAAAAAATGTGAATTCTGAGCTTGTACACAATAATATTCTTTTGTTTATCTTCAAAATACTTTCAAAGCTGTACAGCTCCATTGTGGACATGTAAAAAAATAACGTACGACACTTTTTGACAGCTCTTCCAGTTCCGTCTGCGGCTGCAGTTCCGTCATTCTATTCTGTTCAGCGAAAAGAAGCTTAATCATACGACACTGAATTCAACAAACAGCAAAAACGTGCACCAACTTCAATACGAGCAAGAACATACGACACCTCTACATCAACAATTATACAGCTTATCCGACACCAACGTCACCACGAACACTAAAATTCAACCGACACCAGTTTATACGAGCAACATCATACAACATCTACAATTCCACCAAGGATCAACAAAACCTACAGCTAACGATCCATTAAGAACCTACGACATCTACATTTCCAACGCAGCAACAGCAAAAAGACATTCAACATCTACAACATTATACATACTAACAGCAAGAACATACGACACAGATACGACAACATACTACATATATATATATAAACAAAAGCCAATCGTAATTATTATAATAATAATTAATTACTATATATAATTTTAATTAATTATATTAATTTAATTTTTTTTTGCGTCATAGTTATATTTTTTTATAATATATAAATTAAAATTATGTCAGGGATTCAAATCATATCAGATTTTCAAAGAATATTTTATTTAACTAGTTACTTAAAAGACATTATTGAAAAAAGAAAAAAAAAGAAAAAAAAATAAATAAAACAAAAAGTCAACAAACTAATAGAATAGGAACAAAAAAAATAATAACACTAAAATACCATATGTAAGATTTAGTTATTAAATAGGCAGAGCACATTCTGTTAAAGGCCAAAATAAATCAAATAAAATCTTATTATCTACACACAGGTTTAAAACATAACACGTCTTATCGTCATCGTTGCAAAAGAAATCAAAAACATTGAACTGTACATCCCAACGAAGCGGTGCACCTCCTCGTCGGATCAAGAGCAACAAAAACAAAATAACAGCAACAAAATTAATGTAAGGAAACAAACAAACTTGAATTACGAAAACAAAAAGTATCAAATCTATCGGGGTAAGTGAACATTTACTGAGTGAGATTTAATTTGAGTATTTTTGAATTTTAATTGCCCGCATGGAAAAATGACAAGTTATTGGCAAGTTTAGGTGAGGCCCTAGCAAGTTTTCGGAATGGAAAACATGGACGAGGAAAACATGACATACCCCTATTAGTGCCTCGCTTAGAACATTTATTTAATAAAGTACTTAAATATGTGAAATCATCTTACAAAAATTAATAAAAGCAGGATCCTATTATATCGTAATAAAAATCTTTCTGTGTTAATTAACTGTGCAAATTTCAAATTAGGATTGGGAATCGGTGTGTCAAATAGTAAAATCGCAACTGCAGACAAAACAGAATAAGACATAACCACAACTTATTTTGACATTTCTCAGAAATCTGTTCTCAGTTCTTCTACCTAAAAAGCAAGTGCAAACAGACTCTCTGAACAGCAAGCCAGAGCAGTTAAGAACAGAAAATTTCTCATTGAACTTGTTCTTTTCTGTTCTAAACTGTTCTGAAGATCCTCACTGAACTTACCTATAGTCTTTCACATATACTTGCATGCACACCAAAGTAAATGACAATAAATGACAATAAATTAAACGTCAGTTTATTCAATTTTGCATGCGCAAGAATTTTTTATTGGTCAGTGTTTTATAATAAATTAAAAATTAAAATAAAAATAAAATACAATGGATTCGCGGTTAATTAGTGAAATTAGTGAGCTTCTATCATCTTTAACATGAAAAAACGTGTTTTTGAATCCCAATCTCGCAATATAAGCAACAGAAAGCGCACCGCCACAGAAGCACAAACGATGACATTACCGAGCGCTGCATGCTTTTAAACGGACGTAAATGCACACAAACGGCATGAATATAAGGACTATCAGAGCTATGTTCTAGACAGGACCAACCAGGATGACCATCAGTTTATCGGCAGGCTGAGACGTGGTAAGTACACTGAAGTCTTCGAAGCAACATTCTTCCATGGACATGGACTGGCCATGATAACGATCATTTAGAGTACAACCAGGGTGGTGGGCATCGAGGAACTGGATGTCTGTCTAGATAAATATCATATAGAGCGACTGACAGCTTCTAGCTTTGACCCCCATATCTGAAATGGTTGAATGGAAAAACATTTTAGGGCTTAGGCAGAATTTAACTGACGAGGCAAAAAGGTTCATAACTGGCGAGGGCCTAGTGAATGCCTATAGTAACCCTTGCTAGACCCTTGGTAGCAACTATGAAAAACTTGCCAGGGCCTTATTGAAAACTAGATTCTTTTTCCAGGCGGGTGAATTTGCCATTGTGAGGTGTCAGAGACTACATGAAAAAAAACATATAGTATATTTTCGGGAGGATTATGCAAATCTGAATTTAATTTTTTTTGTGACATTTAAAGTGATTATTTTGACAACAATATATTTAGATCTCGTCGAATTTAAAAATTTGAAGTTGAAAAGCGGATCTTAGTTCCATTAGATAAAAAAAAAATTAGAAAAGTAAAAGAAATAAAACTATCAGAAGGGAAAGCATATTATTAAACGAGTGTATTGTAACGTTTAAACACGGTTCTATATAAAACTTATTTCTTTTAACTGTCAACCGTCAATTATTTCCTTTTTAAATTAAACACACTTTACTTCACTTCAAATATTTTATTAGTCATCAATTTCAATAGTATGCAACTTAAATTCACTTCCGGATACTTTTAACTTCGAACTTTACACTTTCGCTTACAAAAATAAACTGTGTTTGTGCTGTGCTCAAAAAGTTTCTCCTTATATAGTGAGCTGAGAGGTTTGAGACTCTACTCGAAAGTTTTGGTGACAGTCCCTTTTGTCGATGGGGATTTATAAACCACACGAGGTCTCCCTCTTGAAATCCTGTTGTTGTTGCTCGGGCATCATAACGTGTTTTCATCCGATCACTAGATGTTTTTATGAATGCTATGGTTCGTTGATAAATGTCAATGAGCCTTTCTTTGTCCGGCATCCGTCGTATTGACGTTCCAAACAAGATTTCCGATGGCGTATGTCCTGTCGAGCTATGTACTGAACTCCTATATGCCATTAGGAATAATGGAATATGTCTATCCCAGTCTCGTTGGTAGTCGCCGACAACCTTAGATAGATGTTCGTTTAGCGTCCGGTTGAATCATTCGACCATCCCATCAGATTGTGGATGAAGTGGCGTTGTCCTCATCTTATTAATGCCAAGGAGCGAACAAACTTCCTGGAAGATGTTAAATTCGAAGTTCTTTCCTTGGTCGAAATGAATGAAGTTCCATAGGTACGCCGAACCTACATCCACAACTGTTTTGGTTTCTTGGTTTGGGATGGCAAATGCCTCAGGCCACTTGCTGAAGTAATCCATGACTACAGGGATGTATTGGTTTCCACTGTTGGTCTCGGGAAAAGGTCCTGCGACGTCTACTGCAATCCTCTCAAAAGGTGTGCCCACATTGTATTGCTGCATTTTACTTTGAAGCTTCCTTCCTGGGCCCTTACTAGCAGCACAGGTATCACATTTTTGGCACCACTTTTCGACGTCTTCTTTTGCTTGTAGCCAATAGAACCGTTGTCGTATCTTTTCCAAAGTCTTATTGGCTCCCAAATGACCTCCAGAAGCTCCTTCATGCATCTCTCAAAGAACGTCAGTAACCTTGGACCGAGGTACGACCAGCTGCATCACATAGGACTAACCGTCGGCGGATTCCCACTTACGCCTTAGGACACCTTCTTCCACATGAAGCGAGTCCCATTGTGCCCAATATGCATTTTTCCTCTTCGATGTTGAATTTGGTAATCATATGTCTGTAGTCTCTCGATCCACCTTGATACTTGACCTTCAGAAAGTTCAGAAGCCAACTGAGTGCTCCATGGTCTGTTCGGAGAAGGAACTTCTGTCCATAGATGTATTTATGGAAATGTTTTGTTGCCAATACCAGAGCTAAAAGTTCCCTTCCGATCACACAATAATTTCGTTCTGATTTCTAACATTACTTGCGTCCGCGTCGATAATGAAAGGTTTTCCTGGAGTCGGGTAGGTCAGCACAGGAGCGTTACATAAACGCAGCTTTAGTTCCTGAAAGCTTTTCTCACACTCACCTGACCATTAGAACGGCTTTCCCTTTTCTGTAAGCTGATGCAAGCTTTTAGCGATTCCAGCAAAATTCTTCACAAAACGCCGGTAATACGTGGCTAGGCCAAGGAAGCTTCGGAGTTGGTGTTTGCCTGTGGCGTTGGCCAATTCTTTTCAGTGTCAACTTTTTCAGGATCAGTCTTTACTCCTTATTGGGATGAGATGATGTGTCCCAAATATTTAACTTGAAAAGCGCACATTTATCTGGATTAAGCTTGAGGTGTGCTTAGTGCTTCTCTAAGCCTCTGGAATACCGCTCTTAGGTTGTCACAATGCTCGTCAAAGGTTTTTCCATATACGATGACATCGTCCAAATAGACTTGGCAAGATTTCCATGTGCTTGTAAAACGCACTCCATCAAACGCTCAAATGTTGCCGGAGCGTTACATAGTCCAAATGGCATAACTTTTTTGCAAGCCTTATAATGTGCCATTTGGTAAACGAAAACAGGTGGAATGTGAGTTGGATAGGTTGGTCACAGCCGGAGTTCTCTATCCAGTGAAGTACAGTGATTGGGCATCACCGATTGTAGTAGAGCTGTGTCAATCGTTCATTTTCAAAGATCGAATCAATCAATGATTGATTGTTTCAAAGATTCGGTCTTTCAATCAATCAGTATTTCAATCATTATGGTCAAAGATTAAATCGTTCACTATGTCAATCAGATCAATTAGGTCTTTGTGATTGTAATACGTAATAAAAATGAGTTTTTTGCAAATATCTCAGAAACGGTTTGTGCTAAACAAAAATTTTATTCCACAATCTTATAGCCCCACAAAAATGATATGTATTTTTTTTTTCGTAGCATTAACCGTTAAAAAGTTACAGCAAATCTAAAAATCAAAAAATCCCTTAAAAGGGGCCAAAGGTCATGAAAATGTGCTGTAACTTTTAAACGGTTAATGCTACGAAAAAAATAATGTATACCATTTTTGTGGGAAATGCCTTCAGCTATAATATTGTCTAATAAAATTTTTGTCTAGAACAAACCGTTTCTGAGATATTTGCAAAAAACTCATTTTTATGACTTTTGACCCCTTATACTGACCTGTCATCGGATCGGTTAGGAACTCTCTCATTGTTTTTCTTTTATGTTTTTTTTATTTCTGTGTGTGATGTGATTGAGAATGAGTGGAATGAACGAAACATATATGCGTGCTTCGGTCGTTTATTCAAAAACTGAAATGTTTGACGTTGAGATTGATTGTGTCGGTTTATTGTGATTGCAATCAATAATTTATTTTGATGAACGGGTCACAAAGACCGAATCAATCACGATTGACACAGCTCTAGTTTGTAGTCGTGGATAAGCCTAATGAAATTTGTGTTGATTGCAAAGTAACGATCAACAAACATATTCGGACAAATCACTATCCATTGCCTAGTGCAGAAATAATTTTCGCGGGTTTAGCTGGTTCTAAGGTGTTCTGTGTATTGGATCTTGAAGGTGCTTATGAGCAGTTAGAAGTGAGTGACGAGTGTCAAGAATTGTTAACGATTAACACACATAAGGGTTTATATCGCTTTCGCAGGCTTATTTTGGGAGTAAAGTGAACGTAAGGCGCTATCAGAAAAAGATGAATCCCAAAGCCAAGAACATGGTAAGAGGAAGAGCCACAATATTACTCCTCCCCATAGGCAAGTGGTAAAAAAGCCTAAAATAGCGGCTTCAACAGCAGTGGGAACAAGCACCGCGAATAAAAAATTCGGCTTTGAGAGGCCAAAATCCTATGCCAACGCAGCAAAAAGCTTTCGTATTGCGGTCCTGCCTAAGGATTACCATCAGGTCACTCTGAGTACTGATGAGATGTCAGTGCTAGAAGAGGCCATTATAGAGTAAGTCTCTAAAGGATGGGAAACGAAGCTGAAGTTTAATGGTCTTCACTTCAGAACCGGTCTGCTGTTGGTTGACTGTGCTGGTCAAAAAACAGCGGATTAGCTGAAGGAGAGAGCATCAAAGCTGAGCACTTGAAAGGGCGTTGCACTAGTTGCATGCTTGGGAGATGACATTCCCAAGCTGCATACTGTTACAATATTCCTTCCAAGAAGTACTGGTCAGGAGGACAAAAAATCCTTTGCACTGATCCAGGCGCAAAATGAAGGACTGAATGTCCAGGCTTGAAAGGTCCTAAAGAGCAAGGCTGAGGGCAGAGGTCAATTGTTGGTGGTAAACATTGACGCCCAGTCAGCAGAAGCCATTATGAAAGCAGGAATGAACTGCATTATAAATTCGGCACGGTGCAAGTTTCAGGCCTCAGGAAAAATGAGAAGCGGAAACCTCTATCAACCCTACCACAGAACCTGCCACCGTAACCTCTTCAATATCCACCCTACCCACCCTTGCTTCAACTACCACAGCGACTCAACCCACCCTTCCCCAAACTACCACCACACTTCCCCCAACTAACATTCCCTTCCTTATCATCCTTCCAACACCTATCGCCACATCCCAAGTAATTCCCCCTCCAACTCCCCTCTCCATCGCTTTGCAAAACGCTGAAAGCCAGACTGAGAAACTGGCAGCCGCAGTCGTAAGTCGATTAGGAGTAGAAATTGAGGGCATTGACCTCTCTCCTAAGCGATTCGACGAGGATGAGCTACTTCCCACAGAAGAGGAGGAAGAAAGTCTGCTCGCAGACGAGGGGGCATTACCCCCCAACCCTTAAATTAAAGATGACTGGACGCGGGATCAGCACCAGGATGGCCCAGGTGAATATCTACCATGCTAAGGCGGCATCAGCCGTCATAGCACAAAAATTCATTAAGAATAACCTGGGTCTAATACTGATCCAAGAACCCTGGATAAACGGGGGCCAAGTAAGAGGCCTAAAAAGTAAGGACTCTCAATTAATATGGGACACGAGACAAGCCTCGCCCAGAGCATGCATGAAAATAAGAAATAACATTAATTTTATATGTCTTTCAGAATGTATGACAAGAGACCTGGTGCCAATACAGGCTCAAATCTACATCGACGGCAACCCCCAAGAAGTTTTAGACTTAACTTTCGGATCTCCGATTGTAAGTAATTTAATCAGGGATTGGAGAGTCTCCAAAGAACCCTCAATGTCTGATCACAGAAATATAGTGTTTACTTTAGACAACCTTCTCACAGAGAACACCTCTGAAAGGAACCCTAAGAAAACAAACTAGAATCTGTACAAAGAGGCCCTCAAGATAAACATTAAGAAAGTAGGTCCAGCTGAAACTACAAACAGTTACCTTGAACTAGAGCACATAGTGAACGAGTTTACCGGGGCGATAAAAGAGGCCTATGAACTCAGTTGTCCATTAAAACCCGTTAAAAAGCAAAAAGATGCTCCTTGGTGGAACAATAGTTTGTCAAAGCTAAGATTCAAGGTAAGAAAACTCTTTAACGAGGCTAAGAGAACTGGAGAGTGGCATAACTACTCTGCAGAGTTGATCAAATATAATGGGGAAATAAGAAGAGCTAAAAGGAAAAGTTTTGCAACGTTCTGCGAGGGTATTTCATCTACCCCTGCAGCTGCAAGACTACACAAGGCTCTAGCAAAAGAAAAGGCTTTAACGTCGTTAGCACTTCGTTACCCTGATGGTAGCTTTACAAAAAATGAGGAACAAAGGGTCACTCTATTGTTAAACACTCATTTCCCGGGCAGTTTACCTATTATAGGAAATACAAATGAGAGAATACCTCCCAAGCCAAACCGGGACAGCTGGAAGATAGCCTCAACTATCTGTTCAGCTAATAGGATCGATTGGGCATTAAACACCTTTCAACCTTTCAAGTCACCGGGAGTAGATGGCATTTTCCCAGCCCTCTTGCAAAAAGGGAAAGAGGAACTAATGACCTATCTTATTAGCGTACTTCGAAGTAGTATTGCACTTGGACAAGTACCTAATCTATGGAGAAGAGCTAAGGTTATTTTTATTCCCAAAATTGGGGAAAAGGATACAACACATCCAAAGTCATTCAGGCCAATAAGTTTAACATCCTTTCTACTGAAGACTTTGGAAAAGGTTATTGATAACTTTATTAGATCAGAAGTATTAATAAATATGCCTTTGAACCAACGCCAGCATGCTTACAGAGCGGGAAGATCTACAGAAACCGCCCTGTATGCACTCACAAATACCTTACAGATTGCTTTAGAATCCAAAGAAACGGCCTTATGTGCCTTCTTAGATATTGAGGGGGCTTTCGACAACACCTCTCATGAAGCCGTAAATAAAGCTCTAGTAAGGAAGTGCGTTCCCATTACCATCATCAGATGGATAAGTGAAATGCTAGGCACAAGAACGGCGGAAGCATACGCAGGACAATGTGTCCAGAAAGTCATTATAACAAGAGGATGTCCTCAAGGCGGGGTTCTCTCACCCCTGCTGTGGAGTCTTGTAGTAGATGAATTACTAGAAAATCTTTCTTCTCAAGGCACACGATGTATCGGCTTCGCTGATGATATTGTAATATCAGCCTTGGGTAAGTTCGAAGGTACTCTTGCGACATAATACAAAGAGGTCTATCCATTACAAGGAAATGGTGTCTATCAGTGGGATTAAATATAAAAAATAAATTTGATGGCACAACAGCTCATGAAGAACTAGGGCCTAGTGACTTACAACTCTCAACCATTACTGTGTGCGTGTCTGCAGTAATGGAGGGGACCTACAGTTTATTGCCGAATCCGAACGGCTAACGAGCGGCACTTTTCTGTGACAGGAGATACTCTTTGAGGATTTGTCAATTCCTCGCAAGAGGCAGTAGCCGTTTTTTCTTTTAAGTAAATAGGTGGCGAGGCTGGGGATCGAACCTTAGACCTCCGGCATGACAGTCCATCGCACTAACCATCACGCCACGGCTACGGGATTAAATATAAACCCCACAAAAACAACGATAGTACCGTTTACTAAAAAGAGGCTTCTACCACGCATGAAACCCATCCGGTTGGCGGGAGAAGTAATCGAACCCCAGAAGGATGTTAAATATCTAGGAATTACACTAGACAGTAAACTCCTCTGGAACAAACAAGTTGAAATAACTGTCGGGAAAGCCACTAGGGCCCTTATGATATGCAAGAGACTTGCTGGTAAAACATGGGGCTGTAAGCCAAACATCCTGCGATGGATGTACACCATGATGGTAAGACCCATCATTACCTATGGTGCGGTTGCATGGTACAAAAGGACCGAACTAATTACAACCAGGAAATTTCTGGAAAAGGTACATAAGCTCGCGTGCTTATGCATTACTGGAGCAATGAGAACATGCCCTATAGCAGCAATAGAGGTAATCCTTCACCTAACCTCACTACATGTGGCCATAGAAAGTGCTGCTATGGGAGCCATCATGAGATTTGCAAAAGAAGGCACTGGGACGGGAAACTGCATAGGTCATAGGGAAAGAAATTCGATCAGCAAGTCCGCAGTAACAAACCTCATTGACATTCCAAGAGATGGCATGATTAAAAGATATAATTTCGTAAAAAACTTTCGAACGGAATTATGTAGCAAAAAAGGATGGGTAGGCGAATCAGTTAACTACACTCTTAGGGCAAATGTCATCAAGTGGTACACTGATGGATCAAGAAGAAGTGAAGGGACTGGGGCAGGAATCTTTGGGCCAAGAACCAAACTTTCCTTACCGATGGGGCAGTCTACTAGCATTTTCCAGGCGGAAGTCAACGCCATAGGAAAATGTGCAGAACGTAATCTCGACAGGAACTACCGTAACCAAAACATTGCCATCATGTCAGACAGCCAAGCTGCACTTAAAGCACTGAACTCTTACACCATCAGTTCTAAACTGGTATGGGACTGTGTGTGCAACTGAATGGACTGGGCAAAAACAACAATGTAACACTTTGTTGGGTACCAGGCCATATTGGTGTCCAAGGCAATGAAGTGGCAGTTAGCGAAAATAGGTGCAACAACACCCTTAACGGGTCAAGAGCCCTATTGTGGAATAGGAGAAAACGTGATTAAAAATAAAATCAAAACAGAAGAGGAGGCTAAAAGACTAAAAATCTGGAAAGAACTCCCAAAGCTAAGACAGGCCAAACTACTACTTGGGAAATACAACCAAGAACGTTTCAAATCCTGTATTAGCTTAAGTAGGAATAACTTAAGAATAGCTACAGGCATCCTCACTGGCCATTGTGAGCTAAGGAGACATCTCAAAATCCTTGGCTTGGTGAGCAGTGCCACATGCAGATTCTGCAACAACCAAGATGAGACACCGGACCACATTTTGGGCAGTTGTAAAGCACTTATGTATCAGAGATACAAATATCTGGGCCGCCACCAGATAGAAGTGAGTGAAAATACTCCAAATACTAAAGTTCCTCAAAGAAACAAATTTGGAGGAAGAGCTGTGAATAAGCAAGCTCATCTGGCTCTAAATGGGGGCACAATAGATCTAAAGGTCGCAGTGCAATTATAAACCCCAATTCATTCATTCATTCATTCATTCATTCATTTTGGGAGTAAAGTGCGCTCTAGCTGAATTTCAATGCACTATGGATAAAGTTTTAAAGGGTATTCCAAAAGTGTCAGTCAAACCTTTTAAAGGTGTTGGAGAGGCTTCAGAAATACAGAGTTTGGGTCAAATTAGAAAAATGTAGATTTTTTGAAAGTGAAATTGAATATTTAGGTCACAGAATTTGTGCAGATGGCATTAAACCAAGCAAGCTATACAGAGTGCCCCAGCTCCTAAGATGCTACGCAGTTGAAAGCCTATTTAGGTCTTTTAAATTACTATTCGAGAATTATACCAAATTTATCAGCTAAACTACATGAGCTCTATAAACTCACAAAGGAAGATGTACGTTTTGAATGGTCAGAAGTCTGTGAAAAAGTTTTTAGTAGAAGTAAAGAATTGATTTTGTCGCGTAACGTTTTAGCTTATTATGATCCGAATAAAGAAATTGTGCTGCATTGCGATGCCAGCCTTTATGGAGTAGTGGCAGGCGTACTTTCACATATCGTAAACGGGGTGGATCGTCCAGTTTTATTTGCTTCTAGTTCTTTAAGCCAGGCAGAGAAAAATTATTCTCAACTTCATCTTGAAGTCCTGGCAATAATTTTTTCTGTAAAGAAATTTCATAAATATATTTACGGGAAAACTTTTACAATTTTCTCAGATCATCAGATATAGGTGTTGAACGGTATTTTAACAAAAACTTAAATTGGAATGGTTTCGTTTTCAGAATGGTTTCGTTTTCAGAATCCGACAACATTTTTCTTAAACCAGCTTTTAGAGTCTAAACAGCTCTTTCTGCTGCTCCATTAGATTGAGGATGATAAGGAGAACTTTTCATACACTTAATATGATTTGCCGTACAAAACTTTTGAAATTCTTCTGAATTAAAAGGAGGTCCGTTATCCGAGACAAGGACCTTTGCTAAACCAAAATATGAGAAAATCGACCTCAAAGTAGAAACAACATTTTCGACTTTAGTGCTTTTCATAAGCTTTACATCTAACCACTTACTAAAACTATCCACCACAATCAAATAGTTATTATTTTTGAAATGAAAGCAAATCAATATGAATTCTTTGAAAAAAATCTGACGCCAAGGGCCATGGATTATGACATTCCGAAATAGGATGGTTGTGTGAAGCAAGACAAACTTCGCAGTCGTGAACATAACTCTCTAATAGCCACCAAAAATTGGAACATGCAAGGATTTTCATACGGACAATGCCAATATGTCCATCATGTAGAGTTTTAAAGATACTCTTTTTTGTAACACCTCAGTAGGTATAACCACACTATAGCCTGGGAAAATTTTTCTCGAGATAATTTGTGGGTAGAGTCTAGTGAAAAGAGATTATTTGTAAAGGCGCGTGCCATTGTTGGGTGTTGATGATGTCATTCATCTGTTACTCTGTATTCTAGAGTAAGTTGCGGTGTCTTTGTGATTGGGTATGCGAAATTGTGTGGTGATTTAAGTGTGTTATGAGAATAGTATTTTATTTATAGAAGTTTAGATTATTAGGTGATTGAAATTTGTTCGTGGTGTCTTATCTGGTTTAGTATATTATGTTTATGGTTACATTATTTCCGGGTGTGGTTTTTTAAAAACTAATTATGGTGGCGTCAAAGGTCAGACACATTTTTTTTTTTTTTTAAGTTTTGGTTTGCAAAATACCAGACCAATTAGGCATATATTTGATAATCTTTAATATTGAAAATAATATGGACGGAGGGTTAGCTCAGATCAACCACATTCCTGATAATCAGGGGTAATTTGTTTGAATGAAAGGTCAAATTAAAATACAGTTATCTGTTGGAAAGTTTTGTCGCAAAATTATGCGTTACGTATTGCTTGATTAGCTAGGCTTATTAGATATGGTTTTTAAAAACTAAATTTGATAATCTTTAAAACTGAAGGGTTAGCGCAGATTATCAACATTCCTGATAATCAGGGTTAATTTGTTTGAATGAAAGGTCAAATTAAAATACAGTTATCTGCTGAAAAGTTTTGTCGCAAAATTATGCGTTGCGTATAGTTTGATTAGCTAGGCTTAGTAGATGGTTTTTAAAAACAAAATATGGAGGCGACAAAGGTCAGACACGTTTTTTTTTAAAGTTTTGGTTTGCAAAATACCAGACCAATTAGGCATATATTTGATAATCTTTAAAATTGAAAATAATATGGACGGAGGGTTAGCGCAGATTAACCACATTCCTGATAATCAAGGTTAATTTGTTTGAATGAAAGGTCAAATTAAAATACAATTATCTGTTGGAAAGTTTTGTTGCGTATTGTTTGATTATCTAAACTTAGTAGGTAAAAGATGGACAAAACTATAAATGAATATTTAATTCAGTATCAAGTGTTCAAGCTATCTATTCATTTTCAAATTAATATATAAAATAAAATGTCCTCCATTCTTAATCGTATCAGGCAAAACGCCAACAAATTTGGTGATGAACGAAAAGAAATTAAAAGTTTAAAAAATGTCACTCTTAAGAAAAAATATCCCATTAAGATGGCAAAGAAAATCAACACACAATACGGGAAGCAGATTATGCTGGAACTGGAGGAGTTCGCAGTATTCCTCCCAAAGCGCTGCGTTTCAGAATATTCGGATGAGGATCTTGGAGAATTCTCCAAGCTATCATTCGAGGTGGTGGAACCTCACGGGGCGTCTTTTAAAATCGACTTCCATGAAAAAGAAGAAGAGGAAGAAGAAATAGACTTAAGCCAAAATTTTTATAACTCTTTTTAATTACACTCAATAAAGAAGATTAAAAATTTTTAAAATTTTGTTTTTTATTTTAAACTGTTTTTGGAACAATTTGAAAGTTTTCAGGTAGCCAAAATTTTTATAACTCTTTTTAATTACACTCAATAAAGAAGATTAAAAATTTTAAAAATGTTGTTTTTTTATTTTAAGCTGTTTTTGGAACAATTTGAAAGTTTTCAGGTACTGACTTTACCGAGGATATAGAATAAATAATAAAAGTAAAAAAAAACTGTGTTTAATTTTGCGATGGTTTTTTGGATCAATCGACAGTCGTTTATGCTGCTTTTGTTTTTACTTTTCACAGATTATGTTAAATTATAAAAAAATGTTTCGATTGTTTTTTGGGTCAATTTGATATTAATGCTAAGGCTAATGGACAGTTAAAACTTCAAGTCAACTTGAGAAACCAAGATATATTATCATTGCTCTACAAACTGATAGAAAAAATCAACGAAATAAAGATGCTAGCATATTTGATCATTGTGATGTGAGCAATGTAAAAGTACATTTAAATTCCGAATCTTACCCACGCGAAGATTTAAATCTTAAATATAAACTGGATCGATATGCTATACTCTATGAAATGTATAGTAAATTTCAACAATCGTATTATCAACAACAATCAAATCCACTTTTATCGCGACAACAGTTTAAAGATATCGCTCCAATTATGGTAATTGATTGTTCTCGTCAAAACGGGGCCTGTGGATGTAAAAATTGAACTTAAAACATTAACTTCGATTCCTGCCTCAACAACTATGTATTGTTTAATACTTCATGATCGTATAATCGAGTACAATCCATTGACTGGAGAAGTTAACAAACTTACTTAAATTGAATGTCATAATCTATATTTTTTCCAGTAGTAAAAGTGCATTAGCTAAGAACAGATCTAAGAATGGATACCTGTTTTGTAGACTTTCAAGGTTTTAGAGGAGTAAACAATGAGTTTATTTTAAAGGAAATAGCTGTGCTTTTCAATGGATATCACCAACATTTCATACTTACTCCACCATTTCACTCTAACTTTCTTCCATCACCCCTCAAAAGACAAGCTCATTGGCTGCATAAGCATCATCATGGTTTTACCTGGGATGGAGGAGATACAGATTTTCACAAAGTTAAGACATATCTTCGAAAAAAAATTAAAAATGTTGTTTACGTCAAGGGTACAGAAAAGAAACATTGGCTACAAAAACTAATTAACAACGAAAATGTAGAAGTCATCAACCTTGAAGATCTCCTCAACTATAATTGTCCTAATTTAAAAGAACTAAAAAGAATTTATCCAGATATAACTCTGAAGTGTTGGTATCATGGAAAAATTTGTGCACTTCAGAATGTTTATCTTTTGAGAAGATACATTAGTGAAGCTAAAAAAAATTGTAATTAATATTTTCAAATAAAAAAAGAAAAAACATTGAATTGACTATTTTTGTTTTTATCAGAATTATTGTGGTATTTTTCATTCTGGATTAAAAAAAAATATTTTCCTGTGGTTTCCATACCAAGTATGCGTATAGTACTTTTTTTTATTTTTGTCTTTTAATTATTTTTTCTAATCTGTGAAATTCTCATACATATTTTTATGAAACCACAGTTTGTATTTAACATAACAAAGGACAAAATATAGAACAGCTGCACTACTTTAAGTATTCTTATCAGAAAATACAGAACAGAATATTCCCATTTTGATTAAAAAAAAATAAATCCCCTCTTTTTAATGAAACGTTTTGTATAAATACTCTGAATGTCCATCCACAGACCATCAGTTTGGTTCCTGCTATACCCGCGTTAAATTATTAAAATTTTTAACCTTAATTTTTAACAAAAAATTAACAAAAATATCAACAGTAAACAGTTTCCTAAGGTTAAAAAATAAAATTGAGAAAGCTAATAAAGCGGCATTTTCGAACGGAATAAATGCTCAGGAAGAGTTCGAGGTATGGCTTGAAGCTTATAATAAGCAATGTTGGGAGTACCAGACGCTGCAAAACGCGGCAATGGAGGGCTTGAAGGAGCTTACCGAGAACAGTTCGCTGGCTGAATTGAAGGCCATGGCCTTCCTGTTAGAATCCCTGAGGATCAGGGCTGACGAAGAGGGGTTTGATGTAAGCCCCCTACCACCTATAGGGTGGTTTTTAATTAATACGAAATAGTTTTATATTATTTCAAATAAATAGTTTTTTTATAGTTTTTTATATAATTTCAAATAAAAACAAAACTTTTTTTTAAATATTTTTTATTTTTTTTTTTAAACGTTGAAAGCGCGTCTTTTCATTATTTTGATAATGATGATGATGATGATAGGGGGTTGGTTTTTTTTCTTTTATATCCATACGGCAGAGAACCGTGGTCTTCGAAAAATTGACGTTTTTCAGCTCTAGGTTTATAGGTCTTTATCTCTTCTACAGTAATTATCTGGTGTTCTATGGTACGTCGTATATTGCTAGATTTTACGACAATACTTTCAGAATCTTCATGTATACAAGAATTTAAGACCGCTTCTTTTATTGAATCAAAATTAATTTTTTGGGATGATTCATAATTGAGGAAGATGCCCTTAACTTTACAGACAATGTATTCTTTTTTATCCTTTGTACTGTATACTTTGTAAGAATAATTTTTAGGTCCACCACTTACAAATTCTGTAATGTAACTTCCTTGACCATAACAATCCAGTTCATTGGTCATATCACCGATAAAGTCTCCAGTAGGTGGATCGAATTCTCCTTGACGACAAACATAAATAACGGAATCGGTGTCGTAGTACAATACTCTTTCCTGAAGTTTTTCCAAGTAGCTATATAATTTTAGACGAGCTTGAGTTGTGGTATATGCGGCAATACAAACATTAACAGTTGATAGAGTTTCAGCTGCTTCTTCTTTCATTTCGAAGCTTATCACAATATTGTTTTTTTTTTTTAAATATTTTTTATTTTTTTTTTAAACGTTGAAAGCGCGTCTTTTCATTATTTTGATAATGATGATGATGATGATAGGGGGTTGGTTTTTTTTCTTTTATATCCATACGGCAGAGAACCGTGGTCTTCGAAAAATTGACGTTTTTCAACTCTAGGTTTATAGGTCTTTATCTCTTCTACAGTAATTATCTGGTGTTCTATGGTACGTCGTATATTGCTAGATTTTACGACAATACTTTCAGAATCTTCATGTATACAAGAATTTAAGACCGCTTCTTTTATTGAATCAAAATTAATTTTTTGGGATGATTCATAATTGAGGAAGATGCCCTTAACTTTACAGACAATGTATTCTTTTTTATCCTTTGTACTGTATACTTTGTAAGAATAATTTTTAGGTCCACCACTTACAAATTCTGTAATGTAACTTCCTTGACCATAACAATCCAGTTCATTGGTCATATCACCGATAAAGTCTCCAGTAGGTGGATCGAATTCTCCTTGACGACAAACATAAATAACGGAATCGGTGTCGTAGTACAATACTCTTTCCTGAAGTTTTTCCAAGTAGCTATATAATTTTAGACGAGCTTGAGTTGTGGTATATGCGGCAATACAAACATTAACAGTTGATAGAGTTTCAGCTGCTTCTTCTTTCATTTCGAAGCTTATCACAATATTGTTTTCATTAATAGGTAGAATTTGTAAAACTTCTATAGATGGATGAGTAAGCAAATCAAACAAATCTGAAGGATTATTTAAAATACAGGTTTTTTGTTGATTTTCTCTTTGCCCAAATTTACCCCAAAAAGAATTAAACAAGAATCATCGGGGTGGCCAAGCAAGTGTGTATCGAAGGAAGATAAGGAAAAATATATTTCTGATTTTCTTGAGAAGGAAAACATAAAACTAGAGTTTTCCGAGATAGAAAATAATCCGGGAAAAAGATCGTTAGCTAAACTAATTTTAAATTCATTTTGGGGAAAATTCGGGCAACGAGAAAATCTACAGAAAACGTGTATCATGAATAAGGCTTCGGATTTATTTCTTCTGCTCACTGATCCTTCTTTTGATGTCTTACACATTCTTCCAATTAACGATGAAAACATTGTAATTAATTTCGAATCGAAAGAAGAAGCAGCTGAGTCCCTACCAACAGTAAATGTTTGTATAGCTGCCTATACAACAACTCAAGCTCGCCTGAAATTGTACAGTTATCTAGAACAGCTGAAGGAAAGAGTTTTGTACTATGATACAGATTCGGTTATTTATGTAAGTCGTCAAGGAGAACACGAACCAGCCATTGGAGAGTTCATTGGTGATATGACTGATGAACTTGAAAGCTATGGTCAAGGAAGTTATATTTCCGAGTTTGTTAGTGGTGGCCTCAAAAACTATGCATACAAGGTCTATAGCACAAAGGATAATACTGAGCACGTTGTATGCAAAGTAAAAGGTATTTGTCTTAACTACCAATCTTCGCTTAAAATCAATTTCGATTCAATTAAAGAAGCAGTGATAAATTCTTCTGCAGAAGATAACGACAACATATACATAAAATCTAGTAATATACGTCGAACAAAAGAGCATCATGTGGTAACTGTTGATGAGATTAAAACCTATAAACCAAAAGCGGAAAAACGATGTTTTCTCGATGATCATAGTTCCGTACCCTACGGATTTAAAAGAAAATGTTAACTTCTGTTTGAACCCTCAAAATAAAAAAGATATATATGTACTTTAAAAGTATACAACATGAGTTTTGTTTTTTATTTTTAATATATTAATTACAATTTTTAGCTTCACTAATGAACTTGCTCAAGAGGTACACATTTTGAAGTGCACATCTCTTTCCATGGTATCTACATTTCAGAGTTATATTTGGATACATTTTTTTAAGTTCTTTTAAATTCGGACAACTGTAGTTGTTATCTTCAAGGTTGACGACTTCTACGTTTTTGTTCCTAAGTAAAAATTGTAACCATTGTTTCTTTTCACTTCCCTTGACGTAAACAATATTTTTAATATTTTCTCGAAGATATGCCTTAACTTTGTAAAAATCTATGTCTCCTCCATCCCATGTGAATCCATGATGGTTCCGATATAACCAGTGAGCTTGTCTTTTGAGTGATAATGGAAGCAGGTTAGAGTTAAATGGTGGTGTGAGTATGAAATGCTGGTGATATCCATTGAAAAGCACAGCTATTTCCTTTAAAATGAACTCGTTATTTATCCCTCTAAAACCCTGAAGGTCTGCAAAACAGATATTCATGTTTAGCTTTGTTCTCAGCAACTTCACTTATTCTACTGATCAATTTATATAATGACACTCAATTTAAGTAAGTTTGTTAACTTCTCCAGTCAATGGGCTGTACTCAATTATACGATCATGGAGAATAAGACAATACATAGTTGTTGAAGCAGGAATCGAGGTTAATGTTTTAAGTTCAATTTTTACATCCACAGGTCCGGTTTTAATTGATTCATTTTGCCGAGAACAATCAATAACCATAATTGGGGCGATATCTTTAAAGTCTTGTCGCGATAAAAGAGGATTTGACTGTTGCTGATAATATGAGTGTTAAAATTTACTATACATTTCATAGAGAATGGCATATCGATCCACTTTATATTTAAGATTTAAATCTTCACGAGGGTAAGATTCGGAATTTAAATGTACTTTTACATTGCTCACATCACAGTGATCGAATTTGCTAGCATCTTTATTTCGTTGATTTTTTCTGTCGGTTTGTAGAGCAATGATAATGTATCTTGGCTTCTCAAGCTGACTTGAAGTTTTAACCGTCCATACATGATCAGTGGTAGTTGGTAATGTTGGATATTCGTACATTTCCCAATTTCGAAAATGAATTTGAATTGAATTTAATTGCATTTGTTTCAATAATGTAAGTTTATTCGAATCAGATAAGGTAATGTGTGGAACTTTCCATTGCAGTTTAAAAATAGAGAGTTTTAATTCTTCGTTATCTTTGGAAAAATACGCATTTTCATTAGTTCGAGTACGAATTAAAATCAATTCGTGTCTTGCAGCTGTTATGATCTTTTTATAGTCTTCAGCAAATCCTAATAGATATTTTAGTTGTACGCAAAAATTAAAAATACCCGATGCAGCAGAAAAACTGTTGCCCCCAGTCCATGAGCCGTTTTCTAAACTTTTACTTTCATTCTCGTTTAAAGATATATAATTTTTCAAGGTTGTTGTGACTCCCACATTTTTATTACTTTCAATGTTCACCCCATTCAGTTCATAATGTATTTCTTCAAAAAGAAAAGCCATTGCATTATTAGTTAATTTTCCTGCTGAAAGAGTTCCATCTGCCTTTGTTAGACTGCCTTCTATATAAATGTAGCTTTCACTAGGTAATATACATAAGTCCTGTTGTTGTATGGGGATACGTATTTCATCGCTTGGATTGAAGGATTGAAGAAATGGTGAGTAACTATGGTACTCAAACTTAGATATACTATTATCATAGCTGGGTCCATGACTAATAGCTAATATATCGTGCATAGTCTTTATATTATTTTAAATTGAATCCTAGAGAAAGAAGATAGGCTTTATTTTCAGGTGATAACTTAGGTGTTGTCAGTTTTAATGTTCGGGTAGAACTACTTGAATGGATACTTTTGATATCTGTTAAATAATTATTGTATATTAACATTATTCCAGTTTTGGGGTTAAATGTAAACGAATAGTTATTCTTTCCCCTCTAAAATTTATTGAGTCCCCGTTTTGGTCCACAAGTTTTAATGTTATAGTACTTATTCGTTTGACATTCACTGGTAAATAGATGACGTTTTTTGGAACTTCTATGATTTTATACCCTGCCCCTGTTTCTGGTGAAAATTCATGTATTGTATGCATAGGAGTATTATTAAAATAGGAACCACTAATAATATTACACTCGACGCGTATTACATTTACCTTGTTTATATCAACAGGTAAATCTGACAAGTGAGTTTTATTCTCTTCGAGAATGCATTTACTAAAACCCAATAATTTTCCAATAGTTCTGTCTTTATTGAAATATATTTTCTCACTGCTTTGGATTTCACATTCCATTGTGTTATTATTTGCTTCTATTTCAATAGTGATGGAGGAATTTCGTAATAATAATTCTTCGGATATATATGCTGATATCGCGTCAATTTCATACGAACCTATGGGGATTTCAATTTCATGTTTCCCCACATGGAACAAATTATTACTCTCATCAACATTCGGTATAGAGTTGTACGTCTGAAAATCAATCAATCCACAAACATAGTCTTTATCTAAATTCAGAGGTGGAAAATATTCTGCTGATAGAAGGGAAGTTCTCCCACTTAGTGTAAGTGTCTTCGCCATGGTGATGAAAAACATAATGAAATCGTTAGTGTATAAAACTCTTTATTTATTTAAAGTAACAATCATATAAAAATCTTAAACATAAATGGCCACAGTTAAAAGAGTCATAATCCTGATATTTTGTATAATTATAATTAATTCTTTCACCCAAATAGTTAATAATTTCAATAGGAGGTTGAAGATTTCCAAAACTATCAAAATATTCAATATGGCTTCCTTTTTTATTATACGCTACCCAGTGTGTTCCAAACCCTATTGAAGAATCAAGATTTACAATCCCACACTCGTTTTCCAAAGGTTTAGTTGTTGGTAAATTATCTCGCATGAAAACACCAAGAAAGTTCGGAATTAATTTCTTTGCAAAATTTCTCAAATCTATTTCATTTAATGCACGATTGGGTAGCGAACTTAGAAGTTTTTTGTCTGTGGATTTAAATAAAGTCCAAATCCTTTTCTATAAGGTTTTAGGTATAAGCCTTTGCCTACTGCGACGGATTCCATTTGTTGATTATGACGCTTTTTCTCTTCTAAATCTTTTTTAGCTATACTAATATCGTTGACGGCCTTTGCTACACCTGCAGCACCTCCCGTTAAAGCTCCCAGAGCTGAAAGTCCGGCAAACAACGGTACAATAAATGGAATTACACCACCAATTTTCGGTACAGAAATAACTCTGGGTGTCTTAATGTTATTACTGTTTTTTCTAACTACTTTCTTAGCAGATAATATGGCTATTTTAATTGCTTTTTCCAGATTGAAGGGGTTTTTACGTTTGATATTATTTCCAATAACTTTCATCACTTTTCTAAAAGTGAGTTGTTTAGCATTCTTATCTATATTGGACTTATCATCGTCTCCTTTTTTATTTTTCCCTTTATTCTTAGAGCAACCCATACCGAATTTTGTTTTTGCTTTCATAAGATTGGTAACCAATAGCGCATTTGCCTTTTCAGCCACACTAGAGTCTTTGGAATTAACTCGCTGCCAAGCTTTTTCAGTTAAAATTCTATCGGCAATGTGACGATCAGATGTATTTTTAAATTTAGAATAAGAAATATCGTGTTCTTTGCACGCTTTATCAAGCAAATTAATTCCCGGATCCCCTCGAGCTAAGCGTTCTTGGAGTTTTGTTCCAGGTCCGCAGTATTGATAACCAGGTAAATGTAGTTCAAGAGGTAGTTTATTTATTAAAGTATTTAATAAATCTTTTCCTTTCACAATGTTTCGTCGACTAATAGATTTTTTCGAATAATCAAACATTTTAAACGATTATCTTCGTGTTAGTATGGTTAGATGTGGTATGATACTGTTTAAATATAAAGTTTGCATTTATAGTAAATTATTTAGTTTTAACCACTATGCGCTTCATTAAACAACAATATCAGTTGCCTGTAAAAAATATGGAGATGACTAACAATATTGAAAGAAAAAAGCATGGTAAATTATTCCCTGATAGTATAAGGGCGTTAATTACCGGTCCCTCAAATTGCGGAAAAACAAATGTGATGATGAGTTTGTTACAACACCCCAATGGATTAAAATTTGAAAATATCTATATTTATTCTAAATCCTTACATCAGCCTAAGTATGAGTTTTTACGAAATGCCATAAAACCCATAAAGAATATGGGTTTTTTCACTTTTTCCAATAACAGTGATGTTATTCCCCCCGAAGAGGCCAAACCAAATTCTATATTTATTTTTGACGATATTTCCTGTGAAAAACAAAACACAGTTCGAGTATACTTTAGTATGGGGCGACATCATCACATTGATAGTTTTTATCTGTGTCAAACATATACAAGGATACCTAAACACTTAATTCGAGACAATGCGAATTTTCTCATCGTCTTCAAACAGGACGATATGAATCTAAAACATATATATAACGATCATGTTAATTCAGATATGACATTTGATATATTTCGAAAGGTGTGTGCTGAATGTTGGAATACAAATTACGGGTTTATGGTAATTGATAAGGACAGTCCTTTGAACGAGGGTCGTTATAGAAAAGGTTTTGACTGTTTTCTTAAATTATAAAACAGATGAAACTTTTGATTTCATATCATATGTAGAGCAATGTTCTATGAGAACAGTTCAAAACAGTTCAGTGAGCAGATTATAGCAGTAAAAAACAGTTCAACTCAGTTTGAGACCCAGTATTCTTCAGTTAAGGTCTGTAACCTCAATATCAAATTCAGTTTTAGACCAATTGAAAGGTTCTTTCAACAACTTCAAAGCTTATTAACCACTTGTCTCTGTAAGAAAAAATAAATTTACATTATGATGAATATAGATGTAAAACTAACAAAGGAACTAATTAAAACCACTGATGCTCTACGAAAGAAATATAAAGCTCTTAAGACTGGTAGGGAAGCTTACGAAACTCAAATTGAAGAAACTCTTAAACCGATTACGAAACCATTAAATGAATTAGTGCAAAAATCAAATATAAAACAGAATCAAAATAACCTTATAAATGGTCCTTTTAAAAAAATAAAACTCAATGTTGAACAACATGAATCACAGGAAAATAGTTTTGGTAAGAGGAAACATTTTCATGATGAATTCATCACTCCTAAAACTTCTATTGATGATTCACCTATTTTATCTGTTGAAAGTAATTCACCAAAAAAAACAAAGTACAGGTCAAACCATAAAAGCTTTGCACAACGATTGTCACAAGAACAATTTCATGACACACCTAAAAAATATATAGATTTATTTATAAATAATTCCAACACACTTGATAAAACGTATGGTATACATTCAAAAGATGGAAAGTGGTACATCGGTAATAGTGAGTTCAACATTACCGGAAAAGATATAGAAATTAAAAATAAAACCTTCGAAGGAACAAATGGGTTATATGAACTTATATTTAAGAAAAATCCTGATAAACAAATTTACACCAATGAAGATTTAAAAAACTACAAGACCATATTATATGAAACTAATGCGCATAGAATTGATCATAATTCACAGAGACAAGTACACGGCAATAGAGGTTATAAGTATAAAAAAATTATAAGTAAATTATTCGGATTAACAACAAATACTTCTAATACTCCATCACCATCCCTATTACAAACACCTTCCGGAAGTGGGATAATGCAGTTGTCAAATTTGAAAAAAGACTATATATTTTGGGATAATCCCAATGAACTCGTAGATCGAATGAGGCTTCTTTTTGCTTCACAACAAGCCGGGCATAGTAACCACTCCAACGAAATTGTTTCAATCATTGAAGAACTTAAAGAAGCTAATATAATCGAATAAAAATATAAAAAGAAAAAGATGAGTGTTGACAAATTTGGCCGGTTTTCGAATAGAACCCCACCCAGAGGACCAAGAGGAAAACAAGGAGAGCAGGGGCCACCAGGTGTACAGGGAGAGCGAGGTTTGTCTGGACCAGCTGGTGAGGGATTCCTCAAAACAGAAAGCGGAGATTATAACATAATTTTTAAACGGTTAAAAAATGTTCAAGAACCTCAAGAACAGGGAGACGCTGCTACCAAAAAATACGTTGATGAATCATATGAGCAACTTAGAGACTACATTCAATATGGAGTTATTGAAAAGTTTGAGAAGCTCCAGAATGACACCGCTAACAAAAAAAAAAAAAAATCTGAAAATTTAACTGAAGAAAAATCTATTATTTAGCTTATATACCAGTCATTAACTTAACACCTCAGTTAAAAATAAAAAATTGATGTCTCTTTACAAAAGGTTAAAATAGGGGCTTATAATTATCATAAAAATATTTTATATTAATAAACCATACATAAAGGAATACAAATTTTGTTTTTATCATTAAATAAAAAGATGAGTCAAAGAAATGTTGTCGAAGAACTACATAAGCCTGCTCGAAGAAATTTTCCAAAAAGGCGAGTAATTATTAAGGGTCTAGATGATTTGTGGCAAGCTGACCTGGTCGAAATGGTAGGGTATTCACCCGAAAATGAAAATTATCGATATCTTCTTACAGTTATCGATACATTTTCTAAATTTGCTTGGACGGCTCCTATTAAAAATAAAACAGGAACGAGTGTCACTCAGGCTATGGAAGACATATTCTATAAAGGTCGTCACCCAAAAAATTTACAAACAGATGATGGAAAAGAATTTTTCAATGCATCTTTTCAAAAACTCATGAAAAAATTTCAAATCAATCATTACTCTACATTTAGTGTTTTGAAAGCTTCAATTGTTGAACGATTTAATCGTACTTTAAAAGCTTGTATGTGGAAAGAATTCAGTTTAAATGGTTCGTATCGTTGGATTGATACCTTAGAGCAGCTAACAAAAATATACAATAATTCCAAACATCGTACGATAAAGATGAAACCATCTGAAGTCAATGCTACAAACGAAAAAATATTACTCTCTAAAATTTATAATCGCATCAAAATACATATTACGCCAAAGTTTAAAATTGGGGATTTCGTCAGAATTAGTAAATACAAACACGTTTTCGAAAAAGGATACACACCGAATTGGACCACAGAAATCTTTAAAATAACCAAAGTGCAACACACAAACCCCGTAACATACTTACTGACAGACTACCAAGGGCAGCCCATAAAAGGCGGATTCTATGAGCTAGAACTTCAGAAAACTAAGTTTCCTGATACATATCTAATTGAGGATGTGCTTCAAAGGAAAAAAGATCAATTATTTGTAAAATGGCTCGGCTTTTCATCCGATCACAACTCCTGGATACCTATCCCTAAATTAAATAAATAACACATCTTATGTATTTTTTTTTTTAATAAAAAGCTTTATTGATGTATACATTTACAATCATTTTTTCTTAAGAGATATCCATATGGTATGAATGTTTTAATGATTTGAAATTCAGTAACTCGACATCAGATTTATATTCGAGATCCTCCTTCATAAAGACCTCAACTTCCCCATTACTTAACACTCTCTCAGTTTCATATTCATGATACTCAAAGCATTTAATGTTTAGTGAGCGCAAATTATAATTGCTATCATACGAGCATCGTATAGTTATTGCCTTATCGTCATCAAACTCAAGTTTGAAATGTCTATAAAAAACTTCGTTACTTTGTATAATTCCTGATATTTCGATTTCTTTTTTAATTAAGTCTTGCCTAAAACTCTCAATTGCTTCCGCTACAGTTACTATTTTCTCATCCACTTTAGTTATCGGTCTTTTTGTTGTTGTAGTCATTGATGTTTCAGGTGTTATATTATCATCATTTTGAAACGATGTTGTATCCGTTTTTGTGGTATCAAGTAAATTTTTCCCATTTGAATAGGTTAACAAACGAAACGATAACCCTATCTGCACAGTATCATTATTGGGTAAACTCAATGAAAAAGAAAGGTTGTCAGTTGTATTTGGCTGTTGTAAATTTATATCCAACGGCAAAGGTAGAGCAATAATTAGTGAAGGAAAAATTGAAAGCAGGTACAAAACTGCCGAGTAAAACAACATTTTTTGAAAGATGCTTACTATCTAAGGGTATACCATAAACTAATACAAAACACACCCAAATTTTAAAATTTATATAATTTTATTGTATCTATTCATCTCTCGCTTCTTTTATCTGCCCCAGTTTATATATATATATATATATATATATATATATATATATATTATGTATATATAATATTTTAAGATATGAGCGGTTGAAACTCGTTTCTATTTGGTTTAACTGTCGGTCCTTCTCTACGATTGTCTTTTTTCTTTTTAATTTTTTGAGGTTCATGAAATAATTCTGCTTCACCAAACGGACAAAGTGACGGATATTCGCTCTCTTTTCTCTTCACAGCATTCGAATGAGGTGTAATCACCCCGCTCAGTGTTAATTCCCCTCCTATTTATATTATATTTTTATTTATTTATGTTATTTTTCAAAAGTTATAGTCTTACCCAAAAGTCTAAATCGTACATGCTGCATAGATTGAAACTGTAACTTAAAAGTGAGAATAGGGGATACTGCCTCTCCATTCCTAATGTGAAATAACACACATTCTGTTCCATATTCTGGTTGTAGCAGTAGTTTTAATGTTTCATTATAGAATATTACATCCGTAAATCTTATCTCCAACCATCCGGATTCACAGATACAGAATGTTTCTCCCTCCCGTAATCTTTCACACCAAAACATTGTATTTCTTTTACCTATCCACCTCAACCTAAAACTGATCTAAATATAAACAATTGAAGTCTTTATCCACCTAATATATATATAATCACGCAACGAATATGAGCCGGCATCCACAACTAGCATAATGATAGAGGGTCTTTTAATTTGACCTTTTTTAAGACATTGTCGCCAGCAATACAGCTTATCTACCTAATCCCGCGTAGATTATTAAAAAGTTCCTAACCTGTTGACACCTAATTATTATAATTTATTTTCTAAAACCTCACACCGGTTAAACATAATATACTAAACTGATAAGACACCACGAACAAATTTCAATCACCTAATAATCTAAACTTCTATAAATAAAATACTATTCTCATAACTTACTCTAGAATACAGAGTAACAGATGAATGACATCATCAACACCCAACAATGGCACGCGCCTTTACAAATAATCTCTTTTCACTAGACTCTACCCACAAATTATCTCGAGAAAAATTTTCCCAGGCTATAGTGTGGTTATACCTACTCACCTCTGGGATAACCAAACGGCTACCATAAAAAATACAATCATCTTCAAGATCTAACGCACTTCTTTTATGATAATATCTCAAAAATTGTTCATTTACCGAACTTGGCCATCCGTTTTTTATCATGTTAAACACACTTTTAAGAATAAAGTCTTGACCTGTCTCAAACTTTACATCTTCAATTCGATATCTGGGTATACATTTTCTCTTTAAGACCTAATAGCATCATTTTCTAAGCCAGTCGATACCGGTAAAGGAACCCTCGACAAAGCATCTGCATTCGTCATCTGTGATGCTTTTTTGTACACAATATTGTACTGATACATACTCAACAAAACTTCCCATCTATGTATCCTTCCAGCATCCATAGCCGGGGAAGATTTTTTAGAATTGAAAATATCCTTAAGCGGTTGATGATCTGATAAAATTGTAAAAGTTTTCCCGTAAATATATTTATGAAACTTCTTTACAGAAAAAATTATTGCCAGGGCTTCACGATGAAGTTGAGAATAATTTTTCTCTGCCTGGCTTAAAGAACTAGAAGCGAATAAAACTGGACGCTCCACCCCGTTTACGATATGTGGAAGTACGTCCATAAGGGCATCGCAATGCAGCACAATTTATTTATTCGGATTTATGGTAAAACGTTATGCGACAAAATCAATTCTGTACTTCTACTAAAAACTTTTTCACAGACTTCTGACCATTTAAAACGTATATCTTCCTTTGTGAGTTTATAGAGCTCATGTAGTTCAGCTGATAAATTTGGTACAAATCTCGAATAGTAATTTAAAAGACCTAAGAAGGCTTTCAACTGCGTAACATCTTTAGGAGCTGGGGCACTCTGTATAGCTTCCATATTTTTTTTGCTTGTTTTAATGACCTACGTGAAGTTGGCCCGCAAATTTTCCAAAAAAAAAAATTGAAAATGTTTTAGACGGGCTTTTATTTGTAGTTGATTGTAGTGAAATTAATATTTTTGTAGTTCAACCCCCCCTCAAATATGCCCCCCTTGAAAAACACCTGCCCGCCAAATTTTTTTTTCTTGACCAAATATATTTTTTTTTATTTTTATTCGTTTGTAGTTGTTTGTAGTGAACTCGATTTTTTTTTTAAATTTAACTTTTTTCAAAAAAAAAAATCCCAAAGTTTTCGACAGGGACGCATTTAACGAGATGGAAATTGGGCATTGGCCAAAGAAGTACAAACGAACATTTTTTTCCATAATTATATTGAATACGACCTAAACTAACGGAATCCATTCCATATAGTCCAGCCTGCGGAGTTAAGGGTGTTTTTGAGACAGATGAACTAAGCGCAATTTCACTCGCAATGCACATTTAAGCAGTTAAAAATCTGACATACCCCGACAACTACAAACGAAATTTTTTCCACAATTATATCAAATACCACTTAAACTAACGGAACCCATTGCAAAAAGCCCAGCCCGCGGAGTCAAGGGTGTTTTTGAGACAGATGAACTAAGTGCAATTTCACCCGCAATGCACATTTAAGCAGTTAAAAATCTACCATATCCCGACAACTACAAACGAAATTTTTTCCACAATTATATTAAATACGACTTAAACTAACGGAATCAATTGCAAAAAGCACAATCTCGAACCGTAATCAAGATTCTGTAATTTTTTAATTGAATAAATCGTTTTCGAAAAATCTAAAAATCCAAAAAATGGTTCAATGCTAGATACTCTTAGTTTTGTCCTAATTTGAAAACAATTTCTTGGTACCTACTAATTCAACATTACACTAAATTTTAATAAAAACTCGGAGCTGTTTTTCAGAAAAATGACATACCGTATAGGTATACCGTTGTTGTTCAACTGTCCCAAAAACACTTAAATCCACGGGTTGGGCTTTATGGAATGGATTCCGTTAGTTTAAGTCGTATTTAATATAATTGTGGAACAAATTTCGTTTGTAGTTGTCGGGGTATGTCAGATTTTTAACTGCTTAAATGTGCATTGCGGGTGAAATTGCACTTAGTTCATTTGTCTCAAAACCACACTTAACTCCGCGGGCTGGGCTTTTTGCAATGGATTTCGTTAGTTTAGAGCGTATTCAATATAATTATGAAAAAAATTTCGTTTGTAGTTGTCGGGGTATGTCAGATTTTTAACTGCTTAAATGTGCATTGCGGGTGAGATTGCACTTAGTTCACCTGTCTCAAAAACACCCTTAACTCCGCGGGCTGGGCTTTTTGCAATGGATTCCGTTAGTTTAAGTCGTATTTAATATAATTATGGAAAAAAATGTTCGTTTGTACTTCTTTGGGTGTGCCCAATTTCAATCTCGTTAAATCTCAATTTTTTTTTTGTCGGAAAATTTGCGGGCCAGGTATGGCAGCCCTGAAAACTTTCCTTTCACTAGCCCCATTCGATCTTTTTACGAAAGAAATGGCGGCCAAAAGTATCTTAAGACGAAAACAGTGCAGAATTTGGTACGCTGACGTGAACAGACGTGTGTGTGGACTTTCTTATTTTCAGGTTACCTACGCGGTTTATCCGCAGCTATCAAAAAAAAAAAAGAAAACTTTAATATTAATTATTTTCCTCTGTGAGTTATAGACTCAAAAAGTGGAGGAAAGTGGAAAAAACAATTTATATATTCCAGCTCAGCTGGAATAAAATAAGAATCTGATTACAAATGTGCCTTTATTGAAAAGTGATAACTCTAATCAATTTGGTTCAATCCGCGGAAACGTGCCCTCAGCTTCAATTCCTAAAAGCTTTGACAAAACCAGTTCTGAGAGAGTAAATATTTTTCAAGGCCAAGCATCAGAGATCAATATGATCAAACAACAGTCAAACTCAAACGATTGGACTACTGTTATCAGTAAATTGAATCGATCAGCAAGCCATTTCAATAACAACATTAAAAGACAGAGAAAAAATGATGAACCAGTTCAGGTCTCTCATGACAATGAACCCAATTTTGACAACTCGTTTGGCGCCCTCGTGGACCTAGAAAAAATGGATACCTGCCATGGCACAGCTGATGCTAACACCAAGGAACCTCCAACTCCAAGTAATTCCAGAAGACAAGCAAATAATATCAATTCCTCAGATAATAAAATTGTATATTGTCCCCCGATTTTCATATTTGGTGCAAACTGCACATTAATTTCTGATTTAATTAATCTTGCTGCCATAGAATGCAAAATAACAGATATTCAATATAAATTCGTAAATATAGGCTATCAAAAAACCAAAGTATATGTGAATAATTCGAGTGTGCATAGATTGATAATCGACCGACTTCGTGAAACAGGTTTAGGTGCTTACTTTTTTTCTCCAAAGGAGATAAAGAAGGCTTCAATTTTACTCAAAGGTCTCGACGGTGATACACCAGTCGAAACAATTTTGAATGCTCTAAAGAGTCTGTACCAAATGCAAAAATTTACAAAGTTTCTCCATTTTCTACAGCGAGAACAAAAGAACTGAATATAAAACTTAATATTTTTGTTGTTCAACTTGACGTGGGTGAATCAATCAAGGAGCTAATATGCATTCGAAGTTTGCTTCATCAAAGAGTTTATTGGGAAAAAAAAATAGTAGACTTGTGATCAGGTGCTACCGTTGTCAAAGGTTTGGTCATACAGGTGACTGCTGCGCATACAGTAACCGTTGTGTTGTATGCGGAGACAATCACGCGTCTGAGACTTGTATTGAAATGTGCAAATCTAAAAAAGAGGCAAATGAGGAGGTTCCAATTCCGAAATGCATTAACTGCAACGAAGTTGGTCACGCAGCTAGCTCTCAAAATTGCCCTGCGTATCTAAAATACAGGGAAAGAAGACAAGCTTCTTCGCAAAAAGAAACCTATGTAGCTCTTACTAACAGAAGAGTTGCACAAGATACTTTTAGCCAACTGGCCAACCCAAATATTTCTTTTGCTGACATGACTAGAAACTCTACAAATAAACCTCCACCAGTGGCTAAAGAATCATCTCAGCCAGGAAATCTTAATGACTTCCTCAATGAATCTAAAAACCTTTTTAACATTCCGTTCAAAGACCTGTTAACTAAAATCCGGCTCTTTTGGCCAAAATATCAAAAACTTCAATCTCAAGAAGAAAAAATGTTTACTTACTTAGAGTTCGTTGCATCTATTGTTGTATAATGGCCTCTACAAATCTCAATATTACATCTATGAATTTTAATTCTATAATTTCCAATGAACGACGACTTGCGCTTCTGAATATTTTAAAAAGTGACAAGCCAGACATTTGCTTTCTCTCGGAAACAGGACTTTCTAGAAGACATAGACCATCCTTCGAAGGTTATAATACCTTAAGAAATGATTCGGGGAGAGGAACCGCTATCGTTCTTAAACAAAACTTTTTATTTCAAGCTGTACCCTTTCACAGTGACATTTTTTCAGTATGCTTAGCAACAATTACTTTTCATAATTCCAGGACCACTGATTTTCGATTATTGTTAGGAAGCATATACATACCTGGAAACTGTGGGCAAAATCTAGCAAGGGATCTCGATAGGCTCTTTTCATTAACAAATTCTTTTGATGCTATAATCATCGGAGGTGACTTTAATGCATGCCATCCTCATTGGGGGGATAGTGTTCAAAACAAAAATGGGAATTTAATTTACGACTGGTTTTTTGATGGAGCATTCCTTAACCTCGATCTGATTCCCTCGGATGGACCGACTTTTCCACGCTCTTCCTCATTTATTGATTTTTCTTCACTTCTTCAAAACTAAAAAACGATGCTACCTCAGATATCTGCTCGACATTCGCAACACCATCAGATCATTTTGGTGTTTCCATTAAGGTAAATTTCAACAATTATTCTCCTCATATATTATCGTCACCATTAGCATATAGAAGCTTCAAACACACTAATTGGGAAGCGTTCAGGTTAAGCCTTCATAACAACGTTTCCCTCTTGAATGTACCTTCCGATAGAAACATCTCAAATCTCGAAATCGATGATATTATCAGTGAACTTAACTCCAAAATTACAGATGTTGTAGAATCCAACTCAGTTATGTGTGAAGCTAAGAACCATAAGTACAAAGACGTTACCGAGTCCACAATCAAGCTTATGAAAACGAGAAGCTCTTGGCTAAAACGGCTTAAAAGAATATTTCACAAGCATCTGAACAAAGTAAACTCTGAGTATCGTGAGCTCTCATCTAGAATTCAATGCCTAAGCAAGATCATTAATCAAAGAGTTAATATCGACCTTAACAACGCTTTTAAAAAACGGCTTCAAGAAATTCGTCCTTCTCCTCAAGCATTCAAAGAAATTGACAAAATCACTGGAAGGAAGTTCTTTGGAACTGATATCTCCAAAGATACTCTCGCCTATAATGGCCTTGATCTAGTTGACACTCAGTCAAAAATAAATGCCTTTCAAGATTTCTTTTCAGCCTTGTACTCAGAAAAGACTCCAAATTGTGATAGCAACTTCACTAATGATGTTTGCTCCAAGGTACAACAATTTCATTCATCTGATCTGAACACACCTATCATCACCTTTTCAACAGCAAACCCCTCTTATAATCCTTCCATCCCTCCTTTCACTAATCCACAGCAGGTCCAAATTTGTAGATCCAACCTCAAAAATAAAAAATCGTCAGGAATTGACGGGATATCAAATTTTATCTTGCGAAAATGTTGCCATTCTCTCGATACTCTCCTCTCATCTATATTTAATCATTGCATCAATAATGGCTATTTTCCCTTAGATTGGAAAATAGCAAAATTACTACCAATTGCAAAAAATAGATCCAACAAAGAAATACAAAGCTTTAGACCAATATCATTGCTCTCGAACATAGGTAAACTTTTCGGAAAAATCCTATATGAACCCATAAATATATTTTGCGATGACAAGAATATAATACCGAAAAATCAATTTGGATTTAGAAAAGAACATTCGACAGAACATGCCACACTTCTTCTCTGTGACAAAATTGTGCATAATTTGAGGTCTAAGAAATGTACTATTTGTGTTAATATAGACTTGGAAAAGGCATTTGATTCTCTCTGGCACAAGGGATTGATATACAAATTAATAAAACTAAACTTTCCTAAGTGGCTCATTCGTATTGTTTCAAATTTTCTTGAAAATCGATTTTCCTCGATATTTGTACGATCTGAACAATCAGATCTGTTTTTAATATCATCAGGAATTCCACAAGGCTCAATTTTGGGCCCAATTTTATTCTCAATTTATTTGCATGATTTTCCATTCCAAGACTCCATAGATGAAGAACCAGAAGGAATTCTTTTTGCAGATGACACTTTAATAACAAATAGTGATGTGAGACCACAAAAAGCTTTGTTTAAAATAGAACAAAAACTTCCCTTACTGGCTGGCTACTTTCAAAAATGGGGCTTGAACATTAACTGCGAAAAGTGTAGTTTCACGTGCTTCCGGAATGCAAGCGGGAAAGGCCATCGATTGGCTGTAAAAGAGAGCAAAACACTTTCATTGAAAATTAATGGTACCCCTATTCCTCTATGTTCTGAAATGAAATACCTAGGGATTAACTTTCATAATAGGTTTCTTTTTAATAAGCACGCTCGAAAGGTGTTATTAAAAGCAAAAGCTGTAACTGCTACACTAAAACCAGTACTCCACTCTAGATCAATGTCAAAAAATACAAAAATACTTATCTACAAAACATTAATTCGCCCAATTTTGACGTACGGATTCTGCGCATGGTTTACTATTTCTCCCACCGTAGCAAAAGAGATAGAAAAATTTGAAAGAAAAGTCTTGGGATTTTGTTGCGGCAAATTTAGAAGAGCAAACAAAAAATATTTCTCAAATAAAATAATTTATGAAACCTGTAAAGTAACCCCGCTGTTTACATATTTAATAAATCTCGCAAGAAATAAACTTCAACGCGCAGAGCATCATCCGAATGGGTTGATTAGGTCCTTGTTTGAGTCTAACCTTACAGATTCTTTGGAAAACAACTACTACATTTCTCCTTTTAATATCCTTAATGAAAGGTCTCTACCACTTGTCGTACCTGACGTAAATATAGGCTCAATGATTCCCTTTTATGAAAGATTCACATGCCTAAACCTGAGAGGATAAAGGAAGTCTTTTTAAAATTCTAACTTAAAAAAAAAAAAAACGCACTCGTTTTATGTTAATTTCTATTGTATTGTATTTGTTAAAAAAATTGAGTTTTAAATTCATAATGCTTACTTTGGTATTCTTGCCAACATTTTTGTGTTAATGTCTAGTCATAGTTTTAAGTATAATATTTAGGTATAAGTAAAATTTAGAAAGTATGCCGGGAGCAAGCATACAAATTATTTCCTGCTTTACAAAACAAATATGTAACATTTAATTAAGTGTAAGTTATAAAATAAATAAACTTTTTTTAATTGATTTGCCAGGCATAATTTATAAGTCGGCTACATATTATTTATACTGAACAAATATCGTTAAAAAAAAAATCTATGCGTTTCAAAAAGCCTCAATAAAGAATGAAATGAAATGAAATGACGAAAACAGTGCAATAACGGAAAGGGGACCATTTCGGGCACAGTACCATTATAAACTTCATTGAAAAAGGCATTCAAACGGACTATAAAATACCGAACATTGATTTCAACCCAGTTGCCCTAACGGATATCCCCACAAGGGATATTTGCATACGTCGTTCGGTATCTTACAGCCTTCACAAGACAGAGATTTTGGATTATAAATGCTCAAGGTCTGGCACGAAGTGTTGTTCGAAAGTGCCCTCATTGTGCAAGATATCGACCAACTATATTAGCAGGTAATGGGAGATTTACCAGCAGATAGATTGATCCCTTCACGTCCATTTTTTTCTGCGGTCCTATATACACATACTATAAAATTCGGGGTAAAGTGCCGTACAAAACTTATATTGCAGTTGATTAATTAATTGAGCACGTGAAAAACGGAACACTTTTAACATAATCGACGAGCACACACCTTATTGTTTTCACAAAAATTGTTTTTTAATTGTTCTTAACAAAAATTGAACGAATTGACACGACACTTACGCACGACAATCAAAACGCACAAACTTTAAATTGAACGATTAAAAACACGTACATGAATGCATTTGGGACTGCTTACAGTCCATCATCAGCATCACGACTAATCCAATTGGTGAAGTCATTGTTTTTGTTTTTTCTGGATTCCTTTTGTAACATTAAATTAGAGAGAAGAGAGAAGATGTTATATTGCCGTTATCAGCATTGATGGCATTTGAGTCACTTTGTATAAAGACACTTTCATAAGCATCTAATTTTCCTCTCATCCCTAACTTCTTTTTTTAATTTTAAACAGCTTGCATTTATTGAATGTTTTAATGTTAAAGCGTGTTCTGCTATAGATGAACACTGGCTTTTGTTTTGTTTGATGTAGTTGCAATGTTCTTTGAATCTTTTTTCTATTGTTCTTTTTGTTTGACCATAGTAAACACCATCACAATCACTACATTGAATTGCATATATACCTGATTTGTTAGTTTTTTCGATTTTGTCTTTTGTAGTTCCTAATAAGTATTTTAGCTTTGAATTGTTTGAATATACCAATTCAACGTTATGTTCGCGGAACTTTTTTGAAATTTTATTCGTTATTTCAGGTATATAATTAACTGCACAACGTTTCATATCGTTTTTCTTTTCGGTGTTTGAGAAAAATGTTGACATGTTTTTCTTTTTTATTTTCGTTGAATGTTTATAAATCAATTTATCAACCAAAGATTCATTGTACCCGTTTACTTCTGCGACTTTTTTTTATATATTCATATTCATTCTTATAACTTTTAACTGACAACGGTAACTTGCACAGTCTGTGTACTAAAGAATGAAAAGCGGCTAGTTTATGTTGGATTGTGCAATGTGAATCACTTGTAATAAATTTCAACGTACTCGATGGTTTATGAAAAACTGAAAATTCTACTTTGTTTTCGTCATTTTTAGTGATTTCTATGTCGAGAAAACAAAGCTTTTTTTGCACTTCTGTTTCATACGTGAATTTTATAGATTCAAATTCGCTATTTAAAACATTTAAGCTTGTTTCTAAATTGTCTTTCTTGACAATAGAAAAACCATCGTCGACATATCTACACCAAAAACGCGGTAGTAAATTTGTATTTTTAAGTCTAATTTTGAAAGCTGACATGAAAAGTTCTGCTATTAAAGGACTTAATGGATTTCCCATATTTGTTCCTTTTTCTACTTTGTAAAATTTGTTTCGAAATTGGAAAAAGTTTTGTTGCATACACTGTTTTGCTACATTTAAATAACACTGTTTTTTCTCATTTCCTATGTCTACTGTATTTAAATATTTTTCAAACTCATTCAAAGCAATATCAACCGGGATACTTGGGAATAAAGAAACCACATCAAACGAAACCATCATTTCATCATCTTTTATTATTTAATTTTTTACTTTTTCAACAAAATCACGTATTTTTCACTGAAAGGCTATTAATTGAAGGTAAAAGCTTCATTTCGTTAACTAGCCATTTTGCCAACAGGTAACTTGGAGAGGAAACACTACTCACGATTGGTCTGTCACCATTTTTATGTAATTTTGGGAGACAAAAAATTAGCGGTACTTGAGGGTTTAAAACCAGTAATTTTCTTTTTAACCGAAAGCCAAAAACTGAACTTACTTTTTTAATCAAATCACTACTTTCTTTTATCATTTTTGGCAAAGGATTTCTCTTTATTTCTTTATAATCACACTTTTCGATTACACTCAACATTCTATTTTCATACTCCAAAACCTAAAAAAATTCAAATACTTGACGCAGTAGTAGACATTGAAACCACTTTTTTAAAGTATAAAACGAGTTCAGTTCAAGAAGATGTTCGAAAAACAGCTAGTGATGTAATTGAATGCTTAAAAATTAATTCAAATACTACGAACAAAATCAATAATGATTTTGAAACCATAAAATCTCTTAAATCAAAATATTGTGTGTACATTAGAGCCGACAAAGGAAATAAATTAGTAGTGTTAAACAAAAGTGATTATGAAAATAGAATGTTGAGTGTAATCGAAAAGTGTGATTATAAAGAAATAAAGAGAAATCCTTTGCCAAAAATGATAAAAGAAAGTAGTGATTTGATTAAAAAAGTAAGTTCAGTTTTTGGCTTTCGGTTAAAAAGAAAATTACTGGTTTCAAACCCTCAAGTCCCGCTAATTTATTGTCTCCCAAAATTACATAAAAATGGTGACAGACCAATTGTGAGTAGTGTTTCCTCTCCAAGTTACCTGTTGGCAAAATGGCTAGTTAACGAAATGAGGCTTTTACCTTCAATTAATAGCCTTTCAGTGAAAAATACGTTTGATTTTGTTGAAAAAGTAAAAAAATGAAATAATAAAAGATGATGAAATGATGATTTCGTTTGATTTGGTTTCGTTATTCCCAAGTATCCCGGTTGATATTGCTTTGAATGAGTTAGAAAAATATTTAAATACGGTAGACATAGGAAATGAGAAAAAACAGTGTTATTTAAATGCAGCAAAACAGTGTATGCAACAAAACTTTTTCCAATTTCGAAACAAATTTTACAAAGTAGAAAAAGGAACAAATATGGGAAATCCATTAAGTCCTTTAATAGCAGAACTTTTCATGTCAGCTTTCGAAATTAGACTTAAAAATACAAATTTACTACCGCGTTTTTGATGTAGATATGTCGACGATGGTTTTTCTATTGTCAAGAAAGACAATTTAGAAACAAACTTAAATGTTTTAAATAGCGAATTTGAATCTATAAAATTCACGTATGAAACAGAAGTGCAAAAAAAGCTTTGTTTTCTCGACATAAAAATCACTAAAAATGACTAAAACAAAGTAGAATTTTCAGTTTTTCATAAACCAGTACGTTGAGATTTATTACAAGTGATTCACATTGCACAATCCAACACAAACTAGCCGCTTTTCATTCTTTAGTACACAGACTGTGCAAGTTACCGTTGTCAGTTAAAAGTTATAAGAATGAGTATGAATATATAAAAAAAGTCGCAGAAGTAAACGGGTACAATGAATCTTTGGTTGATAAATTGAATTATAAACATTCAACGAAAATAAAAAAGAAAAACATGTCAACATTTTTCTCAAACACCGAAAAGAAAAACGATATGAAACGTTGTGCAGTTAATTATATACCTGAAATAACGAATACAATTTCATAAAAATTCCGCGAACATAACGTTGAATTGGTATATTCAAACAATTCAAAGCTAAAATACTTATTAGGAACTACAAAAGACAAAATCGAAAAAACTAACAAATCAGGTATATGTATATGCAATTGAATGTAGTGATTGTGATGGTGTTTACTATGGTCAAACAAAAAGAACAATAGAAAAAAGATTCAAAGAACATTGCAACTACATCAAACAAAACAAAAGCCAGTGTTCATCTATAGCAGAACACGCTTTAACATTAAAACATTCAATAAATGCAAGCTGTTTAAAATTAAAAAAAGAAGTTAGGGATGAGAGAAAATTAGATACTTATGAAAGTGTCTTTATACAAAGTGACTCAAATGCCATCAATGCTGATAACGGCAATTTAACATCTTCTCTCTTCTCTCTAATTTAATGTTACAAAAGGAACCCAGAAAAAACAAAAACAATGACTTCACCAATTGGATTAGTCGTGATGTTGATGATGGACTGTAAGCAGTCCGAAATGCATTCAGGTACGTGTTTTTAATCGTTTAATTTAAAGTTTGTGCGTTTTGATTGTCGTGCGTAAGTGTCGTGTCAATTCGTTCAATTTTTGTTAAGAACAATTAAAAAACAATTTTTGTGAAAACAATAAGGTGTGTGCTCGTCGCTTATGTTAAAAATTATATTGCAGTCTTCGTTTGTTTTGCTTCGTGTCAATTCGTTCAATTTTTGTTAAGAACAATTAAAAAACAATTTTTGTGAAAACAATAAGGTGTGTGCTCGTCGCTTATGTTAAAAATTATATTGCAGTCTTCGTTTGTTTTGCTTCAAAAGCAGTTCATTTGCAAGCTGTGTCCGATCTATCGGCCGATGCTTTCATAGGAGCCTTAAAAAGGATGATAGGTCGTAGGGGTCTTCCAAAAGATATGCATTGTGACAACGCCACAAACTTCGTTGGGTGGGGCACAGTCAAAATTAAAAGATTTACATGATATGTTGTTCAAAAAGTCGAACCAAGAAAACATCATAAAATTTTGTACTAATTCAAATATAACTTTTCATTTTATATCCCCCAGAGCACCCCACTTCGGCGGAATTTGTGAAGCCGCCGTAAAAGTTGCTTAAGGCCATCTTTATCGAAGCCTAGGAAACGCCAAATTGTCTTTCGAAGAGCTGACGACTGCCCTGGCTGAAATTGAGGCAATTATGAATTCGCGGCCAATTACTCCGGTGTCAGCCGATCCAAACGACTTCGAAGCCATTACGCCAGCACATCTCATCATCGGAGTAGCACTAAAAGCAATTCCCGAACCATGTACTGAGGTGTCCGACATAAGTTACCTTCAAAGGTGGCGGCGAATCAATGCTGTCAAGACCCATTTCTGGAAGCGGTGGTCTAACGAATACGTTGCAGAACTTCAAGGTCGTGCCAAATGGACAACATCGAGCCCAAATATCGCTATTGGTAGCCTAGTAACTATACATGAAGACAACTTACCGCCTCAAAAGTGGCTATTGGGAAAAGTGACAAACACCATTTAGGGTCCTGATGGACGAGTCAGAGTCGCCGATGGTAAAACCCAACGAGGAGATTTTCGAAGACCTATTCGCAAATTAGCAGCGATTCCATCTTGAAAGCGGATCCTTTCAAAGGCGGCCGAATGTTGGCGTTCATCTTAAAATCATTATTATTTTTTGTAAATTTCATATTTCTCGTTTAATTGATTTAAATCATAATTTGAAAAGTAACGATTATATTCATTATTAATATTTTAAAATATAATTTGGCGCGCATTCGCCATAATTTTGTTAAATTGAATTCGTCTCACTCTCTTGCTCTCACAAATAAAGTGGAGACTTTTTATTGTATAAATACTTGCTCAAGTTTTAAATAAATTATTCTTTTTATATCAAAACCCCTAGGGGAAAATTCTAGTTTTTTATTGTCGCTCGTTTCGCTCCATTTCATCGTTGCACATCCCTTTTTTATAGTAAAAGTAACCCATAAATAGTTTCGAAGTCTACTATAATCGGCTTAACTTTTGAGTGTTCTCTCAAATCGTTTTTATTCGAAAAACGCAGCAATTAGGAACCATCTACCTTTTTTCGAAAGAAGAGTTCCCGGATTGACGATATTCTACCGTACAGCAATCAACATTAATTGATGTATTAACACACACTCACCATGGTAAAGTAAGTTAACTGTTCAAGCCAGCACGCCAACTGAAGGACGAGGTAAAAATCAAGGTTCATTTAAGAGGCCTCCACCCATATTTTCGATAAAAGTGGAAAATTGGCAAAACGGTTGCATACGGATCTTAGCCTTGGAACCACGTATTGCCAAAATTTAAACTGCATATGAAAGACTGATATCTTGGCTTCCAAATGTTCAAGCTTTTTTTTTTGGATTTTGGTTTTTGTTTGTTTTATTCAAAAATTCCGATGACAGGTTTCGAGAAATTACGAAAAACTGCCAAATGCTTTCAGACCGATCTGAAAACAGGAGAGGGGTAGTCATATAATATATATATATTTTTAAAGGTAATAAATAGGGCTTCCATTTGTTCGTGACTGATTTTTGAAATTAGTCACCATTTTTGAATTATAAGCTTTTGAAAACAAGTAAATTTTCTAATTTTTAATAGTGTTTTTGAATAACTAAATATGACACGAATAGTACAAAACTTTTTTAAAATGATATACATATTCTAATAATATAATTCAATAAAAAAAACAAGCATACAAAGCTTCTTTTTATTAAAAAATAATACGTTTTATAAAAGTCTTTTTTTTAATAAAAAGTCGTTATTTTCAAATATTTCGAAATTTTAGTTCTTCAAATCGCCATAAGATGGTTTTTATTCGAAGATCTATTTATGTATGTGTAATTGTCAAGAGAGAGGAGAACCAAGGAATATTATTTATGAGTTGCAAGGTTGCAACACAGATGCCAAAAAAAGCGAGACGAATGTGAGTTTGTTTGAGTGAGATTGCGTGAACCGCCAACATATTGATTGCTTAGAAGGGGGTGAGCGACGAGAATATTTTTGTTGTGCTTTGTTTTTTTTTTTTTGTTGCTGTCGTTATTTGGTCCTATAAGGTATAAGGATAAGTATATGTGTAATGGCAGTGGCACGCTTTACACAAAGGTTGCTGAGGGTGGTGTGAGTGATGTGATAATGGACAGAGCTCAGAAATAACAACACGTAAGTAAAATGTAAAGAATAATGAGAATAGATTTTGTGTGTACATATTTGAGAGCTTTACACAATGCGATCGAAGGGTTGTGTGGTAGGAGGGCTCAGTATGTAAGTAAGTATCTAATGATTGTAAGAAGAATATGAAATGTGAAAACTGATTATTGTTGCTGTTGTTACTTTTGTTTGCTTTCTTGTTTTGATGAGTGAAGAGTGAATTCATAATGATCATTGAATTTTTTATTTAAAAAAAATAATTTTTGATTCTTAGATTAGTAGGTAGATACAGTACAGTGAACATTGAGAAACATATAAAATATAAACCTTTAGTGGAGTGAACCAAAAAAAAATATTTGAACGTAACTAAATTTCATATAAAAAACAGAAATAAAATAATATAACTCAAAAAGATCAATTTATGGTACCTACCTACTTCTCTAGAAAATTTTCCATTTTAATTAAAATTGTTTTTTTTTTTAATCATGTAGTTTGGCAGTATGTATTTATTTTTTTATTGTAACTATGTTTGTATACAGGATGATTCACATAAGGTGTGAGAAAAAGCTAGAGCGTGAAGGTTTAGTTGAGACAAGAAAAAAATCGTATGGGAGTGGAGTCTCTTTCCCCCTGTTTAGGCGAGCAATTTTCTAAAAAAATCGAAAAATTAATTTTCAAAATAAAAATTTTGAAAAAATAATGAAAACAATTGTGTTCAAACTAATTTTTTTTTTTTTTTCAAATTTTACGTTGTTAACTAATATTTTTGTTTTTAATATTCTATGCTCCTATCGATTTCTAGTCAAACACCAAAAACTGGATCTTTAAATGTCTCTGGATCTTTAAATGTTTTTGACAAAATTGAAAATAACGAAATCAACTTTACTATGTAATTAATTATGCTGGAAATATGAGCTTTGGAGGAACAAAATAATGGATGGATAAGTCGAATTTAAGGGAAACTTTACCTTTGTTATTTTCAATTTTCTCAAAAATTGGAATAAGTTTTGCAATCTGGTTTTTAGTGCTTGACTGAAAATTGATGAGAGTATTGAATATAAAAAACAGAATTATTCCTTAATAACGTAAAATGTTGAACAAAATCAGTTTGAACACAACTCTTTTTTTTTTTTTTTTTTTTTCAGAAATTTAACTTTAAAAATTAATTTTTGAAAAACTGTTCACTAAAACAACTTAATTTAAAAACTAAATAAAAGAAGAGATTTCTGGCTTTACAAAAGAGTATAGCATGTCGTTATAACGGTGAAAGTTTGTTTTTATTAATTTTATCTGTTTTAAGTCATTTTTTTAGAAAAATTTCCCTCCCGTTATTTTTAATTTTCTTAAAAGCTAAAATACAATTGAGCATTTTGTTTTCAGTATTTTACTAGGAATTAATAAGAGTATAAAATATTAAAAAAAAAACTATTACTTAGTAACGTAAAACTTTGAAAAAAAAAAAATATTTTGAATATTTTTTTCATTATTTGTTATAGTTTGAAAATTAATTTTTCAAAAACAGTTCTCTCAAATAATTTGAATTAATAGCCCAGGAAACAAAAACATTGCTCTATACAAACTTCTAAATGTTGGTAATAGGTTTCATACTTACATATATTATACCTAATACAATTAAACAACTTTTCAGAAATATCCCCAACTGTGGATGTTGAGGAAAAAATAAATAACGGGATTTTAGTGCGAATATTTTTTGATTTTTCGGGAAATCTTTATTTTATTAAAATGCCTATATCTTAAAATCTAATTTGTGTAGAAAATATTTGTATACACCAAATGATTAAAAATTGTTTATTCTTAAATAATATAATATAAAAAAATATATATTTATGGCAGAAGCTTCTTAAAATTTCAGAAAATGTCAAATATTTGAAGACAAATCGTAATGGAGGTTGGTTTAGTTAGGTTTTATCGTAAACTATTTAAATAAAAAATAATTAAAACTATGCATTCTTTTAAGTAACAAATTCTACAGAAAACCTCAATTTTAGAATTACGCAGAAAAAAGAAGATTTCGAATATAGGTACCCTTTTTTGATAAAAATCTTAATTATGTGAATTGAGGCTAACGTTGTGACCTGCTTCCTATTGTCCATGCTTTTACTTGATGCAATATCATCTCAGCTCTTTAAAGAAACGTAATGTGGTTACAACAGAGTGATTGCTAACCTGCAAGTTTAAGCCTGGCTGAGAAATTCTTTGGAACCAACAAATTAGGGATATTATTAAATAATATTTTATTAACTTATTCATTGATTAAAGTTATGTAAGAACTTATATACAAGCTCTATAAGCAAATAAAATACTGACAAAATTATATGTTTTAACTCAAACATACATACGTTTTTTATGGTTTCATTTGAATGAAATTAAATTTTTTTTTTACGGTTTTGCTTTAAATATAATTTTTTTTTTTTTACAGAAAGGTAAGGGGAAGAAGCTTGAAAAAATGACGCATAATTTGATAGTGAACAAGGCTGTATTTTTTGTTTTTACTAAAAATAGTTATCTATTGTATTTTTATGAAAAAAAAACGCAAAAAAATGTTTAAAAAATTAAATTTTAAACTTTCAATACAAAACTTTCCAATTTAATAATAAACAAAAAAAAGTTCAAAATCTTGTATAAAATTAAATTTCCAATTATTTGAGATGCTTTGGAACTTTTTTAAATGTACCGTAATATTTTTTTTTATTTTTTTTTGTTTAACCTATTTTTATTTTTTTCAAACACTGATTGCAGGAATTCCTCAACAGTTAGAAGCGGGGATAATTCCCTTAAATACTCCTTTAAACTAGTTCTACAATCCTACCAAATTTCAAACCCATTACCAAAATTTAGAAGTTTTGCACGAAATTCCTGGGCTATAAAAATAAAAAAAAAGAATTGATTTCTGGCTTGAAAAAAGTAGGTATAATATGATAGGTATTGTAAGTGTTTTTGTTTTTTTTTTTTTAATGACTTTTTTCTATTTCAATATACCTATATTTTTTTTTTTTAGAAAATTGCCCCTCCTGTCTAAACGGGCGGAAAAAGATCCCCCTCCCGACCTAATGATTTTTTTCTTGTCTCGACTCAACCAATATGCTCTAGCTTTTTGATACACCTAAGGTGAGTCCCCCGCAACTACCTAAATACGTTTACGATACCTAGGTATCGTTTTTAAGTAGGTAGGTACCTATCTATCTACCTACCTACCTACCCTCCTAACTTTTTTATAATGAGGATATATGTAGGCACCTAAGACTACCCTTTGAACAAGGTATTTATTTATTTCCTAAAGAATAAGTGCTTTCGTTATGTAGTTAGGTAGTACTTACATACATATTAGGTATAATAATTCATAAGTAGAGGAACCATAAATATACTTTTAAATCAGATATAATTATTTGTAGCTACGGATACATATTTATGTTCCCTACTTTATTCGTAAAATTGATTCTAGGTAGCAATTATACAAAAAATAATCTTGAAACCACACTACAAAATAAACACCCTGAAACTATAATGATCACCTTCCAAAAAACATCAATATCCTAAAATCTAAAAGCATTCAATTTCAATGTCGCAAAAAATACCCCATCCACATAAAATGATGACCTACAAATACTATCAAAAGGTATTTGTAAGTTTGTTATAGATAATGCCAAAGAAAAAATACAACACAAAAAACCTCACAGCAGCGCACCACAATGTATAAGGAAAAAATTATATTCCTTTCCTACATACCTTCAAATGCATTCATAAACACTGCCTAATAAGAAGACAAAAAATACGACAGAAAAAACTCCACAGACCAGATATCAGAAATAAATCTCAACCTTTTGAAAGGTCCCTTAATAACTCTTATTTGTTGCTATTTTCAATAAAAGTCACAAAATAACCTTTATTCTAAAAAAAAAAAGTTTTTCGGTCAAGGTCTGAGCGAAACCTTTATTTTGTTTTTTTTATGTTACGGTCAACCAGTGAGAGAAATCGCTGAGAGAAAAAAATAAATCTCATCTGCAATTTTATCAATCAGAATGTCTCTTAGTATGGCCCTTAGTTTTTCGTTAGCACTGCATGCTGAAATGCAGCTTATTAGGATTTTTAGTCATCATCATCAAGTTTCCTGACATATTTGCTTGGCGTCCCAGCGACTGAATTCAAAATTGAAAGGGAATTTTCATCTTTAAATTTTATTTTTAGTGACAAAAAAGGACAATCTTGGGTCAAAAAAACCTTGAGAGTTTATCATTCGTGAAATTTAATACCATAAATTAAAAAAAAAACATAAAAATCCGTTGCTCTGCTTAGGGGGTTATCAGTCGCCAGACAGGCGCCAATGTGAACAGTTTTCTTGACCAAAATACTCATTAACCAAAAATTTAATTTCTCTTTACAATCTTTTTTATTAAAAGGACCTTGCCCGGCCTTTTTTGAAAGTTTTTGAAAAAAAACAAACTTTTTTTACCAACTTTTTTATTGATTTTTTAGAACTACTGGCGCTACCTAAATCACGAATATGTATTTTTGAAGTCGATATGTCGCTTAGTTTAGCCGCAAGTCAAGTTTAAAGATGCAAACTTTGATGCCTCTAGCACGTCTAGTTTAGCCGCAAATCGTATTTAAAGATAAAAGTCGATTTTTCATATAATGACATGCATCAATTGAAAAGGTGGCACTTCCTAAATTACGAATATGCATTTTTGAAGTCGCTAGGTCGCTTAGTTATATTATTGAAAATTTTTGTTCGAATTGACCATTTTTGATTTATTTTCTACGAAAAAGGTTAAAGGTTGACCTTTTCCATTAATTTTTTCGTAAAAAACTCAACCATTGAGAGATATTTTAAAAAATAAAAAATAAATCTCAACCGATAACCGATATTTTGTTTTTCAATAAATAAATCTCAAACCGTAACCGAAATCTTCTTAAAGAAATGTGGTAACTCTCAGAGAAAAACCAATTGAAAATAAAGGTCAACAGTTATTTCTGATCTCTGCCACAGACAGCGCGCAGCGATACACAAGAAAAAAATGATGTTCCCTTTCCAACACACAAATACATTTAAAACAAAAAAAACTCCCTCTCCGAAAAAAGAGAAAGAGTTTGTTCGAAGGTGTTGAGGTTCGAGCATGAGCTTTATTATTTTTTATCTTTTTCGAAGTTACCGATCTTAGAATCTGAGTTCGAACTTTTGGGTGGAGGCCTCTTAACATAAATTTTAGAGCTACAGCTATACAAACTAATGACAGTTAAAGGAGGAGTAACAGATAGGCAAGCGGTATTTTGGGTCACACTCACGGTTGCCACTTGAAAATAAAATTTGTGTCCAAAATTAAAAATAAAAATGACCAACTGTAGCTAAAAATGACCAAAATAATTTGAGTCTGAATATTTGTACCTCTAAACACAGAAAACAATGAATTCATCGCATTTATTTTAACATAATTCTTCATATTACACAAATGACATATTTTTTTTGTATGTATTAAGTTTATATATCAATGCGAAGTAAAACTCAAACCGAAATGAAATATCAATAAATCTCGCGTCGAGAGGTGTTCAAAGAAAAATGAATTTAGTTTTATATTTTGTTTAGATCAGTCCGTTTTATTGTATTTACTTCATAACAAATTTCTTCTTCCTTTTCGCTTAAATAAATTCATTTAATTTTATTATATTTTTCACGCCTGTGAAAAAAGCTATTTTTTTGTGTGAAAACTTCGCTTCGCTTCGATCTATAAACTAGGCTTTAATAATAAACAAAAACAATAAAAAACAGAAACCAACAAATTCACAAAGTAGGTACCTAATGAACTTAATTAAATTATTAGACTAACATAAAAAAATAAAAGTAACGAATCATAAATAAAAAAACATAAGAATAATAACTTTTCAGAGCATTTTTAAATGAGATCAAAGTAGAAGCTTAATATAAACAAATATACATTATGTGCATAAAATTGATATTTAAAAAAAAAATGACCAAATGGACTAAAAAATGACCATTTGACCAAGTGAAAAAATAATGACCAAATTTGGTCACAAATGACCAAAGTGGCAACCGTGGTCACACTGCCACTAGTAATCCAAGGATTCTACGCATTATTCAAGATGAATCCCATACATACCGTACTCAACAATACCATATAATAATAATACAATTGACCTCTGTGCTTCAATATTGGCGGTAAATACACATCGCGACCAATACCTTCCAATACAATCGTCTGACATGGAATCTTGTATCAATTTACGATCAAAACAGTTTTTATGTTTCATCTTACAAGCCAGTTACAGCAAGGGAGCAGAAGTCTACTCTTGTGAGTTGGGTCTCTTTAACAATGAAATAAGACCTACGTGTTCCCTAAGGAAATCACACCACAGGGCGAGGTCTTATTGTAACCGATTTGGTTTTAAATTTGTTTTTTTTTATAACCAAACATGTTGACCAACGACGAACTAGACAAAACAACAAGCTGCGCGATTGTCAATTGGAAAACAAACTGAAACGGGCATATGTAAAGACAAGTACATAAGCCTGAAAACAGAAAAAGGACAATCGATTATTTAAAAGGGAAACAAAAGATGTGGGTTGGATAGATAATTGTAGTAGATTCCTTAGATATGGATATGGAATGCGTTCCGAGTTTTAACTCAAGAGAAGTTCTTGCTGAATGACACGCAAACTTAAGTCAAAATTTGAGCTAGCAGAAGTTTGAAGAGCTTTAGCTCGAGAATGGCTTATTGACGCTCAGAGGGTTCAATGATCCTGGAATGAGGGGAATTTGCAGGAATTTCCACTGTTGATTAGCTTTAGTTTTGATGGGGACTCAAAGAAAGAAAATTTAAGAACAAAAGACCTGTTAGCTACCATACTTTAAGAGCGGCACGTCATAGACCCTCTGTTTAATACACTTTTTTTTTTAGTAAGATTTGTATTCTTTGTTGAATTCCAAAAGAAAATATATATTCTTTTAGTGATTTGTTTAACAAGAATTTTCAAATTTAATGTAAAATTAAAGTCCTTTTCGGAGTGGTAGCTGCTATTCATCAGCAAAAGAAAACAAAAAGAAAGAATTTAAATAGAAAAGCTAGGTAAGCTTCCTCGAAAGATTTCCCGGTTCAGTAGTTTTTTTTTTTTTTAACAGTGTTATTTTTTTTATTAGAAAATTGGCAGTTTGTACTAAGGTGCAACTGCCCGATAAAAATCCTGGGACGGACAAAATTTTTCTCCCCAGAAGTATTCTTCCATAAAAAAAAGAGGGGCGAGAAATACCAAAGAATTACTGGGCTATAAATTCGGTACATTATACCAGGCCAGCAGAAAATAAGCCGACTGTACCAGATTGCGGCGTAGCAGTTCATAGGAACATACAGTGGCAACCCAGATCACATGACGATACGATTTGGCTAACCTAATTTGAATAACCTGTATAGCCGCAAGGGTAAAGAGGTTGACCAAATGACAGGAATTTGTCAAATAATGAAATTGACCAAGACTTAGAACAAATGGACGAAACAATCCTACGAACTATGAACAGAACTATACCAAAATACAAAGAACGTAACGCAATCGATATGTACCGTAACGCGACTATTGACGCACTTCACAAACAAAAAAGTGGACTACTGACAAGATTAAAACGCTTGTACCGACAGTTTACTAACTCACACGATCTGGAGTTTAGGACACTGAAGTCGTCAATTAAAAATATCAACCAATTGATCAAGGAAAATTATAGGTTGTCTATTAATTTGTATTGGAACAACAAAATTCGGGCCGTTAACTCTAGCGACCCGTGTATGTTTCCGCAAATTAATAAAATATTTAGACGGAATGATCAAAACGACCTTCCGTGTCTTAAGCTCCAGAGGACGACAGAAAACAGAGACGTACTTCTGACAGCAGGCATAGATCCAGAAGATGCCATCTTGGACGATGACCTCTTTATTGTTGAAGATCCGCAGGAGAAAGTGGAGGCCGTGGGGGCTGCTTTCCAGCAAGTGTACAAGGTGAATGCTTGCACTCGCCCGAACCATGACCTGGAAAATAGAGCCTTGCTGCACCACTTCTACCTTCGTAACGACATAACGCAATGGCGATCTGAGAACCTCGGTTTTACCGGGTTCAATGAAGAACACTTGGCGAATGCCATCATCGCCGAGCGAAATGGGGTCAGTTCCCTGCTAGTTACGAGGGTGGAGCTCCAGCTCATCTTCGAATCATTAAAGAAAAAGAAGTCAGCAGGAGTCGATGGTATATCCAATATTGTACTACGACATCTACCTCAGGAAGCAATTGACATATATGCTACACTGTTTAACAACGCACTGAATAATGCATATTATCCAGTGCGGTGGAAGACAGCCGTGGTTCATCCTCTACCGAAAAAGGGAAAGGACAACTCCAATCCGGCGAATCTCCGGTTGATAAGTCTTTTACCGAGTATCAGCAAGGTATTCGAGAAAGTTATAAATAGAGCTCTGTCCAACTGGGCGGAGGACAATAATATCATACCGGATAATCAGTTCGGTTTTAAGGCGGGACATGACACCATTCATGCCGCGTCTAAACTAGTTTCTGATATCCAATGGAACAAATCTAAAAGACAGTGTACGGGTGCCTGTCTGGTTGACTTGGAGAAGGCCTTCGACACCGTATGGTTAGAGGGTCTTTATCTAAAGCTAACCAGGCTTGGCATAAGTAAACAACTTTTGTATATGCTTTACGACATGCTCAATGGTAGAAAGTTTGTTGTCAAGAGTGGCAATGTAACTTCTACCTCAGTATTCAATATTAAAAATGGTCTTCAGCAGGGAGCGGTTAACTCACCGATTCTATTCAGCATTTACACCAGCGATCTGATAGGTAGTCTAACTCAGGCAATTGCGTATGCCGACGATCTAATTGCGTACAGAACGGCTCCAAAAGTTGAGGTTATCAAAATTCTTTTGCAGCGTGACTTCGACAAGATTCAGCGATATTGTGATGACTGGAAGTTAAAAATCAACTTTCAGAAATCAGAAACTATTTTGTTTAGGACTCCGTTGGCTGGAGCCCCAAGTGATACAAGAAAGAACTGGCGAAAGCTGGTGATCGTAGGGCCAAATGGACATCCACTGGCGAGTAAAAGTGTAGTAAAGTACCTTGGCATCTGGTTGGATCAGTATTTGTATTTCGACAGACATATAAATGCTGCTCTGACCAGGGCTAGGGGAGCTTTTGCCCTGACGAAACGGTTGTTTTATAGCAGCCGGCTTGATACCAGGGTGAAGGTGATTTGCTACATGGCCCTCATCCGGCCGATGATTGTCTATGGGTGCCCGGTTTGGTTCAACGTTGCCCCATCTCAAATGGAAAAGATTCGGGTGTTTGAGAGGCAGTGCTTACGTCGCTGCCTTGGATTACACAGAACACCAGAGTCGGAGTACAAACATTATTATCCCAACAGGGCTCTATACAACGGAGCCAACATAAACAGAATAGATAATTTCTTACTTAAGCTGATTGCAAGAGCGATGTGCTCAGCTAATAGCCTAATCTTCGGGGCTTACTACCCCAACAATCAATACTTTGAGAGTGTGCGGTTTAGTGGATATGTTCCACCTAACGCATTCCTCTACCTAGACAGTCGAGGGCGGTTCCGCTTATCTACCACGTCGGCCGTAGAACTGTGGATAGGCGGCTTCGATATGATCGAGACGTTCTTGCACAAGCACAAGGCGGCGCTGAGCGAATTCGGTTCAGTAGGACTGTGTCCGATCGGGACCGAAGAGATAGGAGGAAGCAGGAGAACCAGTTTTGGTGGCTCAATCCTGAACTTGATAATTAAAGTCGACTTGCTTTCATGTCTTGGCCGACTTACATATAGGTGTAGGTATTATTTTTAAGTAGGGACAGTCGGGGTGGTACAAAAAAAAAAAAAAAAAAAAAAAAAAAAAAAAAAAAAAAAAAAAAAAAAATATATAAAAAACCAAAAACGCTGCTGTGGCTGTTCTAGTTTTTAAGTAGTTTTAAGTAATTTGAATTAATTTTAAGTAGCGTAAGTAATTTTTAAGTACCTTAAGTAATTTTAAGACATAGTTTTATTATAGTAGTTTTTAAGTAGCTTTAATATAGTTTTAGGTAGTTCTTAAGTTTTATATAAAAATATAAATAAAATGATAAAGTTACCAAGTTTTTTTTTTGTAAATTCTTTCTTGGTAAAAAATAAAACCAATATTGAATTTAGGAATAGAATTAGCTTTTAGGCCGAAAGGCAGTAGAATTAAGTTATGATATAGTTTAACTTAGAGCGCCCGCAGAGGGCCAGTAAGTTAGTTGTAAGCTATTAATAAGTAGGCTAGTTTTTATGAATTTTTGTCTAGCTTTAAGATAGTTATAAGTTTAATGAAAATAAAAATGAATTAAAAAAAAAAAAAAAAAAAAAAAAAAAAGAGGTTGACCGAATCGACACCAATTGTAGGAGTCTCACCAGGAGCCAAATCAAAGTTTTATTTTTTTTTATTGTTTTTTTTTATTCTAACGTAAATTTAATTTAATTAAAAACGTTGTTTTGTGCCTCTAAGTCATTAACCGTTGCGGATAAAATCAAATTCGCTTATTAAAAATTATCGCTACGCGAACCGGGCTAATAAAAAAAAAAAGGAGGGAGAAAGAAAAGAAAAATTTCAATTCGCGAAAGTGAGCGTTAATATATATATATATATATATATATATATATATATATATATATATATACACAAATATATATATATATATATGTATATATATGTACATATAAAATACCTATTCGACGGTTTGAGTTATAGAATAAAGGTACACCAAGTGAATTACGAACCTCCTTCACATCCAGCAGCAGTGGCCACTCCTCGAGGATTAACAAGGGTGAGTTTACTACAAATGATTAAATAGTGAATATAAAAAAAAAAAATAATAATACATATGCATATATATATCTTACGAATCATACTTACGCGAATTGAGGGTAGGTTGCAAAGAGGGGAATAAAGCTTAAATTTAATTTTGAAGAACAAGACAAAAGAGGATTGAAAATCCCAAATTTGATAATAAATCGAAGACGTAGTTATAGTAATTAATAGATATTTTTGATATCGGCTTCGCGTTGCCGTTAGAGCTAGAATTTGCCTTTCTTTTATTAACGTAAATTGCAATAAATTATGTATTAACTAAAATTTTAATTTTTCTTTAAATTTAAATCTAAATTAAAAAAATTATATTACTTTGATGAAGAAAGTTAATGGATTTTTACTTTCAATTTGAAAAGATAAATAAACAGGATGAGTGAATAATTTATTTATAAAAAAAAGGATGAGGATGATAAGGAGAGAGGGATGATGAGGCGAAGGGAGAGGAAGCCACGGTAAGGGGTTGCTCTAGCGAGGGATGCAACCATGGTATGGAGGGTAGAGGTGATTTCTCGCGCATCATAACATCAAGATGCAGACAGCTGGCAGAAAATTTTTTTTTGTAATGAGCTCGGTCCAAAAACCACCCCACCGCTGAGCTAAGGGTTCTTAAGAGCCAGCATGGACCGAAAGGCAAAAAGCTCGTTACAAAATGGTGCCCATAACGTGGAGCCCACTATCTAGTGATAGTGAGGCTAGAATTTTGAGCAAAGTCAAATTTTTTTTCACAACTTTCATTTCTTATTCCTTTGACTTTTTTTACATACATTTTTTTTCCAGTTTCTTTTCGATTTTAATTGATCGAATTTGGTTGCGGCTTCCTTGTGAGTCCCGGTGATTGGGAGTATGACCTCGGTACCGCGTTGCCGCAAGGAAGATGCAACCATACAGCATAAAATAAATATAGTTTGAGCTAGAGAGTTCGAGTCTTTGGGTATTTTGTTAAGAAAGTATCCAAATGTCAGAACAATCTGGCTCACACATACATATTATCTAAATATTCATCAGAAGAGACTCGTTGATGCGAGAGGCGTCTTCGGAAGTCCGACTGATAGAAATCCGGTTTTTTTTTATTTTTCCAAGGCTGTTCAGAGTCTTCACAGATGAAAGTTTTTATCTGTTGATGTCCTGGAGGTCAAGGAAAATTCAAATAGCAAATAGTCAAAATTAGTTTCAATATTTCAAAGTTAATTACACACTTAGCATATTTCAAAATTTGTTTATGCTTATACTTGATTTGTTGACTCGTAGAACTACGGCTTCTTCTCCTTAGTCGTGTCATCCTTCTCGAATTTGAATTCTCATCCTTTTTTTTGCATTTTTTATGAACAAAACAGAAAATTTTGAAATTTTTAAAAACCTGTTTTTTTTAAACAATTTTAAAGCGATTTTTTTTATTTTTTATTTTATATTTTTGAAACACGCATTGCGGAAATTATTTTGAATTCTTATTAGTTTTTCCCATTTCAATATTTGGCAATTGGTGGTTTTAGACCAGGTGTTTTTTTTTTGAGATTTGTTTCGACGTTAAACTGGTACACATTTTTGAACAGCGATTTCGATTGCGAATTGCAATTAATTTTTTTTATAACTTTTATTTTTCGAGTTTTATTTCCGGTTTTTTTTTTTTTCTTTTTGGTTTGCAGTCTTTTGGCAGTGGAGGTTTCTAAGAGCAAAACTTCTTTTCAGGACATTGAACTTTTTAGCGATAATTTTTTATTCTCGAGTTTTGTTTTTTTTTTATTTTTGCAAGGCTAAGTTTTTTGTCTTGAGTCGGTGTGGAAGAGGTTTTGCGGGAGCTTTTCTTTGAATAGGCATGAACAGAAGGCGTCGAGTTTCACTACACGACGACATTAGTGTTATTCACGCGCACTCTGAGGCTAAATTTGAGGGATTCTATAGACAGTTTCGAGACACAATTAACCGTTTTAACCTGGACACATCTTTTAGTTTTTCCGAGTGTTTAAATTCTATAGTTACCAATTCATCGCCAAACATGTCGAATGATAATAATTCATCCGGCAACGATGATGTGTTGCAAAATGCATTACACAATGAGGTGGGCGACGGTAACGAAAACCCTACAAATGCACCAAGGGCAGACCCAACAGAAGCTTTGGCTGCAAGAATTGAAAGGAGTATGATAGATAATCAGGTCAGATTATTTCAGCAAATGGACGTTTTTATGGTGAACGTTATAAAAAAATTAGAAAATTTAAACATTGGTGCACCCACTCAAAGTACCTCTACTAGTGATAACCTTATAGGTCAAGGTGCTGAGGGAAGAGCTAGTAACCAATTTCAACCGATCGCTAGACCTAGGAATTCTGCTACTCCATCTATATTTAGCGCTGATCTGATTCTTGTAGACTTGATAGATGGAATATTAAGTATGACGGAACAGACAACGTTAGCGATTTTCTTTTTAAGGTAGACAGGATGCAGTCATCGCATCGTCATCTTACACCGACGAGCAGATCACCGCCAATTTCCACATTCTGTTAAGTGGAAGAGCAAATAAATGGTTATGGGGTTTTTTGAAAAGAAACCAACAAGCGAAGTTATCGGAAGTTAAGATGGCGATGAAAAAGAAATTCGGTCGGTTGGAAAGTGACGTCGACATCTATATGAGGTTACTCACTAGGAAACAGGGTGTGAAGGAATCTTTCGACGATTTTTATATTTCTGTGGTCTTAACGACCGGTTGAAGGAACCCTTCGATGATAAGAAACTCGTCGATGTCATTCGGAATAACGCCAAAGACAAAATAGGGGAAATTTTGCTGTCAGCTGAGGTCAAAAACTTAGAACAGCTTCGAAACAAAGCTCGAGAAGCTGAGAGGTTCTTGGCGAAACGAACTTCTTCCCAAAGAACGGTTCATGAGATCGCGGTCGATGAAGACTATTCAGATTTGGACCAGGAAGGGGAGGAAGTCGCGGCCATAGCTTCGAATCGAAAACCCGTTTCAACGGCTAACTATATTTGTTGGAATTGCGACCAGAAAGGACACGCGTATCATTTTTGTCCTTCGCATGTAAGGAATCTTTTCTGTTTTCTGTGTGGTGCGAAGGGCGTAAATACTATTGAGTGCGGTAAACATTCGGGAAATGCCTCGAGGGACGAAAAAATGAGTGGGGAGATTCGTTTCTCAAGGAACAAAACCGACCACTCACAGAAATAGAAAAAGACAAACCCAATAACACCATCGAAAAAGGCGTTCCAACTAAGATCTTGGAACGGACAGAGCCTCTCAGCTCTCAGATCGCTCAGTCTCATCCTATTAACACCTACGCGCTAAAATCCCTTCACGAGCGAAAGCTAAACTATTATAAAGTTCGTTCTCGAATTTTCAGAACTAATAGTAGTTTAGCTAGCGCTCACATTTGAAAATGCCGACGTCGGTTTCGTAACAGAAAAAAATTTCGCAAACAAATTGTAGAAACAATAATAACGTCTAATTCAGATGGCAGGATGTACGCAAATGTAAAACTTAATGACGAATCAGTTTTTGGTTTATTGGATAGCGGGGCATCCATATCAGTCTTGGGTGGCGATTGTTGGAAATTGGTAAAAAGGATCGGGGTGGACGTGAAACCGTACAAAAACGTCGTACGTACTGCAGATGGCAAATCACATGACATCGTAGGCCACTGTGAAATTGAAACCCAATACGATGGAATCACAAAACCCCTAACTTTTTACTTAATTCCGAACTTGATCCAGAAGTTATATTTGGGGATGAATTTTTGGTGGGATTTTAATTTAATGCCAGAAGTAAGCGAAGTACAAGCCGACGTCGGCAAAAGTGAAGAAGAGGTGAATTTTAAGGATGAGGCTGAGTTGATCAAGCTTTCACCTGAGCAAAATTTTCATTTGGAGCACACAAAAAAGCTTTTCCCCAATTTTGTTGGGCTAGGTCTGGGGAAGACAAATCTCGGATGTCATGTAATTGATACGGGAAACGCCGTCCCGATCAAATCACGGCACTATCCATTGTCTCCGGTTCGTCAGGATGAGGTTTATAAGGAATTGGACCATATGTTAGGACTTGGGGTTATCGAGGTTAGCAATTCGCCTTGGAGTTGTCCCGTAGTTTTGGTGAGGAAACCCGGTAAGGTTCGCCTGTGTTTAGACTTCCGAAAAGTCAACGCAGTCACCGTTAAGGATGCGTATCCTTTGCCTCACATTGAAGGCTTACTCAGCCGTATAAAAGACACACATTTCATCACGGGAATAGATTTAAAAGACGCTTATTGGCAAATACCATTGGACGAAAAATCTCGGGAAAAGACAGCATTTGCGGTGCCTGGTAGACCGCTCTACCAATTTAAAGTTATGCCATTCGGTTTGAGCAATGCTGGTCAAACGATGAGTAGAGTGATCGACCAAGTAGTGCCAAGTTCCCTCCGTGAGAATGTGTTCGTCTATTTAGACGATTTGTTGATATGTACGGCTGATTTGGAGTCGCATATACGCATTCTTAACGAAGTGGCTGCCTGTCTGCGCAGAGCGAATTTAACGATTAGCCTCGATAAAAGCAAGTTCTGCATGCGGGAGATAAAGTATCTCGGATACATCGTCGGCCAAGGTACTTTAAAGACGAATCCTGATAAAATCGAGGCAATGGTAAATTTTCCCGTGCCAACTACTTTAAGACAGGTTAGGAGATTTTTGGGCTTAACCGGATGGTATCGACGGTTTATTAAGAATTACTCGGACTTAGCTGCTCCGCTTACCGATTGTCTAAAGAAGAAGAGTAAGTTTGAATTAACTTCAGAAGCACTGGAGGGGTTTAACAAACTGAAAGCGGCACTTTCCTCGGCACCTGTGTTGTCACAACCAGACTTCAACAATGTGTTTATAATCCAGTGTGATGCTTCTTCGGAAGGAGTAGGTGGTGTTCTCTTTCAATTGGATGAGAACAACAACGAGAGACCGATAGCGTCAGCGTTACCACTTCCGAAAAAAAAGTCGAAGTAGATTTGAAGAAAAAAGGGAAGTAGATTGAGAAAAATGGAAGTAGATTTTAAAATGAAATTTTTGTATGTACATTATTAAATTTAATTTAATTAAACGAACAAATTAAAACCAAATACTGAAATTCTTTCAGACTTCATATTTACACATTCAATAGCCAGATATTAAATATATATGAAATCGTCGAATGGAAAAGCCAGCTCATTTTAAATTTTGCTCAAAAATTTTCTTTAGGGTTTCAAATATGAAAATCCAAGGTCCCTTTACCCTGCAAACATTTGAAAATCGTTATTTTTATGCTTGAATATTTTTCGCTCTTAAAAAAAATATTTTTGGCTCTATTAAAGATATCTGGCGCCTACGTTAGTTATTTCAAGCTGAAAGACAGGTGTTTATATGAAAAATATTTTAATATTTTATATTTTTTGCGATTTTTAACTGTCTATAGAATGTATAAAGAAGAGAATAAACAAAAATAAAACAAAATTATTTTTGTTATTGTTTTAGTGGACTATATTGAATTAAATTCAAATGAAAGATTTTTTTTTGCGACCTTTAGTCCAATGCGTTTCGCCCAGGCACGACAGTTGGGCTCATCAGTTAGATGCTGTCGTACCCTTCTAAGACGCAATTTTTTGTCGATGAATACCGACTCTTAATAAAATCTACAGCGCATAGGCACTGTAACTTATATTATTCTAGGGGAACATGGTTACATTCTTGCACCTAGAAATATATGTTGTTGTTGTAAGCCCGTGGTCTGGCTAATGTACGAAGAAGAGAATAAACAAAAATAAAACAAAATTATTTTTGTTATTGTTTTAGTGGACTATATTGAATTAAATTCAAATGTTCCCCTAGAATAATATAATTTACAGTGCCTATGCGCTGTAGATTTTATTAAGAGTCGGTATTCATCGACAAAAAATTGCGTCTTAGAAGGGTACGACAGCATCTAACTGATGAGCCCAACTGTCGTGCCTGGGCGAAACGCATTGGACTAAAGGTCGCAAAAAATCTTTCATTTGAATTTAATTCAATATAGTCCACTAAAACAATAACAAAAATAATTTTGTTTTATTTTTGTTTATTCTCTTCTTCGTACATTAGCCAGACCACGGGCTTACAACAACAACATATATTTCTAGGTGCAAGAATGTAACCATGTTCCCCTAGAATAATATAATTTACAGTGCCTATGCGCTGTAGATTTTATTAAGAGTCGGTATTCATCGACAAAAAATTGCGTCTTAGAAGGGTACGACAGCATCTAACTGATGAGCCCAACTGTCGTGCCTGGGCGAAACGCATTGGACTAAAGGTCGCAAAAAATCTTTCATATAGAATGTATAGGTAACTAGCTTATATTTTTAGATATAAGTTCATGAAACCTACAACTGACATATTCGGCCCGCTCTTTATCAAAAAATTCATTATCTATTATCATTTTGTTTTCGATTGGATTTCGGTAGAGAGTGGAGAAAACGAGTTAGCGAGTGGCAAAAAAACAATTGTATTTCTTGGGACTATTAAAGGCAAGTCTAAAGGATTTTGTCTTTGAATAATTGCCAAAAAATTTTCTTGATACCCAGGAACTCATAAAAATATTTTTTAAAAGTTCAAACGCACAAAAAGTACTCATAAGTTTCAGATACCCATCATAATATATATTTTGTGTTTAAATTGTTTTCAGAACTGATCATATTCAAACGAAAACAACATTTGACTACAATATCAATATGTCTGGGGCGAGATAAAAATATGCAACTTTGAGGATATTCAGCTCCTTCCATGAGCTTCAAATCCAGAAACGCGCATTTTTGTTATCTTCATCATTAGTGTTTGCCATTTTCACTCTTTATTTTTGAATTACCAGAATGAAATAGAAAAAAGAAGTAGATTTGGCCTTTTTTTGTAAAATTGAAGTAGATTGAAACAGAGATTTTTAAAATGAAGTAGATTTCAATATTTTGGTGATGGTGCGAAGTAGGAAGTAGATTTTTAAAATTTTTCAAAAAAAGAAGTAGATCTACTTCAATTGAAGTAAAGTGGTAGTACTGGATAGCGTACATGTCGAAGAAGCTTAACAAATCTCAGAAAAACTATACGGTTACTGAGCAGGAATGTCTTGCAGCAGTCCTGAGTATACGAAAATTTAGGCCCTACGTTGATGGATTACCTTTCAAAGTCATAACAGACCATTCGAGTCTTAAATGGCTAATGTCGATGAAAGAGTTAAGTGGAAGACTTGCTCGGTGGAGTTTGGAGCTCCAAGGGTTTGATTTTTCAATAGAACATCGAAAGGGGTCCCTCAACGTAGTGCCAGATACTCTATCTCGTATGGATATGGAAGAGATTTCTGCGAAAGTAACCGCGACTGAAAATGAGATATGTGAAGTTTCTTCGTCCACCTATCACTACGCAGATTGTGACGGAAAGGCCTATGCAACGTTTATACGTTGACTTCCTGGGTCCATATCCACGTACGAAACGAGGAAATGTGTTCGTTTTCATTTTGGTAGACCATTTCATAAAATTCGTCTTCTTAAAAGCTATGCCTAACTGGCTGAACAGAATAGAATGACGGAACTGAAGCCGCAGACGGAACTGGAAGAGCTGTCAAAAAGTGTCGTACGTTATTTTTTTTACATGCCCACAATGGAGCTGTACAGCTTTGAAAGTATTTTGAAGAAAAACAAAAGAATATTCTTGTGTACAAGCTCAGAATTCACATTTTTTGTTTCCAATAATTTTGCTTTTAATAAATAATTTTTTTCGCGATACAAATAACCACAATATTTTTTTCCGACCCAAAAAGTTGTTTTTTTTCTTCATACAAATTGAAACGTCAAAAGTGCCGTACGTCAAAAGTTAAAAGTTGGTGAACTCTTCCGTCTGCGTCTGCAGTTCCGTATGCGTCAACGTTCCGTTGTGTTCGCAACATTGAATTTGCGTGTATTTAATATTTTGACAGCTATTCCGGCTCCGTCTCCGGTTCCGTCTGCGTCACCATTCTGTTCAGCCAGTAAAGCAACCTCGTCTAGAGTCTAGAAACTAAAATATTCCATACTTTCGGCACCCCTGAATTGATTCATTCCGACAACGGACGTCAGTTCGTGTCCAAAGAGTTTAAGAACTTTTTGGCGGACTACGGCGTTAGGCATGTGCGAACGGCAGTGTATTCTCCACAGGCTAACATTTCCGAGCGGGTCAATCGTAGCATTTTGAGCAAACTTAGGGTGTTAATTTCGAAAGAGCAGAACGATTGGGATGCACACCTGTCCAGCATCGCATGTGCTTTGCGTTCAGACAGGCACGATTCTATAGGTTGTCAACCGTACTATGCTCTTTTCGGTCAAAACATGGTATCTCACGGCTCTACATACCGAATACTACGCGACTTGAATGCTCTTGAAGACCCGGAAATGTTAGTCCTGCCTAATGCACTAAAAACTGCTTTGGGCAGACGAAAGTTGTCGGAAAATCTTTTCAGGGCATACGTTAAGTCTAAAGCGGCCCATACACACAACACACGTGTGTTCACCGGTGTCATGACACCAGTGTGGCCTTCCGCCATACACGCAACACATTTAGTAACACCGACACAAAAAATCAAAAGATTTTGATTTTCTTGACACCGTGTTCGACACCGAAATCGGTGTAGACACTTGCCCATACACACACCACATTTGAGTACACCGACACCAGTGTCAACACAAGTTGTTCGAGCGTATCCCGGCTGTCCGCTTATAATCACGACGCGTGAAGCGGCCGCGAACTATAAGCGGGCAGTCATACACTCGAACAGGCCCAAGTCGATTTAGGGTGTCGAACATATCCTCATACCCAGTATTTTTAGTACTGGTTATGGGAATGTGTTGGAAACTCAAATCGTAACCAACTTCGGCCCCTTCATTCTTTTGTAAATCACTTCTAATTTGTCAGTCGCACAGTCGGCAATTTGTTCTCAGTTCTTCATTTTTTTGGTTGCAAATCTCTTAAAACTAACTTAAAATTATTTGATCACCTTGCTTGCAACAATAAAACTTAAAACTAATTATCAATTATTAAATACCTACTTAAATCTAATAAAAATAAAGAAGAGAACATTTCTATTGTGTGGTGTGTTCATTTGGTTGCTGTGCGGCATTTTTTTTTGCTACGCATTTGCTGCCGTCGACATTCGAGTTTTTTGCTGTTGGTTTTCTGCTGCCGTTGTCGCTGGGATTTGGTGAGCACCACAATTATTTCCATTTGGCCGTTTATGTGCCGAATCATTGGTCCTACCGAGCACGGATCTTGCTCCAACCTCATCGTTTTTTGAGAATTTTTTCCTGGAAAAAATTGCCGCCATCGAGACGCCATTTTGTGCACATGACGACATCGACACCACGCCATCGAAATAACGGCTAACGGAACCTTTTTGTTCGTCACACAACAGTTCTTTCTCAACACGCCACATTTTTTCGTTGCCTTTTTTGCAAGTGCGACACCGTTCATCGTTGCCATAAAGATTTTTCATGAGCATCAGTTTCTGGTTGTCGCATATCTTTTTGGACGCCAAAGCCACCACGCTTCCAACGTTTTCAACGGCACTTGAAGACACCGTTCACCGTTCATAATCACGCTTGGTTGTGTCATATCTTTTTGTACGCCAAAGCCACCACGCTTCCAACGTTTTCAACGGCACTTGAAGACACCGTTCACCGTTCATAATCACGCTTGGTTGTGGATTATCTTTTTGGATGCCAAAGCCACCACGCTTCCAAAGTTTTCAACGGCACTTCAAGGCACCGTTCATTGCGGAGATCTCAAAGTTACCACGTTTGGTTGTGGCATATTCTTTTCTGACGCCACCATCACGTTTACGAAGTTCATCGTGCGGAAATCTCGTAACCATCGCTTTTGGTTGCGACATAAGTACGTACCTCGTCATCGAAGAAGCTGCATCAGCATCATTCATTTGCGGAAATACGACACCCATAATTGTCATCGTCGTCATCAAGGTGCCAAAGCATAACGGCACACGCCAGCACGCTGCATTTCGTGCAGAAACGTTATTTCGTTTTTTATTGGCAACACGGTACTTCACTGGTTCAGTGTTACCGCTAAGTATAAAAAAAAAAAAAAATTAAGAAGAACACCATTGCTTCGATTGGTGAAGAACCACCATTGCTTCGATTGGTGAGTGGAGTGAAGGAAGTACCTAAAACGAAGAAAACTCAAGAACCAAGAAGAAAAGGAGCCCCAGAAGACATCAAGATCATCTTTAAATTCAACCTAAATTTTGCCTTTAAAATTTTTTCCAGAAAATTGTACAGGTGAGTGTAAAGTTTTTTATATGGTTGATTGGCTTTTTGACTTTTATTAAATTGTACGTATCATATCAAAGTTTTTTACAATATATATAAAAATCATTCGTGTCACACTCTCCCTCTTTACTCTTGGGTTAACTTTTATCTTCGTGTTTTTTTTAAACGAAGACAATAATTATTACTCTTCGCTAAAATCGCTTACAAAAAACAAAAAATATCATACCCTAAAAAGTTTTTGTATTTCAATAAACTAATCTTCTTTATGCTCGTGCTTCCATCGACACATACGACATTTTGGTGGCAATTATATTGATCTTTTCTCAAGCGTACAGTACGGTTTTTTAAATTATATCTCAGTTGATAACATATTGATTCTTTTTACCAAATATCTTTTTTGCATAAGTCAGATCACATATGTAGGTATATCGCTATTATTTGCTATTTGTTTTTTCTTATCGGTGTTTTTTGGAATTCCGGTCCCCAGAGTCATAGTGATTTATTTCATAGTTCGAAAAAAGTTTTTTTTTTCGCTCCTCTTTTTCTTCAATTCGGGAAAACATTAATATTTCTACGTGTTTTTAAGATCTTATTATAAAACTTAACAATTTTTTGGAACGGTTTTGAAGTCTTTTATCTGACAAATAAATTGCTTTGTAGTTTATATAAATACACATATAGGAATATAATCTGAAAACTCTTCGATTCGCGCCCACTTCTCATTTCGCTTTAAGATTCTTTTTCGAATCTTAAAATATAGTGCTCTTGAAAAAAGTCATTCATCTTTTTTCAAACTTTTTCTCGTGTTCATCTCGCTTTAAGATTTTTTCTCAACTCTTGAAGCATTGTTCTCTTGGAATAAGACATTCATCTTTTTTCAAACTTTTTCTCGTTTTCATCTTGCTTTAAGATTTTTCTTCAATTCTTGAAGTATTGTGCTCTTGAAAAAAGACATTCATCTTTTTTCAAACTTTTTCTCGTTTTCATCTCGCTTTAAGATTTTTTTCAGCTCTTGAAACATTGTGCTCTTGGAAAAAGACATTCATCTTTTTTCAAATTTTTTCTCGTTTTCATCTCGTTTTAAGATTTTTCTTCAATTCTTGAAGTATTGTGCTCTTGGAAAAAGACATTCATCTTTTTTTCAAACTTTTTCTCGTTTTCATCTCGTTTTAAGATTTTTCTTCAATTCTTGAAGTATTGTGCTCTTGAAAAAGACATTCATCTTTTTCAAACTTTTTCTCGTTTTCATCTCGCTTTAAGATTTTTTTTCTGCTGGTCACAAACTACTTTGAACTTAAAAATAAATACATAAACGAATAGAATTCGGTGCCGAACATTGGATTTGTTTTCTCAACCCTTTTTTTTCTCTCACTGGAAACCTTTGTAAGTTATTCGTCTTGTTTCTCGCCTCGCTTTGAGATTCCCTTTCGAATCTTAAGTTGTTTTGCTCTTGATAGAAAAGAACATTGATCCTTTTTCTTCAATTTTTTCTTCGAAATTATCTCTTGTTTTCAATTTATCTCTTTTTTTTGAGATTCAATTTGCATCCTTTAAGTTTGCTCCCCCTTTTTTTTTCCTTTTTTTTGAAATTTTTGGTCAAAAAGTTTTTTGAACCTTTTTTATCCACACTCGAACCATAAGTATGTCAACATTAGACGACTTAATCTTTGCCACGGATTTGCTCGTGAAATTTCACGCATCCGCTAAAGAGGTTCCGGAACAAAACCACACAACTATGACGTTAGAAGCAAGGAAGACTGAGTTGAGTAATCTGTGGTTTGATGTAAAGGAAAAATACGCGAACTGCGTCCGTTTTCACCCTTCGCAAGATGAAGATCCTCTTGATATTGATGCAATAGAATCCAAATTTAGAAGCAGTAATGAGACTTATGTCAACTGTTTGGCTCTGTTTTTAGAACTTCAAAACAAAATAAAACCCGTATCTCCTGTGGATCATAAAACGATTCAAACTGTACCAGCTCCTCAGCAAGCTGTCTCCTCTCACTGTATCAAACTGCCACCGTGTGACACAGATCTTTTTTATGGGGATTACCTGTCTTGGCCAGCATTTCGGGACATGTTTGATGCAGTGTACATACAACATCCAAAACTGGGTGAGGTGGAAAAATTGTTTCATCTTCGTTGTAAAACAAGAGGCGACGCGAGTAGGACTGTCAATCAGTTCTCAGTTTTGGGAGTTAGAAGAACTGCCTTCTACTACCGTTCGATCAAAAGAAGACTGCTACTGCGAGGAACTTTACAAGAAAACCACATTCAGACGCGCTGACGGTAGGTTCATTGTACGCCTTCCATTTAAACCTCAAACCTTACAAAGCCGTTTAGGCTATTCAAGATTTATAGCTCTAAAACAATTTTCAAGAGCGGAAAAATCCTTATCATCCAAACCTGATCTGAAATCCCAATATTCCAAAGTTATATCTGAGTACCTATCTCTCAATCATATGCGAAAAGTTCCTCCTTTAGAAAAGATTGAAAACGGCCAAGTAAAGTCATTTTATCTTCCGCACCACGCTGTCATAAAACCGGAGAGTACGTCAACCAAAGTACGTGTTGTGTTCAACGCCTCCAGTTCCTCCTCAAATGGTGTCAGCTTAAATGACTTTACATTGGGCCTACGTTACAACAAGATTTGTCCTCTCTAATTATTCGTTGGAGATTTTACAAGTTTGTGTTCAATGCGGATATAGAGAAAATGTATCGCCAAATTTTAATCGATCCCAGAGATACTCCTTTTCAACGAATTCTTTTTCGTACCTCTCCCCACTTAGAAATTGAAGATTTTGAACTTCAAACCGTCACTTTCGGCGTTAACTGTGCTCCTTATTTGGCCATCCGTACACTCATCGAATTGGGAAAAGTCGGTAAAACCGAATTCCCACTTGCTTCCAAAATCCTTCAAACTGAATTTTACGTCGATGATGTCTTGTCCGGCTCTCATAGCATTCATTCCGCAAAAAGAGCTCAATCTGAACTTATTAAACTTCTTGCTTCAGCGGGGTTTCCACTTCGTAAGTGGACCTCAAATACTCCTTGTTTGCTCGACCATTTGCCTCGAGAGCATATTTTGCATGAGAATTTTTTGAAGCTAGACACGGATAGCAACACGAAGACGTTGGGCATACGGTGGAATGCCAAAAGTGACAAATTTTATTTTACTACTCAAAAAATTATCCTATCAACAAGTCCCACAAAACGAGAAGTTTTTTCTCAAATTGCAAGAATTTTTGATCCTGCAGGTTGGTTGGCTCCCATAGTGATAGTGGCAAAAATGTTGATGCAACGAGTCTGGGCACAGCAAACCGCCTGGGACGAACCTATTAAATCCGATACTCTCATAGTATGGAGAACCTTTGTAGATTCACTACCTGATATTCAGCGTATCGAAATACCTCGCTGGGTAGAGTACTCCCCCTCGTCAGAAGTTCAATTTCATGGCTTCTGTGACTCCTCCGAAAAGGCATATGCCGCCACGCTATATATACGTGTCTGTCAACGTGATGGAATGATCACATCTCACTTGCTTTGTGCAAAATCAAAGGTTGCCCCCATTAAGTCGGTATCTTTACCTCGCCTCGAATTGTGTGGAGCACTTCTGCTTTCAAAACTTATTAAATCTTATGTCTCAAACTTTCCTGTACACTCACATCAGACTTTTGTGTGGACTGACTCATCCATAGTCTTGGCCTGGCTTAAAAAACCGCCATGTACATGAAAAACTTTCATCGCTAATCGCACCAGTGAAATCTTAGATAACGTCGGTAACATTACCTGGAGACATGTCAAGTCCGCTGACAATCCAGCTGATTTAGCCACTCGAGGCTTAATGCCTTCAGATTTGAGGCTTAACAACTTTTGGTGGAAAGGCCCCTCGTGGCTCTGTCAACCGATGTCTCAGTGGCCCGAAACACCTCCCGTCGACCCAGGTGTCGAAGATCTCGAACTAAAGACAGTAATTTCCTTAGTAGTTCAGAATGCTCCAGAAGATATTCTTGAACGTTTCTCTACATTACCTCGCGCTATGCGCGTTATTTGCTATATATTTCGTTTTTACTTTAAATTCTCAAAACGAGAAAATCATTACTATGTCTCTCATGACATTACTTCTCGAGAAATGGATTTCGTTAAAAATCGCCTCATACTCCTCGCTCAAAAATCGTTTTACTAACGGGAATACTCACTGTTGTCTGAAGACAAACCAATTCATTCTAAGAGTTCCATTGTTTCCTTTAACCCTTTCTTGGACTCAAATCATCTTCTTAGAGTAAACGGTCGACTGTCACAATCCGATCTGTCATATAATGAGCGACATCCTCTCATCCTTCCTCATAACGCACGTCTGTCCTTGCTTCTCACTCAGTTCACTCACGAAATCTCTATGCACGGTGGCAACTCTCTTATGCTTCGTCTTTTAAGACAAAACTTTTGGATCCCAAATATAAAAAACCTCATTAAATTTTGCATACGACAGTGCAAAACATGTACTATTTATAAAAAGGAGTTTAGCAAGCAATTGATGGCTGCTTTACCTCCTGAAAGATGCACTTTTTCACCTCCTTTCACTGTCACAGGAATTGACTTCGCAGGTCCTTTCGTGATTAAAAGTTTCAATGCACGGAATTGTCGCATGACAAAGGGGTACGCATGTGTACTTGTCTGTTTTTCTACAAAAGCTATTCACTTAGAGGCAGTAAGCGATTTATCATCTGAGGCCTTTTTAGCTGCATTCACTGCAAGACGAGGCTTACCAAGGGAAGTATACTCCGATAACGGTACGAATTTTGTTGGAGCTGACGCTCTTATGCGCAAGGACTTTAAAAAATTTATCTCTTCTATCCCCCAAGAAACTAGGGCCCTGTATGGCGTTCAGGGACTAAAATGGAATTTTATTCCTCCAGGCGCACCGCATATGGGTGGCCTATGGGAAGCTGGAGTTAAAAGCTTTAAAAGTCACTTAAGGAAACTGGGGACCGGAATGAAGTTCACCTTCGAGGAATTTTCTACTATTCTAGCACGTATTGAAGCATGCTTTAACTCACGTCCTATTTCGGCTATGTCCAATGATCCCTCAGATTTATTGGCTTTAACGCCCGGGCACTTCTTACGCGGAGGTCCACTTTTGGCCTTTCCCGAACCTGATTTGACTAGTGCAAATTTGACACTTATTAACCGATGGGAAAAGGTTAAATGTCTCCAACAACAGTTCTGTCGTCGATGGAAAGATGAGTATTTAAAAGAACTTCACAAAAGAAATAAATGGCAGTTGCCACAAGAAGATATTAAATTAAATGATCTTGTTATTATTAAAAACGAAAATGTACCGTCGAATGAATGGCGGTTGGGACGTGTAGTCAATGTGCACCCTGGCACCGACGGAAGAGTGAGAGTGGCGACTTTACGAACTCAAAACGGACAGGTCGTTCGACCTGTCGTTAAACTTTGCCTTTTACCTTTAAAATAATTTAATTTATTATAATTTTCATATAAACCAAAGTGCCTTTCAACTATTTTAGAGCTTTACACTTAATCTATTTTTTCATAACGTAATTTCACTAATTTCAAAATTCTTTACTTTTAGATAATTGCTATTTAGTTTTGGCGCATCTCGCCAAGGGGGGGCAGAATGTTCGAGCGTATCCCGGCTGTCCGCTTATAATCACGACGCGTGAAGCGGCCGCGAACTATAAGCGGGCAGTCATACACTCGAACAGGCCCAAGTCGATTTAGGGTGTCGAACATATCCTCACACCCAGTATTTTTAGTACTGGTTATGGGAATGTGTTGGAAACTCAAATCGTAACCAACTTCGGCCCCTTCATTCTTTTGTAAATCACTTCTAATTTGTCAGTCGCACAGTCGGCAATTTGTTCTCAGTTCTTCATTTTTTTGGTTGCAAATCTCTTAAAACTAACTTAAAATTATTTGATCACCTTGCTTGCAACAATAAAACTTAAAACTAATTATCAATTATTAAATACCTACTTAAATCTAATAAAAACAAAGAAGAGAACATTTCTATTGTGTGGTGTGTTCATTTGGTTGCTGTGCGGCATTTTTTTTTGCTACGCATTTGCTGCCGTCGACATTCGAGTTTTTTGCTGTTGGTTTTCTGCTGCCGTTGTCGCTGGGATTTGGTGAGCACCACAATTATTTCCATTTGGCCGTTTATGTGCCGAATCACAAGTGTTGTGTCTATGAGCCGCTTAAGAACACTTATAACATACGTTCAAAACAAGTGACTTACCGCGTAGGCCAAGAAGTGTTCCATAGAAACTTCGCACAGAGTAGCTTCCCTAAAGGAGTAAACGCCAAACTACTCCCTAAGTTCATTAAATCTCGCGTGAGGAAGTTTATCGGAAACTGCATGTATGAACTTGAAACCCCAGCAGGAAAACCTTTGGGCATATTCCATGCTAAAGTCATGCGGCAATAAGTTCACTGAAAATAAAGAAAAAAACACACAAAGTATCGAGTCGAACTGAGAAATATATTTTGTTTAACTTATCTGACGCTGATGAGAGCCCGGCTAGGTAAATGGGTTCGCGACCCACGTTGGTTGAGTACAGGTACGAATTTTTATGTCAACACGCGAATACAGAAAGGCAACCGACTCTATCGGAGATATAAGTAATAGTTTTGTTTTATTAACAACGATATTTCATTTCAATTCCCGACGGCAAATGTATTTTATTGTTTTCCCGACGGCAAAACGAGTCAATTATAGTTTTTTGTTTTTCGACGGCAAAACACTCGACTTCGATAGAATTCATTCAAAATATTTATATATTTTCGTATAACTGTTTTATAGTTGCGGCTATATAATTATTTATATTTTTTTTTAGTGTTGTGTTTTCTTTTTGTTTACCGACGGTATGGTTTTACCGTAGGGGTAGGGGTATCGACAAAATTAAATTTTGTTTACATTTTTTTTAACGTACCGTTTTGATTTTATACATATTTAATTTAAACGGCCATCACTAAACGGAACATAATATATAACTAAGAAAAAATTTCCTTATCTCGTTGCACGGCATTAACGAATATAAAAAATTATAACTATCTCTTTCGCGACCGACTGTAAAATTTTTGTATGTTGTCGTTTGTTGATGTTTTCCGTTCCACTTATTTACGTTTTTTTTTTTTTTTTGGCAAGGATTTTCTCTTGGCCATGATTTTCTGAAATTAATTTTCACTCGCGTATTATAAATCCACTAATTAACGAACACCTTTAGGTAACACAAATTACACAATCAGGATTAATTTGGGAATAATTTTTTTATTACTCTGATTGAATCACTTACACTTATCACTGCACTTATTCGACCGACGGCGACGCAACTAACGATTGTATTATCCGTGGGTTGATTTGCATATTTCAAATATCGTTATATCTGAAAAAAGCAAACCCCTGTAACCGATTTGGTTTTAAATTTGTTTTTTTTATAACCAAACATGTTGACCAACGACGAACTAGACAAAACAACAAGATGCGCGATTGTCAATTGGAAAACAAACTGAAACGGGCATATGTAAAGACAAGTGCATAAGCCTGAAAACAGAAAAAGGACAATCGATTATTTAAAAGGGAAACAAAAGATGTGTCGGGGTTGGATAGATAATTGTAGTAGATTCCTTAGATCTGGATATGGAATGCGTTCCAAATTTTAACTCAAGAGAAGTTCTTCCTGAATTTCTGACACGCAAATTTAAGTCAAAATTTGAGCTAGCAGAAGTTTGAAGAGCTTTAGCTCGAGAATGGCTTATTGACGCTCAGAGGGTTCAATGATCCTGGAATGAGAGGAATTTGCAGGAATTTCCACTGTTGATTAGCTTTAGTTTGGATGGGGAGTCAAAAAAAGAAAATTAAAGAACAAAAGACTTGTTAGCTACCATACTTAAAGAGCGGCACGTCATAGACCCTCTGTTTAATACACTTTTTTTGTAGCAAGATTTGCATTCTTTGTTCAATTCCAAAAGAAAATATATATTCTTTTAGTGATTTCTTTTACAAGAATTTTCAAATTTAATGTAAAATTAAAGTCCTTTTCGGAGTGGTAGCTGCTATTCATCAGCAAAAGAAAACAAAAAGAAAGAATTTAAATCGAAAAGCTAGGTAAGCTTCCTCGAAAGATTTCCCGGTTCAGTAGTTTTTTTTTTTTTTAACAGTGTTGTTTTTTTTATTAGAAAATTGGCAGTTTGTACTAAGGTGCAACTGCCCGATAAAAATCCTGGGACGGACAAAATTTTTCTCCCCAGAAGTATTCTTCCATAAAAAAAAAAGAGGGGCGAGAAATACCAAAGAATTACTGGGCTATAAATTCGGTACATTATACCAGGCCAGCAGAAAATAAGCCGACTGTACCAGATTGCGGCGTAGCAGTTCATAGGAACATACAGTGGCAACCCAGATCGCATGACGATCAATTGGGCTAACCTAATTTGAATAACCAGTATAGCCGCAAGGGTAAATAGGTTGACCATCGGTTCAGTAGGACTGTGTCCGATCGGGACCGAAGAGATAGGAGGAAGCAGGAGAACCAGTTTTGGTGGCTCAATCCTGAACTTGATAATTAAAGTCGACTTGCTTTCATGTCTTGGCCGACTTACATATAGGTGTAGGTATTATTTTTAAGTAGGGACAGTCGGGGTGGTACAAAAAAAAAAAAAAAAAAAAAAAAAAAAACATCAACAAAAAGTAAAAAAAATTATAAAACCAAAAAAAAAAAAAAACACGCTGCTGTGGCTGTTCTAGTTTTTAAGCAGTTTTAAGTAATTTTAAGTAGCGTAAGTAATTTTAAGTAGCTTAAGTAATTTAAAGACATAGTTTTATTATAGTAGTTTTTAAGTAGCTTTAATATAGTTTTAGGTAGTTCTTAAGTTTTATATAAAAAAATAAATAAAATGATAAAGTTACCAAGTTTTTTTTTGTAAATTCTTTCTTGGTAAAATAAAACCAATATTGAATTTAAGAATAGAATTAGCTTTCAGGCCGAAAGGCATTAGATTTAAGTTATGATATAGTTTAACTTAGAGCGCCCGCAGAGGGCCAGTAAGTTAGTTGTAAGTTATTGATAAGTAGGCTAGTTTTTTATGAATTTTGTTCTAGCTTTAAGATAGTTATAAGTTGAATGAAAAATAAAAATGAATTAAAAAAAAAAAAAAAAAAAAAAAAAAGAGGTTGACCGAATCGACACCAATTGTAGGAGTCTCAGGTTCAAATCTCACCAGGAGCCAAATCAAAGTTTTATTTTTTTTTATTTTTTTTATTGTTTTTTTTTATTCTAACGTAAATTTAATTTAATTAAAAACATTGTTTTGTGCCTCTAAGTCGGTAACCGTTGCGGATAAAATCAAATTCGCTTATTAAAAATTATCGCTACGCGAACCAAGCTAATAAAAAAAAAAAGGAGGGAGAAAGAAAAGAAAAATTTCAATTCGCGAAAGTGAGCGTTAATATATATATATATATATATGTACATATAAAATACCTATTCGACGGTTTGAGTTATAGAATAAAGGTACACCAAGTGAATTACGAACCTCCTTCACATCCAGCAACAGTGGCCACTCCTCGAGGATTAACAAGGGTGAGTTTACTACAAATGATTAAATAGTGAATATAAAAAAAAAAAAAAATAATAATTTAAACTATATTAAAATATACATATGCATATATACATCTTACGAATCATACTTACGCGAATTGAGGGTAGGTTGCAAAGAGGGGAATAAAGCTTAAATTTAATTTTGAAGGACAAGACAAAAGAGGATTGAAAATCCCAAATTTGATAATAAATCGAAGACGTAGTTATAGTAATTAATAAATATTTTTGATATCGGCTTCGCGTTGCCGTTAGAGCTAGAATTTGCCTTTCTTTTATTAACGTACTTAAATTGCAATAAATTATGTATTAACTAAAATTACAATTTTTCTTTAAATTTAAATCTAAATTAATAAAATTATATTACTTTGATGAAGAAAGTTAATGGATTTTTACTTTCAATTTGAAAAGATAAATAAACAGGATGAGTGAATAATTTATTTATAAAAAAAAAGGATGAGGATGATAAGGAGAGAGGGACGATGAGGTAAAGGGAGAGGAAGCCACGGTAAGGGGTTGCTCTAGCGAGGGATGCAACCATGGTAGGGAGGGTAGAGGTGATTTCTCGCGCATCATAACATCAAGATGCAGACAGCTGGCAGAAAATTTTTTTTTGTAATGAGCTCGGTCCAAGAACCACCCCACCGCTGAGCTAAGGGTTCTTAAGAGCCAGCATGGACCGAAAGGCAAAAAGCTCGTTACATTATCTCCCCTTCTTTGGCTTTTGGTCGCTGACCAAATTTTAGGTACACTCAGTCTTACCGGTGTCAAAGTAGTGGCCTACACCGACGACATCGTGATAATGGTTTCAGGGAAATTCATACCCACGCCTTGCGAACTTCTACAAACATCCCTTGAAAAGCTCAACGGTTGGGCTAGTAATTGTGGGCTTAATGTCAACCCACTCAAGACAGAACTGGTTTTGTTTACAAGGAAACATAATATTCCAAGTATAGATCCTCCCACCATAAATGGGACACCGCTCCACAGTACTGGTACTGCAAAATATCTATGTTTGGTAATAGATTGTAAACTGAACTGGAAAGAAAATATAAAAGAAAGAGAGAAAAAAGCTTCAATAGCTTTTTACACCTGCAGTCGAATTTTTGGAAAGAGATGGGGTCCTAGTCTCAAAACCATTCATTGGATCTACACAGCCATAATTAGGCCAATTTTTACATACGCCTGTTTGGTTTGGTGGCACGCCCTAGATAGATAAGGCAACCAATCTTAAAACCATGACTAAAATTCAAAGACTAGCTTGTATTGGTCCAACGAATGCCATGAAAACTACACCAATGGCAGCCCTGGAAACTTTCCTTTCACTAGCCCCATTAGATCTCTTTACGAAAGAAATGGCGGCCAAAAGTATCTTAAGACGAAAACAGTGCAATAACTGGAAAGGGGGCCATTTCGGGCACAGTACCATTATAAACTTTATTGAAAATGACATTTAAACGAACTATAAAATACCGAACATTGATTTCAACCCAGTAGCCCTAACGGATATCCCCACAAGGGAAGTCTGGACAGACAACTGGGTCATAAATGCTCATGTCTCGGTTTTTACGGACGACTCCAAGTCAGATGAAGGAGTTGGGTCAGGCATCTTCTCAGACGGCCCACCCATAAACAGATCAATAAAGCTTCCAAATTTCTTCAGTGTCTTTCAAGCGGAAGTGCTGGCAGTCTATGAAGCCGCAAAAAGCCTTGCAACGAATGAACTAACAAACAGAAATATAAACTTTTTTATTGACAGTCAGGTGGCGATCAAAGCTATTTCCTCAGTCGCACAGTGTCCCGTTTAGACTTTTCTGGTTCTTAAGAGGCTGGGGCATTCAAAAAGAAAGTGATTGGAGTCCTCCTCCCCCTTTTCATCATTGCATCCTCTACATAAGTCAGATGTGGTTATACCCATTCTGCTCATGTGGGTTCCCATTGAGTTGTGACCCGTTAGGATTCCAACCAAGAGGGATAGTTGAGGTCTGTTTAGTTTCGGAAGGTAACCTGTTTTTTTCTTGCAAATATCCGGCCATAGATTCCTCGAGACCCAACAGGTATCAAGTGCTGACCATCTTTCGTTTGCGGCTTTGAGGAAACTCTGTTGGATTCTGCTTTTTTCTTGTTCTAGTGGCATAAGCACAGAGGAATCAATTTGGCTCGGGTCAAGAGATGATTTTGGCCAAATCATCCGTCATTTCATTCCCACGTATGTCATGGTGTCCTGGGACCCATCGAAGGGTGACTGTATTTGTTGTACCGAGTAATCTTAGTGCGTTACGACAGCGATTCACTAGATTAGACTTTGTGACGACTCACAGTGGCCCGTTTAGGCAAAAGTGCTTGCGAAATTAATTTTTCAGGTGGGTTTATAATGCAAAACTTTTACATTTTTTGAATTAACAAATGTTTGAAGCTCTAGTAATCGAAAACAATATTTTATTTGTATGAATGGTTTGGCTTGTAGAGCGAGTCAAAGTTGACAAATTTTTATGGTGAGAAAAAAAAAACAATTATTTTTAAATTTTTTTTTAATTTTAAGTGTAAAAACTAGGAAAAGTGTAAATAAAACTGTTTTTGTTATTTTTACTTGATGTATGTGTTAATTGCTATAATCAGAAATGAAAAACAAAAATGATACATTTTTTTCAACTGCTAAATTTAATGTTTTTTGAAACACCCATTTTTGCACGCTTTTTCGACTTTACACTGAGTAGAAAAAAAAGGTTCAAACATAATCAAGCGAAACTCGACGGATAGTAAATCCTTATATATCTCTTCATATAAAACCAAAAACTCAGCTGCATAAAGTTGCATAGAGCGGAGCTAGATCGATTTGATTTGATGAAGTCAGTAATTTTTTCTCAGTTTTTTTTTGTCGGGTATGATTAATTATTGTCAGGTAGTTTGATAGATAAGAGTTTTTAATTGGTATATGCTAAGGAAACTAGTGACCTCATAAATACAACAGTCAACGATATAAAAAGGCAAATAGCATATATTCAAGGCAATATCAGATATTCATTTAATGAAGATATATAACTATATTTGTGAATCACGAGTTCTTTTTAACTATGATTGACGGAAAAGTTTTAAACGAATTAACAGAAACAAAGTCTACGCGGTCATGTCCGATATGTAAAAGGACCCAAAAAAGATTTAATAACCAGGATGAATTAAATAACGACGAACATAACTACGAATATGGAATCTCTCCATTGCATGCTAGAATCAGGTGCATGGAATTTATTTTTAAACTGGCTTATACACCGACAAGAGGGAGAGGAATTTGATGAATCTATTGGGATCAAGGAGCCAGAAAAGAGAAGAAAACAAGAAATTCAAAGGTGTTTTCACAATGAGCTTGGACTTGATGTAGATAAACCAAAAGCAAAGATTTGGAAATAGCAATGATGGAAACACTTCAAGGAGATTTTTGAACAATCTGAGGCAACCGCTCGAATAACTGGAGTCAATGAAAAAGTTATAACCAGGATCAAAATAATACTTAATGTTTTGAATTGCAGGGAAGTAGTGAATACAGTTAAATTTGGAGAGTACACCAAAAAACCGCAGAGTTATTGAAACAAAAGTACCCTGAAAAACAACTCACACCTACTTTTCATAAAATTTTGGTTCATAGTCAAAATATCATCGAATACCAATCTCTGCCACTTGGAGAATAGTCAGAAGAAGCCCAGGAGTCCAAAAATAAAGACTACAAGAAATACAGATATCAAAACACGTGCAAAGTTTCAAGAATTCGGCAGAATCAAGACTTATTTAACATGCTAGCAATCTTATCCGATCCACTTATTTCACAAAAAGATCTGAAAGCACAATACTCACCGGAAATGTTAAATTTATTATGCATTACCCCGGACTTAGATGATAGTTTCCAAAAAATTTAATGTTTGTATGTAAATTTTTGTTTCTTTTTTTTTTCTACTTTTTGAATTGTAATCTATCAATAAAATACTTAATAAATGTACTGTCTTATAAAAAAAAAATAAAAAATCAATTAATAAAAAAAAATAAATTGAATTTTGTCCCCACTGTTTCACTCAAATTGGTTTGTTTTCTTTTTTCACCACTGTTTCACTTAAATTATACTCAAATTACTTCATAAATATACTTTCGACTTTTTAGAATTAAATACCAATTATGTTAACCACCTTTACTAAAACTTCTTATTTTAGCAGCAGATTCTGAAACACGCTGTAAATATTTTTTCTTTAAATTCACAAACTTTATAGCCTTGGAAATTTCCTTCAAGATAAAAGAAAAATGTTGGCTCAAACGTTACGATTATCAGGTTTATGTGCTTCCTAAACACTTTTAGACAAACGAGTCTAAACAATTGTGTTCACAAAACCTTCTAATTCTGTTCGATTCTACAATTTCTAGCGAGGGGGCCATTTTACCTTGATGGGCCATTGTAGGCCACCTTCCCCTACATTCTTACTTCTTTCCATTAGATATTTTTCAAAGTTATAAATGCTCGAAGAAATGTTTTTTTTTTATATTTAATAGCTTTCTTTCAAATTCCATTATAATAAAAAAAAGGGAAAAGCGATGAAAAACTACCTTAGCGCATATATATAATGTATACTTTCGTTACCAAAGCTATTTATTTCCATTGGTTGTAGAACCTAGATGAAAACATAAAATACAGAGACATTTTTAATTCTCTATTATCTGCGAAGAATTTCAGAAATGGCATTTTAAGGCAACAGAATTTTTTTTTGTTATTTCTCAACGCCCGAAGTTTGAAGCCACATTTCGTTTTGCAATTTTAAAGGTCACGCTTAATGAAACATGCTTTGGTAAAGTCGATAAAAAGCCCATCAAAGCCTGACCGACCGAACGCGTGATTGTGACTTGGCCATTAGTTACCTGCCAAAATGAATGTTTACGTACCTTTTGTAGGAGATTTTTTTTCAAGCTCAAAACACGAAAATGTCTTAGCCAATATCCAGCTTCTAAAACATCAATAGTGCTTATGTTGTTGTTATCCAAATAAATATCAATCACATCCCTATACCTTGCGTTATCCCGTAATGGTCTTATATCTGAAATCTGTGGAAATTTCAAAGATTTAAAGTTAAACATGACATCAGTATACATAATAAATACATCCTGACCTTATTATTGCTTGCATACAAAATTGTTGTATTTTGCGGTAGATATGACGGAAGGTTGTAAAAATTCAAACTCGAACAGTTTATTGCATAAATAGGCGTCAAGGAATTTCCGTCTTCACTTTTTATAATATAATGTACTGAACAGCTGCAATTTCTCAATTCCAAATGCGACTGGCACTCGGTTTTAGATACCTTGTAGTTTTAATAAAAGAAAAATTAATAACTATTCCTATTAAAAAGGCACTTGAACAATGATTTTGTAGTTCTGGATTTAGTAATACCTACGGGTTTTTGTACCCACCACTAATATTAAGCCCATATTTAATAACGCGATGAAGTTAGTATTTGTATTTGTAATATTCAATTGCTTTTTTCAAATTTTTATGTCTTCTTGTTTTTGAGAAAAAAAAACGATTTTATTTACTTTACTACTTTTTTGGAGGAAAAAAAAAAACATCTTCGAAACACCAAATAATAACGGAGTGATCTTGAATTTAAAGAAAACATACTTTTCAATTTTACTTTTGTAATTTTATATAGAAGACATTTAAGTTTTAAACAAAAAGTATAGTGTTGCCGTCATTTTTGATTGATTTGTTTTTTAAGTTTCAAATGATCAAGTGTTAGTACTTTTTAAAATCATAAAAATAGAACGCAATTGTTCAATTTTTGTAGTTAATACTTTATTTTAAATTTTATTTTCTTCAACTACGACCGCACAATTCAAAGATTCAAACGCCGAAAACTAACTCCCTGATACCTTTGCAGCGGTCATTGTTGCATTACAAAACAATCTGAGTGCGTTCTTTTTCTTATCGCTAACATTCGGCTATCCTTAGTTTTATTTAGTCCTTGAATATTTGTTTTAATCTCAAATAATTTCTTTAATAAAAATAATTTCTCTATAAAGTGGTATCATTTAAACTATACATGAATTGGCAACCCTGGTTTGTAAATTAATTTAGGGGGTGTTCACATTTAACGACATGTTGATCAACGTGTGTCGTGTCGTGTCGACAGATTTTTGTAATGTGAACAGAAGTCGAACGACCGTCGATCGACTTGATGTGTAGTTAAAATTTTTTAATATTTTGGTCTGACGACCCATTATTTCCATTTTCCAGATTTTTTTATTTTCTATCTGTGAATTAAATAGCACGCGTTAAAATCGAAGTAAAAGAACAAATGGAAACGGAGAAAAACGAAAATAGTGCGGTAATCAGTATTGCCACAACTTAAAATAAAAAGTCGCTAGACCAGGTTTGGGCAACATTTTGAGATAAAAAGTCTATAGAAGTCGCCAGAAAAAAAAACTGTCAAATAAAACTGAACAAATTTTATTTGAAAACAATTTATTTTTTTCTGAAAGAGTAGGAACTTTAATTGGGAATCTATTATAATGTAACGGCACAACATGCATAAAAATACTAGAGCGTATAAGTTGGGTCAAAAGAAGAAAAAAATCCTTTGGAAGGGTAGTATATATCCCCCCGTTGAAATGGGAGGAGCAGTTTTTCAAAAAATTGACTTGAAATTTCATAAAAATCCAACGAAAAATTTTAGAATAAAATCCTTTACCTTTCGTTAAAGCCAGGAATTCATTCTTTAATTTTATTTTTAAATAAAGTTGTTTTAATGGAAGATTTTTTGCGACCTTTAGTCCAATGCGTTTCGCCCAGGCACGACAGTTGGGCCCATCAGTTAGATGCTGTCGTACCTTTCTAAGACGCAATTTTTGGTCGATGAATACCGACTCTTAATAAAATATACAGCGCATACGCACTGTAAATTATATTTTTCTAGGGGAACATGTTTACATTCTTGCACCTAGAAATATAATGTTGTTGTTGTAAATCCGTGGTCTGGTTAAGAGTCGGTATTCTTCGACCAAAAATTGCGTCTTAGAAAGGTACGACAGTATCTAATTGATGAGCCCAACTGTCGTGCCTGGGCGAAACGCATTGGACTAAAGGCCCAACTATAATAGGCATAAGCTAGCTTATGCGCGCATAAGCGAACGAGCAAACACATTAATCCATATTGACTAAACCATAATGGAGTCCAGCTCCGATTCGTTTAATTTCTCTCAAATTCGTTCACTTTAGCAAACATAAGCAAGAGCGATCCCAGTCGCTTTGCGCATAAGCAAATTTGACAAATGAGATTAAATACTCAAAATAAAACATAGAAGAGACAGAACACGACGTTTTCAACAACTGTTTTGAGCCCATGAAAACACAAAAATGATAATTGATTATGGAACGACAGCGGGAAGGGATGTTTTTGAATTTAGCTTAGTCCCCTTTCACACGAAGATACTAGTTGCTGGTGATTTTGTTGACGTTTTCTTTAAATCTCCTTAACAATCTCTTGTATATTTCAAACGCAAGCAACAAAAACCCGGAGATTTTCTTTATTTTCCTTTTAAACTACCTTGGTTGAACGCACACAAACGTAGTGTGAAGAGAAACGTCTCCTGAATTCGTTGACCGGGGAGATTTGATTTCCCCCTCTTTCTTCCTGCCCCTCTCGCCTATGAACTAATTGTTGCCGGCAACTCAGTTGCCCTGTGTGAAAGGGGACTTATGTGCGCATTATTCTATTATGGCTATGCGGGGTAGTTGTGCAAACATAAGCTGATTTTCGTTGGCTTTTTGACATTAGCTTATGTTTACTTATGCGCATTATAGTTGGGCCTTAAAGGTCGCAAAAAATCTTCCATTTGAATTTAATTCAATACAGTCCACTAAAACAACAACAAAAATAATTTTCTTTTGTTTTTGTTAATTCTCTTCTTCGTACATTAACCACACCACGGATTTACAACAACAACATATATTCCTTGGTGCAAGAATGTAAACATGTTCCCCTAGAAGAATATAATTTACAGTGCGTATGCGCTGTAGATTTGTATGTTTTTTATATGTTCATAAGTACTATATTTATTTTAAATATTCAATGCTCCTATTAATTTTTAGTCAAACATTAAAAACCAAATGCTAAAATGTCTTCTAGTTTTGGAAATAACCAACAATAACAAAATCTACTTCACTAATTACAACCCAGTAATCTTGTTGCCTGAAAGGGTGGCGCCTTGTTTTAAATGCGGTAGTTCTGATTTTTTGCTGAGTTTTTTATGGTGCATGTGTTTTGAATAACCCAAGTTTTCGACCTCGAGCACCCAACGCAACATTGTCAAAAATCGAAAAAACCGCAAAATTTTCGCATTTCGTTTACTTACTGCCTTTCTATTTTAAGAACGCTTAACTATTTAAATGAACTAAAAATTAGTGAAGTAGATTTCGTTATTTTTAGTTATTTCCAAAATAAGAAGACATTTAAGCATTTGGTTTTTAGTGTTTGACTCAAAATTAATAAGGGCTTTGAATTTTTAAAATAAAAATTGTACTTATTAACGTAAATTAAAAAAAAAAATAGTTAAACCCAAAAAACTATGTTTTTTTTCCTAATTTTTGAGTTTAAAATGAAATTGTTCAAAAACTGTTGACTAAAACAACTTTAGTTTTTTTGAAAAATGTCCCCTTCTAATTAAACGGGGGGATATAGACTACCCCCTCCAGAGGATTTTTGTTCTTCTTTTTATTTATTTATTTATTTATTTCATCAATGGATCAAAGATCTGCTGATTACAAAAATTAAAATAATTAAGTCTCTACATTATGCAAGCACAGGCACTTGTGTTTAAATTACATATATATAATATAATCTTAAATTTTAGGGTATATTTACAAGCATCTATAACTAAACTACATACATAACTGAAAGCATATCTTTTTGAATAAATCTCTATTTATATCAAGATCGATTTCATTGCATATCATATTAAAAAGTCTAATAGAACGCGTAATTGGTTCATTCAACCCATAGTTAGTTCTATGAGGAGCACTATAAAAAAGTTCGTCTCTATTGCGAAGGACCCGGATTGGGGCATATAAAGGCATTAATGACAGCAATTCAGAACAAGATATACGATTATCGAAAATATCTTTAACAAATAAAATACACTGGACTTGCCTGGGACATTGAAGCGTTTTTAAATCGATAAGAGAACATCTTGCTTTATATTCGGGTAGTACTCCATTCCAGTTTAATTTTCTCAACGCATACCTGGTAAATCTTTTTTGAATTCTTTCTATTCTTAATATGTTATTTTTATAGAAAGGACACCAAACAACACAGCAGTACTCAAGATTTGGTAACACTAAAGCCATAAATAAGGTTTTCAATGTATACGCATCTTTAAAGTCATTTGAATTCCGTTTTAAAAAACCTAGCATGGAATTACCTTTTGAGGCAACATACGATCGAAAATCAAACTTTTGATCAAAATACACACCAAGATCCTTGACAATGTTTACTCTTAACAGATTAACGTTATGGAAATAATAATCATTGATAATGACAGATGGTGATCTCGTTGCGCTAAATATTTTACACTTAGAAAAGTTCAGTTCAAAGTGATTGTAACTACACCACCCAAGAAAGTTGTTAATATCTATTTGCATACGTGCACGTGACCGTCAAGCTGGGTCCGCCACAATCGAAATTCGAAATTCTAATGATGCACGAATTTAGTACTAATTAAGTTCTAATCGGGATTGCGGTACAAAATTAGAACTTAATTAGTACTAATAATAATAATAATAATAATAATAATAATAATAATAATAATAATAATAATAATAATAATAATAATAATAATAATAATAATAATAATAATAATAATAATAATGGTGTCGTTAAGACTAAACGACGAAAGTATCTTCTTTCTGAAAAAAGAAAAACGAGCAACTCAACGTTTTTCAGAAATGAAAAACTTTTCTATAGGAAACTCAAAAATAATGACGCCCCAAAACGAATATCCTTAGACATCCCAACAACAGGACACATTGAAAATTACTGGTCATCAATATGGGCAAATACAACTGTTCACAACAGAAACGCACAATGGATAAATCAGGAGAGAAGACGTTTTTCTGCGACACTCACTATGGAATCCTGCACCGTGACTGCCGAAAATCTTAATTCAGTCCTTTCTCGAACACAAAATTGGAAAGCTTCAGGTCCTGATCAGATTCAAAATTTCTGGTTAAAAAGATTTAGGTGCACGCATGGACGGTTAGTTGAACTTTTCAACCTGGCAATACAGCAACCGGAAACTTTTCCGTCGTTCCTTAGTCAAGGGGTGACATATTTACTCGCTAAAACAGATAGTTTTAATGGTGACCCTTCAAAAGGAAGACCAATAACATGTCTCTCGACATTGTACAAGCTATTAACTGGTTGCATTAACAATATCCTATACGTGCATCTAGAAGCAAATAATATGATGGCTGAAGAACAAAAAGGCTGTGTCAGAGCAGCACGCGGGTGTAAGGAACAACTTACAATAGACCAAGTTATACTGGAACAATCAACCCAATCCTCAAGAAATCTTTATGCTGGATACATTGACTACCAGAAGGCTTTTGACAGCATTCCGCATTCGTGGTTAATTGAAGTGCTTCACTTACACAGAGTAAATGAAACCATCATATCATTTCTCATATATGTTATGAAGCAGTGGAAAACCAGTATTGAGATCCATGATGGAGCTGAGAACCGAAAAACAAACTTGATACCTTTTAAACGTGGAATTTTCCAAGGTGATTGCCTTAGCCCTCTGTGGTTCTGCCTCGCCTTAAATCCTCTCAGTAAAATGCTGAATGAAACAGGATATGGGTTTACTTTAAAAAAAGATACAGAGGCAATACATAAAATAAATCACCTTCTTTACATGGACGATCTCAAACTGTACGCATCAACAAAGGCCCATCTTAACCGCCTCCTGGAAATAACAAAGTTTTTCAGTGACGATATAAGGATGCTATTTGGAGTAGATAAATGTAAAACCATATCAATCAATAAAGGGAAAGTCAAAGGAACTAATACTGATGAGATATTTTGCATTGAAGAGATGAAACAAGAAGATCTTTACAAATACCTTGGAGTAGCTCAAAGCAACAGAATCGATCAAAAGAAAATGAAAGAAAAACTCATAAATGAAGTTATAGGCCGAATACATAAGCTAGCTAAATCACACCTCAATGGAAAGAACCTTTTTAAAGCAATTAATGCATTTGCTATACCTGTGCTTACATATAGTTTCGGAATACTGAAATGGTCAGACACTGAACTTCAAGCCATCCAACGGAAAATGAGGACAACTCTCACAAAACATCAAATCCATCACCCAAAATCTTGTAAGGAGAGAATGGTCCTCCCAAGAAAAAACGGAGGTCGAGGTCTTATAGATATCCACTTTCTTCATGACAACCAAATCGAGGCACTCAGGAAATACTTCAATGAGGCTTCCAGAACATCAAATCTCATTCAATCTATAGTAACAGTTGATGAAACATATACGCCATTGAAACTTGGAAAAGACCAAGTACAAAGAACATCTAGAAACAACAGCGATAAACTAGCAGAATGGTCCCAGAAAGCAATACACGGAAAATATTACTATTCACTGCAGAACCATAACGTTGACGTCAATATGTCACACAGATGGTTAACCAATGGAAGTATATTCTCCGAGACAGAAGGCTTTATGCTAGCTATTCAAGACGAAGTCATCCCAACAAAGAACTATCAGCGATATGTTATGAAGAGCCCTGATGCTGCCGAAGACAAATGTCGTAGATGCGGAGGAAAGGGAGAGACTATAGACCACATTATATCCGCGTGTCCAGTTCTCACTCAAAGTGACTACCTCAAGAGACACAACAACGTTGCAAAGATAATTTACATTGAAATTTTAAAAACGTATAACATCACCACTGAGAATCAGAGATATTACCTTTTCAACCCAGAAGCCGTTGTTGAAAACAGTGATATAAAAATCTACTACGACAGGACTATCTTCACCGTTCACAGAAGAGAACACAATAGGCCAGATATAACCATCATTCACAAGAAACAAGCAAGGGCATACTTAATTGACGTATCGATACCTTTGAGTAGAAACATGGAAAAAACATATAATGAAAAAATATCAAAATATGCAGAACTAGCAGTAGAAATGAAAAACCAATGGAACTTAGAATCTGTACAAATAGTTCCAATCATTATGTCTAGTGTAGGAATAGTTCATAATAACTTAAAATACAGCCTTGAGAAATTAAATCTTAATCATAAACTCATAGAAAAAATACAAAAAGCTGTGATCATAGACACTTGTCATATAGTTAGAAAATTTATGCAATAATTATATACCAAAGATTAGTTTGTAGTTAATTTATTTATATATAATTTAAAATTGGACCCACGGTCCCTTAAATTGTATTAACACCAAAAAAATGAGAAATAAAGGATAATAATAATAATAATAATAATAATTAGTTTATTGCATATGAATACAAGGTATGAAATTTAGTTACATAAAAATTAACAAATCAAACATGGCACCAGCCGTCTGCTTGGTATGCATTTCAACAATGTTTTTTTCTTTTCTCTTTTCTTTATATTTTTACACTTTCATAAATAAAAAAAAAAATAAAATAAATAATATAAAATAAAAATACATTTTACAATAAATTAAAAAACACGGTATTTAAATAAGAAATTGAATATTGAAAAATATATAAATATATAAAATAAGCAATGATTTCTTTACCTGAGAAAAAAGGTGTTTACGAGAACTCTTTTAAAATTAGTAGTCGATATTTATAGGCTTCAGTACTATAGTTGTAGAGTGTATTCCAGTCAAGGCCATTTAATATTTCTTTAGTTTGCTCCATACTCAGAGTTTTGTGACCAAAATACCTTATTCTACTAAAAATTGGACAAACAGACATAAAATCAAAACAGTCTTCCTTTTAGTTTAAATTACACAGTGAGCAAAATTGGTTAACGTTTCCTGAATAGGGGGAACCATTCAGAAGAAGTGTTTCCGATCTTAGTCTGAAAAGCAACGAGATCTTTTTGAGACTGAAGTCGTCTTTTAAATAGTTGATACTACAAAGGTTATAATTGAGTTCTGAATACAGAACTCTACCAGAGGAATTTCTCGCTTGGTTTATAAAATCGTTTCTTTGCATCTCATCAAGTGTTTCCATAATTATAGAGAACGCATTTTTCAGATATGACACATTACTAACTGGATAAAGAATCAGGTTACATCCACACATTTGCCCTAAACGCTTCCATTCTTTAGCCCAGAAATGGGTATACCTCATTTCATATTCAACAAGTTTTTTTGCTAGTTTATTTTCTTCTGAGCTCATAATTTTCAGAACATATCTAGCTTGTATCTTAAGTGTAAAGTTGTGAAGAAGTGGTAACCCACTCTCGCGATAAATAGCATAGTTAGGTACATTAGATGGAAGACAGAAAATTTTTTTGATGAAAATACGAAGCGCTTTTTCTAGGTTTTCGTAGAAATAACAACCCAAACCTGTGCAGCGTAATAGAGGGAGGATCTAACAACACTATTAAATACTTGGAATTTGGTCGAAAGCAGAATATGCTTACTCGACATTATATTTTTCCATGCTGCATTTACAAGACTCAATGCATACTTACTTTACTTTACTTTACTTTAGATGGCGCTCACAGCCCAGGATGGACTACGGCCTCAACCAACAAGCCCCTCCAGCCAGCTCGGTCCCTAGCTAGCTGCCTCCAGTTACGCACTCCAAGTTGGTTGAGGTCGTTTTCCACTTGTGTGCGCCACCTAAGGTGGGGTCTTCCTCTGCTGCGCAGACCGTCAGGGGTAGATTCGAAGACTCGTCGGGGGTGTCCATACGCTCCACGTGTCCCAGCCATCTCAGCCGCTGAATTTTCAGCTTCTTGACCAGGTCGACGTCGCTGTAAAGCCCGTAAAGCTCGTTATTAAATCTTCTCCTCCATACTCCATCGATACAGACTGGACCGAAAATCACCCGAAGAATCTTCCTTTCAAAGCACCCAAGCAGATTCTCATCCGTTTTTGATAGGGTCCATGCCTCTGCCCCATACAGCAGGACCGGGATGATTAGGGTCTTATATAAGGTCTCCTTGGTTCTCTGAGAGAGGGCTTTATTACTTAGATGCCTTCTTAGCCTGAAGAAACAGCGATTGGCAAGAGTAATTCTTCGTTTGATCTCTGCGCTGATGTCATTTTGCGATGTTACAGTGGAGCCCAGGTAGACAAAGTCCTTGACGACTTCGAAGTTGTATCTATCCATCGTGACGTTTTGCCCGAGCCGACGATGTTGAGATTCCTTTCTCGATGATAGCATATACTTCGTCTTGTCCTCATTAACAGCCAAACCCATTTTCGCCGCCTCCGATTCAATACTTGCAAACGCGCCGGTAACAGCTCGCTTCGTTCTCCCAATGATGTCAATATCATCTGCATAAGCAAGTAGTTGAACAGACTTTTGAAAAATTGTACCTCTGTTGTTGACTTGCGAGTTGCGTACAATTGCTTCAAGAACGATGTTAAACAGGTTGCATGATAACGCGTCGCCTTGCCTCAAACCTTTCTCGACATCAAAGGGTTCGGTGGTGTTCTTGCGGCAAGAACACAAGACTCAATGCAACCTTCCATTTATCTTGCAAATGTTTGCTAAAATCCATATTTGATGTGATAGTGACCCCTAAGTACTTGATTTGTTTAACTACTTCAACTTCTTCTCTGTTGTAAAACCATTTTCATCAGAGCTATAATGGCCACCACCGTTTCTAAAAATAACTATTTTTGACTTTTGGATATTAATCAAAAGGTCCCACTTTTTACAAAAATCTGATACTTTGTTTATCATAAGTTGCAATGTTTTTGGAGATTCTGCAAAAATCACTACATCATCAGCATATAAAAGTGCTTTAACAACTGTTTCTGCAATAGAAATTCCTCCTGGTAAGCTATCAACAATGTCATTAATAAAGATTGTAAATATAAGTGCACTCAAGATGCATCCTTGTTTAACGCCTGCATTTGTGTTAAACCACTCTGACATTTGCTGTCCATCCCACACTGTTGATTCAGTGTTTTCATACAAGGAAATCAAAATATTAATGAATTTGTATGAAATTCCTAAGCACGACACCTTACAAAACAGTGCATTCCTGTTAACAGAGTCGAAAGCTGCCTTAAAATCTATGAAAAACGCATATAATTTCTTTTTCCTACTGAGATACGATTTTGCAATGGTTGTTAGTGAAAATATTTGATCATTCGTGGAATAATTTTTACGGAAACCGGCTTGAAAATCTGAAATTATATTGTTAGTAGTAACCCAGTTCTCCAATCGATTGAACATAATTCCACAGAATATTTTTGCAACCACATTCATAAAAGAAATGCCGCGATAGTTTTCGACTTCGTTTACAGGACCTTTTTTATGAAGCGGGAATATTATTGATTGCTTAAAAGAACTTGGAATTTCTCCTGTCGTCAAAATTTTATTGTATGTATTCAATAATATTGTATGAAACCCTACACTAGCATTTTTGAAGAACTCATAACTTACACGGTCATTTCCAGGGGATTTATTTTCCTTAGCTTGTTTAAGGACTTCATTTAATTCTGCCATAGAAAAATCTCTGTCTAACTCATCGTTTTTGAAAAATGGTTGTGCATAACAAAAGCTAGAGTATGTATCTTTTGCTACAAGTAGGTTTTTAAAATATGTTGCAAGTTCATTTGTTGAAATTTTTACACCACATCTAAAGTTTTGACCATTTATTTGTTTCAGCATAGACCAAAATGATTTAGAATCTTTGGTTTGCGCCAACTGAAGAGCTTGCATTCTCTCAAAGTTAGCTTTTTTCTCCGAACACAATGTTTTATACTTTTTATTTGCTTCAATATACAAATTCTTACTCCTTGAATTCGAAGAGTTTCTGTATAAATGAAGCATGTTAAATGATGCATCTCTTAACTTACGACAGTCGTTATCAAACCATTTTTGTTTCGACTTAAAAGAGCTTTTTGGATATTGAGGTGCGGAGGCATAAATACCGTTTAATAAAAGTTCAAGTTTTTTTGATGGATTTTGCTCCTGAACAACAGTACTTAATTCGTGCATCATTAGAATTTCGATTGTGGCGGACCCAGCTTGACGGTCACCCTCAAATATAGGGGCTAGTTTAAGCGTCATAAAAACTAAACCAGTGGGAGTAAAAAAGTGAAAGTTGGTATTTTTTCTAATGAACCCATTCTACATCTAATACCTATTTTTTTTTTTTTAGGGTGGCGTATAAAAAGTCTCCACCACTTATTTTGTGTTTGGTGCTTAATTTCAAGGTCAAATGATGGAGTATCTGATTCGGAGTTTTGGAAATTAGTAGAACTTAATTAGTACTAAATTCTTGCATCATTTGTTTTTTGAATTTTTTGTTTGGAGGTGTGGTGGTTCCAGCTTGACGTCAAGCTGGGTCTGCCACAGGTTTGAGGGGAAGGGAATTTTAGTTCCAGGTCGGGATTTTGGTACAAAATTGGAACTTAATTAGTACTAAATTCCTGCATCATTAGTTTTTTGAATTTTTGTGTTTGGAGGTGTGGTGGTTCCAGCTCGACGTCAAGCTGGGTCCGCCACAGGTTTGAGGGGAAGGGGATTTTAGTTCCAGATCGGGATTGCGGTACAAAATTAGAACTTAATTAGTACTAAATTCCCGCATCGTTAGAATTTCGAATTTCGATTGTGGCGGACCCAGCTTGACGGACCTCAATAAATTGTGGCGAAGTTTTGGGCAAAGTACTCGGGGCAGAAAAATTACCGATGGATGAGTAATTATCATTCTTGGAGGGGGGATGGTGGTTGAGAGTTTCAGAATGAATGAAGTTAGGGTATTCGGAATTAGAAGAAGAATTATAAGAAGAGGGAGTTGAGAGAGGAGGCAAATTAAAAGATACATTTTTATTTGATGTTTTGTGAGGAGATACGGATAGAATTGGTGGTGGATTCGGGATAGTTGTTGGAGCTTGATTAGATGGAGTAAAATAAGAATTATTACATGACTGCTTAAGAGACTTAGGGCTAGACTTAATTATAATATTGTCTGAAAATCTATTAATCCAGAGCGTAATTTTCTTTCCTTCAAGCTTGAGAACCTTAGCTTCGTTAAGGAAAAGCCATTCATATTTACTTGGGATTTCTATTTTAGAAGATCGAAGTCTTTTCAATATAAGTTGGGCACGTATGTAGGAGATACAGAATCTTTTTTTGAAAAAGTTCTGTATCCATGATATATCAGCTTTATTTGGAGCTCCTTTCAAGTAAAAAGTAGATTGTAGTAGTTGATATTGAGACGGGCTTCCCATTCATGTTCTGTCAAGTAAAGAGTAGTTGTAGAATTTTTATTGGGCATATTCATACCCTTAAGACGGGATTCCCATTATTGTTCCATCCAGGATGTTTTAAATTTGTGAATGACAGTCGAGTTGGCTATATTGTTGGGACTAGCAGTGTTAGATGGATTAGTGATTTCAACATTAGGGTGAACCGTAGTTTCAGAATCGATTATTTTTTCTGTCGAAGTTAAGTTATTGCAGTCGTCAGTAGTGGTGATTTTAATTGTGGGTATAGCAAATTCTTTTGGAGAAGCAGTAACAGCTTCTGAATCCGTAGTTTTGTCAGTTGAATTAGTGGTTTTTTCGGTTGTATTAGCAGGGGTTGCATCTTCTTACAGCTCATCAAGAAGAGAATTATTTATACATGAGTTAAATGGAACGGGTTTACTAGAGATGATTTTAAGTTCTTCCAATATATGGACCAATTTTTTTTTGAATCAGTAGAATCTTCCAGAAGATAGTTAAACGTATGATGAATACCTGTCCACGACTCAGAGTAATTGGTGATGTTAGAGTCAATTTTTTTAAGAAGCGAGTATATATTCGAAGATGTTTCATTTGAAGAGGAAATAAGAGTAAAGATGGACGAGAATGTATCATAAACCGTTGACGTGGAGGTTTGTTGGGGCGATGAGATAATAGTTTGTCTAATAGTTGAATTCAAATCATTAGTGCGGCTGGACATTGCGTTGGTTATATAGTCACAATGGTCGGAAATTAGAACGCTTGCTTGCCGATGTTCATGGTCAAATTTAGCTTCCAAAGTTGATACAGTTTCAATTAGTGATGTTATTTTATCGTTGTTGCATCAGATTGCCAGTAAAATGTGGGATAAGGATATGATTGTGCATTCTTCGCCAAGAAACCAAAATGTTTTTAAATATTCATTGAGATGTGCTATCGCATTTCTGGTCAACCCAATGCAAACCGGATGAAAAGATTTTCCACAAATTCCTTTGCATACAACATTGATCGCTTTAACCTCAGTAATACTACAGTTGGGTTGCGCACATGCAGACATTTTTTACGAAGTTCTTAGTTGTTTTCCTTTTATTTTAATTATTTTGAAAATATAGATTGACCGATTTTGTTTGTTTATAGTGTTCACGGTTATTATGTACAAGAACCAATAGTTCCAGCACTAGTATGTGGGTGGTTTAGTGTAGGTGACGGTAATTACTGATATCGGTAATTACAGATGTCGGTAACTAAAGGTGTCGGTAAAGATGAGTAAAGCAGAGTGTTGACGTTTGTTAATCGTGTTATAGAATTTGTAAGCTTTTCGTTATTATTCAGTCAGTCTCAGTAGTCCACGATGGCTGGTAGCGTGGGTGTGGGATGAAATTGACGGGCTGAGATGTTACACAGGCACTCAATTGAATTGCAGTTGCAGCATGAAAAAGGAGGCTAAAAGAGATATATGTAACCTCAATTTTGCTTCATTGGCAGAACATATACAAAGAAAAATTACACTCACCGAACAAGAAATAAACAGCAACTTAGTAAAAGCGGATGGGTTAGTTTGTATTGCAGTGTCGATGGGGAGAACTTTTTTCCCAGCTGGGTGCTCAATTAATATTTTGTTGTTGTATGAAATATAAACAATGCAGATTTGTGAAGAATCAATTATGCTTCTAGGGCAGAACATATGCCAAAAAATGCACTCACCCGGGGGAAGACAGGAGTAAAATTAACGCGCGATTGAAAAACATTTTCTGAGAAACATTTTAATTCAGAAATGTTTGACAATCAACTGTTCAATGTGTATCGAAATGATCGCTGTTATCATACAACTGGACTGACTCGTGGAGGCGGAGTATTGATTGCAGTTCGTTCTTCTATTTTAAGCATGCAGTTAGAGTTGCCGTCTTCTTCTAATTCTTCAATCAACATCGACCAACTAATTATACGTTTAAGCGTTGATAATATTCATGATGTTTTTCTTATTATTAGTTATATACCACCGAAATGTTCTTTTGAAATTTATAAAACTCATATAAATAATTGTTCATTTGTTTTGAATAACTTAAAAGAATATCAACATGTTATTATCTTAGGTGATTTTAATCTACCTTTTTTAAATTGGGTTTTTGATCCCGATGACAAATGTTTGATTCCTTTCAATTTTAGTAGTGATTGTGAGAGTGTGGTTGTCGATACTCTAGCTGAGTTCGGACTCATACAGATCAATAGTTTTCATAATAATTTAAATCGTTATCTTGATTTAGTTTTTACTGATAATGAATTTGGTGTGTGTATTGACAGTCCCACACCTCCTCCTTTACCTAACACTGATAATCATTTATCACTTTGTATGAGCTTTGAATTCTTTGAATATATAAAACAAAAATCTGAAATTGGTTATGTTCTAAACTATGATAAATGTAATTTTTCTAACGTTTCTGGCTTTTTGAATAGGGTTGATTGGTTTTCAATTTTTAATAATATGGATATTGAAGAAAATTTTACCATATTAACGAATTTATTAAATGAGGCAGTTGATTTTAATACTCCTAGAATTCCTAAAAAATCTCAATCGAAGCCTTGTTGGTTCAATAAAAAATTAATAAATTTAAATAATCCAAAACAAAGCTTTCAAACTTTATCGTGATTCCAGGGATGATAATGTTTTATATACGAACTACCTTCGATGTAATCGTGAATTTAATTTTCTCAATAAATTTCTTTATAGTCAATAGCTATTAAGTATTGAATCTAAGCTAAAAAAAATAGTAAATGTTTCTGGAAGTTTATTAACAATAAGAAATGTTCTACTGGAATACCGAATTCAGTCCGATATATGGGGAAAACTTTTAGTGACCCGTCAACTATGTGTAATTTTTTTGCTGACTTTTGTTCGTTCTGTCTTTAAATCTTCAAGTAATCAAACAAAGCTTTCTTTATCTGAATTGATTAATATTAATCAATTATATTTGGGGATTCCGAGTCGAACCGTCGTCGTGGCGAGCAGACTTGTATATTAATTGCGACAAAGCTAATCTCTCTATTTGACTTTTACCTTGACGGCTTTTGCCGATCAATCTAATTTTCCTTGAGACTCTAAATAGTGAAAATTGGTGAAAAAACAAACTAAGTACATATAATAAATCAGCATTAATGCTGGAATCGGATAAAAGTGTGCATAATGCAATTGAAATTAGTGCACGTGATCGCATTGACATTCCAAAGAATGATAAAATTAATTTAACCTTGATTAACTTACGCTCTTTAAACGAGTCTGCTAGTACAGCAAGTACTCCTCTCTTAAATCAGAGCACCACGAAAAAAAATACATTAAAGAGAATTGCAAACGCCTCTCCGGTTGCATCTTCAAACAAAGAAAATAATCCCACTGTAACGAACCAAATTCTATTTACTTTTTTAAATTAAAATAACTATAAATACTTTTGAATTTATAGTTATTGAATGTTATTTTGAAGCCAACTGCATGGCCTGAATTTGTGCGTGTGAAGTTGTTTGTTCCATTTCCAAAAAACTTAAAACGACAAGAGGCAATAGCAACAACATAAATAACATTGAAATTAACTCTACGTATCAACCTACACCTCTCCCTGTTTATTCGCCAACTTATAAAAACTCTCCATTTTTTATTTTCTACCACAACGTTAGTGGATTGCGAATTAAAATGCATGACATTCTTCTTTTCTCATCTTCACAACAATTTGATATTATCGCACTAACTGAAACTTGGCTCTCTGAGAAACATTTTAATTCAGAAATGTTTGACAATCAACTGTTCAATGTGTATCGAAATGATCGCTGTTATCATACAACTGGACTGACTCGTGGAGGCGGAGTATTGGTTGCAGTTCGTTCTTCTATTTTAAGCATGCAGTTAGAGTTGCCGTCTTCTTCTAATTCTTCAATCAACATCGACCAACTAATTATACGTTTAAGCGTTGATAATATTCATGATGTTTTTCTTATTATTAGTTATATACCACCGAAATGTTCTTTTGAAATTTATAAAACTCATATAAATAATTGTTCATTTGTTTTGAATAACTTAAAAGAATATCAACATGTTATTATCTTAGGTGATTTTAATCTACCTTTTTTAAATTGGGTTTTTGATCCCGATGACAAATGTTTGATTCCTTTCAATTTTAGTAGTGATTGTGAGAGTGTGGTTGTCGATACTCTAGCTGAGTTCGGACTCATACAGATCAATAGTTTTCATAATAATTTAAATCGTTATCTTGATTTAGTTTTTACTGATAATGAATTTGGTGTGTGTATTGACAGTCCCACACCTCCTCCTTTACCTAACACTGATAATCATTTATCACTTTGTATGAGCTTTGAATTCTTTGAATATATAAAACAAAAATCTGAAATTGGTTATGTTCTAAACTATGATAAATGTAATTTTTCTAACGTTTCTGGCTTTTTGAATAGGGTTGATTGGTTTTCAATTTTTAATAATATGGATATTGAAGAAAATTTTACCATATTAACGAATTTATTAAATGAGGCAGTTGATTTTAATACTCCTAGAATTCCTAAAAAATCTCAATCGAAGCCTTGTTGGTTCAATAAAAAATTAATAAATTTAAATAATCCAAAACAAAGCTTTCAAACTTTATCGTGATTCCAGGGATGATAATGTTTTATATACGAACTACCTTCGATGTAATCGTGAATTTAATTTTCTCAATAAATTTCTTTATAGTCAATAGCTATTAAGTATTGAATCTAAGCTAAAAAAAATAGTAAATGTTTCTGGAAGTTTATTAACAATAAGAAATGTTCTACTGGAATACCGAATTCAGTCCGATATATGGGGAAAACTTTTAGTGACCCGTCAACTATGTGTAATTTTTTTGCTGACTTTTGTTCGTTCTGTCTTTAAATCTTCAAGTAATCAAACAAAGCTTTCTTTATCTGAATTGATTAATATTAATCAATTATATTTGGGGATTCCGAGTCGAACCGTCGTCGTGGCGAGCAGACTTGTATATTAATTGCGACAAAGCTAATCTCTCTATTTGACTTTTACCTTGACGGCTTTTGCCGATCAATCTAATTTTCCTTGAGACTCTAAATAGTGAAAATTGGTGAAAAAACAAACTAAGTACATATAATAAATCAGCATTAATGCTGGAATCGGATAAAAGTGTGCATAATGCAATTGAAATTAGTGCACGTGATCGCATTGACATTCCAAAGAATGATAAAATTAATTTAACCTTGATTAACTTACGCTCTTTAAACGAGTCTGCTAGTACAGCAAGTACTCCTCTCTTAAATCAGAGCACCACGAAAAAAAATACATTAAAGAGAATTGCAAACGCCTCTCCGGTTGCATCTTCAAACAAAGAAAATAATCCCACTGTAACGAACCAAATTCTATTTACTTTTTTAAATTAAAATAACTATAAATACTTTTGAATTATTGATTTACATTATCATTCGATTATTCAATGTGGTGCGATACACTTGCCGGCAGATACCTAAATGTTATTAAAGCATAGTCCGAGTGTTACATTTTGGTGCACGTAAATCCATCCGATTGAGTAAAAGTTTACATTAAACTAATAAGAAATAAAGACAAATATAAGACAATCATAAGACAACACAAAAACTTAAAAATTTACATTAAATATACGACGGTGTGTTTTTGGCGGTCGTAGTCTACCAATAGAGACTAGGCCGCCCATCGTTTTTTTATCGGGTTCAGATACCGAAGTTTTTTTTGGGACACAATTACTCGCTGGACAGATTTAATTTGTTGGGACATAACCCTCTTTTTCTGGAACGAGTTAGTGGACTCCTTGATAATCCATAAAGGACACCAAAGTACCGATCCTCATCTGGCATGCTCTGCGCTCCTGGTGCTCCCCTAGAGACACCAAATCCCCAAAACGAGTGTCCTTGAGCTTACAGCCAAATCGTATGTCGCCAAAAAGGTCCCGCTAACAAAGTCAGTGAGCCCCACATAAAATATATATAAAGAACACAGCTACCCACGTATATGTATGAATGTTTTTAGTGTTGTTCAAGAAAAATAATAAGAAAAAGAAGAAAGAAGCTGAAAGAATCCGAAGAATTTCAATCAGAGGAATATAAAAGCAGTAATGAGACACTAAAGCTAAGTCGTGTAAAGTTTCTTGCAAGTTTTGAATACGTTTTTCTGCGTTAAAAAGTTTCCAACGTGATTGAAAATACGGGTTTACTTTAAATAAAGTGCAAAAATTTCATTTAATTAATTTTGTTCATTGAAGCTGAGCTTAATTATTTCATAATTTGGCTAAAAAATAATTATTCTGTAACAAATTTACATATATAATCCACCACCATGTCAGGAAAAAAATCCAAAGTCGAAGTGGAACAGCAACAAGTTGCCGGACTGAAACTGCAAGGAACTCCTACAACATCTTCAAGTTCCCCCGCACATAAGCTTCGTTCACAAACTTCTAATCCTTATAACACAACTGCATTAAAAGAAATGCAACTTCAGTTAAAAAAACTTAATGAAAATCTCACAAACATGGCAAAAAAAATATCTAATATCGATTCAACCATATCTAAAATCGATCAACAGATAGGTGAGATTCAAGCTGATGTCAAAACTTTCAGCTCTCGGTTAGCAAAAATTGAAGACGAACACATAATATTAATGGAACACAACAACAAAATGCAAAATGAAATTGAAACCCTTAACAAAAACATCGCAAATGTCATCTCTGATGTTGATATTCTCAAATCTAAAACATCTACCACTGAAAGCATAACTTCTACGAATGATCTTACGACTGAGGTGGCATTTCTAAGGGAAGCACTAGAAGCACAAGAAAATAACAACATTTCAACGGATGCTGTTTTATATAATATTCCCGCCGACCAGCCAAATCTTGTCAATATTTTCATCACTTATGCCTTTCTCTTGACATCAAGGTACCAACGTTAAGAACTATATTTCGAACTCGTCAAAATGAAAGGACAAATACTTCCCCCGTAATCATCAAATTCTTTTCATCATATGAAAGGAACCATTTGCTTGCCAAAATTGCCGAATACCGCAGAACACATAAACGACAACTGATACTTCGCGACGTTGGAATTGAATCGAAAAATCCCATTTATATCCGTGAATGTTTGACGAAGAAAAACCAACATATTCTTCACGCCGCACTGAATCTAAAAAAACAAAAACTAATCACAACAGTATTCACATCTCGTGGCATCGTGTACATAAAACAACAAGTGCATGGAGATGCTGTCATAATAAATAACATTGAGAGCTTGACAGCGAAGTTCGAAGATGCCACCCAGGAACCAGCAGTGTTGCCAGTAATCGTCGAAAATAATGCCGATAATGTAGAATTGCCTATCATATAATGCCGATATCGCAGAGTCGCCGATAAAGTAGGAAAACCTATTTATAAATTTGTAAGAGCTTTTAACTAATGCCTTGTTTTTTGTTATCATTTCTGTTATTTTTATTTCTATTTATTCAAAGTTTAATCTTTCACTATTTATTAGTTTACTCAAAATAATTATTAATTTATAACAAACTTAGTAATTTTATTACCTTTACTTTTCTTTCTTCTGCATATATTTCCATTCTTATACTTCTCTTCTAATATTTTATTTTTACAATTTTGTATTTAATGTTTCTAAGTATTTTCATTTCAAAATTAATTTCTTTAAAAGCACAACAATTTACTTTAAGCTCTTTCTCAACAATGGAATTTTTTACCAACTCATACCATTTCTATAGTTCCTCTGATCTTCTTAGTTTACGTCTAATTATTTCGTTTTTTAAATATGATGATGGCGGGTGAACGAAATCGTAACAAAACGTTTTCAGATGATGTGAGCGCTAATGTAACTAAAGTTATGGTAAATGTTCTAACCGCACAAAACCAGGGTTTTAAAGTTTGCCATTTGAACGCCCAGAGTCTGTGTGGTAAGATCGATGAATTTAGAGACTTGTTTCAAGGTTCGAGGGTTGATGCCATTGCTGTTTCAGAAACATGGTTCAGAAATGATGTTAACGATATGTTTTATTCCATGGCGGGCTATAAAATGCATAGAGTAGATAGATCTGAACGCATTGGTGGAGGTGTAGCATTGTATATCAAGGAGGCGCTGAGAAGCAAGGTAAAATTTACAACTCCACCCAATTGTCCCTTTCAATGTCTTTTTATTGAAATCTCGAATCACCATGATAAACTTCTATTAGGCGTAGTCTATAGACCCTATTTGAATATCGATTTATCCCTTATTTATTCCTATTAAGAACAAAATTGTATCTTATTTCCAAACATCGTTATTTGTGGTGATTTCAATTGTAACATAATTGTAGACAAAAGTTTGACTGACTGTATGAAAACATTCAACCTACATCCAGTTAACGTTAGTAACCCAACCCACTTCACGCAAAGCTCAAGTACTCTTCTTGATGTTTTTTTTGTGACCGACATTCATAAAGTAATCCTATATGACCAGCTATCTGCACCAGGTTTCTCACGCCATGACCTAATACACCTATCCTTTGACTTTTCCCCTACTAGGCCAACAATCACCTTCGAGTATCGTGATTTCAAGAACCTCAATGTTGTATCTCTTGAGACTGACATCAGATCAGTCTGTTGGCAGAATGTATACCACATGAGGTCTTCAGACGAACAAGTTGAATTTATTCAAAACAATGTTAATAGGTTATTTGACATCCACGTTCCTCTTAAAATAAGAACTGTCAAGCATGGTGATAATCCCTGGTTTACGCTAGAGATACGAAACTGTATAAGTCAAATGGAAATGTATACACTAAATGGAAACGTTTTAGGATAGCCGAAGATCGCCAACAATTCCGGCAACTGCGAAACAAATGTGTCAGTCTTATAAATGCAGCAAAAACAAAATGGTATACAAATCATTTGAACTTGTCTCAAAAAGGGCGCAAGCTTTGGAAGAATATACGTGGACTAGGAATTGGGAAGCAAAGTCATGATCGTTTGGATGTTAACTGTACTGAATTAAACAATTTTTTCATAAATTCAGTTCCCCAACCAGCCTCGAATAGGTCAATTGGTTTGCAAGTTGATGACTTGTCATCTAGACACGAAGATGTGTTTGATTTTTCAGGAGTTACACCGGAAGATGTTTTAGAAAGCTTGATTTCAGTTAAATCAAACGCCATAGGCTTTGATAATTTGCATCCTACATTCTTTAAAGCAATAATACCACATATTTTGCCTTTAGTTACTTATACTATAAACATAATCTTTACTACGAGTGCTTTTCCTTCACAGTGGAAATTCTCCAAAATCATTCCAATACCAAAAAACAAACAAAAAACAGAATATCGCCCTATATCAATTTTACCTTTCTTTTCGAAAGTAGTTGAAAAATTAATGCATAAGCAGATTGTTCGGTATCTAAATACAAATAGTCTCCTTTCATCAAAACAGTATGGCTTTCGGTCACAGCATAGTAGCACCACTGCTCTCTTGGATGTTATTGAGCATGTAAGAAGGGCCTTGGATGAAGATAAAGTCTCATTTTTGGTTCTTCTTGACTACTCTAAAGCCTTTGATACCATTGACCACAGCATTATATGCCAAAAGCTGTCAACCAACTTCGGATTTTCACCTCGAGCAGTTAACCTCATACTTTCATATTTAACGGGAAGGAGTCAAGCTGTGGGTGGTCTCAGGAACTCAAGCTTCTGAGTTCATACCTATATTGCGGGGTGTTCCACAAGGTTCCATCCTGGGACCACTATTATTCTCTTGTTATGTGAATAACTTGCCAAATATTTTGAGGCATGGTGAAACGAGAATGTTTGCTGATGATGTACAGTATCTCGGAAGAACAGCACTGGGTCTGATTGAAGATTGCATTTACAATATCAATACTGATCTGAATGCCTTGCTTGAGTGGTCTGGCGTCAACGGTCTTGTTCTTAACCCGCTTAAGGCTAAGTGTCTCGTCATTTCCAAGAAGACTTTGGACTTGAGTTATTTTCCGATGATATACCTTAATAACATTCCAGTTGAGTACGTTGATACAGCGAAAAATTTAGGCGTGTACTTTAATCATAATCTAACATGGAACAATCATGTAAATGCTGCGGTGGGAAAAGCGTATGGTGCACTGAGAACACTATCTGCTGCAAAGAAATTCACACCAATGGAAACCAAGAAAATGCTGGTTAAAACGTTGGTAGTCCCAATTTTAACGTATGAGTGTGAAATTTTTTGTAGTTTAGATGCTGCGTCCCAGAGAAAATTGAACGTTGTTTTTAACAATGCAGCTCGTTATGTTTTTGGACTTCAAAGATTTGACCACATTTCGAACTATACGAAAGTTTTGTATGGATTTAGCCCTCCGAATATACTGAAATTTAAAACGCTGACCATGTTATTTAAGATTGTCCATACTAAGCAACCACCGGACCTTTATAAACATATACAGTTTCTATCTTCTGACAGAACCAACCAAGTCTGTATTCCGCGTTTTACTTGTCAGATATCTGAGTGACAGTTCTTCGTTAGTGCTGTTCGTCTTTGGAATTCGTTGCCACGTCAACTAAGAAGAACGGATGATCTGAAACATTTTCAGAGAAACTTATAACCGTATACTTTTCAAATTAATTTATGTTTCAAATCATTAAAATTGAACCGGTTTATGTTTCAAATCATTTTTAAAATTAAGTATTGGCTGAAAATCTTTTGTTGGTGGAGCTGGGTTGATTGTTGTGCGATTAAAGATTAACAAAAAAAAAAAAAAAAAAAAAAAATATTATATTCAAATCATTTATACATTTATTTATTTATTTCAAAACATAATTTATTTCTTTTCAAAACATAATTTATTTTTTGTAAATTTGTAAATCTTGTTTAAAAATATTTACTTATCTATTATTTTTTATTTAATTATTTACAAACTCAATAATTGTTTATACCACAACAAGGCTTAATTATCTAAAAGATGTTTATCTTAATATTAAGTTCTTTTTATACCAATAAATACAAATACAAATACAAATACAAATCATTATATACTTAAATTATTAAATTAAAAATTAATTAAATAATTAATATTAAAAAGATTTGTTTTGCATTGTATAAATAATTCATTGACTCATTGTGACTTAACGAAAATTAACTACAAGAAAATAATTACAACAGTTTTGAAATTTGCATTATATAACAATGATTGCTCTCTCTGAGTAAATATTAACAGTAAAACATATGTAAAATAATGTCAACCAGAAGTTAAATGAACAATAGAATGCAATTCAAGATTTCATTCGAATTCCAACCATCGAAGAATAAAGTAGTCATCTAAATTAAAAATTGTTTACTTTTTATTTTCCAAATCGACAAACAAACATAATCGTAAAGACATTTGAAGACCTTAGGGGCTCTTTTGGCTTACGATATAGTTATTGTCTGAGTTAAGACTTCGAGGACATTTGTAGACGCGTATGCTGTCTCTTATGGACCGTCACACAAAAATATAGGAACAAAAATTAAGAAAAACAATTAAAATTATAAATTAAACAAAAAAATCTAATAAAACCTGAGTGGAGAAGTCTTTCCACTACACCACGAAGTTTTTTGCTAGTGATTCCATATCAAGTGAAAGCATGATTGATGATGATGACAGCACCTCTGGGTGGACAACTGTCATGAATAGCTTAAAGAGCAGCCAGCAGTTACCAGCCAAACCAGCCAAGGCGCATTAGAAAACAATTAGATGAGTCATCTATAAGCAAATCAAATCTCTCAAACAACAAATTCTATCCTCTAGTAAACCCAGAACTAGTGCAAAACAATATACAAATTGATCTCGCCCATAAGGCCACTATAAGCAACAACACAACTGAGGAGCTGTCACACGATAATCCATTTATTAACCAAAACGTTAATTCTTTGCCTCGTAATGTAAATAAATTACCTTTCTGCCCACCTATATTTATTTTTGGTGCTAATTGCGCACTTATTACTGATTTAATAAATCTTGCAGCTAAAGAATGTACATTACATTCAGATCTAGAATATAAATTTGTTAAAAGTTTATGTTAGCCACTTATCCGTACATAAACTTGTCATTGATCGTATTCGCGGAACGGGGATAGGGGCATTCTCATTTTCCCCAAAAGACGCTAAGAAAGCGTCGATTTTGTTGAAAGGTCTTGATGGGGACACCCCAATAGATAAGATTAAAAAAGCGCTCGAGGATACGGTTCCCAATGTAAGAATAAGCAAAATTACACCTTTTGCAACATCCAGAACTAAAGAATTAGATATAACATTAAATATGTTTTTTGTGCAGTTAGAGGTAGGAGAGTCGATTAAAGATCTTACTTGTGTTAAATATTTGCTTTACCAACGGGTTTACTGGGAAAAGAAACATAATCGTGCAGTACTTCGCTGCTACCGCTGTCAGCGTTTTTGACATTCAGGCGAATGCTGTGCTTACATAAGTCGATGTTTGCTTTGCGGTGGTGCGTTCTTTTATGTTACTGTGGTTAACTATAGTTAACTATAGTTAACTTCGGTCGTTCCTTTAATTCAGAAAAGTTACTTCGAGTAACTTTATGACGTCATAAAATCGTTCCTAAATTCCAAAGTAAAAGTGTCAAAAAGTAACTTTTTGTAACTTTTTCCAACTCATCTCCTCGATATGAATTAAAATAGTTGATCTGTCAAACACAGCTGAAATGCAATGGTGGATGTTTTGTTTACTTTTTGCCCTTTTGATTTGGAATTGTTTTCAATATTTAAAATATATTTTTATCAATTTAATCGATTTTTTTTGTCGACTTTGATTTTTGGAATAGTTTTCTTTTATTTTCTGATGCATTTTCTTTCTGTCGGCATTTTCTTCTTTATATTTGGTTAATTTTTCATCAAAAAATTCTGTGCCATAAGCAATGAAGAAATTTGCACATGTTATTTTGAATTCCTAATAAATATTTTTGCAATAAATTTAATGCAATCACATTTTTTCTTGGTTATTCATTCCAAATATACAATTCAATTTTTTTTTCAACCCCTTTCGTTTGACAGATTAACTATTGTTAACTCTGGTCGTTCCTAAATGAAAAAGTTACCAAGAGTAACTTTCTTAACTATGGCAGATCAACTTTTGTTTTTGACACATTAACTATAGTTAACCACAGTAACATAAAAGAACGAACCTCGGGGAAAACCATGACTCCAACGATTGTATAAATGCATTTAAAACTCTCAAAGAAAAAAATAAAGTAGTTCCCACACCTAAGTGTGTGAATTGTAACCAAACTGGCCATGCCGCCAGTTATCAGGGCTGTCCAGCGTATCTCAAATACAAAGAAAAGAAGGATTCCAATCCCAAAGGGCTAGACAAGCGGTAAGTAAAACAAGGGCTCTTGTTGAAGAGTCTATATATAATTTTACAAGTCCAAGTGTGTCCTTTGCTGATAAAGCGAACACTTCAAGCGATCTACCACGGATTTATTCTCGCACTAAAACCAGAAACCAGCCTGAGAAAGATACCTCTTTAACAAATTCTCCAAACTCGAGTACTGAAAAAGATCTAAACAATTTTCTTAACGAAGCTAAAAATTTATTCAATATTTCGTTTACTGATCTTCTTACAAAGATAAGGCAGTTCTGGCCTAAATACAAACTGATTAAAACCCAGGAGGAAAAAATGTTTTCCTACCTGGAGTTTGTCGCTTCCATTGTTGTATAATGATGTCTATAACAAAACTAAAAATTATATCGATGAATTTCAATTCAATAATTTCAAATGAAATTAGGTACACTAAAAACTAGGTACACTTAAAACTAAAAACCCTTAGATTTGTTTGCTCTCTGAAACTAGACTTTCCGAAAGATATAAGCCCTCCTTTGAGGGTTTTAATTTCATAAGAAATGATGCTGGCAGAGGGACAGCAATTTTACTTGACAAAAAGTACAAGTTCAACTCTGTCATTTTCCAAAGTCATATCTCTTCCTTGTGTCTTGCTTCAGTTTCCTTCATAAGATCCAATGGTTCACATTTTCGGCTTTTGGTAGGTAGCATTTATATTCCAACAGCCGCAGGGCAACTCTTATATAAAGAACTTGATGACCTTTATGCAATTATTAATAACTACGACGCCACTATTATTGGTGGAGATTTTAATGCTCGTCATACCGCCAGGGGAGACAGTGTCTTAAACAGTAACGTGAATCTTTTGAATAGTTGGTTTAACAATGGCCCGTACTTAAATCTGGACTTAATACCGTCGGACACACCCACTTACCCAAGATCCAATTCCTACTTAGACTTTTTCATAATTTCTTCATCCATTAATCCCGCTCGTTCTGCTAACAATTCGTCGATGCCTTCAATCTGTAAAACTTTCGCAACAATTTCTGATCACTTTAGAGTCGCTTATGAAGTAGTTCTTGAAGATTTTTCTCCTATATTGATGCCTCTTCCTACATACAGAAGCTATAAAAATACTAATTGGGAAGCGTTTCAATTTAATCTCCATGTCTCTTTGTCCTCACTCGTTTTGCCAAAAGAGAGTAACATATCTAATTTATAAATAGATAGTCTTATAGATAGTGTTAATACCAAACTTATTTCAAATATAGAAAATCATTCAAAAGTTTACAATATAACGTATTACAAGTATAAATGTATTTCAGATCTAACAAGGAAATTAATTGAGCTACGAAAAATTTGGTTAAACAACTTAAAAGACTCTATCATCGTCACCTTAACAGAGTTAATCCTGAGTACAGTGAGCTTCATTCAAAAATACAGTGTATAAGTAAAATAATTAAAGAAAATATTAATCTGGATCTAAATAACTTCTTTAGATCTAGGCTCAAAAAAATTATGCCTTCCCCCCAAGCTTTCAGGGAAATCGAAAAAATTACCGGCCGCAAGTTCTTTGGAACAGACATTTCAAAGGACATGCTATTTTATAATGGACATGAGCTGATTGATACTCAGTCCAAATTAAGTGCATTTAAAGATTTTTACTCTGCAAATTATTCTGAAAGAGAGTCAGAATGAGATTATCAAGTCTTTGAAAATGAAGTTATATCTAGAGTAAACTTTTTTACACAGAACTATTTTCCTGAAACTTTGGTGACATTTTCTCCATTAAGATGTGCTTGTGATCCGTCTTTGCCACCGTTTACATCACCCAACAGTGTTAATATTTTAAGATCCTCGCTTAATAATAAAAAGTCTACCGGTATAGATCAGATTTCAAATTTTATTTTAAAAAAATGTCCACGATCCCTTGACACAGTTTTGTCATTGATATTTAATCAATGTACTAATAATGTTTACTTTCCAAAAATCTGGAAAAAGCTAAGATCTTGCCGGTAGCAAAGAAAAAAGCTACAAGAGAGGTTGATAACTTTCGACCTATTTCGCTCCTTTCTAATATCGGTAAATTATTTGAGCGTGTGCTAGCCAATCATTTAATTAGCTTCTGTGAAGATGCAGATATCATTCCAAACAACCAATTTGGATTTAAAAAAGGGAACTCTACAGAACATGCTATGCTCTTATTCCAGGACAAGGTCATTCAAAACCTTAGAAATAAGAGATGTACAGTAACCTTGGGCATATACCTTGAAAAAGCGTTTGAATTGATTTGGCATCATGAACTTGTGTTCAAACTAATTCAACTACACTTTCCGAACGGGCTCATTAAAATTGTTTTTAGTTTTTTATCAGACAGGATATCGTAAATTTTTATTGGATGTGAGCACACAGATTTTTTCCCCGTAAATACAGGTGTTCCTCAAGGATCAATTTTGGCACCATTTTTGTTTAATATATTTTTGCAAGACTTTCCTCTTTCAGACCCTTTAACGGATGAACCTGGTTCACTACATTACGCTGACGACACCATTATATTGGCAAGCGGTTTTCGACCAACTTTGGCCCTTAACAAAATTAAACGAAGGCTTCCCCATATAGAAAACTATTTCAAAAAATGGAGATTGAAAATTAATACTAGTAAATGTGGATTGACGTGTTTCAGAAATGCCAGCGGGAAGGGACACTATTGTGCTGTTAAAGAGAGCAAATCCATAACCCTAAAAAGAAATAATCTCGTTATTCCTTTACGTTCGGAAACAAAGTATCTTGGAATAAATTTTCAGAACCCATTTCTTTTTAACAAACACGGTAGAGCTGTACTTAAAAAGGCCAAAATAGTTACAGGGTCACTGAAACCATTATTTAATTCAAAGTTCTTGTCAGAAAAAAACTAAAATTCTTATGTACAAGACCCTCATAAGGCCAATTTTAACACATGGGTTTTGTACTTGGTTTACCATTTCACCTTCGGTTGCAAAAGAAATGGAGATCTTCGAAAGGAAGATTTTAAGGTTCAGCTGTGGAATGTTTAGAAAACCAGATAAAAAATGGTTTTCAAACAAAATTATTTATGGTTCAACTAAAGTTACTCCGTTGATGAAGTACCAAACAGATCTTCTTTTAAAAAAGATGGAACGAATAAGTTCCCATACAAACCCACTAGTAAGATCATTAATGAACTCAAATATCGATGACAGTCTAACAGACAAATATTATCTGTCCCCATTTAATTTTCTTAATGAGGGGTCCGCTGCCTTATTAAGACCAGATACAAGCGACAATTTCTTAGCTCCGTTTTACACAAAAGCATCTCCTTTGAATTATAGGGGGTAATATTGTTAAAATATTTACATTATTTATTAATGAATGTGGTTGCTAACATAAACGATTGTTCAATTCATATTGATAAGATTCACCATTAATTATTTTATAGAAATATAATTTAAAGTATGGATCTTTTGTAGTAGTAGTTTTATGTTAGATTTAGTTTTAATTTTTAGCTTAAGTCAGTAAGTTATAATAATTTCCATAACAGAGCAAAGTAGTGATTAGCCGTCGGGAGCAAGCGACAAATATTAAAATTATTTTAATTATCATAGATATCCATGAAATTTATTAATATCCTTAATATTCAATTATTTTTCTTTAGTCAGGCATATCTTTTTAAGTCGACAAAAAAAAATTAAACTGTTTGTAATTCAAAATGTAATGATTTTAAAAGCCTCAATAAAATGAAATGAAATGAAATTATATTTGGAGAAAAGTGATATACTAGATGAACTTTTAAATTTAAAAGATGAAATGCAATATGGATTTGATGGTATTGCTCCCTTTATTTTAAAAAAATGTGCTATTTCTTTAGTAACTCCTCTTGAAATCATCTTTAACCGCTCTCTTCGAGATGGCTACTTCCTAAAATAATGGAAAAATTCTTATGTGTACCCAGTTTTTCTGGATCAAAAAATGATGTTACAAACTATCGGCCTATTTGTAAGATATCCGTAATACCTAAACTTTTTAAAAAAATTGTTTATAATAAGCTTGTTTTCTCAGTGAAAGAAATAATCTCCCCTTTACAGCATGGGTTTATTGGTAGCAGATCAACATCGACCAATCTTACGATTTTTAGTAATTCTGTATTGGCTTCTCTTGAACAGGGATATCAATGTGATGTTATATACACTGATTTCTCTAAAGCATTTGATAGGGTTGATCACTCAATATTGATTGCTAAACTTCATGGTTTAGGTTTTCATTCTAATTTATTAAAATGGTTTGAATCATATCTTACTGGAAGAATTCAGTATGTTCGAATTAACGACTTTATTTCTAATCCGATTGTTGTAACTTCCGGGGTTCCACAAGGAAGTCATTTGGGACCCCTTCTCTTTCTCCTTTTCATCAATGATATTCCGAGTGTTTTGATAAATAGTCTTTGTTTAATGTATGCTGACGACCTTAAACTATACTTACGTATTAAATCTATTTCAGATTGCATAAACCTGCAAAACGATCTTAATAATTTATCTGCATTTGAATGTTTCTAAATGTCATAGTATGATGTTTTACCGTGGTGCGTCACCAATATTATTTTCATATGATTTATATGGATCTTCTCTGTCCAAAGTTACCGAAAAAAAGACTTGGGTGTAATCTTTGACTTAAAATTCACATTTTCCAATCATATTGACTACATCATTTCTAAGGCCAGTTCAATGCTTGGATTTATTTCTAGGAATGCTAAAGACTTCTCTGATCCTTTCACTCTTAGATCATTATATTTTAGCTAAGTTCGTTCAATTTTAGAATACTGTTCTTCCATCTGGTATCCTATGTATGCGGTCTATTCAGTAAGAATTGAAAGAATACAGAAACGCTTTACCAGAACTGCAATTTAGATCCTACAATGGAATGTTGATATGCCATCTTATAATACAAGGTGTTTTTTTATTAGGCATTCAATCCTTGGAAACACGCCGTATATATTTTGATGTCATGTTTGTAAGGGATTTAATTAATTATAAAATCAATTGTCCTCATTTGCTTTCGTTGGTTGGTTTTCATGTTCCAAGTCGTAACCTACGAAGTAATCGTTTATTTTGTGAACCTTTTCATAGGGTTAACTATGGAACCAATGAACCCTTAACTCGCTGTTTAAGACAAGCTAATTCTCTATGTAATGTTATTGATTTTAATTAAAACCTAAGTAGAGACTGTTTTAAAAAAAGTTGTTATTAAGTCTTAATTACAGTGTTTAGTATTTATTTTAAGTACGTATTATTGATATTTTTCTTATATTGTTATTTATTTTTTAAGTAATCTTTAAGAGCTGTTTCTCTGCTTGATGAATAGTATAATAAACTTTAAAATGGAACTTTGAGAAGCAAGCACATTTAAAAATTCATAAAATATATTACAAAAGGTTGTTCAAGAGATGTGCACACAATATTAATTTTTATAAATATTTGAAAGGCTAGGAAATTATTAAACTAAACCAGTCGGAGGAGAAAAGTGAAAGTTGGTATTTTTTCTAATGAACCCAATCTACATCTAATGTGTATTTTTTTCATTTTTTTAAGTCGCAAAGAAAAAGTCTCCACTCCAAATTTTGTGTTTGCTAGTTAATTTCAATATCAAATGGTGGAGGATTTAATTCAGGATTTGGGTAATTATTAGCACTAAAATCAGCACTAAATTCCTGCATCATTAGAATTTTAAAATTCGTTTGTGGCGGACCCAGCTTGACGGGCTAGTTTAAGCGTCATAAAAACTAAACCAGTGGGAGTAGAAAACTGAAAATTGGTATTTTTTCTAATGAAACCATTCTACATCTAATACCTATTTTTTTTTTTTTTTAGGGTGGCGTATAAAAAGTCTCCACCCCTTATTTTGTGTTTAATTTCAAGGTCAAATGATGGAGTATCTGATTCGGAGTTTTGGCAATTAGTAGCACTAAAATCAGTACTAAATTTCTGCATCATTAGTTTTTTTGAATTTTTGTGTTTGGAGGTGTGGTGGTTCCAGCTTGACGTCAAGCTGGGTCCGCCACAGGTTTAAGGGGTAAAGGTAGGAATTTTTGATTGGGAGTTTTGGCAATTAGTAGCACTAAAATCAGTACTAAATTTCTGCATCATTAGTTTTTTTTGAATTTTTGTGTTTGGAGGTGTGGTGGTTCCAGCTTGACGTCAAGCTGGGTCGGCGAGGGGATTTTAGTTCCAGATCGGGATTGCGGTACAAAATTGGAACTTAATTAGCACTAAATTCCTGCATCATTAGAATTTCGAATTTCGATTGTGGCGGACCCAGCTTGACGGACCTCTAATTCAGAACTGCTGAACGGCTAATTATTAAGCAATGAGCTATTCGCTATAACACGTTTTTACCCCATTTGAGGTGCTGCAAAAAAAAAAAATAACACAGAAAACATCGAACGACAAATTCGAAATTTTCACAACTAATTCACGACCAATTAATGTCTAGTTACCCAATTAAAATTTTTTCGATCGGTGAATGCTGTTTCGCTAAGTTGACGCTCATGATTTTTTGATATTTCAGTGTTTCAAAGACAGCATATAAATAATTGCTTCACATGAAGAAAAAACTAAATATCTCAAAATGTACATTTGATACCTGAATCATTTTTCTACGTCATTTATTTCGCACGTTATGAACAATAATTTGGAAAAAAATCTAAAATATTTATTTTGCAATCAGCAACTTTAAGCTCAAATATCTCTGCTTTCCCATGAACGATTTCGAAAATATTTCACTCATGTAACATTCTCAACGTCGTCGCCTTAATACCAAATTCATTCGTGTACACTCTTGGCCAAAGCTCCATAGTAAAATGGGCATTCCATTTATATTGTTCTAGTATATTTTTACATGTTTTTGCATTTTATTGGAGGGACTGTATCCATTATTTCTATTTACTTACTTTTTTATAATATGCAACTTTTGCTAGGTTCCTCCCCTGATACTTGAGGTCGGAGCATACCATAATACTTCTATCAATTAGAATGCTTTCATTTTCTAAATTTAAAAGCCATCTTAAACTGCGTGAACAGTTCCAATTATTTCCTGTGAAACAATGACAATTATTATAAATGTTACATAAAAAAAAAAACTAATTGCAAGCCTTACCGCTTAAATAAAGTTGTTGAATTTCATTGGGAAGATAAATTGGTGCCTCCATATATTTAAGTTTGTTGTATCTTAAATCAAGTATTTTGAGATTTCGCACAAATTTTACCAGATTTACATTTATAGTCGATAAGCCAGTGAATGAAATATTTATCACCTAAAAAAAAAAAACAAATACAGAAACAAAGCTATAACTACAAAAATGTTGTTAATTTCAACATTGGATGATTTACGGAATTGTTTTTATTAACACCTATTGTACATATATAGGAAGGTATTGCTTTACAAAGTTCATATTCAAACACAAATTTTCGTCTGACGAAACGCCAATTTTTATGAACTAAATCCATTTTTTTAACACTGTATTTGTCTAAATTAAGTTCTCGAAACAGAGTATGAACATTTTCACTAGTTTTTTGCAAAAAAACAATTTAAAACGTGTTCTTCAATGGTTTCATCAACTTCAATGTCATTAATATAATTTAGGCGTTTTTTATTGGTAAGTGTATAGGCAGCGCAGCAAAATTTTACGCAGTAAACAACAACAAAGAAATAGTGTCGATAATTTGGTCAGTAAATTTAGTGAATATAAAAGTTGAGATAAAGTTTTGGAATGCCTGAAATAGTTTGAGACTTCGAAAATTTTTTTTGGGGAAGGTTAGCAGACCTCGAATAGTTTAGGGTGCGTCCGTTGATATTTTTTAATTTTGTGCTTTGTTTTCACTATTAGTGGTTTGGAAAATTAAGGAACGTTTAGACGGTCAGTGTAAATAAGCAATGCATTGAATATTTGACGTCACCGAAAATATCATTAGTACACAAAATGGTCCCGCTAGATGCGTTGATATATGTTCTGTATCTGAAGAATGTGGGGACATGCAGAGGCATATTATATTCCTTTTAGAAGAAGGACTGCCATTTGAAAAACAATCGGAAACGTCACTAGTAATTTATAGCGATAGTTCGCACTAAATACTGTAGTCAAGGTTCAGTTCATCTGCTATCGTTCAGGAAAAAGCGACGCTTTCACACAGAAATAACAGAAATGGCATACACAATGAAAACAATTTGGCAGATATAGACTTTTATAATTCCTCCCATTTTTTAAGATGTGAAAAACTGACAAATGCAACTGACGTTTAAACATAACACGCATGGTATCGCGAAAATATTTTGATGACGTCTTCATTCTTTTTTTACTTCATGTTTTGTACTGTGACCTTGAAAAAAACTTAAAAAATGATAAAAAAAATATGCCTGACTGCAAATACCTGACCTTTTAACAATACCCAGTGGCCCTACAAATGGTAAACTTTTTTTTTGCGAATATCCCATTAATAAGGTACCAAAAATCGCTGGTTAACTTAAAAAACTTTAACCCTGGATTAAAAATTTTCAAAACCCAACCAATTTCTGAAACTATCTGACATTTATGACCAATTACTGACCTTTTCGATTGCATACTTGTTTTGCGAATATTCGAGATATGGATCCCCACAGCCAAAAGATTTAATAAGGCATAGCAGTAAATGTATTCCATTCAAAGAAATGTTATCAAAATACAATAATCTAATAAGGTAATAAATAGTTGGATCATCCGAAATTTGTGTTGCTTACCTTAATTATTTGTTTATTTATTATTACATCAATCAGAGATTACAAAATCATCTTAAAATCTTAAAATATAGATGTATAAGTTAGCCAAATTATTTAAAGAAAATGTAACAAAAGTTTGTTTTTCAAAGTTCCTCTATTATAATGGAAATTAAAATCAACTACATTTGAGATCAAATTAGTTTCCCTAACACAACGAGTTAGTGGCTCATTAAGTAGATATTTTATTTAATGTGTTGGTGAGAGACAATTAAAAAAACATTATTTTCTTAAAATTTTTCGTAATTTTCAAACGGTGTGCCAAACTCAGTGTGTACGAACAACAATCTACTTCAGAAAGTTTGAAATTTCAAGATGTTTTCACGATTTTCTGACTTTGTTGGTCGAATTTTCTAATTTTTGTTCGAATTTTTCAATTTTCGACTCTGTTGGAGTTCAATACAAATTCAGCAAAAAATATCCCCATGCAAATCGAATGATGTTTAGCCGAGTTATGCGCGTACGAACACAATTTCATTTAAGAAATTTTGAGATCTTAAGGGAATTCCACGATTTTCGTATTTTCCAGTCGAATTTTCTAACTTTCCAATTTTTTTAATTGTTAAATTTAACTGAAATGATTGACGTTTTAAAGTTCCATTTATTTAAGTAGTTTTGTTTCTTTGAAATATTGTGGTTAATGCGAAATAATGTTTACTTATGGATTGTAAAAATAGTTAAATATAAATACTGGGCATTAAACTTAATTTAATTTTAGTAACGTTGAACTAAAACCCTCCGCGGATTCAAGCTATAGACTGTGTACACCTACCCAATAAATTTGTCGATATTGATTATTTTTTTATTGTTTATATAAGTAAACAAAACATGAGTCTTTATAATCCAATTAAAATTTCTTCAATGATACTTTGGTTTCAAAGTCAAAAGTGCGCAAACTTATCCCAAACTAGATACATACTCTACGAGCGTACGGTATCTTTAATATTTGGTTACTGTTTGTCACTCTTCATGAACTTCTCCTAGATGTCAGGGCGAAAAGATAAATTAAATGTCCGATGTTCGTTGAATTCCCAAAACTAACAATTTTAAGCTGTGTTAACTTGGCCCCAAAACTTGTCTAATTTTTTTAATTTTTTTGTAAAAGATGACCAATTAAATGACCACTTTTGACCACCCATTAAAATTTTTTGACCACCCACAGTTATCGAAAAAATCGATTTTTAAAAATGGGGGGCTAAAAGAACGCTGCCCCCAAAAAATCGATTTTTTCAAATTTGATTGATCGTTATGATAGGTCGCACGGAAGAGATTATTGACCACACTTTAACTTTTTTTGACCACCCTTAGAAATATTTTTTTTTGATTTTTGAAAAAAAAAAATTGAGATTAATTTTTTGTTTAAAATTTTCTCTTAATTTTCTTATTTCAAAAATTTGAAGAAACAGATTATAAAAAGAACAAAATTAGCTAAAATGACCACTCTTTAGAATTTTTCGATCTTTTGAAAAAATATTTTTTTCGAATTTTTAAAGATGACCATTGTAAAAAAATTGAGTTTTCTTAGATAACCATCCCTTAAAATCGCTCTAACTTCTTAAAAAATACAATTTTTAAAATTCTGGCAGATGACCATTGTGTACAACATACATATAAAAAATGACCACCCTTTAGAATTTTTGGATCTTTTGAAAAAATATTTTTTCCGAATTTTTAAAGATGACCATTGTAAAAAACTCAGTTTTCTTAGATAACCATCCCTTAAAATCGCTCTAACTTCTTAAAAAATACTTTTTTTTCAATTCTGGCAGATGACCATTGTGAAGAACATACATATCTTAAATGACCACCCTTTAGAATTTTTTGGTCTTTTGAAAAAATATTTTTTTCGAAGATAACCTTCTCTTTAAATCGCTCTGACTAGGTATCCACTATTTTTTTTTTCAAGTTCTTTAACTTGAAGATTATAAAAATTTTGCAAGCGAATCGTTCTGGAATTATATTGCTTTAAAAAATAAAATAAAATTTTTAAAACACAACAAAAATTTGAGTAGAGTACATTTTATTCGTATCTTACGGAAATTTTAAATTAGAGTATACATTACAAGGGTGGCCTTAACTGCAAATTTTTCAATATTATTGATTCTTTCCGACTCCGGGTAGCGGTCATCGTGAATCTCCAACAGTCGGTTTAATATTCGGCAAATTGCAATAAAATGCCCAACTTCATGTTCTATGTGTGCAGGAAGGTATCCAATCAAGCCGGTTAAATTATAACTATTATCTTTTATAAATATTTTATTTGGTAAATCAATTAAATTTATTTTATCAGGTGCTTTTTTGGAGTAACTGACTACTGGACTATTTATTTTTTAAGCAATTTAATTCCAGAACGATTCCCTTTCAAACATTTTTATAATTTTCAAGATAATTGATTTTTTTTTACAATGGTCATTTTTAAAAATTCGAAAAAAATATTTCTTCAAAAGATCGAAAAATTCTAAAGGATGGTTATTTTAGATATGTATGTTCTTCACAATGGTCATTTGCTAGAAATGAAAAAAAAGAATTTTTTAAGAAGTTAGAGCGATTTTAAAAGATGGTTATCTAAGAAAACTGAGTTTTTTACAATGGTCATCTTTAAAAATTCGAAAAAAATATTTTTTCAAAAGATCGAAAAATTCTAAAGGGTGTTCATTTTAGATATGTGTGTTGTACACAATGGTCATCTGCCAGAATTTTAGAAATTGCATTTTTTAAGAAGTTAGAGTGATTTTAAGGGATGGTTATCTAAGAAAACTGAGTTTTTTACAATGGTCATCTTTAAAAACTCGAAAAAAATATTTATGCAAAAGATCGAAAAATTCAAAAGTACGGTCATTTTAGATATGTATGTTGTTCACAATGGTCATCTGCCAGAATTTTAGAAATTGCATTTTTTAAGAAGTTAGAGTGATTTTAAGGGATGGTTATCTAAGAAAACTGAGTTTTTTACAATGGTCATCTTTAAAAATTCGAAAAAAATATTTTTTCAAAAGATCGAAAAATTCTAAAGGGTGGTCATTTTAGATATGTGTGTTGTACACAATGGTCATTTGCCAGAATTTTAGAAATTGCATTTTTTAAGAAGTTAGAGTGATTTTAAGGGATGGTTATCTAAGAAAACTGAGTTTTTTACAATGGTCATCTTTAAAAACTCGAAAAAAATATTTTTTCAAAAGATCGAAAAATTCTAAAGGGTGGTCATTTTAGATATGTATGTTGTACACAATTGTCATCTGCCAGAATTTTAAAAATTGTATTTTTTAAGAAGTTGGAGCGATTTTAAGGGATGGTTATCTAAGAAAACTGAATTTTTTTACAATGGTCATCTTTAAAAATTCGAAAAAAATATTTTTTCAAAAGATCGAAAAATTCTAAAGAGTGGTCATTTTAGCTAATTTTGTTCTTTTTATAATCTGTTTCTTCAAATTTTTGAAATAAGAAAATTAAGAGAAAATTTTAAACAAAAAATTAATCTCAATTTTTTTTTTCAAAAATCAAAAAAAAAATATTTCTAAGGGTGGTCAAAAAAAGTTAAAGGGTGGTCAATAATCTTTTCCGTGCGACCTATCATAACGATCAATCAAATTTGAAAAAATCGATTTTTTGGGGGCAGCGTTCTTTTAGCCCCCCATTTTTAAAAATCGATTTTTTCGATAACTGTGGGTGGTCAAAAAATTTTAATGGGTGGTCAAAAGTGGTCATTTAATTGGTCATCTTTTACAAAAAAATTAAAAAAATTAGACAAGTTTTGGGGCCAAGTTAACACAGCTCCCTCATGCCACCCATTCTCTCTAAACCCTCTCCAATAAACATTGTCAGTACAGGCCTTATGAGAAAGCTTTTTTTCAAATCAGTGGGACCTACCTAATTACTAAGGTACTCCATGAATCAAAATGCCACTTATACTAACCATAGACTTCCCATAGCATTGTTTTTGTAATTTCTTTTTTAAGCGACGAACCGTACATCCCTTATGACCTATCTAGCTCACAGCCGTAGACACAATGGGTAACCAAGCAAACCGCCAAATAAGTTACCATTGCGAAGATTACCTACATCAACTACCTATTCCTGTTTCTATAGTTTGTGTGCAAGAGCTTACAGAATTAATGCTTTTTTTAAAGCTCTAAGGATCAGAAAAAGTATATTTATTACGTATGCTACGCCATCGCGGTAAGAGCTAATGCGATAGACTTATTCACTACGCTACGCTGCAACCAAACTTATGTAGATGCAAACGTCCTATTTCTCTTGTAATGACAATCTTTGTTGGACAGAGTATAGGACAGAACCTTGAACGCACCGCTGCAACCTGCGTAGCCAAAATCGCTCGTAACATCTCTCATACAGTTTTCCGTTGACCACGCTCAATGAAATTTGTAGTGAAACGTTCGTTCGGGGTGAGTACTGTTTTGAAAACTTTGAAATGTCACACCTAATTTTGTTTTAATTATTAAATAAAAAAAAATCGTTCTCGTTTTAAGCAGAGTACATTATAATCATTTTCTCATATGAGTGATTTTTGCGCAAAAATATATAAAACTGTAACTTTCCCCGCTTTACGGCAAGTTTTGCAATATCATTTTTTCACCAAAAATCCATATCTATAATAAACATCATCCCTCAAAATGTCAAGCTTCTTAACGCACCTCTTAAAAAGATAAAAATCAATAATCTCAAAAAATTAAAATAACACTTACCTGTCCCTAATGCCTTCATATGCACATAATTTTTGATTTTTGCACATCTATGGGACAAAACCTTTCTAACGGTATATCACTCATGCATTTCCGTTAAGTATTAACGGAGAAAAGTGTACCGTAAGTTTTTCCTAAGCGTATTAATATATAGATACGGGTGATCGGTATAAGATGCACCAAACTGCTGGAGCGAGTAGGTTGGGTTAAGACAAGAAAAAAATCGTATTGGAGGGGGGGGTCTATTTTCCCCCGTTTAGGCAGTTTTTAATACCATGTTATACCTTTTTGGAAAGCCATAAATCTCTATCATTAGAACTCAAGTTAAAAATTTAACCAATTTGCATGTGATAATCACCCCTTGCACACGCCCTAATTGTGTAATTACTCAACAAGAACTAGAAAAATAATTTTTATTAGTTGTGCAAGTGCCTCCTTACCCCTCCTTGCGCACGCCCTTGTGTTGCATTACATTTAATCTTCATTTAGGAAGTCTTACCTTGAAAATCAAACAATTAGAACTCAATTTGTAAATTAAGCCGATTTGCATGTCATAAGCACCTCGCTATCACTTCACTTTTGCGTACGCCCTTGATTGTGAATTACTCAGCAAAAAAACTAAGAAAAATAATTTTTACTAGGGGTTCAAATGCCCGTTACCCCTCCTTGCGCACGCCCCTGTGTTGCATTACATTTTAAAATTCTTACCTTGAAAATCCATCAATTAGAACTCAAGTTGTAAATTTAGCCAGTTTGCCGCTATCCTCTTTGCGTACGCCCTCGCCTGTTTAATACTCAACGAAAAAATTAGGAAAACAAATATTTTATTAGGAGTACAAATGCCCCGTTACTCCTCCTTGCGCACACCCTTGTGTTGCATTACATTCCATTCACTTTCACAAACCACCCACCACCTAACCAACCAACCAATTTCAGTACAAACATTTTTTTCTGCTACAAACAATATACCTATTTTCTCTACACAAATATGGTAAAATTTTGTTTGTGCTATGTATGGTTATCAAGATATTGCGTAGACCTTTTTACGCCCCCTTTTCCAAAATGGCGGGCAAATGGGGGGGAAGTTCAACCCCGAAAACTCGGTTTTACACTCACACTGATCCCTCCTACAGATCTATCAAAAAAATTTGTCCTGTACAAAATGCAAGGTTCGGCCAAAATTTTGTAACATTTCAATGGACTAAAACACTATACCGTCTTACAAGCTGTTCATCGTAAACGAAAAGAAAGTAAAAAACAAATTACCGTTGGACAGACGAGGCTTGCTAACCGTTGGTTCTCAACAAAGAAATCAGCTCATTGCGCTGGAAGCTGATTACTCTGGGTTTGACTCATTTCTTGAAAGACACATCAGCGATCAACTTCGGCTTTTCAAATTTTATACCTAATTTGTAAATAAAACCTTTTAAATAAAGTACGGATCATGTTCCATAAAAAATGTGAATAGTGTCTTTCATATTTACTAACATCATTTGAAGTAACAATAGTGGATACAGTAGGACCACATGGACCATCAAATGGCTATAGTTATATTTTTACAATTCAATGTGAACTAAAAACATTCGTTGAAGCATTCCCATTAGTCACAAAAGATGTAATTTCAGTTGCGAAAACCATAGTTGAAAAGTTTATTTAAAAGTACGGTTGTTTCAAGAAATTAAAAACAGACAAAGGTACAGAATTCACTAATGAAGTTTTAGTAAATATCTGTAAACTACTAAAAATATAAAAAAAAACATCAACACCATTTGATCACGAAACTGTAGGCTCAATAGAAAGAAATCATAGAGTACTCAATGACTTTTTAATGACTAAAAAAATCTTCGCTGTAAATATTACAACATGTGGTAGTCAATTTTACAGTTAACGCTAAATTTGTATAATTGAGAGCATTCACATTCACAAATAATTGCAAGTCTTACAGCAAATGCTTTACTTTTTGCACCAAATATGTAGAAATAACTACAAATCTAAGCTGTAGAAACGACAGAGCGTTGTCAAATTTAGTCGTCAAAAGTACAAATTTTAATTTGTTATATCTACATAAAAAATTGTAGATTCTATAGTCAATACAAAATAAAGAATGTAGAAATCACAACATGTTGTGAATCTCACTATTAATTTATTCAGATTCCACAACCACCCAAACAGTCAGTCGACGAGATTTATCTGTTAAATCTACAACATGCTGTAGATTTTAAAGTTTTAAAAAAGTTTCTATAATTGTATTCCCTACAAATAACACAAAATCATAAAAGCTACACCAAATTGTAGTTCTCACATAAGAATGTGTAATTCACAACAAATGCATTTAAATCTACATCCATTAACTGTAGAAACGACAAAAAGTTGTGAATGTGAGGTTGTGAATGTGAGCGGCGAGCGCTATATTGCACCATTTACCGTTTCTCAGTTACGTACCCACAAAAGGACTTTTAATTTTATTCGCTCATCGTATTTATCAAGAATAAGTCGCGATAAAATTATTTTCGAGTGAAAAATAAAATATTTAAAATAGTATAAATGGATATTGAAATAGTGTTAACACTACAAAATGCTGATTCAAGCTTTCAATAATAATTCAGTTTTAAATGAGCCATCTTTGGAAAATAATCTCTCTTTGGATAATTCAATGTTATTAGACACGGATGTCTATGATATTAACAAGTTCACTTTGTGTAAAAGTGTAGCTCCAATTTTAGCGGGTAAGTTTTATTGCATTTAGTTATTACAATATTATTATACAGTCAGTAGGAAATTTCTAAAAATTCAGTGCTGAATAAGCTGCTTCTTCCTTGAAGAAAAGAAGCTGCACCCGCCACTTTTGTGGTCTTTTCTCTGATGAATTTAACATGGGCATGTCATTGGCGGTAGGCACATGCCACTTTCTCGATGAAAATTCAACAATGAAATCACTGGTTCCTTGGAAGTTGCTTTTTCACCAGCTTGGAATATGATGAACAATATGTTGAATATTAAAAAGTGAAATCACTGCATAACTGTAACATGCTGATTATCCTGCTTATTTTCATCGATGAATAATGTGATGAAAATTCAATAGTGAAATCATTAGGTAACTGGGAGTTGCTTATTCACGGACTTAATATTGCCCGAGTGAAGAATATTCCGTAGTGAAATCACCAATTACAAACGAATTGGTTATTCATCACCTTTTTCAAAAGTAGAATGTACTTCCCATATTAAAATAAAAACTGATTTAATTTATGTGGTACCTACCTAATTATTATCTTTTTATTGCATTATTATTAACATTATATAAATTAAAATAATCGCGAATTACAACAAATTATTTTTTATTACAAACTTATTTATTGTGGCTCCTCGAGTAACCTAGGAATAGAAAAAATGTTCAGTTTACAATAATTCATAAATTATGTAACTATAAAGAGTTACTGACCTTGGCATTATTTTCCACATAAATGTAACACCCGCTTCAATAGAAAAAGAACAACTAACTTGAAATGAAAATATAAAACAAAAGAAGATTTCCAAAATGTTCAACAAGCCAACAAATAAAGCACGCGCCAAAAAAGAAATACAGAATAGAAGAAAAAAATTCAAACGATCACGTGATGACGGCATGTTGAATTGAAAGGGTACTTATTTTTCACTACAGAAATCATCACATTTTTCGTACCAGGAAAAAGAAAGGGCAATTTTCAGATTATCGTTACTTTTTCTCGAGAAGAAGGTTACATAAAGCAGACGACGCGATTAAGAATTAAAATTGAGAGAGAATGAGAACTGAATACTTTTCATTTGAAAACATCGACTTTAATTCAGCATCAATTTCATATTTGTGGCCGAAGTAAGCCAAGGAGAGTTTTCAGAACTTTTTTTCTCTCGCAGAGTATACTTTACAAAGCAGACGAGTGGATTTATAGAAAGAACTGATGAACTTAAGCATGACTTTTCGTCAATTGAATCTTCGCTTAATTTTTCCTCTCTAGAAACTTTTAACTCCGTATTGAAATCAGTTGGATTTTTTGAAACAAGTAAAAAAAGGGGTTGTTTGGAAATAGTTTCCAAGTGCAAAGCAGATAATGTGATGAAAATCATGAACTGCTGAAACAATGCATTACTTTTTACTGATGTAACCAGTGCACACTGTTTCGCCTATGAAGTGGTACTTTAATTCAATGATGAATTCAGCTTAATTTTTCATTGAAGACGAAATTTCCTGCTGGGTATATAATATTTCGGCCCCTTATCCCTCTTTGTGCACACCCTTGTGTTACATTGCATTTAATCTTCATTCAAAAACTCTAGCCTCAAAAATCCGACCATTTGAACTCAAGTTATAAACTTAGCGTACTCCCTTGTTTGTGTAATTACATACCTACTTAACAAAAAAAAAAAAAAATTTTTATTAGTGGTGCAAGTGCCCCTTACCTCTCCTCGCACCCTCTTTTTTTTGCATTGAATTGTATCTTCATTTAAAAACTCTAAAGCTCTAACCGTGAAAATCTGACCATTTAAGCTAAAATTATAAATTTAGCCAGTTTGCGTATAATACCCATTAGGGTGTCCGTTATTTCCCAAACTCTTTTTTTTTGGATCGGCCAAGTTATAAATCGAAAGTTTATGCGCTACGAAAAATGTATTGACCAAAACAAATTTTGTCCGATGCCTGTAAAGCCATACATTTCCCATACAAATTTGTATGGAGATTTTGCACTTTTTACGTTTTATTTTTTTGCTCTCGAAATAATGTAGCTATTCTTAATTTTTTTTCTGCTTATTGTTTTTCAACTATTCCTTTTAAAAAACCACATCCAAAAATATATGTAGAAAGAAAAATTTATAATTTATTTCGAATTTTAAAAATTTCACTAATTTGTACTTTTCACCTTTTCACCTTTTATTTTTTTGTCTATGAAACTAAACATGCTTTTCCAATTTTGTTTTTTGATTCTTATAAAATAATGAAGCTTTTAATAAAAAAAAAATTAAAAATTCTGAAAAACAAAATCCTATAATTTATTTTAATTTTTTAAATTATTAAATATTTAAATTTCTTCCCCGTTTCTTGAGTTAATTAATTTTTTTCTTCAACTAAGGCAGCTGTTTCAATTTTTTTAATTGTTTTTTGCATATTAATAGTTCTTTTAAAAAAACACACTCCAAAATGTATGTATGTAAAATTTTTTTTTTAATTTATTTCGATTTTTGAAAAAAATATCAAATTTTTACTTTTTACCTTTTTTGATACTTAACAGTTTTTAATCTTTTTTTTAGTGTTGCTATATCATATGTATTCATATTTTATAGATAATATATATATTGGTAATACTAATAGATGCTTAAAAAAAATACGAGGGCCATAGTTTTTTGTCAGTAATTGTTTTGTAGTCTTGGAATTTTTGGATTTATACTCACTTACCACTTAATTTAAATACTGTTTTTGAGTTTCATCTTTTATTCAGAGGCGGTGCTAGACTAAAATACGGCGTGCAGAAGATTATTTTTGCTGGCCCCTGGTGAAACTAGGGGTGTTTTTGATTTCAAACCACATCATTTTATGCAAAGAAATATGAGGCTTGTTTTATTGGAAAATTTTATAGCCAGCGTAGTAAAGATTCCCTTGTGTAGTGTAACATCATTCAAAAGCAAACATACAAACATTACATCCGGTAAACAGCCACGAAACAACTTTTGTGCTGTCTTTTTTTGCACTTAATTGGTTTGGTTGTTGTTTACGGAGGCAGTTCTTACTTGAATTTTTTTATTAAAAAAAAATATTAGTATTACCAGTAAGTTTTGTATCTATAAAAAATTAATTTTGATTATATATAGCAACACTAAAAAAAGATTAAAAAACGTTAAGTATCAAAAAAGGTAAAAAGCAAAAATTTGATATTTTTTAAAAATCGAAATAAATAAAAAAAAAATTTTACATACATTTTGGAGTGTGTTTTTTAAAAAGAACTATTAATATGCAAAAAAAAAATTGAAACAGCTGCCGTAGTTGAAGAAAAAACTTAATTAACTCAAAAAACGGGGAAGAAATTTAAATATTTAATTATTTAAAAAATTAAAATAAATTATAAGATTTTGTTTTTCAGAATTTTTTATTTTTTTTAATTAAAAGCTTCATTATTTTAAAAGAATCAAAAAACAAAATTGGAAAAGCTTGTTTAGTTTCATAGAAAAAAAATAAAAGGTGAAAAGTACATATTAGTGAAATTTTTAAAATTCGAAATAAATTATAAATTTTTCTTTCTACATATATTTTTGGATGTGGTTTTTTAAAGGAATAGTTGAAAAACAATAATCAGAAAAAAATTAAGAATAGCTACATTATTTCGAGAGAAAAAAAAATAAAACGTAAAAAGTGCAAAATCTCCATACAAATTTGTATGGGAAATGTATGGCTTTACAGGCACGGGTTAATGACATCGGACAAAATTTTTTTTGGTCAATAAATTTTTCGTAGCGCATAAACTTTCGATTTATAACTTGGCCGATCCAAAAAAATGAATTTGGGAAATAACGGACACCCTAATACCCATCCTCCTATCACCTTTGCGTACGCCCTTGATTGTGAATTATTCAGCAAAAAAAAAATAGAAAAATAATTTTAGTTGGGGTACAAATGTCCCCGTACCCCTCCTTGCGCACGCATTTGAATAAAAATGTAATGTTACAATGCACCTACCTGCCTTACCATATTTTCTTACAGCGAAGCATTTATTCCCAGCAAGCGAAATTGCCGCCGATGAAGAATAATTCGCTGCCAAAAAACATGGGTACATTTTTTTACCACCCCACCATTACTTATCCACACCAAAAATTTTTACTGTAAGTATTAAAATAAAAATATTACCTACAAAACATTTTTTTGCACCGATTCTGGAAATCAGACCCCTCCTTGCACACGTTTAGATTATAGTCTTCATTTAAAAATTCTAACCTTGAAACTTTGCGTACCTATGCCCTTTACTGTGTAGTTGTTACTCAACAAAAAGAATAAGAAAAACGTATTAAACGGATTCAAGTGCCCCCTTACCCCTTCTTGTGGACGGCCTTGCCTCTAAATAAGTTCGTTTCCATTCACCATCACCAACCATCCACCGCCAAACCAGCCATTTACAGTCTTACCTTAAAATCCAACAATTAGAACTCAAGGTGTAAATTTAACCGATTTGCATTCAGCACCCCCTATCCTATTAACGTGCACCCTTCATTGTGTACTCAGAAAAAAAAATTAAATATTATTTGTATTAGGGGTGTGATATATATGTAATTGGACTCAAAGGCGGGAAAATAAAACACCTCGTGTCTTTGACTGTTCGTCGAGAAGTGACTTAGTTTATTTTACAACTGTCACATTATGTATTTCATAAAGGGTACTTCATACTGTTTACAAAGTTCATTTTATGATGTATAGTTCATTTTATGAGTTATAGTTAATTTATAAGTTAAGTATATAACAGTCTTCCCCACTAATTAAGGCTTATGTTGGTATGGAACAACTGGACGTCGGACTCTATTTGATCTTCTTACTTCAATGACCTTTTCTGAAGGTTGTTTTAAATAGTTCTCCGACAGATCCGGTAGCTCGGCTGATATGTTGGTACTGGCTGTTGCTTCAGACGAAATCGCTGATAAACCCGTTTCCATATTCGCAGGGTGATTCATGGTCTCGATACCAGTTGTTTCATCATTAGGTGTTTCTGAATTCGTTGACGATATATTTAAATTTCCTGGGTTTTCTGTATTTGTATCTGCGAAATGTTGTCAATCTGTTGGAAGAAATGTTGGAATTAATTCTTAATTATTACCTTCAACATTAGTGCATCTCATTTGATCTATGTGTCAACGGTATGAAATACCATCAACATCAACAATATAATGTAAATAACCATCCCTTTTTACGACTTTACCGAATTTCCATTTGCATTCTTTATTTTGATAATATCTAACTTGAACACGATCTCCCACGCTAAAACTTCTTTTGCAATCGGCTAAGTCCGTTGTATCTTCAGTGTTACGTTCTCGCATTAAATCTAATCGGGTACGAAGATTGAATTTAAGCATCATCTCAGCTGGGCTTTTACCGGTCGTTGAGCTCTGCGTTTTTCTGTACTGCATAAGGAACCTGTGCAGTTTGGTATGCATGTCCCCCGCATCATTTACAGCTGACCGTAAGCCATTCTTCAGCGTCTGAACGAAACGCTCGGCTTGTCCGTTAGTAGAAGGATGTGCCGGTGATGTAGGTTTGTGTCGAATTTTGTTACTTTCTAGGAATGTTTGGAACTCTCTAGATGTAAAATTGGTCCCATTGTCGGAAACAATTGTTTGTGGAATGCCGAATCTTGAAAACAGCTCCCTCAATGCCCGAATAGTATTGAAACTCGTTATCCGATTCATGGCAATAACCTCAAGCCATTTCGTCTTCGCATCTACAACGACGAAGAAATATTTTTCCATGAATGGCCCGGCAAAATCAATGTGCAACCGTTGCCAGGGCTGTGCAGGTACCTCCAAAGGGTGATTTCCCGTTCTTGCTGGTTCCTTTAATACTTTTGCGCAGTCCTTGCAACTTTTTACAAGTTCTTCAATGTCACGGTCGATTCCGGGCCAATAACAGTAGCTTCTTGCCAAAGACTTCATTTTAGTTATACCTACGTGTGCTGAATGTAGTTCGGTCAGGACTCGGGATCGTAGGGAGCATGGAATTATTAATCGAGTGCCACGATAAATGCATTTTTCATTCAACATCAGCTCATTTTCCATACTATTGTATGGTGTACCCTTCAAGCTCGTGCCCGTTTGTAACAAAAGCCAAAGTGAAGCAAGATCCCTATCACGCTTGGTCTCTCTGGCCACTTCCTCATTTGTAAGAGGTAAAACTTCATCCCAAATTTGATGTACTTCATAGCTTTCAACTCCAACTCTAGCTAAGGGATTCCTAGAAAAGAAATCTACGTTAATGTGCTCCTTTGTATTTTTATACTGAATTATGTAATCGAAACCACTTAAAAATTGAGCGTAATGAAGCAACCTCTGAGCTGTCAGTAGTGGCAAACTTTTATTTGGATTGAAAATCGATATAAGAGGCTTATTATCTGTAATCAGCGTGAACTCCCGCTCGTAGCAATGGTTAAAAAATTTGTGTAGTCCCCAAAATATTGCTGTTGCCTCTCTATCTAGCTGGCTATAGTTGGCTTCTGCTTTTGTAAGACTTCTTGACGCGAATGCAATCGGTCTTTCACCTTTATTCGTTCTATGTGACAAAATAGCTGACAACCCAAATGGAGAGGCATCTGTGGCCAAAATAAGAGGCAAATTTGAATCAAAGGGAACCAGTACGTTGTCACTCATAATTTCTTTCTTTATCATATCAAAAGCGGACTGACATTCCGAAGACCAAACATATTTTGTTTCTTTCCTAAGGAGCTGGTACAGGGGATGTAATTTAGTAGAGAGGTCAGGTATAAATTTATGATAATAATTAACCATTCCTAGAAACGAACGTAGTTGATTTATATTTATAGGTGGTTCGATTTTCGCCCGAGATATGTAACACTCCTTTCAAAAAGCTTGCATTTTGACTGATTTAAATGTAGGTTAAATTTTTGTAATTTTTCTAGTAAAATCATGCATCTATGGTAAGCTTCATCTAAAGTTCTACCCATCACAATTAAGTCATCGAAAAAACATGCAGTACCCTCCAGATCATTTACTATGTTTTCATCCATGAACCGCTGCCACAAATTTTGTGCCGTTTTAACACCGAACATAAGTTTCCGTACCCTGTAAAGCCCCTTTATAGTACTAACTGTCTGATACATGGCACTTTCGTCAGACATGTCTAGATGAAGGTAAGCCTGATAGATATCGAAGACGCAGAAATATTCACCGTATTTAAGCTTTTGATATAGCTCATCTACATTAGGAATCGGATGTCCATCATTTACAACACAGTTGTTCAGTGTCACCTTGTAGTCGGCACACAAACGAACTGACTTATCTGCTTTAATTACGGGTACAATTGGAGTTCCCCAATCCGAATGAGCGACCCTCTCGAAAACTCCAATTAGTTCTAATCTTTCTATCTCATTCTCAACCAATGATCGAATAGCGTATGGAATAGGCCTGGGTTTCATATAAATTGGTGTAGCACCTTCTCTAAGTTTAATTACGCCTTTTATGTTTGGAATACTGCCTAGACACGGTTCAAATACCTCCGCAAATTTTTCGAAAATATGTTGCTTGAGGCGCTCTATATCTGCATCAGTATAAATCTGTACTGAATTAACTTCTAATAATTTTAACGCATGCATCCACTCGCGTCCCATTAACGAATCAAACCTACCTTCGACTATATATATATCGCATAGACCAACTTTATTTTTATATTCGACCTGAACTTTAGATTTACCAACAGCGGGAACAATTTCGTTGCTATATGTTTTAAGCATAACATTGGTAGGGGTTATATGTGCATTAGGCCAATAATTCAAAAACGTGCTCCGGTTCATTACAGAAATCGCTGCCCCCGTGTCAAACTCCACATCCATAGCTTTTCCATTTATTTTTAATGAAATAAAGTACTTACCCCTACCAAATGCGACAGCTGATTTTTGGTGTAGCCTCACCGCATGCACTTCTTTCTGCTCCTCCACCAGACGTAGCACATTTATTTCGTGCATATCATCGTGCGTGTTGTCTTCTCACTCATCTTCATCATTGAAATCAACGTCGAGAGTATTTGCCGCTCTTTGAGAATTTTTCGCTTTGATGCAAACCGAAGCCATGTGGCCCCTCCTTCGACAAAACGTGCAATGTAGATTCCTAACTTGACACTTGTTTGCCACATGGCCATGCTTTCCGCACCTGTAACATATAGTTTTAGAGTTTGTATTAATATTTTCTCGCGATGAGTCAAAATTTGGAATGAATGATTTCCTGTTTGACGTGATCGATTTAATCTGAACTTGGTGTAAATTTTGCATAGCACGGCTTTCAGATTTCGATGCCTCCATTGCCACCGCGTTCTGAATAGTCTTCTCGAGTGTAATATCGGCCGACTCTTGTAGTAATTTTTCCTTTATGTCCGAATCTCTCAGTCCCCGAATAAATTGTGATCTCAGATGTGTATCCAGCTTTGACTTCTTACAAGAAGAACATGAAAAATTGCAATGGATACTCAATTTCTTCAACTCTGCCAGGTAATTTGCGATAGATTCTCCTTCATGCTGAAGTCTTAACAAAAACTTGTGCTGCTCCGTTACCTCATTGGGCCTTGGGCCTTGGGCTGAGATGATCTTTCAGCGTTTTAATTAATTCTGTGTATGTTTTTGTTCCAGGGTCATTTGGTGCTGTTAAGTTGGATAATAGCTGGTAGTACTTTGCTCCAATACAATTAATTAATACTTGCCTTTTTTTTTATATTATCGGTGATGTTTTTCAGATCGAAGTAATTTTCTAACCGCTTGATATAATTTGGAAATGGTTCCTCGTTTTCATTATAATGTTCAAAGTGCGAATTCGGAGCGTTCGAAGATGATTGTAGATTTTGTAAAGCCATGGTTAAGGCTTGTAATATTTCTTCAGCAGGCTGGGCCATTTTAAGATTTTCCTTAATCTTGAAATCCTTGTCGCCACTGATATATATGTAATTGGACTCAAAGGCGGGAAAATAAAACACCTCGTGTCTTTGACTGTTCGTCGAGAAGTGACTTAGTTTATTTTACAACTGTCACATTATGTATTTCATAAAGGGTACTTCATACTGTTTACAAAGTTCATTTTATGATGTATAGTTCATTTTATGAGTTATAGTTAATTTATAAGTTAAGTATATAACAGGGTGAAAATGCCCCCTTACCCCTCCTTGTGCACGCCCTTGCAAGTTCGTTTCCATTCACCATCTCCAACCACCCACGCCAAAGCAAACCATTTTAGTAGATACGAACACTTTCTACACACATAGGTCCACCGGGACCTGTTTCTGTTTTTTTTTTTTATAAATGAACAACACAAAAATATCATCACGATTCTTCGACGATATCTGCTCCCCGCATACCAACCATAATCCTCAACAAAAAAAAGTTTACCTTAAAAAAAATGAAAAATTATTACCTAAAAAAATTTGTTTTTTATGAGCCGATTCTGGGATTCAGCTCAATGATAAAATTATTTATGAGCCGATTCTGGGAAATCAGCCCAACGGTTGCGTTCATTATACTTGCTTTGCTTGCCTTTTGTACCGAAATGTGCAATCGGCACCAAGGCAAAGCATTAAGCAAACCTACAACCAAAAATAAAAATAACGACTCGACTGGAACCAGTCAAATCTACCTCAAAAGGCATTTTTCCAGTTTTTATGTTTACTGTTTAAATTTCTTATTGAACAGATATATTTACAATTGGCTCTTAATTCTATGTTACATATAATATTACATTGTGGTGTTTTTCTTGTGTTGGCACATAAGGGGCCTAACTTAATACATTGTTTTTTTTTTTTTTTATTAAAATTATTTAAAAAAAATTGTCATTTTGTTGGGTTAAAATATACATAAAGATGATTATTCTTCTCGGGTTGTTCAAATCCGGTTGTCTTTGTGATGTAATGTTGGGTAGGGGTGTCTTCTAGCCACGGTGGTAGGTTGACGTCGCGTCCTCGTAAAATTGGATTGCCTCGTAGTCGTTGATAGAAATGATTCTTTCATCCAGTATTGCTGTTACATCTACGTATCTAGGCTCGAGATGTCTCTCTTCGCTAATAATAGTCCTCACCAAAGGGTTTGGATGGTTGCACAGGTTGCTCGTCAGTTTTTTTGCAGCGATTGTCATGAATTTATCCAGAGGAGTGATTCCTGATTCCTCGTAGAGCCTTTGGTTGCGAAAATGCCTCTGTCGTTGTCGGTCAAACTGGAGTCCTGTGCAGATCCGCAGAATTTTCCTCTCAAACACGCCAAGCTTTTCCAATTTGGTTTTGGAAATGGTAAACCAGACTGGAAAACAGTATGTGATGATGGGCCTGATAAGTTGCTTGTAGAGAAGCATATTTGTCTTTTGACTTAGTCCATTCCGTTTCCGCATTAGTGGGTGGATGAGATGGAAAGCGTAGTTTCCCCTTTTGAGAACGGCCGTTGCATGTGGGTTGAAACGTAGTCTCTCGTCAAAATTGATACCCAGGTATTTTATTTTTGGCTTCGCTGTCAGTTGCGTACCGTTGGGCAGACTGAGGGTGATGCTACGGCAGCTTGCAGCAGAGCGCGTGTTTCGACGTCCTACGGGTCTTCTAGAACAAGCCAATTCAGATTTGGCTGAGTTGATTTCGATACCTCATCTTTCGTAATATTTCCAAAGACGTCTCACGTGCTCCTCTACTCTTGGGGCTGCAATTTATCGGGGATAATGATTTCGCGTATGTTAATGAGTCATCAGCATAGAGCAAATTCATTGCATTGTTGGGTTGGGGTTGGTCGGACGTGTATATGTTGTAGAGATACGGTCCTAGCTTTGATCCTTGAGCAACTCCCGCTCTGATGGATTTGGTTGTCGAATGGCGGTTTTCAATCTGGACGAAAAAGGACCTGGAATTAAGAAAACTGAAAATAATTTTATTTAGTGAAGCTGAAAAAATTAAAAAAGGTTAATTTGTATATTAGTCCCTGTATCCAAATGCTGTCAAATGCTTTTTCTATATCGAGAAAACATCCGACAGCAACCTGGTGGTTATTGAGAGTTTTGGCAATGTCGTTTTGAAACCTAAGTCCCCTTTCACACAGGGCAACTGAGTTGCCGGCAACAATTAGTTCATAGGCGAGAAGGGCAGGAAGAAAGAGGGGGAAATGAAATCTCCCCGGTCAACAAATTCAGGAGATTTTTTTGACGTTTCTCTTTACGCTACGTTTGTGTGCGTTCAACCAAAGTAGTTTAAAAGGAAAATAAAGATAATCTCCGGGTTTTTGTTGCTTGCGTGTGAAAGGTACAAGAGATTCTTATGGAGATTTAAAGAAAACGTCAAAAAAATCACCAGCAACTAGTATCTTCGTGTGAAAGGGGACTAAGGAGCGGATAAAGCGTTAAGTGGTTCTCTCGAAATCCGAACTGCATATTAGGGATAATGTTGTTAGCGTTGCAAAACGTTTTAATCCTCCTAAAAATAAGTCCTTCCAGGATTTTGCTGCTGTTGCTTAGCAGGGATATGGGGCGATATCCAGAAACCGTGCTTCTATCAGATTTTTTTAGCAGAGGAACAATCTTAGCTGTCTTCCATCTCTTCGGGAAATAGCAATTGTTGACACAATTGTTCAGCAGGATCGCAAGGAATAACTTGGGGAAACTTTCTTAAGATGAAATTAGAAATCAAGTCTGGTCCGGATGATTTTTTTGGTCGTCCTCTGTGGATTAGCTCAGCTACTTCTACGGGGTTTGTGAAACTTCCAGCCGGCTCAGGATCACTGGCAAGGTTATCATTGTTGAAGATGGTAATTTCAGTGTCTGTTTGCTGCAGCCGTTGTAATTTTAATTCGACTTCCTCGAGGAATACAGGGTCGCTGGGTGGATTTGGCACGAAATTTCCTTTGAAATATTCCGCAAATTTTATCCTTTATCCTGAGCAGTCATGACTTCCCCTTGCCTGATGCTGATTTTTTCTGGTATTTGTTGTCTTTTCCCTATAATCCTGTTGATTTCCTTGAATGCATCGGGTCCGGGTTTGATATTTTGCAGCCGTTTTTGGAATTGGTTGTTGTTGAAATGCTGAAGAGCATTCCTTAACATAACGTGTGTGCACTCTAATTCGCTCTTCACGATTTGGTAGTTGTTGTTAGCCGTATTTAATTCCCTTTGATAAATCCTTTGCAGTCGCTTTCTAAGTCGCTGTCGATGTTGATACAATTTGAGTATTCCTTCTGGTAGATGCTGGTATCTATCCCTCGAAGTCATTGGTCTCTTTTGTTCTTCTAGGGCGTTGGTTATGGTAACCTCCATTCCTTCTATGGTTTCCATTGGCATCTGGCATCACTATTGTCTCTTCAATTTTTCTTTGCAACCGTTCGATATCCAGGTGCTTATAGTTAATATAAAGCTCGCTCACCTCTGGATGTATTGTGGTAAATGGCTGGTGCAGTTTGATATTCAGTTCCACTGGCTCGTGGTCTCCATCTCCTGTTAGGCTCTGACACGTATAGTTCTGCAATTCTGGAACGATGTTGATGAAGTTGGATGATACCAGGAAAAAGTCTAGCCAGGATGGCGTTCTTGGGAAAGTTGGTTTGGGTTGCGAGACCACTGTAAATGAGTGGTGCTCGAACTCTTCATCCAACCAGTTCACAATAAAGTTTCCAGCGTCAGATGATGTTGTGTCATACCATCGTGGGTGCCTCGCATTAAAATCGCCCCAATGAGTCCATAGGTGTGTTGAGTCGTTATGTTGCTGAAAATGGAAAGGTCGTGATTAATATCAGTTTGTCGGGCACTGCATTTGTTGTATATGCTAAAAATTATTACTGCGGCGTCACTTTCAACTTCTATGACGACAGCTGTGGCTTCGAACGACCGTAGAGTTGGCATCAGACTGGAGCGGCTTTAATGTTCTTCTTAACGAAGAGCGCTGTGCCTCTATTGCCTTGACCCTTGTCTGTTCGGAAGGTGTTGTATCCTTTAAAGTCTATGTTGTTTCGCTTAGTGACGTTGGTTTCGCTGATTAGGGCTATATCCGGTGAGTGTTTCTTCAGAAATAGGTGAAATGACGTCCTCTTCAAAACGCTGTATAATGAATTAACATTGTACGCGATTATCTTAAGCCGATTGATGCGCATTATGCGCTGCATAACTCAAAGATAAAGGTGGCCAAGGCCACGGACTTCTGATCTCTGCTTAGGGAAGAGTAATTAGGGGGAACTGCGGAGCGAGCTTTCTTCATTGCTGATGCCAGATCAGTCCCGAAGTGTTCTTTCATTTCCTGATCCAGATTCAGCTTACTGATGATTGGTGGTTGATTTGTCCTTTGTTTCCTTGATGGAAGTACTGCTGTTGGCTGCTGAGGTTTTGGGCCCGGCTTCTGATGTTGTTGAGACTGTGGCTTAGCAGGATTACCCGTCTTGGCTATGGCTGCATAGCTCACCGCAGGGCGAGTCAAATTGCAGACTGATTTTGCCTTGAATTCTTGTTGAGCTTTCTTCTGAAGTTCTCCTTTTTTCTTCTCTTCTTTTTTCGCCAGCAGTACCTTACACCCAAGGTAATTTGCCGAGTGACCAAACTCTTTACAGTTTGCACAGTAGATACCTTGATCCTTGTCTTTCCGCTTGCATTCGCCTGCGTTGTGGTCTTCATTACACTTCACGCACACGTACTTCATGCCACAATTGATTGCCACATGACCAAACCTTTGGCAGTTCTTGCACTGAACTATGTCCGTCCTTTCCCAGTGAACCTTTTGGTTAAGGATCAGCTTTTTTGTGTAGATGTCCACGTCCACCAAATCACATGATTTGCTGACTTCTACCACAAAATAATTGTAGCTTTTGTTCTTCGCTTTCCTTGATCTGAAGAGTGTCACGTTAATGGCTGGTACTCCTTCAATTTGGAGTTCGTCCTTGACTCCTATGGCGGAATATATACAGTGAACTAACCCATTTGGTTAGCCTAGTTCTCATAGCTAGGGGTGGGCTCCTCAATATTAACGCCAAAGCTTTCAAAAAAGATACAGTCGGTATTTGCACAATTTGCAATCTAGATGAAGTGGAAAATACGTACCATTTTATTAGCAGATGCCCAGTTTTCAAGAACTCTAGACTTATATGTTTCGGTAAAAGTGTGCTTTCTCCTGAAGAGCTCTATGAGATTTTAAACGGCAAAAACTTTCAATCTCTTTTCAGTTTTTTAAATTATTGCTTAAAGTATAGAGATCTCCCCCAGTTTAGACAGGCGAGTAGAACTAGTAGCCTTTATGTGTGTTAGTGTATCGTTACACAAGAGAGCCGACTAGTAGCTTTAATAGCATAATATTTTTGCCTGCGAGTTGGTTGCTAGTTAGCCTGCTAGTGATTTGACATTTGTATATTGTTTTCCCCTTTACACTTGTGCAATTGTTTGTTTTGTTTCAATCGTAGAAATGTTTTTCGTAGAAATTCATAACATTCAAAAGAATTTATCCACATTGTTTTCCTTCTTTTTATTTTTGTATTTTCTAAGTTTTTTTTTGGAATATCTTCCCGTTTGAAGTTTTATTAATAAATATCATACTAGTTGATCGAACCGCGCAATGAACTACAAGTTACACATACATTTACACAACTAACACTACGATACAAATCCTACTAGTTCTACTCGCTTGTCTAAACTGGGGGTCTATTGTTAAATGAATTTTGTTAATAGGAAATATTTATACAAACTAATGATAATTAGGAATAAATATAAAAAAAAAAAAACGATGTAGCTACTATTTCAATAATTTTATAATATCATTTATATTAGTATATATTTCGTCAACCTGACAGACAACAATAAATGCTATGTCAATAATATTGTAATATCTATATTACATTATTAAGATTTTGTGAAAAAATTTGTACTGATTTATACACAATGAAATATTAATAAAATCTACGTCTATAAAGCTAGCACATACACATTAGCATAATCAATTTAAACCATAACTAGAATTTTGTGCTCTTTTTGTGCTATTTTTGTGTGGAAGTCAATATTTTTGTGCTAGCATAGTTTTCGTTTTATGCAAGTCTATGCTACCTTAATATTAAGCTAGCAAAACTTCTAAACCGCTTAACATAATCAATTAAAATAAAAACTAGAATTTTGTGCTATTTTTGTGCTTTTATTCTATGCAAGTCTCGATTTTTGTGCTAGCATAGTTTTTGATTTATGCATAATTATGCTTCCCATATAAAGCTAGCAAAACTTCTAAACCGCCCAGCATAATCAGTTGAAATAAAAACTAGAATTATGTGCTATTTTTGTGCTTTTATTCTGTGCAAGTCTCGATTTTTGTGCTAGCATAGTTTTTGATTTATGCATAATTATGCATTTGTATGCTACCATATAAAGCTAGCAAAACTTCTAAACCGCTCAGCACAATCAATTGAAATAAAAACTAGAATTATGTGCTATTTTTGTGCTTTTATTCTGTGCAAGTCTCGATTTTTGTGCTAGCATAGTTTTTGATTTATGCATAAATATGCTTCCCATACAAAGCTAGCAAAACTTCTAAACCGCCCAGCATAATCAATTGAAATAAAAACTAGAATTATGTGCTATTTTTGTGCTTTTATTCTGTGCAAGTCTCGATTTTTGTGCTAGCATAGTTTTTGATTTATGCATAATTATGCATTTGTATGCTACCATATAAAGCTAGCAAAACTTCTAAACCGCTCAGCATAATCAATTGAAATAAAAACTAGAATGATGTGCTATTTTTGTGCTTTTATTCTGTGCAAGTCTCGATTTTTGTGCTAGCATAGTTTTTGATTTATGCATAATTATGCTTCCCATATAAAGCTAGCAAAACTTCTAAGCCGCCCAGCATAATCAATTGAAATAAAAACTAGAATTATGTGCTATTTTTGTGCTTTTATTCTGTGCAAGTCTCGATTTTTGTGCTAGCATAGTTTTTGATTTATGCATAATTATGCATATGTATGCTACACACAACAAAAAATATTCTCGTTGTTCACCCCCTTCTATGCAATTCAATGTGTTGGTTGATGTTGGCGCAATCACACTCACCCACACAAACTCACATTATTCTTTTTGCTTTTTTTGACTACTATATGTTGCATGCAACTCATAATAACATTCCTTGATTCTCCTCTCTCTTGAGTCTTGACTATTTCATATAAATAGATCTTCGAAAAAAAACCATCTTATTGCGATTGGATAAACTGAGATTTCGAACTATTTGAAAATAACGACTTTTTATTGCAAAAAAAAACTTTATAAAACGTGTTATTTTTTAATAAAAATTTTCTTTTTGTGCTTGTTTTTTTTATTGAATTAAATTATAAGAATAAATACATATGGCATTTTGAAAAAGTTGTATGCTATTTATTTCATATTTAGTTAGGTACCTACTTAAAGACACTATTAAAAATAGAAAATTTACTTTTTTTCAAAAGCATATAATTCAAAAATGGGGACGAAATTCAAAAATCAGTTTCAAATTAATAGAAGCCCTGTTTACTGCCTCTAAAAATATACATTCCTATATGTATATAATATATTTTATGACAACATCCGTCCTGTTTTAAGGAAATCGGGAAGCCATTTGTCAGTTTAACGTAATTTTTCGAAACATATCATCGCAGTTTTGAAATATAACGACCAAAATGGAAAAAAAAGCTCGAACGTTTGGAAGCCAAAAATGTCAGTCTTTCATACACAATTTAAATTTTGGCAATACTTGGTCCTAGGGCTAAGATTTTTAGAAAGCCGTTTTGCCAATTTTCCATTTTTATCGAAAATATGACTGGAAGCCTCTTAAGCAAATTAAAAAAAGGTCTTCGTAAATACCTACCTATAGGTAAATAGCATGATTTTAAATGAATCAAGGAAAATTGATTTAGAATACCTACTAATGTAACAGCATCAATCTCAACTTGTAATTAAAAAAAAAAATAATAACCAAATAAACTGGGGGGTCATACCGTAATTTCAAAACGATAAACATGAGGTAGTGCACGGTTTGGTTGTAAATAAAAAAAAATCGACAACTTTTAAATTTGATGGTGGCGCGGTGGAATAGTTACTTGTTTCTTAACCGAGAGGTTCGGTGTTCGTTCCCTGCTGGCTTTAACGATAGCGTTTTGATGATTATCGACTTACTAAATCCAATATTTGATCGTCAAAACGTGATCGTCTAGACGATGGTCATTTTTTGTGTTACGTGAAGCAGGACTTTCAATTGATTATGCTGGGCGATTCAAAAGTTTTGCTAGCTTTATATGGTAGCATACATTTGCATAAATCAAAAACTATGCTAGCACAAAAATCGAGATTTGCACAGAATAAAAGCACAAAATTCTAGTTTTTATTTCAATTGATTATGCTTAGCGGTTTAGAAGTTTCGCTAGCTTTATATGGCAGCATAAATATCCATAATTATGCATAAATCAAAAACTATGCTAGCACAAAAATCGAGACTTGCACAGAATAAAAGCACAAAAATAGCACATAATTCTAGTTTTTATTTCAATTTATTATGCTGGGCGGTTTAGAAGTTTTGCTAGCTTTATATGGGAAGCATAATTATGCATAAATCAAAAACTATGCTAGCACAAAAATCGAGACTTGCACAGAATAAAAGCACAAAAATAGCACATAATTCTGGTTTTTATTTCAATTGATTATGCTGAGCGGTTTAGAAGTTTTGCTAGCTTTATATGGTAGCATACAAATGCATAATTATGTATAAATCAAAAACTATGCTAGCACAAAAATCGAGACTTGCACAGAATAAAAGCATAAAAATAGCACATAATTCTAGTTTTTATTTCAACTGATTATGCTGGGCGGTTTAGAAGTTTTGCTAGCTTTATATGGGAAGCATAATTATGCATAAATCAAAAACTATGCTAGCACAAAAATCGAGACTTGCACAGAATAAAAGCACAAAAATAGCACATAATTCTGGTTTTTATTTCAATTGATTATGCTGAGCGGTTTAGAAGTTTTGCTAGCTTTATATGGTAGCATACAAATGCATAATTATGTATAAATCAAAAACTATGCTAGCGCAAAAATCGAGACTTGCACAGAATAAAAGCACAAAAATAGCACATAATTCTAGTTTTTATTTCAACTGATTATGCTGGGCGGTTTAGAAGTTTTGCTAGCTTTATATGGGAAGCATAATTATGCATAAATCAAAAACTATGCTAGCACAAAAATCGAGACTTGCACAGAATAAAAGCACAAAAATAGCACATAATTCTAGTTTTTATTTCAATTGATTGTGCTGAGCGGTTTAGAAGTTTTGCTAGCTTTATCTGGTAGCATACAAATGCATAATTATACATAAATCAAAAACTATGCTAGCACAAAAATCGAGACTTGCACAGAATAAAAGCACAAAAATAGCACAAAATTCTAGTTTTTATTTTAATTGATTATGTTAAGCGGTTTAGAAGTTTTGCTAGCTTAATATTAAGGTAGCATAGACCTGCATAAAACGAAAACTATGCTAGCACAAAAATATTGACTTCCACACAAAAATAGCACAAAAAGAGCACAAAATTCTAGTTATAGTTTAAATTGATTATGCTAATGTGTATGTGCTAGCTTTATAGACGTATAAAATCTATATCTATCTATCTATCTATCTACAGTGAACTCCTTTTAGAAGAAGAAGAACCTTCCTGTCCTCACGGATGGTGAATGTATGGTTCTCAATCTTCTTAGTTTTGAGGTAGTCCTTTATTGTGCTGAAATCGTTCTTGTTTGCCGTGTTGATGATTGTTTTTGTAGTGTTTAAATTCTTCAGCGTGATGTCAATCTTCATTAATTTGGCGAACCTGCTTACTTCCGCGATTTTTCCAGCGAAAACAATTATTGGTGGCATTCCTGACTTGGTCGTGTTGGTTGTTGTCACTTTTGTTGCTGTTTTTGGTGGCTTTATGGTTGGTTGTTGGTTGTCAATTATTGCTGATGGTGATAGCGTTGGGAGCTGGCTGGTTGAAGCTAAGCTGTCGCTGTTTTCCTTAAGTTTTTTGCTGGCTTTCTTTTTAGTCTTCTTTTGTCGCTTGGCCTCAGGATATGTTTTTCTTCTGAGCTCTCACTCTCAGTTGTTAAGTTCGATTCGTCACCGGTGAGTTTTATGATATCTTCGTCCATCTTCGAATTATCATTGTTGTCTTCCGGTTCAGCGCCGATCCTGGTTGTGGCTTCTTGGAGAAGACCACCAATTTTTCGCACGTACTCAGGACCCGGGTCCTTTTTCATGCAAAGTAGTAAAACCTCGATCGCAGCTAAGGCAGTATCAATGGTGAAGGGTTCAGCCATGATTTTACCTGCACTTGTTTTCGAGTTTCACTAATCCTTATTATTTGAATACACTGATTTATTTTATTAACAGATTAACGCGCACACACTATTTTAATAAAAACTTCTGGGTACACATTAAAACTGGATTATGCTAATTGATTTTGGGAAGTCACTTTTTTACTACCACCGATTAATAAAACTTAGGTATACCTTCGGCTTTTTTGTTCTTAGGGGTTTGTAATAATCTTCCGCTTACACGTCCGTGCACGTCGAGTTACTGAAGAAATATGAGGCATTTTTACATAGCAAAATAACTCTTCCTTATAGATAATTGAACTTGAAGTAAATGTGAATTGAAAATATATAAAACAGAATTTTGCAAGGAAAATACCTACATGCTTGATCTTAGAAAACTTCCATATGATTTTTTTTGTGGTAAGTTTTTAATTTGTTTATTATTCTGTATTTAACAAATATTTTCTTTTCTGCTGTATCATATAGCATACCAGATGAGTGAAATTTGTATTATATCTATTTTTTAAAAGGGTTTTTTTTTGTTTGTTTGTGAGTTACGAAGGCCCTATTTAATGTACCGGCCTCAAAAACGACTCACTTTTAGAACTTCTACACTGTCTCAGCACCAAAACTCTATAACAAATTGCCACACTATATTAGAACTATAAACGAACGGGTCCGCTTTTTAAATAATGTCAAAAAATGGATTTTAACAAAAGATAGCTCAGAAGTCAAAAACTTATTTACTAACATTATTTAAACAATCTCAAGTCTCTTAAATATTGGATATGTTAAAGTGAAATATATTCCTTCTCTCTTCATTACTTTATCCACTCATTTCATACACCCATTATTTATTTTCATATTTGTATCTGTAATTTTTATCATTATTGTTTTTCATTTTATTGTTATATTTATATTCTTTAATTCATTATTCTGTTTGCATAGTAAAAAATTTGTTAAAAATAGTGCTCACTACACACTACTTTATGAATGTGTAGTATAACTAAAAGGTCATTCGCCCCTAGTCTTACATGGCTACAGAATGACTTTGCTTCTCTTTTTTATAATGCATTTTAGAGTTTTTCATTGTTTGTATTGTAATGTTATAAAAAAGAAAAGGATTAAATAAAAAAAAAAAAAAAGTTTAGTGGAAACATACAGCCAAACTGACAAACAAAAAAGTTACTCTTTTATATAATAGTATAGATATGTTGCGAGTATGAAATATTGTATTTAAATTATCATTATAGTTCTTATGATGTGGATCTGTCCAAAATAGTTAACAGCTACGTTATTTTACATATAAGTCTACCTATCCATCTTAACACATTAACTGACGGTACAAGAGTTTTTAGAAATAAGTTCATTTGGTTTTTTTCTTATAAATAAATATTTAAGTTTAGAATTTACATACATATGTTATCATTATTATTTATTTTCATGAAATAAAGCAAATAAAATGAGTTTAAAAATATTTCACTTATTTTTATTTTGGAAAATGGAATACCCTGTAGATTTTACTGCAAGAGGAGTCAAAATAAATGAAAACCAATCAAAATGTAGATTTAACAAAATAAAGGTATTTTTGAGGTTGTGAAACTTACATCGAAAATTTGTAGTTTCTTCACATGAGTTGGTTATTTCACATATTTTGCTGTGAATCCAACAACGAAGTGAGATCGATTTTACAAAATTAAGGTATTTTTGATCGCAAACTGTTGTGAAACTTACATCGAAAATTCGTAGTTTCTACACATGAGTTGGTATATTTCACATATTTAGCTGTGCATTTAACAACAAATGGTGTACTTTTTTCATTTTTTCTAGTTGCGAAGCCTACAGCCGGACTTGTAATTTTCACAAATCATTTTTCAATTCTACAACCATGGTATTGTAAAATTGAAAGCAGTGGTTGTCGGGTAATTTGTGACAATTAATGCAGTAGAGTTCACAGTGGTTTTCAACGTTTTTGCAACAAATTTCTTTGGGTGTGAACGGAAAAGACGACTGGGAAAAACTTTTACCTTATTACACCTACACTTACAACACAACAGCACACAGTACTACACATTACTCACCATTTGAATTACCAACAGGGGTATTTTCGCCCGGAGACTCCGGGAATTTGATCGAATCTCCGAAGTCCGGGCCTACACAAAGTTTCTCCGGGCCTTCCATTTCATTTTTTTATCCGTGAACGCATGCCTTAATCTAATTCATTTTAACAAATAATTCGTTTTTGCCGCAGTTGCTGTTTTCTTACGCAATTGCTCAATTCATTCAAATTAAATTTATAAAAGATTTTCTGAAAGTTTATAAACGAAAAATATTGACCGTTTGGAAAAATCTTATAAGTTCGATAAAAATCCAAAAGAGATCTCATATAAGACGATATAAATAAAGTACAAGAAGTTCTTAATTTGATAAATGTAGATTTATGTTATCAATAAAATCCTACCAAATTTGCGATAGTTTCAAAGCATATCTGTAAATAAAGCTTGGGCTTTGATTTTTAAAAAGCTCAGAAAAATCTCAAATTTCTGAAATTGTTTAAAAAAGTACTAAGCATTCCCGTTAGTAATGCATTTATTGAAAGAATTTTTACTATAATAGAATCGGTTTGGAGAGCAGAAGCAGATAGAAACATGCTTAAAGTTGACTAAGTTGATGCTGGACTCTATATACGAATCAATTTCGACATGGAATGTCAACCCCCTGCTCCAAAAATAAATGCTTTTATAAGCAAAATTCCATCGAAAGAAATTTTACCATTGCCAAAATATGCGCAACCCTAATATGTATATATTTATGCCCAGTTTTGAACAAATTTGAAGTACTGGACAAAAATCTTAAAATGTATCTATTTATGAAAATTAATCTTTTGGGGCATTCCATGAAAAACGGTAACTTTTGTGTAAAACTTAGTGTGGGAACCAAAAGTAAATGTGACTCATATAAAGTACTATCCCTGACCTTACTTGTATAAGTAGTTACATCTCCAAAAACTCTTGACTCATAGGCTAAATTGACCAGAACTTTATGATGCAAACAGTCCTATGGCAAACTATTAAATTAGCCTCATAATTGTTCAAAGATAAACTGGGTTTTTGCATCTTTCCATCAATATTTTTTGCACTGATATCTTCTTCTGTTTTCCCTTTTATCATTCCAAAACTTTTTTTTTGCTAGTAAGTTAAATTAAGATCTAAATTTATCGTTTCATAAATCCACATATCATAATGTCAGGCACGTGACAGTTCAACTGTCTTAATATGTTTATTACTAAATTGATGTTAGTTGTTCATTGAAACTATGCTGTGTAAACAGCACACGCAGTCAACTATTAAATATGTAATTTTCATTAAATGAATTGCATTAATAACAGGTAAAATACAATGCTTAACAGTTTGTCGGGCACGTGACGACCTCTAAAAAAAAACAAAAAGCTGTTGATTCCGTATAGTTTTGTTTTAAAATCGTCTAAACCAAGTACAAGTGCGGAAAAAATGAAAAAAATATCGCGGAAAAAAAATGCAAGACCCTGGGTATTAAAAAAAGGAAAATGAAAGATCGAAATTGATAATACGGAAAAGGAGACAAAGTTCGGTAATAAGGGAGCATCAAAAGTTGAAAATTAAGAAATGGGAAGAGAAAACAGAAGAAAGACTGAGGATAAGTGTTCGAAAACTGCCTAGAAAATTCATAGAAAAGGAGAAAAAGATGGTACTGTGGGCAATATAAAACGCCTTGAGAGGCAAAAAACTATATCTTAAAGCAAAGTGTTGCTATTCAAAGTGCGGAAGATTTTGAGGTCTTGATGCCAAATTGGTACCGTCTTCAAAAGTTATTTACATCTCAAAAACCGAAATCAATGCTCAAATTGTAGCGAAAATGCTATGCGAGAAAGTCGGTCCTATTTTAACCATTTCGCGATTTCATATACTGAAATGTTATGGAAATATATAATACATGCTAAAATACACGATTTACCCAAAAAAGGCAAAATTTTTTAACAGGTTTCTTCGATTTTTAACTTTTAATTTCGTACATGTCGGGCACGTGACAAAACTGTCGGGCACGTGACGGAACCTTTTATGCAAAAATTCAGAAAAAACGATTCTGATTTTTTCTTTCTTTTTTGTATTTAAGAAATCCTAAGTCAATTATTATTTTGTGGAATATGCTATTTTCTCATGATTATTCAAAACTTAGCTAAAATAACCCAAGAACGAATGCAGTTCTAAACTTTGGTTGTTTTACTGTCAGGCACGTGACAAATGAATCATTTTAAGTTTAATAGATTTTTGAACAATTATAAACTCTTCGTCACATTAAAGCAATGACTTCCAATTATATAAAGACGTAAAGCTTTAAGTCAAATTGTTTTGCTATGTTCGTAAATAGTATTCTATATAATAAAAACTTCGTGCAAAAGTCGGGTACGTTACGATGGAATTCCGCTTTTTCTTATCTTGAAATGATGTGTGGACCCGGACATTTTTTTGAAATATGTACAAACAAAATAATGTTTTTTTTTATGTTGTGATATATTATCGAAGAAGGTATTAATACATAGGTTTCGAAACAAAACCTCCGGGCCTGGGCCTTTCCAGAGTTGGCAGCCCTGAGAACAAAACAGAAATCATATATGCACAAATCAATCTTATGTTAATAAATCAAACTTTAAAGTAGGAGACTATGTTTACTTAAGAATAGGAAATAAGATAAGGTTAGAAAAACCATTTAAAGGTCCTTATAAAGTAATTGAACAAAATGGACCTAATAACACTAGTATAAAATAATAATTTAATAAAGAAACAAAAAAGGAATGCATATTATTAATTTACAAGTAAAAACTTGGTCTTAGACCTGATCGAATTACGGACTTGCTATAGTTAGTTGATTTGAATGTTTGCATAAAAAAACAAAAATGAAATTATGCTTAGGACTACAATTACGTGTGCTATATGGGGTAAATTATTGAAATACATTTTGAAGAAATAAATAGAATATATATTTATATTTGTCAATTGGACATCTAATTATTACGTCATGTGAGCCATATGTATTTGTAGGTCATAGATAATGATGAAATATTTTTGAATTTTGTATATTTATATTTGTATGATTTATTATTATTATTATTATAATTTATTAACTAGTAATTTAAATTACAAGGTAATATTCATAAAAAAAGAGAGAGCCTAGCTACGAGGACTATTGGCTCTTTGTATGATTTAAAATGTATAAATAGTGAAGAATTTTACATTCAAAGTTCAAACTAGTTTAGATAACCCGACTCGTTCTTATTTTCGGCTCGGAAACTAGGTATACTTATAACCGTGAATTTTGATGCTCCAACAGATAATCGGCTCTATGAGCTAATAATAAACTGACAACTGAAGCTAACACATAACATAACAATAGTCAGCAGTTTTCTGCATTCAGAATCAACGTTAATGTTTCCTTTTGCATTATTAAATTTAGCAAAGTAAGCAAAATTATTGTATAAATAGTATTGTAAGCTAATAAAATTTTATTATTATTTGTATTGTATTATTCATACTAGAATGCCAGTTTATTAGACTTGACCATTCTTTATTCCGTCAATTTCATTGAATTTTGAACAACAACAACAACAACAACAATTTAAAGGTGCTACCACCAATTGCTTACAAATTAATTTTAGGTATTTTAATTCGTTTTATTTTTGTTTAGCTGGAGATATAGCTATTTCAATGGGTGCCAAGCCCTATCATCAGTCTCCTTTAATCCAATTTTTTTTGAAAAACTTTCTACACATCGTGCGGTATTTGAACCCGCGCATCAGATTTGCTCAGTCTTCGAAGCTGCTTACACTACGTACTCTGCTACTGCTGACCACTGAAGTCACAGGTCGAGATGTGCTGTTTGTTTATCAAATGCATTTGGAGCATCAGCATTTTTATAAGCGCCTTTAAGTATGCTGTCTTGTTCCGCCTCCATTTTTCTCCGTAACCTTATTTGATAGACTATACAATTCGTAGTACGCATCAAAGGGGGAGAGGTTGGGAGATCGGTAACAAACCAGACTATTAAGTTATTATTATTTGTAGTGTAATAGCTATATCTCCATCCAAACAAAAATAAAACGAATTAGAATACTTAAAATTAATTTGTAAGCAACTGGTGGTAGCACCTTTAAGTTGTTGTTATTGTTCAAAATTCAATGTAATAAAATTTTATCATTTCTGATCAAAAGGTTGTCGGGTATTCTTATATTCTATTTCTGCTTCCCACCACCAGTGGTAAGGGGCAATAATACTTCTTAATAACATCGCAACAATATTCCAACAACCATACAAAGGTACAAGAACCTTTTGTATGATCCACGGTGGGGTCAAGGTTTATGCACCCTATCCAGCCAGTCGGTTCAAAACAGTTCCGACTTTTCAACAACAAAAAATCTTACTTTTGGTTGTCTAAAATCAATAGGGCTTTCTATGTACAATCGGACCGCGCTATGCACAATCGGACCACGCAACGATAAATCGTGAAAGATCCTTGTTTCTGCGTCATCCTCTCTCAATATACACATGGCGCGAACGGCTTGTAAGATATTTATGTTATTTCAATCGTCCTGTGTTTCAACCGTACCCAGTCTCCGCTATATGTTAGTAACACATTTTTAATAATAAATATTGCTTTCCACAACCTTTTCGTCTGAAATCAGGATAAACAAGAAATTCACTTGTTCTTCAAAAAACTTACCTGTAAAAATGGACAATCTGGAAAATTATTCACGATATTTGTAAGTTTACCGTGGGAAATATCCAGATATTTAGCTTGTGGAAAAAATTTCATTATAGCGATTGGATCGAATGTAAGTTCTGGCCATCCACAAAAGTGAAGATTTTTGGTGTAGCTTACATTAGTGCTAAAAAAAAAATTCAATAATAGAAACTTGCTTTCAGCTTAAAAATGTGTACATACTTTGCTAGAAAAGAAGTATTTACAATTCCAGTACACTTAAGCATTGCACTACTGTAGTTGAATTCACAGTTTTGTTTTAAATTATCCTTTTCATTAGTTATTATATTCCAATCTCTGCAGATATCTCTGCTATGAGTTTCAAGAAGTTCTGGAGAATACGCATACCCACTTGACCAACTAAAACAAAAAAAAGTGTACAAAATATCAATGCAAAAGTTAAATTAAAAAAGTAAAGAAACACAGTATTATCGAATATCAAATATCGAAATCCAAATGCGTCTCGGGATTATTTCCCAGAGCTCCATAATTATAACAAAATCTAAATACCCCGTACTATTTTACTATTATAAATATAAGGGCTCCAATATCTACTGCTAAGTAGGTACTTCTGGCTGCAGTCAACTACTTCTACCATGTGATCCAAATATAGTTCAAAGTAGTTCATTAACTCATTTCCGGGTAGCGTTGCAAAATCGAAATGTCATATCTAAGGAGCTTTACTGGTGATCAATTTGACTAAAATAAATAGTGAGTTCGAGAGTTATTTGAACTGTCTAATCGACCTGTTTTTGGATTCTTTTCTAAAAAAAAATGTTCGTTTTATCAGGACGAGAGGCAGCATTTTCGAACTTTTGAAAAATGTCATCCAAATTCTAATTTTTCAATATAATGTCAACTACAGGTAAATAAATGTTCAAATAATATTATAAAATCATTTTGACGGATTTTATGTAAGTTGCCTGCCTGACAGGTAAGACGAAACCGCTATTTTTATGTTTTTTAATTAAAACTCTTTAAATTAGTGATAAATCTATTTAATATAAATAATTAGTTCAAAAGGTTAACAATTAAGAATGAGGAATGCTGAGTAAGATGTTACTTCGATGATAGGTTAAGCCAGAGTGCCTCGTGGTCGGAAATAAAGTAGATGTCAAAACTATTCTCAAATGGTGTTGCAGTTGGTAGCAATGTTACTCAACGAGTACAGGGTGTATATTGAACACTTCTTCGCCCAAAGATGAAACTACTCCTGAGTTCTGTGCTTTTTTGCGAAGCCGATCTGAACGACGAATTTCGGTCTGAATTGGTACTTCCACACTCTGAGCTTCAGGTTGAACTGCGGTCGACTCATTAGCTTGTGGAACTGGCTTGTCTGCTGTTTCCTCAGGAATGGTAACGCTCTGCTCCATAGATCTACGACGGACCTGATCTGCATGTCTATGAACTTCTTGCCCACCTTGGGACTCAATGACTACAGAAACTGGGCCTTTTACTTCAGCTATTCGACCTGGTACCCATCTTGGTCCTTCTGCATAGTTTCGATACCAAACGGGTTCACCGCTGTCGTAATTGTTTTTCTCAGAGTTTTGTAGTTGTGCACCTCTTACTTGAACGGGAATCGACTCGGGATGCAGCTTGTCAAAATATGTGCGAGGCCGGCGATTAAAAAGTAACTCCGCAGGCGAACGCCCTGTAGAAGAATGTGGTGTTACATGTTGGTCCAACAAGAATCGTGCCAGACGCAAACGGATGTCTTCATTCGGAACCTTCTTTAAGTATTCTTTCGTAGTGCGTACCATTCGCTCTACTTGGCCATTTGTAGAAGGATGAAATGGAGCTGAAAAGATATGTTTGATTAAATTATTTTCGCAAAATTTGTTAAAGTCATGGGATGTAAAGGCAGACCCATTGTCAGAAACAATGACGTCTGGTATGCCATGGGTAGCGAAAAGCTGTCTTAAAACTTTCATGGCACAGCCGGACGATGTAGATGCAACTGGATGTACTTCCAACGATTTGGAGTGCGAGTCTACCACAAGAAAGAAAAGGTTTCCTTTAAAAGGACCCGCAAAATCGATATGAATCCTACACCATGGATTTTTCTCTTCCTCCCAAGTATAACCTTTGATGACGGATTTATCGGGACGCATTTGCTGGCATATGTTGCATTGCTTTACTGTTTTTTCAATGTCGCAATCTATTTTTGGCCACCACACATAACTCCTTGCCAAAGCCTTCATACGAACTATCCCAGGATGGTTTGCGTGAAGTGCAGTTAGAAGTTTCGAACGATAAATTTCGGGGACCACTACTCTTTGACCCCATACTAAACATCCTCTAATAGATGAAATCTCGTTCCTCCGATCGAAGAAAACCTTGAATTCTGGTTCAGCGGCAGTTGGCCACCCCCTCAAAGTCCAGTGTAAGACACGTGATAAAAAGTTGTCCTTTTTTGGTTTGTTTTGCGATATCATTTGCCTGCAGCAGTGGAGAATCAAGTAAATCGATCATCAAGACTACTTCTTCTTCATCTTCTTTAGAATAACCAGATTCGTCCACTGGTAAACGACTAAACGCATCGGCATGAGCGATTTCCTTCCCTGCTTTGTGTTGAAGCTTGTAATTGTAGGCACTTAAAAAAATTATATTGCGAAGCATTCTCTCGGAAAGAGTATTTGGTGTAGGTTTAGAAGGTGAAAACAGACCCAACAGAGGTTTGTGATCTGTGTATATCAAAAATTGTCTACCGTATAAGTATTTATGGAACTTTTTAATACTAACAATTATAGCAAACGCTTCCTTGTCTTTTTGCGCATAATTGCGTTCCGATTTTGTCAATGTCTTTGAATAATATGAAATTGGGCGTTCAGACTCATCTGGCAATAAGTGCGCTAAACCGCACCAACCCCGTAAGGTGAAGCGTCACAGGTAAGTACAACTGGTAGTTTCTCATTGAAGGGCATTAGAACACTGTCTGACGATAACAGTTTTTTAAGATTTACGAAAGAAGTTTGGTGAATCATTGTCCATTTCCAAGTTGAATCTTTATCTAGAAGTCTATGGAGAGGCTCCGCCAACGTAGCTTTTGAACGAAGAAATGAATGATAGAAGTTTAAGAGTCCTAAGAACGCTTGAAGCTCACTCTTGTTTTTCGGCGGAGGTGTATTTTGTTTCGAAAGTATTTTTTCTTTTAAGGGATGTATTCCTTCTGCATCTATGCGGAAACCCAAGAAATTAATTGACGGAACGTCGAACATGCATTTTTCTTTTCGTAATTTAAGACCAGCTTTTCGTATTCGATCGAAAACCACTCGAAGTCTTTTAGCTAAACCTTCAGAATTGTTGCCAACAACAACAACATCATCCAAATAACATACAACACTATCAATGCCACGTAGTAACCCTGACATGAATTTTTGAAATTCACCTGGCGCGGAAGAAATTCCATATTGAAGCCTTTTTACTTTAAATGCACCTTTGTGCGTAATAATAGTTTGAGCTTGAGCAGTTTCATCATCCACGCCTGCGCCAGGTCCAGCTTTGCAAATACAGCCCCGTTTGGCAGATTTGCAATCAGTTCGTGCATTGATGGAATTGGATAGCAATGTGGCTGCAAGGCCTTGTTTAGAGTTGCCTTATAGCATTGTATATAAAAACTATAGTACTCTCATGGAACAGAAAAAAGTGCTGAACATTCGCGGCAACTGGGGGCGCTGTAGTCGACATTAATTTGCAGAAATTGACGTTGCAGACTTGAGAATTTTCTTTGGACAATAATCGACAACAAGTAGCAAGAATGAGAGGATTGTATGATTTTTATTCCAATCTTACTAAAGGGAGTAAGGGAGATACATTAATCAGATGTTCGCGCCAAGGCAATGACGAAAATAAATAAAGAGGAGATGAATTTTTTTCTGTTCTTGCTTACGAACATTGTATATATTGTTTTTATTTGTGCTATGCCACCGCACAGAACACATATATATGTACTGTGATGCCAACGGGGTAGGTATACATATGAATCTATATGAAGATTTGATATTGAATTTTCATTATTTTTGTTGACATCAGTTTCACTTGTTTTAAATCGTAGGTACTGCAATATTAGGAGTATGAAGGTAGGTAGGTAAGTGGGTAGGTAGGTAGGTAGGTAGGTACGTAGGTACATTCGTTAGGTAGGTATTATTATTATTATTCTTATGGAAAAGCTATTAGGTAGGTAGGTATACCTAGGTATAACCAAAATTTTCAAATTAATTTTTGGATTTTTAAAAAAGTTTCAATTGTTTTTTTTTTTTTGTTTTTTTTTTTTTGAATAGGTACGGATAGATATTTTCATTCGATATAAATTATAGGTACCTATACCTACAATGGTAGGTAGGTATATTATTCCAAAGATTTAAGATTTAGACTTTTTACTTGCATGCGTTGGTTTTATTTAAAATTGTAATTTGGTGTTTTTAGGACATTTACCTGACATAGGTAGGTATACCTAGATTTTTTAGGACCAAAAATAGGTAATTGTGCTTAGCATTTTTGGACAATTTCAAATCTCAATCTCAAAGATGGTTCAATACATTTTTCTAAAAAAAAATCAATAAATTTTATTAGGTAGGTATAGGGTGGTATAGGCTACCATTTGGTGGAGTTAAAATTTCGGAAAAAAATGGTTGAAAAATTCAAGTATGTATGTATGTAGGTAGGTACCTAGGTAACCAGAATGTTCAAAATTTTTGTTTGGATTTTTAAAAAGTTTCAAATGTTTTTTTTTTTTTTGAATGGGTACATATAGGTAAGTAAATGTATAGGTAGGTAGGTACCAAATATTTCCAAAACGACTTGGTTCATTTTTACGAATGGTATTGAGATGGTTTTTAACACTATCTAGAATATTTTGGATACCTACAATCAAAAAAAAATAAATATTGTACCTACCTATTAAATTTAAAAATAAATAATTGATAACATGTGTAACACTACTTTTCAAAAAAAAATTATGATTTTTTTTGGAAAGTGTTTTTTTTTTCTTAATATAGGTAGGTACCTACCTAGATGTTTTTTAATAAGATAAAAGCAGATTTAGTATTTAAATTTTCAAAATATGAAGGTATACTCGTCGAAACTAATTTTTCAAAAAATTATGACTTGACAAAAAAATAGTGTTTATACCTAACTACATTATAGACACAGTTTTTGTTTTTAATTAAAAAAAATTGGTGTCTTGAATTCAAGAATCATAAAAAAACTATTTTTCCAGAAAATTTTTATTTCTTATTTTCGAAAAAATAGTTTTGGTAAAGAAAGTTTTTTAAATTGAAAATTTATGATTTTTTCGAAAACTAGTTTAAGGAGTTGGATAATTTTTAGTAATTTAATTAAATTTTTTTTTTTGACAAAATAGTTTTAAGGAAAATTAGCATTCCAATTTAAAAAAAAAATCAATTGCTATATATATTGGTAGGTACCTACTTCACATTTAAAATAATTTTTTAAAAATCAATTTTAAAAAATTGAATTTAAACAAAATTGAAGTGATGTGATATGACTTACCTATTGAAGAAAAAAAATGATTTTTTGTCAACGTATTTTGAGAAAATTTAGAAGTTACTAGTAATTGTCTTCTGTCTTTTTAAAACAGGAACAACATATAAAAAAAAGAATTCTCAGAAAAAATTCTGTTAAAATCAATTTTCAATTTTTAGGTTTATTTTTTTATGTTGAATTTTTTTTGTGGCACATTTTATGTAAATACGGCATCACGTATTGGTATGTTTAATATATTTAAATAAAGCGCTTATTTACTCTTAAGTGAAAAAATGTTATTTGAATTAAATGTGTGTATTAAATAAAAAGTAATAAACGATTTAATCAGGCAAGCGCTGGCCTAAAAAACCAAGTCTTGAAAAAATTTAATTCAAAAAATAATTATTAACGGTTGGATAAATGGCCTTGTTATGTTCTACATATATTTAAAGAATATATTTCCCAATGATATTTTAATAATTTTTTTTTCTCTACGATCAAGTTTACATATAGTTTTTAATTTTTTAATCAATTAAGTGGGTAAAAAAAAACACTATTTCAATTTGTTTTTACATTTTTTTCGGTGTTGTAGTGCAATTATATACATTCTTTTTTTATAAATGTTATACCTGTTTTAATGAAAGTATTTTAAGATAATAACATTTAATGTCCGTTAAGTAGTTTGGAAAAAAAAAATAATATATGAAGCCGTGTCTATTGCATTTTTTGACTAAAATCGTAAAAACCGCGTAAAACGAATTTTAGTAATTTTCCTGTTGAATTAACCTTAAAAAATTGTTTGGCATTATTTTAGAGAATATTTTAACCTACATATATATCATATTTATTTTTAAAAATTTTGAAATTTTTTATCAACTTTTGAATTTAAAAGAATAAAAATCGAATTGATTTTGGACAAAATCACGTTTTTAGTATGACTTTTTTTTTTGTATTCCAATAAATTTTATATATATATGTAGATAAACATTTTTTCTTTCTATATTTGTCAACATGAAGAAGATCCGATAACTAATAGTGAAGTTATTAGCTTTATAAGATGGTAAAGTCGGTGATTTTATTTAGTTTTTATAATTAAAATGCCGTTTTTTGGCTTTAAAGCAAATAAATGGCCCCTGGCTCGTCTCGTGTCGTATTTACAATACATATATACAACCACTGACTTTTTTGTAGAGAAATGTTGGGGCTATAATTTTGTAGTATATTGTTTTTCGATATTTGGAAATTTTTCATCATGTTTTGCATTTTGAAAAATGAAAATCGATTTGATGACGGCTTTTCATCCCCCTTTCGTATAGAATGCATTTTGTGATTGTTTTAAGACCTTAACCGAATCGATCGGACGTACAATAGTATAGAAGTTATGAATTTTTTAATCGAACACTATCAATTGATTTTTAGGATTTTGATAAAATAACAGTTATCTCCCACTGGTGCATGGTGGTTGACAACGAACGAAACATGCAATTTTAGTGCATTTTTATTGATTTTTTGATTGGTTTTTAATTAAGATTGTGGAGCTTATAGAGGGCGTACATATGCAAATGAGGTATCAAAATTTTTGTTGTTAAACGGACATGCGAATTAAAGAAAAACGAAATTAATCGATGCACGCAGTGATGCATAATTAATTAGATATGTCAAAGAAGTAAATATTTACCGCTATTTCCGGTTAAATGTTAAAAATAAATAAAATTGAAATGCAATTGCATTATACTCAATGAATTCTATTATGTGTAAAAGTTTCAACTCATTACTACTTACCAATAAAAAGATAATTGTAAAAAACTATAAAAAATTGATTTGTCCATTTTTTCAAACACAAATATCTCTGCTTAACGGCACATTAGAAATCTGAAATTTTCGAAATATGTTAGGATCAATAATCCCTACAATACTTATAAATTTCAAATTTTTAGATTACCCCGTTAAAAGGACAAAAAATAAAACGTGTGAAAAAATTGAAAAAAAAAAAAATTATGAGTTTTCAAAAATTCTTAACGCCCACAATAACCACGCCCACAAAAAATTCCTTAAATATGGATAATTTTATTTTTAATTTCCTAATTGAAAATGTATTTGAAAAAATTCTAAAAAATACACCTGATTTATAAAAATTATTTAAAAAAAACTCGATTTTGGTGTTTTTGAATTTTAACCAAGTGTGTAGGGTAAAAAAAAATTTTTAGAATTTTTTAATTAACTTTGCCATTCTAATATAATAAAACTTTATCGAATGTATTTAATTTGAAAATTCTAAAAAATCCCATTTAGAAAATAGAATTCCGACTCTACCTTATATTTACCCCAATTTACCCTATTATTTCTAAGAATTTCAAAAAATTCCTTCTTAGTGGAGCTCTACATATATAAGGGTATTCAAAAAAATTTCAATATATATATATTATTAAATGCCGTCGGCATTGCAACGATATTTTATATTTTCCCTACACCGCATAGAAAGCAAAAAAATCCAACCTTCTATTTAACAACTTACCGTGTTTTCCCTTTAAAAAAATCCATATTAAAATTGATAGTTGAAATGCCGTCGGCATTGCAACGATATTTTATATTTTCCCTAACCCACATAGAAAGCAAAAAAAAGTCCACATTAAATACATACAACAACACTACACAGCTACATATGTAAACCAAATTGTTGTTTTATTTAACAAGGACGTTTTTTTATGTGAGGATAAAAAAGCACAAAAAAAAAACTGCTTATTATCGTTTGTTCTCCTTATGCTAAAGCAAAAAATTCCTTATTATGCCTATTTGTATAGAAAATGCCAAAAGGAATGTCAAAAAGTAATTGTATTCTTATCTCCCTTGAACTCTCACACATTTTGTATAAGTTCTTCCCTATCTTCTGTGTTTCTTTAACGTTAAAATTATTGGCATTATTTCAAATTTACCACCCATTCTCAATTCTGCACGTCTGCAAAGCTCTATAAATGAGTTACGGCACACTCGCCACACCAGACGTCGCCTCGTTCGTTCCGCTCCATGAGAGTACTATAGTTTTTATATACAAAGCTTATAGTCACCACAAATGCGTATGGAACCATTTGGTTTTGGAACGGGAACAATTGGTGTAGCCCACCTTGAATAATCCACAGGTTCCAGAATACCCTGTGACACCATACGATCTAGCTCGGCTTCTACCTTTGGTCGTATCGCAAAAGGTATTCTCCTTGCTGGTAAATGAATTGGGGAAATTTCTGTGTTTATCGAAAGAGATATGGGTGGTCCTGTAATAACTCCCAAGTCATTTGAAAACAAATCATGAAAATCATTCACTACCTCTCGACCTTTATACCAGACGTTAACTGAACATTCTCCTTTAAAGGTAATAGCATTTCCTTGAAAATCCATTATTTTTGTTTCAACTTTTGATAAGTTAGGTTTAAATTGTGGCCATAGCCTATCAAAACATAAATCAGAAATGATTGTGAAATTAGAACCGGAGTCCACTTCGAACTCACATTTACGTCCATTGAGAATTATATTCGTTCTTTGTTTTAAATTTGGAACGCATGAAATCGAATTAACGATGGAATTTGTAGCTCTCATAAAACCTGCATGACCCTGACCACCTCTCCTCCCGCCCTTACATACCTTCTTAATATGTCCAGTTTTGCCGCAAACTGTGCGAAACTTACAGGCAGAACGTTGATGAGTACCTCCGCAGCTGTAGCATGCACCAGACTGAAGACCAGAACCCAGAAAATCGTTTTTTGTAGATTTTTTTGATTCCTCCTTAGTGAATTTTCTATGTATTGCGTTAATTTGATCATCGTTACTGCTCGATGAAGGCGCGTTGGATTTTATCATTTTTAGACTGCGGATGGCTGCTTCAGCTGCAGCTGCCTTCTCCTGCGCAGCTTGAAATGTAAGTGCTGATGTTGCTATGAGTTCCTGCTGCAACCGGCCGTCACGTAGTCCACACACAAAACGGTCCCTTAGCATGCGGTCTAATGAATCACCGAAATTGCACTGGCTAGCAATTTTGCGAAGTTCTGCTACGTAGTCTGTAGTTTTCTCGTCGGCGAGTTGGTCACGCTTAAAAAAATTGTAGAATGATGCAATTTCAGAAGGATGTGGAGAGAAATGATCAGAGAGAGTCTTACAGATTGATTCATATTCAAGTTCGGTTACCTTTTTTGGAGAAATTAAAGATTCCAATAAATCAAATAATGGTGCCCCACAAACAGTGAGGAATGTTGCTCGCTTGAGACCAGCCGCCGTGATTCCATTTGCCTCTAGGAATATATCGAATCGTCTCCTGTAGGATCCCCACGTAGATTGCCTGGATATATCGAAGGCTTCCATGTGTCCGATCGAAATTGATGTTTCTTTCGCCATCTGACTTGTAGTTGTAGAATTAGGAGGACGTTTTTTGCCTGAATTTTTTGTAGTATTCTCGTTCTTAATTGCAAGAAGTTTTTTTTCGAGATCGCTGGTTTGACTTTCTTCGTCTTCAGATGAATCATGCATATTTCCGATTAAACGAAATTCAGAGCGATCCCATCCTCGTCGCCACTTTTATGTTTTTTGATTAAAACTCTTTTAATTAGTGATAAATCTATTTAATATAAATAATTAGTTCAAAGGGTTAACAATTAAGAATGAGGAATGCTGAGTAAGATGTTACTTCGATGATAGGTTAAGCCAGAGTGCCTCGTGGTCGGAAATAAAGTAGATGTCAAAACTATTCTCAAATGGTGTTGCAGTTGGTAGCAATGTTACTCAACGAGTACAGGGTGTATATTGAACACCTATGTTGCGATTTCGCAACGCTCGCCTACAGTAGTAGCATTTTAACCTCAAAAAATATATTTACATTCGTTGTATTTTCAAATCAGAGTGATCGGATTTTTTTTTAAACATTGTATGTTTTCTGTTTATAATGTACTAATTAAAAAAAAAAAAAACGTATTTCTTTATTGAACAAAAAGATGCATATTTTAGTTCTGAAAAAAAAAAAAAAAACAAGCCATAGAAGAATACTATGTTCGAAAAACACTTTACCTACTTTTGACTTTATTCTATGATATTTGGCCAGTCCCTTCTGTGTCAAATGAAAGATTACATCGTACTAAAAATAAAAAAAATTGGGTTGCCACTTTTAAAATGGGTGCATGAATGTGAAAACCCTATTTGAAGGAAAATATAGTGTAATAAACACGTTATTGCTTTCAACTAATTTATTTTGTTCAATGGAGCCATGTATTATACATCAAATGAGAGCTTAGAATCTGTAGAAAAATATGAAAATAAATTTAAGTTTTGAGAAATTTCTTGAAAAGGTTAAAAAAAGAAATATTTCATTACAGACTTAAAAGTTTTGAATAGGATTTTTAATAAAAAAAATATTTTTTCTATAGACTCAACTGAAACCAGTGCCGAGGTTTAGCTAATTCGAAACCGCGGCGAGTGAGTGAGATGACTCACTTTTCATTGAAAATCGATTTAGCTAGTAAAGTGAGTGAGTAGGCGAGTGAAATGAAACGTCAGTTTACTCGCCGGATGTTTCAGCGGTGACTTGGTGTTTGTGTTGGTAAATTTACACTTTTGCATACCTAAGTATGCTTTCTTTTCCAAAGGAATTTTAACATATCTATTCACATTATGTGAAATGAAATAGAAAAACAATGTAGGTATGTATGTAAAAATGAGTATGCAGCACATAAAAGATTGTTTTTTATACATGAGCATTATTAATTTGTTATTTACATTCTAATTGTAGGTATACATTTTTTTAATACAAGTGAAAATTATAATTCAGCATCGCAAAGACGACCGCGTCATCTTCGTGAGGACAAACTACAAAACTTTGGAAGGATGTTTAGGAGTGGATAGGGCACACTCTTCACACTAAAGTCACACATCGATTACATTTTATTTTCATAAGTTTTTTGATAAAGTTTAATTAAAATACAAATACAAAATTGAAAAATTAAGCCTCAAACATACAAAACCAAAGACAACAAATTAAAAAATAGTCTTTGGTTATGACATTTCATGTGTTCGAAACTAGATTCGAAATTACACATTTAACTTTAATAGCTAAATCATTTTTGCGAATAAAGTGAGATGAATCGGCGAGTAAGGCGAGTCATCTCACTTCACTCGCCGAAATAGCTAAATCTCGACACAGGATTATTATATTAAAGCTTAATTCTCATTCTATATGAAAGCGTACATTTAGCACTTGCAGCAAATCTTAAAAGTACATGGCAACCCTGCTAATTATAATTATATACCGAAATTACTAGTTTTTTAGATAAAATGCTTGAGATTTCAGAAGGTACAAGCCTAAAACATAGTATATTAAATTAAAGCTTAGAATCTAATCTATAAAAAAAACGTTAGGCTGCCTGATCTTAACTGGGTGCATGACCTTGCCAACCCTGATTTAATCAAAAAATATACCCAAATCGATATTTTTTCAGCCTGAGAGTATAAAATTTCATAAGGTACAAACTTAAAACAATCGAAAAATTAATTTAAAACGTAGAAATTCAGGAAACTTTTGCAAATTTAAATAATCCAATAGATATAGAAAATTTCAGAATAATGGAGCTTATACAAGCATGTACATGCAATTTGTATTCAACTAAATGCAAAAGTGTAAATCTTGCTCGTTTTCTTTTATTTCAAAAGATTTTTGCAGAAAAAACTCATGAAGAGCATTTCTTTAAAAAAAATAAAAGTTTTGATTCCAGCGTGTTACCACCATGTTGGAATTCTTTAAAACAAAACAATTTCGGATTAGCCGCGTTTTTGAAATTTATGAGAGTGCACCGGGAAACTGTTTCCCGGTGACCACGCTCAATGCAATTTGATGTGAAACGTTCGGGGTGAGTACAAAAGTGCACTCTCATAAATTTCAAAAACGCGGCTAATCCGAAAATAATAGATATTAATTATGATAAACCACCGCGAAAGCCTTAAAAGTTATAATTTATCACTTCGCCGCCTGAGAGCTTAAGTGCCTCATATCCATCGAAATTATTCCTCAGAAAACGGATTTTAAGGTTTGAAAAATAATTTCATTACTTTTTACTTAACTAATATGACTTTTGAATATTTATGCATATTAATTGGCATTTCTTTTTCTATATTGAAAACCTTGGGGCATCAAAGTTGAGACCTTTAAACTTGACTTGCGGCTAAACTAAACGACCTAGCGACTTCAGAATTGCATATTCGTGATCTATGAAGTGCCAATTCTAAGAAATAAAAAAAAAGTTGGTAAAAAAAGTTTTTTTCCAAAACTTAAAAAAAAATAAACTTGACTTGCGGCCAAAAAACATGCATATTCGTAATCTAGGAAGTGCCACCTTTCAATTGATGCATCGCATTATATGAAAAATCGACTTTTATCTTTAAACGCGATTTGCGGCTAAACTAGACGTGCTAGAGGCATCAAAGTTGAGGCCTTTAAACTTGACTTGCGGCTTAACTAAACGACCTAGCGACTTCAGAATTGCATATTCGTGATCTATGAAGTGCCAATTCTAAGAAATAAAAAAAAAGTTGGTAAAAAAAGTTTTTTTCCAAAACTTAAAAAAAAATAAACTTGACTTGCGGCCAAAAAACATGCATATTCGTAATCTAGGAAGTGCCACCTTTCAATTGATGCATCGCATTATATGAAAAATCGACTTTTATCTTTAAACGCGATTTGCGGCTAAACTAGACGTGCTAGAGGCATCAAAGTTGAGGCCTTTAAACTTGACTTGCGGCTTAACTAAACGACCTAGCGACTTCAGAATTGCATATTCGTGATCTAGGAAGTGCCAGTTCTAAGAAATAAAAAAAAAAGTTGGTAAAAAAAAGTTTTTTTTCCAAAACATTCAAAAAAAATAAACTTGACTTGCGGCCAAAAAACATGCATATTCGTAATCTAGGAAGTGCCACCTTTCAATTGATGCATCGCATTATATGAAAAATCGACTTTTATCTTTAAACGCGATTTGCGGCTAAACTAGACGTGCTAGAGGCATCAAAGTTGAGGCCTTTAAACTTGACTTGCGGCTTAACTAAACGCCCTAGCGACTTCAGAATTGCATATTCGTGATCTAGGAAGTGCCAGTTCTAAGAAATAAAAAAAAAAGTTGGTAAAAAAAGTTTTTTTTCCAAAACATTAAAAAAAAAATAAACTTGACTTGCGGCCAAAAAACATGCATATTCGTAATCTAGGAAGTGCCACCTTTCAATTGATGCATCGCATTATATGAAAAATCGACTTTTATCTTTAAACGCGATTTGCGGCTAAACTAGACGTGCTAGAGGCATCAAAGTTGAGGCCTTTAAACTTGACTTGCGGCTTAACTAAACGACCTAGCGACTTCAGAATTGCATATTCGTGATCTATGAAGTGCCAATTCTAAGAAATAAAAAAAAAGTTGGTAAAAAAAGTTTTTTTCCAAAACTTAAAAAAAAAAAACTTGACTTGCGGCCAAAAAACATGCATATTCGTAATCTAGGAAGTGCCACCTTTCAATTGATGCATCGCATTATATGAAAAATCGACTTTTATCTTTAAACGCGATTTGCGGCTAAACTAGACGTGCTAGAGGCATCAAAGTTGAGGCCTTTAAACTTGACTTGCGGCTTAACTAAACGACCTAGCGACTTCAGAATTGCATATTCGTGATCTATGAAGTGCCAATTCTAAGAAATAAAAAAAAAAGTTGGTAAAAAAAGTTTTTTTCCAAAACTTAAAAAAAAATAAACTTGACTTGCGGCCAAAAAACATGCATATTCGTAATCTAGGAAGTGCCACCTTTCAATGCATCGCATTATATTGAAAAATCGACTTTTATCTTTAAACGCGATTTGCGGCTAAACTAGACGTGCTAGAGGCACTATGGCGTATACGTATCTACTTTTTTATTAGCATATATGTCTATGTACCTAGATTGAAAAATCTGTACATCACAGCTTTGCAGTTTATTTTATATTATTAGGTATATTGTGAATAACAAACCCCTTTAGGCAAAAATAAGTTGTTATGTGAGTTAAGTCAGAGTTTGTTCTTTAAAAAAAATTGAAATCGATTGCGAATTTTATACCATTAAAATTATACATCCTTCCACACACATATTCTTTTGACTTTTAATTATATGACGAAGAGGTCAAATTCGTCGCACAGTTTGTATATATAAAGCTTTTTAATACATAGATATATGAAACTACATATATGAAATTAAGATAGGTACCTGAAATTTATACATCAATAGAAACAAATAAGTTATACTTTTTCAAAAAGATTTATTAAATTATAAATGTGCTTTTCCATGCAAATCGATTGATGTTCAACCGAATTATGCTCGCACAAACAAAAACCCAATTCGGAAAGTATGGTTTTCATGATTTACCGGATTTCCCGTACTTATATAAATACATATATATTTTTCTTGGAATCCAATCAGAAAAACTTATTCTTTCTAACTCTTATGTATTTATATCGGGCCAATAAGAGTCATCGCCCGTCTCTTTATTTATTTGTAATTCCATATAAGACCCTACTCTGACCACAAAGTCAAATACTTAGATATGATTGCCATGGGAACCAATCACCAAAACTTATTATTTCTAGCTCTTATGTATTTATATCGGGCCAATAGGAATCATCGCCCTTCTTTTTATTTATTTGTAATTCCATGTAAGACCTACTCTAAACACAAAGTCAAATACATAGATATAGAACAACCTAATTCTCTCATTTTTAAAATTCTATCATCATAATACCTATACGTAAGATATTCACACATCGCACTGCAGTCTAGTTATCCATACTTTTTTCTCTCTGAGAACCCATCAATATTTTTTGTGAGTTCCTACGTACACATAAGTATTGACCAATTAGAAATCATCGCCACCATAATAATGTTTACTATTCAACGCCTTTGTAGCCAGCTCAAACTCCCAGTGAAAATACTTTGGATACATGTGGATTGCGAACATTAGTCGTTGCGAACATATTGTTTGCGAGCATTTGTCGTTGCGGACATGTTGCTTTGAGAACATGTTGCTTGCGAATATGTGTTGTGCGAACACGTTGTTTGGGAATATTAGTCAGGTTCCCCTTGTAGGCAGGCCATTTGATAAGAAACTCAAAAAACTGAAAAAGTTTTTAGAGTTTCTTTATTGAATGGAGAGTGCTACAAATGTGGTTGATACCATTTTGGAATCTGCTTTCGATCTCTTTAAAAGGAGTACAAAAAGTTTTGATTCCAAAGCTCTATAAAAAAAATTCAACCTCGGAGTACACTTGTAGGCAGGTCATTTTATGAGAAACTCAAAAAACTGAAAAAGGTTTTGGGGTTTCTTTATTGAATGGAGAGTGCTACAAATGTGGTTGATACCATTTTGGAATCTGCTTTCGATCTCTTTAAAAGGAGAATAAAAAGTTTTGATTCCAAAGCTCTTTCAAAAAAATTCAACCTCGGAGTACACTTGTAGGCAGGTCATTTTATGAGAAACTCAAAAAACTGAAAAAGGTTTTGGGGTTTCTTTATTGAATGGAGAGTGCCACAAATGTGGTTGATACCATTTTGGAATCTGCTTTCGATCTCTTTAAAAGGAGCACAAAAAGTTTTGATTCCAAAGCCTTATAAAAAAATTCAACTTTGGAGTACACTTGTAGGCAGGCCATTTGATAAGAAACTCAAAAAACTGAAAAAGGTTTTGGGGTTTCTTTATTGAATGGAGAGTGCCACAAATGTGGTTGATACCATTTTGGAATCTGCTTTTGATCTCTTTAAAAGGAGAACAAAAAGTTTTGATTCCGAAGCTCTATAAAAAAAATTCAACCTCGGAGTACACTTGTAGGCAGGCCATTTGATAAGAAACTCAAAAAACTGAAAAAGTTTTTAGAGTTTCTTTATTGAATGGAGAGTGCTACAAATGTGGTTGATACCATTTTGGAATCTGCTTTCGATCTCTTTAAAAGGAGCACAAAAAGTTTTGATTCCAAAGCTCTATAAAAAAAATTCAACCTCGGAGTACACTTGTAGGCAGGTCATTTTATGAGAAACTCAAAAAACTGAAAAAGGTTTTGGGGTTTCTTTATTGAATGGAGAGTGCTACAAATGTGGTTGATACCATTTTGGAATCTGCTTTCAATCTCGTTAAAAGGAGCACAAAAAGTTTTAATTTTAAAGCTCTATAAAAAAAATTCAACCTCGGAGTACACTTGTAGGCAGGTTTTTATTGAATTATAGAGAAAGCAACAAAACTTAATAAGATAAATATATTTCTCTAACTCCTAAAGGTTATTTAAATTTTATATAATTTATTATCAGCGTCCTTAATTATTGGCAGAGGTACACGATCATGAGCGGCAACGTTTGGATCGGATTTCGGGTCTTTCTTCGGTTTCTTTTTCTTTGGTATATCTGGAGCATCATGGCGTTTTCATCCTCTTCTTCAGTGGGTGGATCTGTTGTCGTCATGGTAAGGCTCTGAAAATCTACCTCTTTTTAGAGACCAAAAAACAAGCGTACTTTATTGTCCTGGCGAAGAGCCTCGCCTATTATTGCACCCGCTGTGCCATCGCACTGAGCCTTGCTGCGTGCTGTTCCTTCGTAAGTATCAATTAGGAGATACTTAGTCACAATCTGAGAGAGCATTTCCAGCTTCTTATCCTGGATGTGTCTCTTGAACAGTGAGTGGGAATCCCTTGACATTCTAATGATGAATTTGTCTTGTTCCATGGCTGCAACAAGATCGTTCTTTTCCATTTGAGGTTTCGTATAAGCAGAATGTTCTGCAAATCTACTTTTCGACGAACTGGCGGTGTGCCTGGATCTCGTTTCCACTTTTCACAAGTTTAAAATATAGTTTTGTACCAATATCGGATACAACACAAAAAAAAAAAAAACGAAAAGACTGACTGACAGTTTTATTTTGTTGATTTCACAAAAAAAAAATAACCTCAATTTACTTTTTTTTGGTTTCACATAGATGTCAAAATTGGCCACTCAGCCACCTTATGTCATCTTCAATTGGAATGAAAAAAACTGTTATACTTGAATGGTATACACTATCCAGTATATTATAGAGATCAGTGCCAGTTGTACAAATTTACGCTGAACCGCAGATCAACTAAACTCGAGTTAAATCGTGAACCAGGTTCAACTTCGAGTGCGTTGTACAGCCGTGGTTCAGGTGAGAGTTAACTGAACTCGAGTTAAAGTCTATATACTAGAAAAATTGAGTATATAATATAGCTTACGTCAATGTCAAATGTCAGTCGATTTGTGAATTTATCGCACAAACATCATGAGTTATTTCACAAGGTTTGCTTAAATCATTCTTTTAAATGCCGAATTCTAATGATAATCCTCAATCGAAAAAGAAAATAATACTAAAAATAAGATTGTGACAACACAAAAATTCCAAGATGGCGACTCGGGTGTATAAAATAAGCATACCTTGTATCTGTTTATCGTGACTGTCAAAAAAATTCAGTTTGAAGTGAGATAGCATGTATAGGTACAAGAAAAATTCTACATCAAAAATTATAATAGCCAATCACATCCTTGAACCCTGGCTGACTCTCAAGTTAACCCGCCGAAATCGGCGAGTTAAATTTTTCAGCGGTTCAGCGGTGAGTTAAGTCTTAAACCTCGATTGTACAACACTTCATAGCAGTTGAACTGAGTTCAAATCTTGAACCACTGCTGAACCACGACTGTACAACTTGCCCTTAGGGCCAGTGCGATAAATTCACAAATCGAGCAATCGACTGACATTTGACATTGACGTAAGCTATATTATATACTCAATTTTTCTAGTATATAGACTTTAACTCGAGTTCAGTTAACTCTCACTTGAACCACGAATGTACAACGCACTCGAAGTTGAACCTGGTTCACGATTTAACTCGAGTTTAGTTGATCTGCGGTTCAGCGTAAATTTGTACAACTGGCCCTTAGGGCCCTTAGGGCCAGTTGTACGAATTTACGCTGAACCGCAGATCAACTAAACTCGAGTTAAATCGTGAACCAGGTTCAACTTCGAGTGGGTTGTACAGTAGTGGTTCAGGTGAGAGTTAACTGAACTCGAGTTAAAGTCTATATACTACAAAAATTGAGTATATAATATAGCTTACGTCAATGTCAAATGTCAGCCGATTGCTCGATTTGTGAATTTATCGCACAAACATCATGAGTTATTTCACAAGGTTTGCTCAAATCATTCTTTTAAATGCTGAATTCTAATGATAATCCTCAATCGAAAAAGAAAATAATACTAAAAATAAGATTGTGACGACACAAAAATTCCAAGATGGCGGCTCGGGTGTATAAAATAAGCATACCTTGTATCTGTTTATCGTGACTGTCAAAAAAATTCAGTTTGAAGTGAGATAGCATGTAGAGGTACAAGAAAAATTCTATATCAAAAATTATAATAGCCAATCAAATCCTTGAACCCTGGCTGACTCTCAAGTTAACCCGCCGAAATCGGCGAGTTAAATTTTTCGTGGTTCAGCGATGAGTTAAGTCTTAAACCTCGATGGTACAACACTTCATAGCAGTTGAACTGAGTTCAAATCTTGAACCACTGCTGAACCACGACTGTACAACTGGCCCTAAGTGATATTAAATCGTAGGAACAATCCATAGAAGCAAGCCAAAAGATATTTGATTTAGTACGCATGCCACCAACGTTCTGATAATAGCAGGACAATTTGTATGTATCAAAGTGGAATTGTGATAACTGTGGCGGCGGCGCAGCGGCGCGGCGGCGGTGAGGGCGATTGTAATGATAATGGTGATCGTTGACGCGAAGGTGGTAGAGATGGTGATGGCAATAATTGTGATGGTGATGATGATGACGAATGCGAGCATGGAGAGGCAGAAAGAGCAAAATTCTTAAAGAGTGATGACGGCGATGGTGATGATGAAAATGATGTTGGTGATTGGATTGTTGGCGATCGTGAAAGTGGTAGTAACGGCGATTGTGAAGATGATGATGATGACGGTGGCGAGCCAGAGATAGCACGTTGTGTAAAGAGAGCTGATGACGGCGATGGTGATGGTGAAAATGATGTTGGTGATTGTGATAGCGATGATATAATTGATTGTGAAGGTAATGTAAGAGAGGTTGGAGCGGCATAAGGTGAAGTTCGTTTAAAGCAAGATGTGCAGATTAAGAGAAATGATTGTGACGATGATGGTAAAGGCGATGATGGTGTTATTAGGATTGAACCATTGGAGGCGGAGGAGGTGGTATTACTTCCGAAGTCTCTTTTTTGTCCAAAATTAAAAGAATATTTTATTTGAACATGCCGAGGCCAATTTGAAGGATTCATAACAATTGATACGTGTTCTTGTAATACACTCAATTTAAATGTTACGAAATTCAATTTGGATACGTCTTCTGTTTTTTTTACCAACATAAAGCATTTAAAGAATTCAGAAGCTATATTTGTTTTCTTTGAAATAAATTCAACGATGTCTTCTGGAGTAGTTTTATTAGAGAAACGAGATAAATGGAGCCATTTGATTCTAGGTATGGCTATGAGATTAGATGACACATCAGTAGCTAATATCTTCAGTTCATTTTTCTTTTTTAGTTTTTCGTTATTAACTACCTTTTCGTAATTCATCGAAGTTTTATTAATTTCGGAAGCCACTCATGTTACACATGGGGCATTTCACGTGAAGCGGACAACAAAAAAAGGGGTGGTGGCCTAAATCTTCGTACTCTTCCATAAATTGAATGTATTGGTTCTTCACTTCTCTGTTCTTGGCTAATCTTCGTTCAAGTGCTAGAAACCTGTTGACTGCTACGTCCTTGGATTTTCCGAGAGTTAATGTGTCACCATGAAAAGGTAACTTGACAATGAATCGTCCTTCACTACTTATTTGTGTATTTTGTGCAAAATGGGCTTCACACATTTCTTCATCTCTTGATAGGTTGCTACCTTGTGTTTCTACTTCTTCGAGACTCCATAATCGTTATCATCATAAGTAGAGATGCCACAAGTTGCTGTATTTGAGTTCGTTTCGGCTAACTTTCCTGCTATCACCCATCCAAGAACTGTGTTTTGTAGTGTAGGTAGATCATCTGATAAACGTATCTGCCCAATGGAAAGTAACTGATGATAGAACTCTGCACCTAGAAGAATATCAATTTTGTCTGGTCGATTGAAGAATGGATCTACCAAAGGCACATTCTTTGGAATTGCCCATGATGAAACATTGAAGTATTGAGATGGTTGTGGAGATATTATGTGTGGCAGAACAAAGGCTTCTAAATGGGTATTCAAGCTGCTTGTTCTTGACTGCAATTTGACGTTTACACGCTGATGGGATTCTTTCTTCCCGTTGCCAATGTTTTGGATGCTTATTGATGCATGAATGAAATAATACAAGATTGCGCCATTTGTTATCTCATTGGTGACAAATGATATGTAAACAAATATGGCCGCCAGTAGTTTGTTTAGTTAATCTATTGTTCGGTTGTGTTTTTTCCTTTCGTGCGCGTTTATTAGTTTAAAAAATCAAAGTTTTCGCTTAGAAATACGATAAATGTTTTTTCATTTAAAATAAATCTCCAAAAAGCAAATAAAGCGCCAATGTGTAGAGTAGAATAGATAATTCAGAACTTGTGCACTTTTATTACACTACACTTCACTTTTTATTAATTCAAATTAGAACAATGGAATAAAAATTCAAGTTAAAAACTTTTCCCGGCCTTATCTAGTAGGAAAAAATCATATTTTTGTCAGCGATTGCGCCATACGTGCTGTCAAAAATTACAACAACAAAGCGAAAAAAATGAAATGGCGTAATCTTGTATTCTTTCATTCATGCTTATTGATGTATGTTTTGAATGAAGGCCTAGTTTTTTTACTAGGCGTTCTGTTATTAGATTCACTTGTGAACCGGAATCCAATACGGCTCTGCATTCGAACCTTTGTCCATTGTTCGTTATCAGCTCAACGACGGCTGTACTGAGGAATATGTACTGATGCCTTTCTAGATTTTTGGATGCTGACAATGTCACTGATGAACTTACATTTGCTTGGGACTTTGAATTACTGTCCCCATCTATGTTAGTTCCATGTTTGTTAATGAGAGATGCCTTGTTGTTGTTCTCAAGATGTAAGAGAGTATTGTGCTTCTAGTTGCATTTTAAGCATCCTCTTGACATGCAATTTTTGACCCCATGGCCAGTCTTTAGGCAATTGAGGCAACTTTTGAGCTTTTGAATCAATTGAATACGTTCTTGTGTCTGTAATTGTAGGAATTGCTTGCAAGCAAATGTAGGATGTGTTCCAGATTGACAAACCTTGCAAGCTCCCTTTTTGTTTGATACTACAGATGCACATGCTCGAGGAGTGGGATCCTTCTTTTTCTGTCCAACTGATTTCAATGATTGAAATTGATTTTCCAAGAACGACAAAAATTCCTTTATTGATTGCAGCTCCTTTGGTTTGGTAAGGGATTGATCGTAAAGGATTCCTGTGCCTTGATCAAGCTTGCTGACAAGTAAGTGTAGTAGGATTGGGTCCCAAGTTGCCGTATCCACCCCAATGTTGCCTAGAGCCATCAAACACTCTTGTGTGGTATCGTGTAGATTCTTGATGGCCGTGGCTGACGGGTGTGGTTGCGTATGGTTAGGTTGCCCAATAATCTTTTGCAAGAGGGTAGAAGTAAGAACCCTGATGTTGTTGTAGCGATCTTGCAAGCTGGCCCATGCTGTTTTGTAGTTATCTTCGGTCAAAGATAAATGACGAATCAAATTCTCAGCTTCACCACTCAGATGTGTTTTGAGGTACCACATCTTCTGAATGTTGGGAATGGATTGTTTGTCTACCATTTGTGAGAATAAATCGAAGAATTGTCGCCATTTCATATAATCACCATCGAATTTGGGAATAGTGACCTTTGGTAAATTTAGTGAATTGTTTTTAACGATACCCATGTCATGATTGTTACTGCCTTGTGGCTGTATTTTCATGGATAATGTTACAAATGCTTGTTGAACCCTTTGTTCCATATTGATAAAATCTGTATGGTTATAGCCTTGTACTATTGGGTCATCACTTAATTCCCAGATGGTGTAGTTGACGGATTCAATCTGGTGCTACAATTGCTCAATGGATCGAAACTTGACTTCGTAATATTGAGATGGCTCATTATTATCTATTGATAACCCATCTAGTAATCTCTCAAGAGAGCACATGATTGCTCTTTGCCTTCGAATAGCACTTGTAATTTTTGATGGTTCTAGTACTTCTATGCTTCTTGCTGATGGTGAAGGCGGGTCGTGTTTATCAAAGGACTTTACAGAATCTTCAAAACATTTGGTATATTGCTGTACAAATACTGTGATTTCCTTAAAGTAATTTTTTGTGAAATACTCATGGTTGAAATCAACATTCGGAAGTCCCTTAATCTTCTCGTCACCTTGTTCAAAATTCTTCCATTGCTTTTGAAGCCGTAGAAGTCTTTCTTCAAAGTAAACCCTTGTAGTCTTTCGATCTGCTGAGTCTTTCTTGAAGTTCGAAATGATGCGTTGGATTTCCTTACCACACGATACTAGGGTTACTATGTACTCTTCGAATGTTGTCATCTTTGCAGATATGTATATCAGTCAAGGATGAATTGAAAGATGAATATGACCATAGGTTATATTTTGTTGAAGATGTTGATAGGTTGTAGATATGTATATCTACGTCAATTGATGAAGAAAACGAGTTGATAGGTTGCAGATATGTATATCTACGTGAATTGATGAAGATGACGAGTTGATATGTTGTAGATATGTATATCTATGACAAACGGTGGAAAGATGTAGATATATATATCTACGTCAATTGATTAAATGACGAAAGTCAATCGGTGGTTCGTATGATTAGTTGAATCACGTCGGGGTCACCAAAATGTTTAGACTCGTTTGTCTAAATGTGACTATCAAGCACATAAACTTGATAATCTATGATTTTGATCCAAGCACTTGAACTTGTTCGAATTTAATAAGTGAAGATTCAACTGTCACATGAGAATGAAACTCAATAGACTTCTTTCACATTAATGGTAATTTATTCATAAATACAATTGTCTTTTATACCTTAAAATTATTTGCTTGCATTTACAATATTACAATTTACAAAATCAAATATAATATCTAGCAACCAAAAAGAAATAATAAAATAATATCTGGAACACTAGTTGTTGACCCAGTGACGTTATTGAGTTGCATCGTCAGCTTCTATGGTTGTTGTGTTATTTAATGAATGACTTTTACTATTATTGTTGTTATAGTGTTTTGACCTAAACAACTCCTTTTAGCGAATCAAGCTACTAAACTTGATAGGACTAAACGTCTTAAAACTTTTTTTTTATTCCTTTCAATCCATTTATTACTCCTTTTAGCGAATCAAGCTTCTAAACTTGATAATACTAAGCGTCTTAAAACTATTTTTTATTCCTTTCAATACATTTATTACTTCTTTTAGCGAATCAAGCTACTAACCTTGATACAAATAAGCGTTTTAAGGCTTTTTCGCTTCATTTTAATCCATGTATTACTGCTTTTAGCGAATCAAACTACTAAACTTGATAAGACTAAGCATCTTAAAACTTTTTTTTTATTCTTTTAAATCCATTTATTATTCCTTTTAGCGAATCAAGCTACTAAACTTGATAAGACTAAGCATTTAATTTTTTTTTTATTCCTTTCAATCCATATATTACTGCTTTTGGTGGATCAAGCTAATAATCTTAATACGAATAAGCATCTTAATGTCATACGTTTTAAACTCTATAAAAATTGAAAACAAGGGATACTTCCTAGTAAAATACAAAGAAATTAAAGATTAGCATAAGGACATTCATCTCAATTTACAGCCTTTGGTGGTGGCAATTGAAAATTTATTTTATTTAATATCAGATTATATATTTCATATTTATCCTTTTAGCGAATCAAGCTACTAAACTTGATAGGACTAAGCGTCTTAAATTTTTTTTTTAATTACTTTCAATCCATTTATTACTCCTTTTAGCGAATCAAGCTACTAAACTTGATAAGACTAAGCGTCTTAAAACTTTTTTTTATTCCTTTCAATCCATTTATAACTCCTTTAAGCGAATCAAGCTACTTAACTTGATACTTTATAAGACTAAGCGTCTTAAGACTTTTTTTTATTCCTTTCAATCCATTTATTTCTTCTTTTAGCGAATCAAGCTATTCAACTTGATAAGACTAAGCGTCTTACAAATTTTTGTTGTTCCTTTCAATCCATTTATTACTTCTTTGAGTGAATCAAGCTACTAACCTTGATACAAATTAGCGTTTTAAGGCTTTTTTGCTTCCTTTTAATCCATATATATCACTGCTTTTAGCGAATCAAGCTACTAAACTTGATAAGACTAAGCGTCTTAAATTTTTTGTAATTCCTTTCAATCCATTTATTACTCCTTTAAGCGAATCAAGCTACTAAACTTGATAATTGATAAGACTAAGCGTCTTAAGACTTTTTTTATTCCTTTCAATCCATTTATTACTTCTTTTAGCGAATCAAGCTATTCAACTTGATAAGACTAAGCGTCTTACAAATTTTCTTTGTTCCTTTCAATCCATTTATTACTTCTTTTAGTGAATCAAGCTACTAACCTTGATACAAAGTAGCGTTTTAAGGCTTTTTTTCTTCCTTTTATTACTGCTTTTAGCGAATCAAGCTACTAAACTTGATAAGACTAAATGTCTTAAATTTTTTTTTTATTCCTTTCAATCCATTTATTACTTCTTTTAGCAAATTAAGCTACTAACCTTGATACAAATAAGCGTCTTAAGGCTTTTTTACTTCCTTTTAATCCCTATATTATTACTGTTAGTAAACCATAAGCTACCTATCTTGATAGAAGTAAGCGTCTTAAGACATCTTTTGCTTTCTTAAATTTGACAAAGATATATTTTGCCAAAAAGGGGGCTGTCCACAAGCATTTTCCGCTCTTTACGTTTTAAAACGCCATTTAAGGAAAGTTCATTTTGATTTATGCAACGATTTCTCCATAACAACAACTAATTTTGCTAATTTCACCCGTCTGGAAAACCCAACAACCCGTCCAAAAAATCCATCCACCCGTCCGGAAAATCCGTGTACCCTTCCGGAAAATACAAATAATTTGAATCAAGAACAAGACTTAGGATTAAGTTCCTCGATTCCATGTCAAAATTCAGAAAGTTCATTTCCTCCTAACAGTTTTGATCAAAATTCTACTGGAAATTTTTATGAATCGATTACAAATAACAAAGATCTTCACCTCTCAGAATGTGCCTTAAGATTTGTTTTAAATTTGATGAATCACAATTCCGTTCCAAGAAATTTAGTATTCAAAGTTGTAGCAGAAATTCAAGAACTTTTATTAGACCCTATCAAATGTGTTATTGAATTAATGATTCGAGCTTAGCAATACAAAAAATAAATCAATTTTGTAATACAGCTTTTTTCTCAAATAGACACTGAACATAAGCTTATAAAGCATTTGACGGACAAGAAATTACTCGAACTGCCAACCAATAGTACAGTTTCATCTGATATTCAAAACACAATTGAACGGGGTAAACCAACTTTAAAATACAAGGAAATAAAAGGAACTACTTTCAATTCCTTTTTTTGATTAAAAAATTTTTTGAAACTGAAAATTTTCTTTAAAAAACTTTAAAAGAAATGGAAGATCTTATGACGCATTCCGAATTCCGACGGTATAAACAATTTTGTTTGTTTATAATCATGACTTTGATCCAGACAATGTGTTAGGCTCCCACTCCGGAGTGAATTCTATTTCTGCATTCTACTTAAATTTTCCAACTTTACCAGAACATAAACGTTCATCTTTGGCAAACATTTTACCTGCTATGCTAATAAAAGCTGAGTATTTCAAGAAATATGAACGTCTAGATGTTCTTCATAACCTTATTAAAATGTTATTAGATTTAGAACTCAATGGTGTAATGATTCAGACTGAAGGTGTTGAAAAGAGGATTTATTTTGTTTTAGGCTTAATAACTGGTGACAATCTTGGACTAAATAAAATTTTTGGCTTCAGATCATCCTTTTCAGCTCTACATTTCTGTCGAATTTGTAAAGCTTCGAAAACAGAAACACAAAGTCTTAGTTATGAATTAGAAAGCGGTTTAAGAACAATTTCAAAATATGAATCGGACCTTTTATTAAATGACCCCAAAAATACAGGAATTTCAGAAGTATGTGTTTTCAATACCCTTCCGTCTTTTCATGCGGTCGTCAACGTTTCAGTTGATATTATGCATGATCTTTTCGAGGGGGTTTTGAAAAACGATATGTGTGTCATTATTTTATACTTCATTAAAACAAAAAATATTTTTCTCTCGAAGATTTAAATGATAGAAAACAACTTTTTGATTATGGAAGCATAGATTCAAAGAATTACTCCCTTCCCATAAAAATAGAGGCCTTGCAAAACAAAGATTTAAATATGCAAGCCAGTGAAAGCCATTGCTTTGTGCATTTTTTTTCGTTAATGGCTTGGGATTTCGTACCTAAAGACGATAAATGTTGGCTTTTTTTTTAATCTTTAAAAACTTGTAGATCTATCTTTATATACTTCATTTAATAAAAGTGATTTAGAAGAATTGAAAGCTCGAGTAGCGGATCATAATAAAACTTACAGAGAATTATTTAATGAGTTCTTAAGCCGAAAGCTAATTTTTTTTGCCCACTATCATACTGTTATTACAAGGGTTGGGCCATTAAAAATGATTTGGAGCATGCGGAATGAGGCTAACACAAAGAATTGAAACAATATGCTCATAACATCTAGAAAAAATGTATGCTACTCCGTTGGCATGAAGTTGTCTTTAAAGCTTGCAAACTTTTTTTATTTAAATGAAAAACACATTAAAATTAAAATATTTAAAAGTAAAAATGCATGCATATCTCGGAAAGCATATTTCAAAGATCTTCAAGAATTTGGGCTTGAAGGTATTCAGACATTTTCAGAAAACATACATTTTATGGGAACACCATACACTTCTGGTTTTTTTCTGTTTCATAAGCAAAGCAGCTTCATTTATAAAATTTCTGAAATAGTGGTTAGTAAAAAATGTGTTATGGGCGATTCCGCTATAGACGGATATAAATTTCTAAATTACAATATTTTTCAATTTTTTTTGATGAAAACGCGAAAAAGAAAAACTGTATTTAATAACAAATACAAAAAATGAGACCTAACTTAGAAAAAAACATGTTTTTTGCACTTGGAAACATTGTCATATGAACAGTCGGTACGAACTGTACTTATTATAGCTAGTAACATACGTACGAAATAGCTTTTAGTGACAGTTTAAGGGTATGATTTACTTGTTAGACTTATGGTCAAAAATGTTGTTTAACCGTTTGCACGAATACAAATTAGTAATTGTTTTTACTTTTTTAGCATTATTGACTACAAATATCCATTATAAGTTTGTTGCACCCGCGATATAAAAGATAAAAAAGTTTGTTTTTTTGACAGAAATAAAGTGCTAACGTTTTGAAACTTTGTAAAAGTAAAAAGAAATCAAACACAGAACTAAATCAGTCTTAATTAGGAATAAATTGTTGGTTGAACTAGTAAAAACGTTGATTCAAATTGGTTGCACCCGCGATCGCGGGTGCAACTATTAACCATTAACATTATTACGTGATTTATCATATTTTATTGATAAAATATGGTTTGAATAAAAATTTCTGCCATTCAAGGTTGATTTTTTTTTACTATTTAAGATAATATTTTTTTCTTTTTTTATAAAAATATACAGTTAAATGGCAGGGAAACAAGAAAAAGAAAGTGCTTCAAAGAAATATAGGCAAATACTAGAATAAAATGCTGAACTTCATGCAGAGCACAGCCATTTTGAAATCTGCATTTAGAAATAGACATTTGGACGATATTTGGAACCACTTAAACGTTCAGTGCCTTCGAAGAAATTTTATGATTCCTGATGTATCTGCATCCTCTGTATCGGGCGAATCCTGTCCCATATTAAGTAAAACAAAAACTTCGCGTTTTCGAGTTTTTAAGTGAGACAGAAGATATTCCTTTAAAATTCTAAATCTCCAACAACACGTCTCTTGAACCCTCAATATTACCAGCAGAGGTAGGGTCGGACTTAGAGCAACCAAGGAGGAAGCCCCGGGGCCCCCACGTGTTGAGGGCCTCCACAAACCGTGGACTCGGAAATTTCATAGCTAAACAATTTCTATTTTTGACAAAGTGATGAGCAATGCAATATACATACATAAATATACAAACCCGGAATATTTTCATTCTGTATAAACTTTATAAATATTTCGTGATGGAATCGAAAACTTATATTCAAATCTTCACACGGTTCTCTTACTGACATAATTCTAAGTTCTATTCTATTCTAATAGTGATGTAATTTTGTTTTTCTAATATCAAAATAAAATTAACAATAAATATACATTATTTGAACGGGCCTCCGTTTTTTTCATTACACCGGGCCCCCATAACCCTGAATGCAGCCCTGAGCAGAGAACTGCCCTGATACCCGTACTTTTTTTTACTGCAGCTGTCTTACCAAAAGATATATTCGCAGGTTTGTACGTTCTCGCATAAGTACCTTGCAAGTTCGGCAAAACGTTACACAATATATCGTTATTTGGGGTTGGTGTCTAAGCAATATGGATGAAGGTGGAGACGTTAGATTATAATTTCTGAAGACAATTATTGACTGTCGATATTTCTCTTAAATAAAAAATTACATAGCATGTGAAAATTAAAGACATCATTGTAAAGTTAAAAGCAGCAGAGAAAAAGATTGATGACAATAACATGTACCCAATAATTTCGGAAAATATTGAAGAATTTGAAAAAAAAATATAATATTAATAGATTAAGGTACTGACTAGCAATTTACGTCATTTGATCTCTTGTTTAGATCCTTAATATAGTTTTACTGATATAAATATTCATTAAAGTTAGACGCCTTGCACCCGCAATAATTTGATGTTGCACCCGCGACTGTTTAAAATGTGTATAATTCGTTGTTTATGTTTGTTTTCTATTTTTATTTTTATTTCTTTAGTTGATTGAGTCAACGTCGTTCAAAATATATATGAATACCCTAGTAAATGTTTCACAATTAACAGAATTATGTGTTTTTGTACTATGATTTAGAAACTTGAGGCCAATTCTGTTGCACCCGCGATCGTTCTTTAAAGCCTTTTTTCTGACGATTTATTTATTTTATTTAAGCTTTATAAAGGAATCTGAAGTGAATAGGTGAAAATGTAGTCCCTCAAGTAATAATTTAACTAAAATATCTTATTATTTTATTGTAATTATACTTTAAATGAGCCTACATGTTGCACCCGCGATAATGGAATCGCCCTTATTATTATTTCTTATAAATGTTTCATTATGATATAAATATTAATGCTTTTATTATAAAAAATAATACAAATGTTTTAAGTTTTGAATTAATTACGGAATTTAACTATTATCCTGCTTTGCCACATCATCTTTCTGATGGTAGAATGGCGCTTAGGTTTAAATACTTATAAGAATTACATGCTATTATACACCATTATGTATTCTATTTATGTATAGGTACTATTCAAAAAATAACAAAAGACAAATAAAATAAGAATACATATAAAAAATTGTTATTACCTTCTAATTTCGGTAAAAGTATTCAACAAAGAAAAATGGGAAAAAATAAGTAAGTCAATTTTATTTCAGGATAAATGTTTTCGATGTTAAAAAGAAAGCAATCAGTACTGTTAAATTAATCTTTGTCTCATTACTGTTTGTTGGACGGATTAAAAAAAATCTTGTATATTATTCTTTATATATTAAGTTAAGGTTTTCTACCATATGAAAAGGATTTCAAAATCTTTCTTTTTGTTTCAGATGAAACAGCTTCATGAAATTTATCGTTGAAATCTGTTACAGTTGTAGTTAAATGCATTACAGATGAAATGAAATGCATTAAATGAAGCATTATAATCTATTACAGGTCAGTTAAATGTATTACATAAAATAGTGTAATTTACTGTAGTTGTAGGAAAATTTACTAAAACCACTTTAAATTCCACTATTTACGTAATATATTTTACTGCATCTGTAATAGATGTCACTGTTTCATGTAGTGAATTTTACTATATTTCTGTACTACATCTCCAATAGATTTCACTGCTTCATGTAGTAAATTTCACTATTTTATGTAGTGAATTTCACTACCGGGTGTAGTGGATTTTACTACAACCGCAATAAATTTCACTGTTTCGTTTAGTGAATTTCACTACCAGGTGTAGTGGATTTTACTATAACCGCAATAAATTTCACTGTTTCATGTAGTGAATTTCACTACCGGGTGTAGTAGATTCTACTGCAATCGCAATAAATTTCACTGTTTTTTGTAGTGAATTTCACTACCGCTGTAGTTGACTTTACTACGACCGCAATGAATTTCACTGTTTCGTGTAGTGAACTTAACTTCCGGGTGTAGTGGATTTTACTACAACCGCAATAAAATTCACTGTTTCATGTAGTGAATTTCACTACCGGGTATAGTAGATTTTACTACAACCGCAATAAATTTTACTGTTTCGTGTAGTGAATTTAACTACCGCTGTAGTGGATTTAACTACGACCGCAATAAATTTCACTGTTTCGTGTAGTGAATTTAACTACCGCTTTAGTGGATTTTACTACGACCGCAATAAATTTTACTGTTTCGTGTAGTGAATTTCATTACCGGGTGTAGTGGATTTTACTACAAACCGCAATAAATTTCACTGTTTCATGTAGTGAATTTCACTACCGGGTGTAGTAGATTTTACTACAACCGCAATAAATTTTACTGTTTCGTGTAGTGAATTTAACTACCGCTTTAGTGGATTTTACTACGACCGCAATAAATTTCACTGTTTCGTGTAGTGAATTTCATTACCGGGTGTAGTGGATTTTACTACAAACCGCAATAAATTTCACTGTTTCATGTAGTGAATTTCACTACCGGGTGTTAGTAGATTTAACTACAACCGCAATAAATTTTACTGTTTCGTATAGTAAATTTAACTACCGCTGTAGTGGATTTTACTACGACCGCAATAAATTTAACTGCTTTGTGCAGTGAATTTTACTACCGGTGTAGTGTATTTTACTGCTGATATACGAAAAATTTAGTACAATGATGATAGATTTCACTGTTTCTGTAGTAAATTTTACTACAACTGCAGTAGATTTTGCTGCCGCTGTCCGAATTTTTTTTAGAACAACTGCAGTAGATTTCACTGTTTCTGTAGTGAATTTTACTATCATCTCCACTGTGAAATTTACTACCAACTGTAGTGATTTTCACTACAAGTGCAGTAAGTTGCAATACATTTACAGTGAATTTCACTACAGGTTTTAGTGAATTTCACTGCTTTTTTCTCTATGTGTTAGGTTAGGTTTGAAGGGGTGATGATACGGCAAACCGCATCATCTCACTCTGATCTCAGTGGATCCATTGTGCTCCCCAAGAAAAGGGCAGGTAGGGTATAAGGACGGGTGAGGAAAGGAGTAAGTGGAGCCTGGGGGTTAGGTGTGGGGTGCCTTCCTGAACCATCTTGAATTCTGGATGAATTTTCTCTATGTGTATAAAGCATCCATCCAAACACGTCCCAACAAAGGTGTAAATGATTTGTTGCTTTCGATCACCAAAATGTTCAATAGATTTCACCGGAACCTCAAAGCTTACATGCACTACCACATATCCTCCAGTCACAACCTCTAAGCATTTAGAGACTTTATTTAACTTAAAATTTTTAAAGAGTTTTAAATAATATTTCTCTGATAATACAGTAGTTGTACATGCGCCTGTGTCTAACTCAAAAGTTAAAAGTATTAACTAATAGCTTAACTTTAAGCGCTCCTGATGTGACTTTGTCGACGCACGTAATTAACTCTGCCCAACCCAGCTCTCTCGTCGGAAATATCACCATCTCCATCACCAAATTCAGCTTCTTCGACCGCATGCATTGAATTTTCCCCTCGTTTTTGTAACTTGAAACTATCTTTTTTTATATGACCACGATTTCCTTAACATCATTGTTTCTACGGAAAGTTTTCGCCCTTAAACAACTGCAATGATCTGGTCAAAGATTGTTCCCTTTGATGGTTGTGCCTCCGGATGCTGTTGACATCTGTGACAGCTGATATGCCTGGCTGAGTAACCCTCAATTGGTTTTTAGCCATCTTATCCCCTCTAGCTATCTCCACTGCCCTCTGGAACTCCAAACTTGAAATTTCCAAAAGCTTTGCACGGACACGATTATACTCCTCATCGCCAAATGTAATGTTTTCAATTAGTGGTACAAACTAAGCTAGACTATTTTATTTCAAGCTAATATTTCATTACACAGTAGTTGTTACTTTGCAGCACATTACAAATAGGTGTATAATAATATGTGCTTATTTAAATACAATAAATAGACCTACTTTATTCTACTTACATGGTAATTTTCATAAACAAAAAATAAATAATGAGGTAAATTGGCCACAACGTCAGCCTTTTCACATAATTAGGACTTTTATCAAAAAAGTGTACCTTTATTCGAAATCTTCTTCCACATATGTAAACATTTTTTTTTTGCGTAATCCCACAAACGAGGTTTTCTGCAAAATTTGTAACAAGAGTATACATAGTTTTCTTTATTTTTTATTTAATAAGTTTATGATAAAACCTAATTACACCAACCTCAATTACGATTTTTCTTTAAATATTTGACTTTTTATGAATTTTTAAGAAGCTTTTGATATAAATTTTTATTTATTTTATTAAGAACAAACAATCATTTGGTGTATAAAACTTTTTTCTAGACAAATTAGATCCCAAGATATAACGATTTTTATAAAATAAAAATTTCCCTACACAGCAATCAAAAAAAATCTCGTGCCTGGGAGTAAGGATGGGACAAGGAAAGGGAATTACCGGGGTCGCAATCGGATTAGGGAAAGGACAATGAAGGAAATCGCACAAATTTAGTTACCTGTACCACTGCATTGATGAAAGGGAGAATCTCCACTATCAATCTAGATGGAAATTGGAATAAGTTTGCAACTAATCCTAAACTATGCTAATCTATACTAAAAATCATTATCTCAAATGAATGATATAAAACTAAAACTAAAAATATTCTAAGCTAAATCTAACGTGTAAAACTTTATTCCAATTCCAGTCGAAGATTGTAGTCGAATTCACCATTGCATCAGCACAGTGGATCGCTGAATCCACAAAGGCCTTGCCAGATGATATCGGCAAATTTGGCCTACCCACCCTTGTATCGTTAAGATACAACCATCGGTATCTTCTTGGCCAGATTTCTATTGAAGATACCCCCAAAAGATCGCTTCCAGTCGCTCTTTCGTTACTCTTCTAGTGTTGTCAATACACGTATGTGTAAGTGTAGTTTGTATATCTGTCATGTCCTCATTGTTAGCTAGTGGGTGGATCGTAAGTTAGTGAGTGTCTATATTAGGTGGAATGTGTCTTTGCAGAAAAGACATTAGTCAGTTTTTGTTATTTTTAGCTTAAAGTCAGTTTCGTCGAGAGTAGTGGGTAAGTATGAGTATGTGAGGTATTTTAGTAAGGTAAGTAATATATTTAGTTATGTTAGGTAGTTGTCTATAGTCGTAAATTATATAAGTCATGTTTTGTTGATTCGGTGAATGTATATCCAGGTCATATATCCGTCTTTACATAAATCTGCAGTTGTGTGAAGTTCGTTTTGTCAGTACGCTAGTGTCGGTGATCCTGTCTAACTACAGCCCAGTGAGTGAAACACCCCTTACCTCCGCTGGCTCAGCCGAGCCTCCACACACCTGTAAATGAGGACTCAGCAATGCATCTCACTTATTCTTATTCATTATTCATAAGAAACATTAACAACAACTAATGAGTTCATTTATATTCAATCTTTTCTTTATTCCTATTGAATTTAAATAATTAATACAGTATTTCAAGAAAAAGTTTGTGGATGAATTAAATGAAATTAAATTAATTAAATTAAAAAAATTATGAAATTGAAAAAAAAGAAAAAAAACTACAATACAAATTCAAAAAAAAATGATATAAAAAAAAAATAAAATTTAAAAAAATTAAAATATGAAGATGAAAATAAAAAGGTAAATTAAAAATTTAAAAGAAAAATTAAATAAAAAAATGAAAAAAAAATAATGTACAATTCAATTTTATAAATATTATTTCCAAAAGAGATTAAAATGTAAAAAAAAAGGGAAGAGGGAAAGAAAATTAAACTTAATATTATATGGCTTTGATTTCATTGCCCGGAGTGCATGTTTTGCTTAGTATAACCTCCTACTTTGATTTCCCTATTATATAAATATATATATATAAATATACCATTTGAGAAAAAGGTTAAGACTTTTCTTTTATTTTTAAGCCTTAGTTCATATATAGTAATAAAAGGAACACTTACTTGCTTCATCCCTCGCAGTCCTGCCGGCAAGCTTTGTAGGATTCCACTGTTGCGTATTTTTTTTTTTTTTTTTTTTTTTAGGTATTTGTTTAAAGATTATATATGTGCATATATATATGCATACTTATATAATATGGGTGAGGTTAAAGTAAAAGGGGAAAATTAGATAAACGCGGCGATTTAATGATCTTTCACCACTTTTATACATTCAATTAGAAATTACGAATTATTCAAGAAAAATCCACAAATATAAAAAAAAATTATATAAAAAAAAATAAGGAAAAAAGCTGCTTCTGATATTTTGACTTAGACGTTGAACTCCACTCTATGTGAGGACAAAGGCACAGTATGGTGGACTGTGAAACACCCAGCCAGCGTATATCTTGCCCTTCAGATGACCTCTGTGGGACTCGAGGATTTGTCCTCCTCTTGCACTGCCGTCGATTGTCGATTCCTTCGGGATTTTTTTTTTTTTTGACTTGAGTTTTTCTTATTTTTAGTTTATTCAAGGTTTTTTTTTTGTTTCTTATGTTCGGTATTATAGTAACTTTAGTTATTATACGACACTAATCACTGTCTATATATGTATGTGATTTCACTTTTATAACCTCTGTATATAAGTATAAATTTTCAGAGGATTGATTCACTGAATCTTTTTTTTATAAAAGAACGAATGTCTTTATTATTAATCCTTTTATTTTTATTTAAATGTTTTAGTTTTTTTTTCAAGAGGATTCACAAGATTGGTGAATCTGGATTTTTATTTTTCAGACTTGATAAAAATCTTAATTTTGCGGAGAGATTATTTTTTTAGACGACTGTTACAATCTATAGCCCGCTTATGAGTATCTCTTTTCTTTTTCGTCTGCAATCGTCATTCCATTTTTTTTTCAATTCCTTCAAAAGTTCGCAGTTCGTTGCCCTATCTTCTAATTTCTTTACTTTATTCGTTGTAGTGTGCAGACTGGAAGTTTTGAGAACGCACATATACAAACATGACATTTTCTTTCGTCTGTTTCCTACGTCAGTCTTTCTCTCTCCAGTATGTGTGGGTGTGGAATCTAAGACTACTCCTAATGTTGCAGAAACACCTAAAGCTCATTCCTTAAATCTAACTTAATGACTATAAATCCTAATAAATAATACCACAGCAACTTTAAACTTAGTTAATAATCCCTACTTAATCCTATACTGCACTTATTTGACATAAAAATAAAAAAATAATTTAATAATTTAAACGTAACGGACACTTAAGTTGATCAATTTCGGAGTAACTCCATCTTTTGTTCCGAAATTTCTTTCTTTCCTTTCCTATCTTTTCTCTTTCTTTCCTTTCCCTTTCTTAACTTTCTTATTTGTCTGCAAACTGTCAAATTTTTGACACAAGTCTCATTTCTCGTGGAAGTTCGGTGATAAAAGTTTATTATTTCGAAGTTTTTTTATTAATAACTCTAAAAAAAAAAGGAAACATTCGTTCCTAATAAATTTTTAAGAATATTTAGCTGATCGTGCTTCATCAGCTAAATAAATCATTTCACGGGATATAAAAGAGTTCGATAATTCCAGGCAGTCAGGAAATTAACTACCCGGTAAGTAATATGTCAACATATTTATGTTGGATTAAAAATCCTTATTTTATCTTTTATCTTTATTTGTTTTCTTTCCAGGATTGCCCGGATACTCCCTCTAGGATACCAATCTCTATGGCGTGGACTTCTTACAAGATAAAAGCTTTTTGGTCATCAGAGATTGTCTCCAAAACTACTTCTTTGAAGTCAGCTTTTAGAACAGACTCTGGTGACAATCTTCCGCCCAAAAATCAATTTTTAATCATTTTTTTTTTCTTTTCAGGTGACGGTTTCTTTTTTTGGATAGTTTGCACCTATGATTTAACTGAAGATATTTGGATAGGGATAGGTTGGGGTTTGTTTCTTTTTTTTTGTTTTTTTTTGTTTTTTCTACCTATGAAAGATCGGTGACGTCACACATATGTAAATATGAAACCTATTACCAAAATTTAGAAGTTTGTTTGGAACAAGGGTTTTGTTTCCTGGGCTATATTTATATATCAAGACAATTTAAAAAAACAGATAACTTAGTCAGCAGTAGGTATGTATAGAGGGTGATTCGCATAAGCTGTAACATAAAGGTAGAACGCGAACGTGTAGTTTCGGTTGAGACAAAAAAAAATGTATGCGAGGAGGGGGGTTATATTTGTACCCTTTAATGCGGGAAGGCAATTTTATAAAAAATCGACTTGAAATAGAAAAAATCAATGAAAAACAACAGAAATATTCATTTTAATTTCATGTATGTATTTTTTAATTTTATAAATATTTATATGCGAGTATATACAGAATGCTTATTTACAGATAAATTTTTGTAGAGTTTGAAACGATTTGTCGACAGTATGGACATAAAATGTTGTTTTGGCCATCTGTATAGTTTTCAAATGCTTGTTGGCAAATATTTGCATAGCAGCTGCAAAAAATCTTGAGATGATTGCATGGCAGTATAGGTATGTGTAATGTTGATATATACATTTGTAATGAGTGATCAATGCGGGGGGGAAGGGGCGGACGCGGCGCGAGGCGGTACGGGTGGCGCGGACGCGGCCGGTGACGTTACGGGTGGCGCGGGAATTACAAACCCGAATAATATGCAAGTTTGCAACTTGCCAACGATCCCACAGTAACATGTTCCCACAGTAACATGAATCTTTGAATGTGCACATGTCATATTAGTTTTTCTTGCTGTGTACCTTCTGTGCACATTTCATCATAATAGAAATATAAAACCTTTGTTTTGCACCTTCTGTGCAAATTCTAAGAAATATTGTTTGGCACCTTAAGTGCACTAAATAAAATGATTGTATTAAAAAGTCAGTTCTTAAGTTGAAGTTGCGTAATAAAGTTCTAAAATATTCCAAGGAATATTAAAAAATAATTTTTTTATATAAAAATTTCCTTCGAAACTTAAGTGGCGCAGTCGGTGACGGATAGCACAAACCCGTTTTAAAATACGTGTGAATATTTATCGTTAATAATTCAATATCGGCAGTATACTGATAGTAGTGCGTATTTTAATAAAAAAAAAAAAAAAAAAAACAGTGTAAAGACTTGACTTAGCAACATTAATATCGGAAGAATACTGATAGCAAAACGGTGCAAAAACTCTAAAACAGTGTAAAGACTTTACATAAGCAACAACAATATCGGAAGCATACCGATAACAAAACGGTGCAAGAACTCTACAGAAGCTGAAGGACTTAACACAACTGGCCAGAGGAAATGGCTTTTTCCATTATATTGTAAGTTTGATTCATGTTATAGAAACGTATATATCCTAAATTCCTTACTAACTTGATAAATTCAATGCCAAACAAATATAGAGATAGATTAAGACCAAAACCATATCAAAGAGAAATTATAGATAACGAAAGTTCAGATAATAGTGAAGAAACAAATTGTGAAACAATAAATAGTGAAGCAACAAATAGTGAACTGAATCGTGAAAGTATTGTAGGTGTTAGTATTAATTTAAATCCATTCCTTCTAATAAATCAAACCAATATGGCGAATAATAACAATAACAACCCAGGTCAAGTTGACCCATTCTATTCTCTCAGAATCCCAGACGCCATAAAAGATTTACCAAAATTCGATGGTAATCCCCGTCTTTTATATGACTTTATTACGAATGTAGAGGAGATCCTTTTAATTGTTACATCTATAAATAATCCAACCTATGGTAGAATCCTTTTACGGGCAATCCGTAATAAAATTGATGGACCTGCAAACGAGGTTCTCAATATGTACGGGACACCTTTAGAGTGGTCCCAAATTAAGGCTAACCTAATTCTTCATTATGCTGACAAGCGTAATGAAACTTCATTAATTAAAGATCTGCATAATTTACGTCAACACAATAAATCTATTGAACAGTTTTATAGCGAAGTCATAGAGATTTATTCTACAATAAGGAATCACATCCAAATCCATAAATGAATTGTATTAAAGAACAAAATATGTCTTATTTTAGATACGAACACAAACCTTTGCCAAAACCACCCATCCACCCATCTTATCTCCCAATAAAAAGTGTTCCTTTCAAACAAACCACCGTACAGCCAATGTTCAATAATCAAAAATTCCCTCAGTCGAATACGAGACCACCAATTGTCCAACAACAGTATAGACTACAAGAACAGTATCAACCCCAACAACAATACAGACCTCAACAACCACAACAATACAGACCCCAACAATTCCAACAATATAGACCCCAACAACAACCTTATTATCAAAAACCAATTAGTACACAATATACAAATAATGTTCTCCAACCAAAACCAACGTCCACTAAAACAGAACCAATGGACACACTTTCGGCTCAAACATTAGTAAAGAAATCCCCTTCTGGACAAACGAACACTTTTCGACAAAACGCTCAGATCCATAATATTGACAAGGTAAATAATCAGATAGAAATTACAGACGATCAAAATAATTATGTCCCAACAGAAACTACAAATCTCGGTGATTTTCAAAGTTATTATGCACAGGACTATTATCCACAACTAGATGCATACTATGACAACCCTAATGAAAACCTCTTAAATAATCCTGATTGTGAAGAGGAAACAAATTTTCATCATCTTGTCTCAACACACCCATATACTTAGACATTAACAAACACGGACATTCTCTTCCGTACATTCATATATCTTCACCCTTTGGGAAAAACCTAAAATTCTTAATAGACACAGGAGCTTCCGCCTCATTTATAAATCCCGAATACGTTCACCCAGACGATGTAAAAACAACTACACCCACAGTAATTACTAAAATCTTAAAAAAACATAGTATAGACAAACAAGTAGAATTTCCCATTTTCCGAGAATTTCAACAATCTGGTGAATTTAGATTTCTTATATATAAATTCCATGGCTACTTCGATGGACTTTTAGGACTTGATGCCCTTAACATACTTAAAGCAAAAATTGATTTACCTAATAAAACTTTAGTAACAACCAATTCGAACATTCCACTTTCTATAAACCCAATTATATGTCCGAAAAATTTAAAATTCCTGCACATTCTAACTTAGTCGAAATTAGTCGTTAAACTTCCCGTAGACAGTCAAACCGGCGACATCCTTGTCCCTGCGACATCCTTGTCCCTGCGACAAAAATCGTGCCTGGTATAGATATTATTGAAGGTGTCTATTCGGCCGAAAATTGGCACACCGAACTCGAAGTTCAGAATAATACATCAACAGACCAAATTCTTTTTCTACAACATCCACTTGAAGTACAACCTCTTACAAATTTCGAAACAAGAGAATTAAACAACTTAGACATTCAAATCGAAGATTATGATAGACAAAATTCAAACGACATCTCTACAGAAATCCGGTCAGAACACTTAAATACTGAAGAGAAGAAATCTATCTCAAGGCTTTGCCGTAATTATTCAGACATCTTCTATAAAGAAGGAGATAGCTTAACATTCTCAAACGCAATTAAGCATCAAATCAAAACTAACGACGAAATACCGATATACACAAAGACTTACAGATACCCATACGTTCATAAAGCAGAGGTTCAGAGTCAGATCTCAAACATGCTGAGCCAGGGTATAATTAGACCAAGTTTTTCTCCATGGAGTTCTCCAGTTTGGGTTGTACCCAAAAAATTAGACTCCACAGGAAAACAAAAATGGAGGGTAGTAATCGATTATCGTCGTCTTAACGACAAAACGATAGACGATAAATATCCGATACCCAATATTAACGAAATTTTGGACAAGCTAGGCAAAAGCCACTATTTTACGACTCTCGATTTGGCTAGTGGCTTCCACCACTACTTAGACGACATTGTTGTCTACTCTACATCCCTTCAAGAGCACTTTGAGAGCTTGCAAAAAATATTTGATAAACTACGGAAAGCGAATCTTAAGATACAGCTGAATAAATCTGAGTTTTTACACAAAGAAACCGCGTTTCTCGGACACATTATTACAAGAGACGGCGTTAAGCCAAATCCCGACAAGATAAGGGCCATTAAAGAATTTCCGATACCAAAAACAACAAAGGAAATCAAATCTTTTCTTGGCCTAATGGGCTACTATCGGAAATTTATCCGTGATTTTGCAAAGTTAACCAAACCTCTCACTCAGTGTCTTAAAAAAGGTGCAGAGATAACCCTCAATGATGAGTATAGGAAAGTATTCGAACTGTGTAAAGATATTTTATCTAACGACCCACTTCTTCAATACCCCGATTTTTCCAGGCCATTCGTGCTTACCACAGACGCAAGCAATGTTGCACTAGGTGCCGTATTATCCCAAGGACCCATTGGAAAAGACAGGCCAATTTGCTTTGCGAGTAGAACCTTGACGACATCAGAAATTAACTATTCAACAATAGAAAAGGAATTACTTGCTATTGTCTGGGCAACTAATTATTTCCGCCCTTACCTTTTCGGTTACTGATCATAAACCGTTGCAGTGGCTCATGAGTTTAAAAGAACCACACTCCAAACTTGTTTGTTGGAGATTGAAACTTGAAGAATACGATTATGAAATCGTATATAAGAAAGGTATTCTTAATTCTAACGCTGATGCTCTCAGTCGTATTAAACTACCAGATAAAATTGAATTAAATCTTAATGATACCACAGCTGCCACTATACATTCAGCTGAAGAAAACCTAGATGACGGTATCCCAATAGCAGAAAAACCCCTCAATGAATTTAATTTACAAGTAATATTCCAACAATCGTCAGATAATCAACCTAAAAACTTATTAAAATTAATCTTTAAAAACAAACAAAGACGAGTTTTTAGAAAGGAATCATTTTCTGAAAATAATATTATTTCATATTTCAAAGAATATCTTCCTCCAAAAAAACTGGTTGCAATTATGGTAGATGATGAAACATTTAAATTGATTCAAAAAGTATATTCAGAACATTTTGGTAGAAACAAGACCTTCCGCGTATTAAGATGTAAAAAAATTTTGACAGATATCACAGAAAGCGATGAACAAGACCAAATTATTTCCGACTACCATACGAAATCTAACCATAGAGGCATCACAGAGACATACCAACATTTACAACGTGATTACTTCTTTCCTTACATGAAAGATAAAATAACTAAAACAATTAATAACTGTACTACGACTACCTGTCAGACCCTTAAGTACGAAAGACGACCCCCTATAATAGCTTTCGGAAAAACCGAAATAGCCCTAAAACCACTTGATATAGTACACATAGATGTATATACCATCAATAGCAAGAGTATCCTCACTCTTATTGATAAGTTTTCCAAATTTGGCGCTGCCTATACCTTACCAACCCGCAATAGTGTTAGCATTGTAAAAAAAAATCCAACATTTTATAAGCCTTCACGGCATGCCGCTGAAAATTGAAAATTTACCTCAAATATCTTCCAAAACTTCTGTAAACAATTCAATATCGAGACCCATGTTACCTACTTTCAACAAACTACAAGCAATGCTCCTGTGGAAAGGATGCATTCAACTCTAACCGAAATTTATAGAATAATTCAAGAAAAATACAAAACCAAAGATCATGAGGAAATACTTTACGAAACTATTACTACTTACAACAATGCAATTCACTCTTCGACCAATTATACACCATACGAACTCTTCTACGGACGTACATATAAATTCAATCAAAACTTGACATATAGTGACAAACATGACTACTTACAAAAACTCAATGCGTTTCAGAGAGAACTTTTTGAATCTATTACAAAATTATTAGAGGACAAAAGAAATAAAAACGTAGAAAAAAGAAACAAAAATAGGGAAAACCCAAACGATCTTGAAGTAGGAGAAATTATCTATCGAAAAGAATGTAGATTAAATAAAATTACTTTACGATTTAAAAAACAAAAGTTCCAAACTAACAACAAACTGACAATAATTACTAATGACAATAAAAAAGTTCACAAAGCTAGAATAAAAAAGAAAAGAAAATTTCAGATTACTAATGACAGCAACAGCAATACAAGGACGGAAACTAGAGACACATTACTTAACAGATAATTACGGACTTTTACCACTCCGACTAGGACATGCCAAGGTAATAGAAACCTACAAACGTTTTATTCATATCATTAACCTAAAAGATTATGAACAAAGTATAGAGGAAATTCGTAAATCTTTGGACACTCTAGAAAACGACCAAACTAACATTGATACAGTAAAAATAGCAAACATTAAATTCAGCCAACTAGAACTTAAACTTCAAACACTTTTACCCAAGCACAAATTAAAATGTGGGTTACTAGATGGATTAGGAACTATCATAAAAACAATTACAGGAAACATGGATGCCAATGATGCAATAAATTTTAACGAAGAAATCAAAAAACTAAATTTGAATCAAAATATTTTAGAAAGTGAAACCAACCATCAAATAAGTATCAATAAGAAAATGATAGAGAGATTTAACAATATTACTCGCCATATAAATGAACAACAAAAAACAGTAGAATCTTTCTTGTATATTTATAATTCTAATATAAATAATACACTTAGAACAGATCAAGAAATTCTGAAACACCTCCAATATGCTCACAAGATTATCTTCAATATTGACTTGCTTTACAATCACTTAGTAAATATAGCCGAAGCTGTGACTTTTGCACGATTACATATAATTTCGAAACAAATATTGAGTAAAACTGAACTGAATGAAATAAGAGCCTTCCTTGAAAAACAATCTATTAATTTCTCTTCAGATGAAGAAATTTATGAAATCTTACAATTACAAGCGTATTATAATAATTCAAATATTGTGTTTAGTATTGAAATCCCTATTACTTCCCAAACAAATTATTCCTTCTTTCATCTCATTCCCCTCCCTATAAACAAAACACTATTTATTTCTATTTACCCATATGTTGCTATACATGAGTCCGACGCACTTTATTTTGGAAAAGTCTGCAACCTCATAGAGGACACCTACCTCTGCGAAAGCAAAGACAAGCAAAAAACTAAATTCCCTGAATGCGTACCGAAGATCATAAATAACCACCCAGCTGTATGCAACCTGTCCAATGGCTTGGAACCCAACCAGATACTTCAACCTGAAAATAATTACATACTTCTAACCGACGTTCAAAATATTAGTGTCGAAAAAACATGTGGCATCAACAAATATAATATATATGGCACCGCACTTTTACATTACCAAAATTGTTCCATAACTATTAATAATATAACTTATGATCCAAAAGTAGATATTTTTTTTGACAACATTGTGATTCATCCACCAACCCGCAGTCGGATTGACTCATCCACTATAAATCAACATCTTTCGCTAAAGAAACTTCATCTGGACCAGCTTAAGAACAGAGAAGAAATCCATATACTTACCACAAAGTCAACAACCCACATCGCATCAATTTGGATCATTATAGTTCCGATGACGATCATCTTGGTATTAGTGTATATCCAAATGAAGACCCTGAAGAATCCCAAAATTGAAACTCTAAGGACAGAAGACATTCCAAACGCTCCTTCGAGAGGCAACACTCTCTGGCAGTCGCTCCGCTAAGGGGGGAGGAATTACAAACCCGAATAATATGCAAGTTTGCAACTTGCCAACGTTCCCACAGTAACATGTTCCCACAGTAAAATGAATCTTTGAATGTGCACCTTCTGTGCACATGTCATATTAGTTTTTCTTGCTGTGTACCTTCTGTGCACATTTCATCATAATAGAAATATAAAATATAAAATTTGCACCTTCTGTGCAAATTCTAAGAAATATTGTTTGGCACCTTAAGTGCACTAAATAAAATGATTGTATTAAAAAGTCAGTTCTTAAGTTGAAGTTGCCTAATAAAGTTCTAAAATATTCCAAGGAATATTAAAAAATAATTTTTGTATATAAAAGTTTCCTTCGAAAACCTAAGTCGGGCACGGGTGGCGCGGCGTAAGGTGCGGTGGGATGGCGCGCCGGTACCGCCAACACCCCGCGCATTGACCACTCATTACAAATGTATATATCAAAATAACACATACCTACTGCCATGCAATCATCTCTAGATTTTTTGTAGCTGCTATGCAAATATTTGCCAACAAGCATTTGAAAACTATACAGATGACCAAAACAACATTTTATTTCCATACTGTCGACAAATCGTTTCAAACTCTACAAAAGTTTATCTGTAAATGAGCATTATGTACATACTCGAATATAAATATTTATAAAATTAAGAAATACATACATGAAATTAAAATGAATTTTGAAAAAGAATGAATAACTTTATTGTTTAATTATTGTATCCATTTTGGCAGTTCGGACATTATGTCTGTTCAGTTTTTTTGAATCGGACATAATGTCCATGTGGACGTAATGTCTATTTCAAATGGACTATACTTCTGTTGTCAACGGAAACAATGTCCAAATAGACATTTTGTCATTCTTAAATAGACAATATGTCCAAATGAACATTATGTCATTTGGTAACAGTCATTATGTCCAAATGGACGGTATGTCTTTTTTAAACGGAAAAAATGTCTATTTGTACTTTAATCCGGTCATACTGTCCATGGACCTACTGACCGTTTGAGATTGGACGTTGTTTCTTGACACAAAGTCCATGGACCTTATGTCCCTTTTTGCGGTATTAATGTCCATGGACATTATGTCCGCGTACATTGTGTCATCCCACCCGAAATGACACTGGCAGCAGAACTTTCAAAAATGGTTCTTACATTCTTGATTCCTATATGCAAACTCAATGATCAAATATAAACTCAATGATCAAACCAAAAAAATCCCCTTCAGAATTTTAAGTTTTTAGAACAGAAATTATTGATGACGTTTTTTTTTATTTACCTGAACTATTTTTTGGAAAAAAATAGTGTTGTGGTGCATAAATTCAGAAAAACATTTAATAAATAAATGTTTGCATCAATTTATTTATTTCATTAAATCAACAACTAAAGCAAAAATGTTCATTCCGAAACGTCATATGCATGCAATTCCAACATATTATGCTTTTTAATTATCATTCGTGTGATTTTGTTTGTAAATATTGCGTTTACGAATTTGGCCATAACTGAAAAACTGATTTAATGAGTAACATTATGGCATTTAAAAGAAAACGAACAAACCAACAAAACGTTAATATTCATTCTCAATATCTAACATAAATATATTTACAATTATGTGACTTTTAAACAAATCTTATCTAAAACTTATGTACCAAGTACCTACACGCAAAAAAAGCACACACAATTCTTAAACAATCAAAATTTATTAAACTACATATTTTCTATTGCTGTAAATTCATCTGAACAAAATCTTAGGGTTGGCCTATATTTCTACCACAGTTTTTATTGAGTACAAAATTATTTCAACATCTATTTTTTACAATATCATACCCAATTCAACTTAATTTGGAGTAACTCCCGAAACAGCTGAACACACTATTAACCAAATTCTGAGATATAAAACAAATATTCAAGACAGTCAGTTACTTTTAATTAGCACATTTATGACATTGTTTGAATATTGCTAACGAATTTCTTTAGAATACAATTTATGTAAATAAAAAAAAGTTGAAAAATTTACCTGAAGATAAAAACAACAAAGTTGACAAGTGATAAGAAGAAGCTTGCCACAAACATTTTTAAAAGATTTTCACAAACTAATCGTTCAAGAAAATAAGGTCACAAATCCCTTTAAGGTATTGCAAGATCCATTGAAAATTGGAAATCAACTGATCTCAAATTTAGTTTGTATGGGTATATAAGTAGTGCAAAATTTTTCTACAGATGTTTTTTTTTTCTGTTTTTGAGTAGATATCTATAAAAAAGCTCACAAAGATATTTCAAGGTGCCCAAAAGTATATAACAAATTCATGCCAAGAACACTAATTGCCGCTTGTTTAAAAAAAAAAAAGTATGCCTTGCTAACCAAAAAAGTGGTAATGGCTAGTAAAACGTTTTCTTAACACTTATAAAATTAAATCAATGTGCTTCAAATCCTCAAAAATTGTATGACTAATAATGATGAACAAGTCAATTATATTATGATAGAAAATCATATTGTGAAAGGAAATTATTTCTAGGAAATAAGTAGTTACTTTTGTGAAAAGAAATTGAGCGCAACAAAATTGAAAACTACTAAAAACAAAATTTAATACAAGTTATAAAAAATTAATGCAAGTAGGTACATATTAGACAAAATAAAAAAAAAAAAAACAACCAAAAAAAAAATTTTACACAGCCAAGTTCCAAATGTACAATCAGCAAACCATTGTTGGACCTCATGTTAATCCGCCGAAATCGGTGAATTAAAATTTCTGAACCACGGATCAAAATTTGAACCACGATTGTACAACTGGCCCTAAGTGCACTGGTGGACTAAGGTATGGGCGGGGGGCAGTCCGCCCCGGGTCCCCGGTTTCGGGGCCTCCAAATCCAACCATGAAATTCTTTAAATTTTCATTGAATAATGAAACAAAATATGTGAAGAATGGATGTAGATATATTTTAAGGAAAATATGTACTCATAATAATTTTTGTCATAATCCTTCTACGTCATGCACGAAGCAAAATTGTATGGGGTCCCCCAAAGCGGCCATTTTCTCAAAATGTATTTAACAAGAATATGTGGGCACCTATGTACATATTATGTGTTTTTTTCTAAACATTTGATCTACTTCATTTTGTTCATGATCGCTTGAACTTTTAAATAATAATTTTTTGCACATTTTTATCTCCGCTTAAAAATATCAATGTTAAATACAACAACCCTACGGAATTATACGAAGATAAAAATGCGCAAAAATCTATTATCAATTTCATCATAACCAGCCACAAAATATTGCTACTTGACTCCTTCCTAATTTTATTAAATTCCAAATTAATTCCCCACTAAAACTCGTAAAATACTCAACTCGTTCAAAAAAAAGTGTGGAATGCATACACACATAAAATATCCTGTTCGTTTCTCACTCATTTGTTTAAATTAAAAGAATGAACCAAACAAAAAAATATAGAACTCGAATTCGTATAAACAACGTCAACGAAATCAAGCAATTTTGAGTTTTTCCCAAGTAAAATACTAAAGTTGTGTACGTATCATATAAAATAATTTGAAAAAAACTACCGTTTTACTTACATAGGTACCTAAGTTTGGTTTCTGGAGGTCTACATATATATATATTATATACAAATCTATGTATGTATGTATTCTAGACTCAAAACTACGTGACTGATTATGATGAAACTCAGGCAATCTTCAGATTAGCTGTGATCGGATCAACATAATTTTTGTTTTGTGTTTGTGCTTCCCATGCAAAGTCGGGGGCGGGTCGCTAGTATTAAATAAAAAATCTTATTTCGTTTTTTATTCATTATTTTTTAGGTCCGTCAAGCTGGGTCCGCCATAATATAAAATTGGAAATTCTAATGAGGCAGGAATTTAGGCCGTGTGCGAACTCGTTTAAAATTTCGATTAAATTTTATCCGAGATTAAATTTTGACATTTCTACGTACAGATTCACCTCACTACTGTCAAAAATTAATCTTCGGATAAAATTTAACGCGAATTTAACTGAATTCGCACACGGCCTTAGTACGAATTAAGTTCTAATTTTGCACAGCAATCCCGATCTGGAACTAAAATCCCCTCCCTGTGGCGGACCAAGCTTGACGTCAAGCTGGAACCACCACACCTCAAAACACAAAAATTCAAAAAACTAATGATGCATGAATTTAGTACTAATTAAGTTCTACTAATTACCAATACTCCATCATTTGACCTTGAAATTAAGCACCAAACACAAAATAAGGGGTTGAGACTTTTTATACACCACCCTAAAAAAAAATAGGTATTAGATGTAGAATGGGTTCATTAGAAAAAATACCAACTTTCACTTTTCTACTCCCACTGGTTTAGTTTTTATGACGCTTAAACTAGTTGGTGCGTACGCACATACATACATACAAAGTTGTTTTTCTTTAAAAAAAAAATTGATGAGTAAAAAGTTATGTACCTATCTTCAACAATCTGTTTTAACCTCTTTTTTACATACCTAATCGTGTTTGGAGAATTTAAGATTGCATGGATCGGCTATATTATATATTTATGCCATCATCATCATTATACCTATTAATATCTACATACCTACTAAAAAAAAATAAATTTGATGGCACAACAGCTCATGAAGAACTAGGGCCTAGTGGCTTACAACTCTCAACCATTCCTGTGTGCGTGTCTGCAGGAATGGAGGGGACCTACTGTTTATTGCCAAATCCGAACGGCTAATGAGCGGCACTTTTCTGTGACAGGAGATACTCTTGGAGGATTTGTCAATTCCTCGCAAGAGGCAGTAGCCGTTTTTTCTTTTTTTAAATAAATACGTGAACATGAATTATGTCTATCCCTTTTTGATTAGTTTATTGGCCAACATACCTCCCTACTTTCTTATTTTTTGAAGGTGGCGACGATCGCTTTACTACAATTTAGTTTTATTGTGTATGTTTAGGCAAATAAATAAATTTAATGAAATCAGTTACGTGATTTTAATTTAGAGCGAATAAACTGATCATATAATCATTTGGTCCGGCTTTTCTCAACTTACTTTCACACAAAGAATCGTCTTCTCAGTCTCATCTCACACAACTTTAGAGCAAAGTTCGTTCTTATCTTACATTGGTAATTGACATTTTAATCCTTCCTATTGATTTTTTTAAAGTTGAAAATGTTTATACTATAGAGAAAATTTGGGCGTACCCAAAATTATAAAATGGACAAATGAATTCAAGAGATAGACTCAAGGGCAAAACGAATTAATGATTACTTTTTGTAATAATTTATTTCATCTTATATTTCAATTATACGTAGGAAATTAAACTTTTTCATTACAAATAGGTAGGTACATAGGTTTACATTAATTATTATTTAATATTTATTTTTTATTTAATTTAAATTTTTAATTAAATATTATAAATGAAAGAACCGGTAACTCACTGACTCATTCATTCACCTGACTCATCATTGCACAGGTAATACTGTAAATGATAAAAATATATTATACTAAATTTTATTGAATAGAGAATTTTATGTTTAGGCGCACAAGACAGGATTTTTGAAAATTCCAATATTTAATAGAGTAAAATGGGGTTTTTCTGATTAAAGGTCGAAAAACTATTTACTGAATGGGAAAGGGTAGAACGTTCATTTTAATTTTAATTGATAGATTTTTTAGATACAAGATAGTTTTATATTTAAAAAAAATCTAAAAAATACACGAAGAGAGTTATAAAATGTCAAAAATTGAATTTTGAAAAATAGACGTTTGACAAATAATTCACAAAAAATCGGAGGTGTTAGGGAAACAAATTAGAAAGATAATGAAAAACAATTACCCATGTTTTAGGAATTTTCGATAGGAATTCCTTTTTACCTACTTTTTGATTTTTGAAAAACACACATTTTTTTACTCAAATTTTAGTGGTTTTTGATTTTTTATATTTTTAGGAGTCGTTCTAAAAATCTTAAATTTCTGCATCTGATGGAGATTACAGATCTATACAAATTTTAAAAATACTACGTTTCCATGTGGTATTTAAGCGAGCTTGAAGCTCACTTAGACCCTTTGTATACCTGCATTGAGTTGAAATGAGCTTGAACCGACTCGACTGTACTTCAGGAGCGGACTCGAGTCGAAATTAGTGCTAAAAAACCTGGGTTGTGGAGTTAACTTGAGAAACACCATATGTCATCTCGACACCATTTTAATTCAACTCAATATCGAGCTCTCAAATCTGTGAAGGAAAAACCTGGGTCGAAAATCCGACACAAATCCAACTCGAGCTCTCGGTGTTGAATATAAATGTAGTAATAAGCAGTCGAGTCGGGATTTCTCAAGCAAGAAGAACATGAGCGGAGTAGGCATATGAGTAGGTATGTATATTTATTGCAGCAAAAAAAAATCAACAAGAAGAGTGCCTCGCCGACTTGCTTAGCACCGAGCTTCTTAAGTTTGAGCGTCTTCCTAATAACACTAACGCCGCGGTGCACCATATAAAGTTAAAAACGGATCAACCCTTTAAACAGAGATACTACCCTAAGAACCCTGCCATGCAAAAGATTATAGACGACGAAATAAATGACCTACTCCGTGACGACAAAATAGAACCGTCAAACAGCCCGTATAGTTCGCCGATCGTAATTGTGAAGAAAAAAACCGGTTCTTGGAGAGTTTGTGTTGATTATCGGCAACTGAACGAAATCTCAGTAATGGACGCATATCCACTCCCTCAGATTTTCGCTATCCTCGACAAACTCAAGCATGCGAATTTCATTTCCACGATAGACTTTAAAGAAGGGTACTGGCAAATTCCGTTGCACCCTTAATCCAGGCGCGCCGCTGCCTTCACCGTGCCCGGACGTGGACTCTTCCAGTGGAAAGTTATGCCTTGTGGGTTTAATCCCGCCGCCGCTACGTTTCAGCGTATGTTAGATAGTATAATTGGTCCTGATATGGATAACTATGCCTTCGCTTGTCTGGACGACATAATTGTCGTAAGCGAAACTTTCGAAGAGCACGTTGCACATTTGAAAGAAGTATTTAGGAGGCTACAGACAGCTAACTTAAGGATTAATAAGGATAAGTGTGATTTCTGCAAAAGGGAATTTAAATACCTTGGACACGTGGTAAGCGATCACGGTATAAGCACCGACCCAGATAAGGTCGCGGCCGTCCAAGACCGACCTGAAAGCTCCTCGGAATATCAAAGAACTACGACGTATCATTGGGATCACCTCTTGGTACCGAAGGTTCATAAAAGACTTTTCCTTGATAGCCACTCCATTGACAAGGTTGTTCAAGAAGAACCAAGAATGGGAATGGGGTACGGACCAGGAATCCGCTTTCCTAGAACTCAAGAAGAGACTGACAGAGGCACCAGTTTAAATGTGCCCAAATTTCAATCTTCCTTTTACCCTTCAGACAGACGCAAGTCAATACGGTTTGGGAGTCGTCTTGTGTAAAACTTAGGAAACGAGGAGAGTGTGATCGCGTATGCCAGCAGGACACTGACGGAAAGAAGTACTCAGTCACGGAAAAGGAATGTTTAGCAATCCTTTTTGGCATAAGAAAGATGAGGCCGTACATTGAAGGGTACCATTTCACGGTGATAACGGATCATCATTCACTTAAGTAGCTTCACTCTCTAGACAATCCATCTGGGCGTTTAGCACATTGGGCTATCGAACTGAAACAGTATGACTTCGAAATCAAGTACCGAAAGGGAGCGATGAACGTTGTGGCAGATGCGTTATCACGAGACCCCCTACCTTTCACGGAAAGCGATCTTGCCATCATAACCAGGCGAATGAATAATAAGGCGAATGAAGCAAGTTCTTCAGAATCTAGCAAAGTATCCAGACTACCGTATTTATTTATTTATTTACATCTACAAGCAATTTACAGCTAACAGATTATGGATAAAGTTAAAATTCAGTTATATTCATATATAATGCTAGAAAATAAATAAAATTTACAGATTTCACTCATAGAGTAACTATGGGGACATTGAAAATGACTTTATTTTGCTAGATAAACAAAAAACATGACTAATCTTTACAATCTTTACAATTAATTAAAACGTAATAAGCTGTTTCAAACACCATTATAAGTTTTGAAGTTTCTAGGTGTATTTAATGTCACTTTCCATTTGGCAAAAAATATATCTTGTAAATCTATTATGTTACCTTAATATTAAGCTAGCAAAACTTCTAAGCCGCTTAGCATAATCAGATGAAATAAAAACTTAAATTTTGTGCTCTTTTCGTGCTATTTTGTGCGGAAGTCCCGATTTTTATGTTAGCATAGTTTTTTTTTATGCAAAGTTATGTTACCCATATAAAGCTAGCAAAACATAAAACAAAACTATGCTAGCACAAAAATCGGAACTGCCACACAATAATAGCACACAAATAGCACCAAATTTTAGTTTTTCTTTTAATTGATTATGCTGGGCGATTTAGAAGTTTTGCTACCTTAATATTAAGGTAGCATAGATTTACATAATACAAAAACTATGCTAGCTCAAAAATCGAGACTTCCACATATAAATAGCACAAAATTCTAGTTATGGTTTAAATTGATTATGCTAATGTGTAAATGCTATAGCTTTATACACGTTAAATCTAAAAACGAAAAAAAAATGTAGTGTACAAAGTGAGATTGTCGAATTTGCTGAGGCTAAAATCCATTAAAACCTATTTGAAATAGGTACATGCATTTTTTTTATTATGGTGAATCGTTTAAATTCATCTACGTGGATTTATTTGAGACATTAATTATATCAAAAATAAAAAAACAAAATTTACACAAGTGAGTCCCACCCCACGAACTTGCTCTCGTGGCTAACAAAAATGTTGGTACCTTTCAACGAAAGAAATGTTAAAAAGTCAGAATTACTGGGAACATGATTTTTTTACTTTTGGGTTAATATTTTCTAAATTTTCAAAAGCTATCTATACCTATTGTTTAAGCCGTGTGGGAATTGGATTAAAATCGCGTTAAATTTTATCTGAAGATTAATTTAATTTTTGACACTAGTGAGGTGAATCTGTAGGTATGTGTACATACAAACTTCAAAATTTCTTTCGGATAAAATTTATTCGAAATTTTAATTCAATTCACATACGGCCTTAAAATATTTAAAAGCACTATAGATTACAAAACTGAATAAAATCGTTCGAGTCGATTTAACCAACTCAAAAATAAATTAATTTAAAAAAAAACAGAAACTCCAACACAAATTTCCTTAATGCCAAATTTTTAGCCATAACCTGAAGTTATATTTTATTTTTTGGTAATGCCTACCCCATAGACCTTTATTCACCCTTATTACAATAGGCGTTTTGCTTGAACGACAATCGTCACTTTTTGTGTCGAGTCACTTTCAAGGCGTTTAAGAGTCGGTATTGCAATCCTTAAACGCCACTCGTTTTGATTAAAACGCCTTCCACAGAACAGCTGATATATGTATTTGCAAAACAATTCAATTAAAAAGTTATTTCTTTCTAAATTTTTTCATCTTCGCTTTTTTCAAAAACAATTCTTGTTTGTAATTTAAATTCAATTAAATAAATACAAAAAAGTGCAAAATGAATAGTGTTGCGATGTTTATTTTATTGAGAAATGAAATTATTGATGGTGAAAGTAACCAACGCAGAAGAGATGAGGCCAACAAAATTAATTTAATGCGGGAAAGACGTCTAATTAGATCTAAATCTAATCCATTAGATTTGCCAGACATAAAGTAAGTCATGGAAGAACAAATAAAGGTTTTATTACATATATTCTATTAAGATCATTCTAAAATATTTCCAGATTTGTAATGTACTTTAGGGTGAGCAAGGATGCCTTTCTATACCTGCTCAATGAATTGCAGGACAAACTTCCACAAAAGAAAAGATCAATTTCTGTACCACTTATTTTAAAACTTGCTGCTGTATTGCGATTTTTTGCTGAAGGCAGTTACCAAAAAGGAGTTGGTAACGATTTTAATTTGGGCATTGCGCAGCCAACTATGAGCATTATTTTAAAAGAAATGCTTGATGTCATGGAAGCCCATCTCTGTCCACGTTGGATAAATTCCATCTATACTGAGGAGGATAAAATTCAAGCGAAAGCTTTTTATTATCAAAAAGCCAGAATTCCTGGTATAATTGGATGCATCGATGGCAGCCACATCAAAATTCAGGCTCCAAAAAAAGAAGAGCAACACCAATATTATAACAGGAAAGGGTTTTACAGCTTAAATGCTATGTTTGTACGTAGTTTTGTGTCATTAAATTTTGAAATTCATTAATCATTTAATTAGGTATAAATAATTTTAATTTTCAGCTATGTGATCATCGAATGCGAATTAGGTATGTGGATGCCAGGCACCCTGGAGCTAGCCACGATTCATTTGTCTGGAATTCAAGTGAGCTTCGAGGGATTCTCCAAAGGAATTACGATAGTGGAGATCGAAATACTTGGTTGCTAGGCAAGTACAAAATTATGATAACACAATCTATTTTTAATATAAATTTGTAGGTGATGCGGGATATCCTTTGGAACCATTTCTCATAACTCCATTTAGATCAGCACAAGAAGGAAGTAAAGAAAGTGCATTCAATATGAGACACTCCAAAACAAGAAACATAATTGAACGCACAATTGGGGTTCTTAAGAATCGCTTTCGATGTCTTCTCGGAGCTAGGCAGTTACACTACACCCCTCAAAAAGCAATTAAAATAATCAATGTCTGTTCAGCTTTGCATAACATATGCATAGATTACAGATCTGATCTGACCATAAACGAAAATTCTATCATTTTAGAAAACATGTCAAATGCAGATGCTGAAGAAAACCTAGAGATAAATGAAACTGCTGTTAATATAAGAAACCGATTGTTAGAAACCTAACCATAATGAAATAAAAACAAAATTATTTAACTTCATAAATAGTTAATGGTATTTACTTTCGAAAAGTTTCTTAATAAGGTACATATGTATGTATGTTCATAAGCATAGTAAATCACATTTTTTTAAGTCATTCAGTCAGCTTCAATTTCCGTTCCTCAATATCCAATTGCCTTTTCTTCACTTCCAGATCCAATAGTTTTAACTCGTGCTTTTTGATCTGGTACTCTTCCTCTCGTTTAATTTTTCTCTTGTACTCCTTAAGTCTTTCTTCTTCTAAATAGAACCGCTTCCTCTCATACCTTTTACTTTCTTTTAAATGATTTTCGATTCTATTTAATGACTGCTTGACTTCTTGGTAAAGATCCTCTTGGACTTTTGTTTGTTTTTCCAACATCTGGTTGAACAACGTTCGAATTTGAATGATTGTTAGTTGTTGATATGACTTGGTCAATACAAAAACGTCTTCTTTATAATTCAGAAAGATGACTTTATTCAACAACGACTTAAAAGCTAATGATTTAATGTAACAATAATTATAGGATATTAGACAATTTTGGCGGGAATAAAAACTCCATTTCGCGCCAATAATATTTGACATATCTTACATTATGTATTTTATTTAATTAAATTTGCATGGGTGGAAATATTGTGATACGATACAGGGTGCATCAATTACCCCTTCGTTTAAGTTGGAACAAAACGAACGGTCTTGAATCTGGGACGAGCTGATCTTCTGGGTGTTGGCATAGGTGGATCTGGATCTGATGAGCGTGAAGGGACGGCTCTCGAACTATTTGAAGTTACAGGTGTGTCGGAAGTTGATGTTTGTTGCTCTTGTGACAAATCTACCATTGGGGGTTTTAAGGCTGGATCGATTAATACATCATCATCACTTGCGCGTTCCTGTTGCTGAGTTTGACCTGAAAAAGAAGTGTTATTGGATGGTATAGAATCAGAACTTGCCTGTCTTAAGTCCACATTGGTGTGAGGGGAAACGTTGGTGTCTGCATATTTTCCTACGTTAGCTCTTAACTGATTCTGGTGGCGTCTGCAAATTCCTTCATCTGTTTTTATTTCGTACATCCTTCTTCCTAGAGGCTTCTCTATTCGTCCTGTAATCCACTTCTTGCCTCGCGAATACTGTCGTAGAAATACAGATTGACCTTTGTGAAACTTCGTTTTATTTGGATTGTTTGTTTTGATTGGTTCGGGAACTATAGCAGAAAGTGAAGTTCGATGTTGACGACCGTGAAGTCTTTCTGCTGGAGATATACCCATATCGTCCGGTGTGGTGCGAAAAGTGGATAAGAACGTGGTGAGGGCATCATCGCCTTTCGGGTTTGAAGCCATGATTTTAAGAAAAGCTGTTTTAAAGGTTCTCACCATCCTCTCGGCCAACCCATTGGACTCTGGATTAAAAGGTGCTGACGTCATATGCCGAATTGAACGCTCTCGGCAAAATTGCTGGAACTCTTTAGAGGTAAATTGTGTGCCATTGTCAGACACTATAACCTTTGGAAGACCCTCTAAGGCGAATATGGAACGTAAAGCGTGAATGGTTGCTTGTGAAGTTGTAGAAGACATTCGAATGACAAAAGGAAATTTTGACTTCGAATCGACTACGATTAACCACATAGATTTTTGGAAGGGGCCAGCAAAATCTATGTGAATACGTTCCCAAACGTTTTCTGATGTAATCCAACTGGAATATTCTTTTCGTGGGTGACTCGCATTAGATTGGCAGGCATTGCATTTTGCGACTGTTGTCTCAATGATGTCATCAACCTTGGGCCACCAACAATATCTCCGGGCCATTTGTTTCATCCGAGTAACTCCCCAGTGACCTTGATGTAGAAGTGCAAGTACTTTAGGCTGAAGTGCTGTGGGTATCACCACCCTTGTACTTTGGCTGTGAAAGAGAAGAATGTTAGCAGACACACTTAGACAAAACCTTCTACGAAAATAAGGAAGTAAATTATTTTGGGTGGCTGGCAAACGTGCTGGCCAGCCATAATGTCTGTACTCAATGATTTTTTGAATTTCAGAATCGTTTTTTGAGAATTTAGCGATGACATCTGCGTTAATAGGAAAATCTTCTATAATTGAATAACTATCCTCCACTTGATGGCAAGATTCGTCCTCATCGGGACCTACTGGCAAACGCGATAAGCAATCGGCATTTCCATGCTTCTTTGTTGGACGATAACGAATTGTGTAGGTGTAACCCATTAGAAAAATTGCCCAGCGTTGCAGCCTTTAAATGGTCATGTGTGGCAATTTTTTGTTAGGGCTGAATATGGAAACTAGCGGCTGGTGATCCGTTATAAGTTCAAATTGACGACCATATAAATATTGCTGAAATTTGGTTACCCCAAAGATTATCGATAAGGCTTCTTTTTCGATTTGGCTGCATCAAGTGTTTTGGAGGCAAACGCGATTGGTTTTTCTGTTCCACCTGGGTAAACGTGTGAAATGACTGCTCCAATACCGTGTGAAGAGGCATCGGTAGCAAGAGTGATCGGAAGGTCCTCTTGAAAATGGGTTAGTCGAGAAACGTTAAGGATTTTCTCTTTAAAAAGATTGAAGGCATTTTGTTGGTCCTTTCCCCATTTGAAAGTTTCATCTTTTCCTCGTAGTTTGTTCAACGGTGCAGCTATTTGAGCAAAATTATCTATAAATTTGTTATAATAGTTTAGCTTACCAATAAAAGCTTCCAGGTCCTTAAGGTTTTTAGGTTCAGGCAGATCGATAATGGCCTTGACGCGAGTCTTTGATGGACGTATGCCTGTTTCATCAATGATGTGACCAAGGTATTCCACCTCAGTCTTGGCAAACTGGCATTTTTCTAATCGACAGCGCAGTCCGTGGTTCTCTAACCTTTCTAAAAAAATTTTCAAGTTGTTTAAATGTTCATAGTTTGTACGCCCTGACACGATCACATCGTCTAGGTACGAAACGCAGAAATCCAAATCGGCCGTAAGTTGGTCCATGTATCGCTGAAAAATACCTGTTGAACTGGAAGTGCCAAATGGTAGCCTTTGGTACTCAAATAATCCAAATTCAGTACTTATTACGCAGACTTTCTTCGATTCTTTGTCTAGCGGAATTTGGAGATAGGCATCGGACAGATCAATTTTGGTAAAATAACACCCTCCTTGCAGTTTCTGGAAAAGTTCTTCTATTCGAGGCACTGGATGGCGATCAATTTCCAAGTGTGGGTTGATTGTGATCTTGAAATCTCCACACATGCGTAATGTTCCATTTGGTTTCTTTACCACTACAATGGGTGCAGCCCATTGACTTGATTCGATGGGACGTAAAATGTCCAACTTCTTCAAACGTTCAAGCTCCAGGCGTACGCCTTCCTTTTGAGCGAAAGGCACGGGACGATATTTAAAATATTTAGGTTGGTAATTAAATTTTATTGTGAGATGTGCTTTATAAAATTTACTGCATCCTAGCTCAGGTTTAAAGACAGCTTCATGTTTTTTGCAAAGTGACATTGCATCACTTAAAAGCTGGTCTTTAGAATCAGATCTAATTTGTAAAAATTGAATTTGAATTCGCAGCTTGAATCTGTAAACCAAAATGCTTGAAACCAATCCAAACCCATTATATTTGCCCCTCGCTCAATATCACAAACTAAAAGCGGCAATGTTTGCGTTTTGGTTTCCCACTGTACACTCACATTTAGTAATCCTTTAACCGGTACTGAAATGTCTCCATAAGCTTTCAGCGATCGTGATGAGGGCTCGCAACGTGAGCTGCCCAGTTGGTTGTAACCATCAAGACTTATGAGTGAGCATGTGGCACCTGTGTCTAACTGGAAAGATAACGGGCGCTGATTTACGTGAAGCAACACAAAAATTTTGTTTTTCTTGTTATCTGTCTCTAAATGTGCAGATGACACTACTTCCACTTCGCAAGTGTGTACTAACTTGTCGTCATCTATTTTGTTGATTGAATGGGCAGATTCTGTCTGCTTTTGGTTGTTGCTATGAGTAGATCGACTGTTATGACGTTGGTTAGTACCTTTGCTTCGTGAACGCCTCTTTCGATTTTTTTGTTGATAACGATATGACGACTGAGAATTTGAACCGTCTGATTGTTTTGCTGATAAGCAAACACTGCGTATGTGACCACGTCGTTGACAAAAATCGCAAATAGAATCGATGTGTTTGCATTGATTTCTTGGATGTTGAGTGAAGCAATTTGGACACGATTGTCTAACGTAAGAAATATTATCATGAGACTTACTTGGGGATTTTTGATAATTTGAGCCCGTCATGAGATTAACTTCTGAAGTCGTTGTTATGTTGATTCGTAAGCTGTTGCTAGTTCCTCAATTTCGTCCAACGATGGGTTCTTCTTCTGCGTAGCAGCAATACGAACAGAGTCGTGAAGTGTATAAAAAACAATCATGTCCCTTATCATGTTGTCCGCATATGATGTGTTACAATCTGCTTTTGAACACACAAAAGAGCAGTCTCTTGCAAGGCCTCGTAAATCCGCTATCCATTCTGCATATGACTGTACTGGGAGCATCTTTTGTTTCAAGAATTTACATCTCGAAGCAAGCACGTGCAATTTGGATTCGAAATGTTTGGTTAGTTTCGTAGAAAGGTCTTTGAATGTTAGTCTACTTACATCTTCTGTTCCTACCAACTTTTTTAGCAATTCGTTGGTTTGATTCCCGCATGTTGATAAAAAATGGGCCTTCTTCAAATTGTCGTCATCCACAGAGTTTGCGGTGAAATGCTGCTGAAGTTGGAAAAGGTAGATTTCCCACGATTCCTTTTCATGGTCAAATGCATGGAACTGGGGAATTGTGGGCTTACTCTTCGATGGGCATTTGTTTAACAATCGTTCTAAAGTTGCTTGGTTGTCAATTAGCACTTGCTGCATCCATTCCTTTTGTGCTTTAAGCATTTCTGTTAATGTAGCTGGATCCATTATAATACCTCGTCGCCGAGGTGTTTGGTAAATTATCCTGATTTAGAATTTCTTCATTAACTTTTTCTCCTATAACAATCCCACCCAACGAATTCAGCTCATCTGTTGTTATATATTTTATTGTAGGTGTCGTCAGAGTTGCAGTTGGTTCGTTTACTGGTGTCAACACTGAACTACCGAAAACATTACAACAACATTGTTAAGACCAAGGAGATCAGCAATTGCTTGATTCAACTCATTCAAATATTTTTGTCTGAATGGTCCTCCTCCTGTAGCTTCCAGTTGTTTCTTGTTATAAAGAAGTTTCTGCTTCACTTTAAATTTCGCATTAAACCAAACCTGTGAAAACATAATGAATATAAAAATACTACGTTTGATTTTATTTTTATACTTTTTGCCACTCTTTTTCTGTTCTAACTGGAGGTCCTGTTATCGTCGTTATGAGAAGATTAGAAAGCGACAAAGGAAAGAGAGGAAATATTATTAGATCCCATGTGAAGGACTTAAAGGGTTACTCATCAGCACAAGAGCCGAAAATAGTGGAAGAAGACAAGCTTGCATTCAGTAAGTCGACATCAACCATCCCAACTAACAATTTTGCTCCTATATTCATCTAGAGAAGCTTCGTATTACTATTCATCAAACACATATAAGATTTTTATAATACTCCAAAGAGTTAAAAGGGCGACCTTTTTTCACTGCTATTCCACCTTTAAGGAGTATATTTTTTATACTCCGAAAAATACAAGTATAAGTTATGTCATAAAGGCACAATAGGACAATATATTCCCATAAGCAGAATCGAAAAATATTTTTTCGATCATTATAGGAGAATTAATGATCTATCGAAGAAGACTTACATTTGTACTATACCGCTTCTATTATAAACTGCTGACCAAACTTTATTTCTCAACATAGTAAAATGTGTTTAATTGAAGGATTTGCTTCGATTGTAGAAAATAACAGAAGATTTACTGCCACAAGTATATAATGCTTATAGAGAGATGGAGATAATAAAAAAAAAATTTATTTTGTACTTTTATTTTTATTTTAATATTTTCTTACACATCTTTTTTTTTCCATATGATTATCTGCAAAGTTCTAAGAGGTAATTATTTTATTATCATTTTGTTTAATACTAGAATTATAATTATATTTAAAAGTACTTACATGTGTTGGCAGGTCTAGGAATCGAACCTGGGTCCCTCGCACCAATAGTCTAGCTCGCTAACCGCATGGCCAATCTGAATATGAAAAACTTAGTGTTGATTCGGGTCTACTTTCGTCATCAATTGTATCCTATAAAGCCACATATAGCTTTCATTATAGATGCTTTCCAAACTATTATATTTATTAAGTATAGGTATATAACCTTTATGGAAGAAAGACTTTATCTATAGTTTTTCTTTAACGATGGTTATACTGTTGATTTGCATAAAGCTATGACAAAAAATTTGAAAGGCGGGAATTACTATTGAAATTGCCTTACTTAGAATATAGCATAGTAGAATTTTGGGTTTAAGAGCTATCGTAAGTTTTTTTTTTATATATTTACTTGCCCTATCTTTCAGAGTAATGGAACAAACCTAAAATTATTTAACAAGTGTGTGTACGTAGTGGAAGAACAAAAATACAGCTAGTTTTGCTTTCGTGATAACCGTACGCCGGCTATGTTTAAACTTGTTCTTTTTCACAATAAAAGATTTAAATATTGCTTGTAATCGGTTTTCGGTTTTCATCGTTTATTGTTCGCTTTTATTGTATTGCAATGTCGAAAGTTGGTGGCTATTATAAAATCGTGCAATCTGTTAATAATGGTAATAGTGAATTGTCTGTTGTTCCGAGTGGTTGGGAAAAAAATGGAATACTATTTTGGCCAACTAAATCGGCGGGTACAGCTGCAATGTTATCCCTAAAAGACCCAAACAGCGTTCCTGGAGAAAGAGGTTGCGGTAAATATAAATGCATAGTCAAACGGCCAAACGTAAAATGGGACTTCGATGCAGCCGAAAAAGAAGTAAGTGAAATGTTGGAAAAAACTGACACTAGTGCCAGCAGCAGTAGCAGCGAGTGCGATTATAGCAAAATGCCACCGCCAATACCAAAAACCCGTTTGAAGCGGTGTCCTACCTCAACAGTTACATCAAATCCAGATGCGCAAAGAAATAATTTCAATGATGTGGTGTGTTATTCTTAAAATTTGTATTTTTATTTTTTGTAATAGGAATGACAGATCATCCCCAACCAAAAACATCGCCAGGATATTACGAATACGAATCACAGATTTTAACGCCTCCCCATCCCCAGCAGCCGCAACACACCAGCAGTACATGTACGTGCCAAACAATACAATATGGACACCCCCGCCACCGGCGGCAGTAAATCCTAACGGTGGTGTAAATCTTATTAATATAACAGCCGTTTTGGAAACGGTGGCCGAAAATGTCATCGCCTTGAATAAAAAGTGCGACCATTTGACTACAAAAGTTGACCACTTGATAGAAATGGTCGATAAGCAGCCACCGAAAGCACCCGCTAATTTAACATCGTTGAAAACCATCTTAAATCCCATCGAAACTGTAGATGATCTGTACGAATTTGAATCAAAGTTGAAAACAAATAAGGAATTCTCAAGTAATTTGGTAAGATTCGAATAATTCTATCTTGTGCATATTATATTATATAAGTTTTATATATTTGTATTTAAGATTGATGAGTTAAAAGCTGTTTGCGGGGAGAACTCAATGAAAGGCGATAATGCTGCATATACTTTGGTCGATGTAATCTTTTCACGAAAATTGATGACGGAAATGTCTTGGGCTGGTGGATCCAAAAAGGGTTCCGTACCAAAAAAAGCATTTAAGCAGTTTGAGCATGTGCTTAAATTCTTTTTCACATTGGTCAAAAAGTCAGATCCATCTTACACTGAGGTTGATGCAAGAAACTTTTTCAGAAAGAAAGTGCTTCCGAATAGTTTGCGGCGAAGCATGGCACCATTAATTCGTGCCTCTCAACCGAAATCTCGACGCAAAAATGTGAAAAATACTGATATATTTGAGAACTCTAAACAGCAAGAAGAAAACTCTGCTAGCGATACTTTCATTTCAACAACTCCATCTATTATTTATCAAAATATTTTACCATTAAATTCAACTGACGATGCGGTAGCTATCTACGAAGAAAACAATCCGAATGATGCTACTACACAAAACTACAATGACTTTGACGATGGATGTTATAGTGATTGTGAGGAGGATAAAGAGTATGATGAAGACGCCGAAGATTTAGTTGAAGAATACCTAAAGGAAGAAGAAGAATTCTTAGACGAAAGCGATAATTTGTCACCTCCAATAAAACGCACCAAGTAAACTTATTAATTTCAGCACATTTCTATTTTATAAAAACAAATTGAAGGCATATATGTAGTTTAACGGAATGTATATGTATATTTTATTTTTATTTTTTTCATTAAAGTTTTTTTTTTAAACATAACTTCTTTTTACTGTTTTGTATGCAAAAGTGGAGTAAAAACGTTGTTCTCTCTATTTTTAATACGAACAAGTTTACATTTTAAATTGCTTAAAGCCAATATTTTGGTTTCAGTTTCATTACAATAAGTATCGCGATTTGTGGAATATATGTTAAGATAACTCGACTCAATTGGGATGTTGAAGAAATTACGTTTTTCTTCTATTGCAACGTAGCACAATTTTATGTCATTTCTGCTTCGAAACGCAATGTTAGTCAAACGCGCAATTTCATTAAGGCCAACAGTTTGTTAGATCGGTTGAGAGACAGAAATCGTCAAATTCCACTTTAGAGTAAAATTCTACTCCACTGAAAATTGGCTTAAGGTTTGCAGGTATATTTTCACCTTTGTTTTTTCTGCTGTTTGTTTTTTGTAATGAGATGAAACAGAATTACTTTGACTCTGAGAGATTACATCATTCGAAACAGGGGAAGTGCATTTTACTCCTTCTTCTATTCTCTTGGCCACTTGAGCTAATGGATGATTTCCATTCCGAGTCATTCGTTTGATCTTTCCGAGCATATTCTCAAAAGGATATGCACTAAATGATTCGAGTACTCCAAAGCGTTCAACTTCATCAACAAGATGTGTTAAATTGTGCACATTACTGGTGAGATAGTGTTCTCCATAAATTTCGCCGAATATTTCAATATATTGATTGAGCAACATACGAGCCAATGGAAGAAGCTGAAAATATCGCTTAGATGAGCATATCGTAACCGAACAGAATAGAAGCAGAAAATTCTCATATGCTTGAAGAGGCAAATGGTCTTTTAACACGACAAATCCGACATAATGCAAAAAAGTACGATATTCTGTCCCCTTTCAGTGAGATAAACAATCTAAACCTCTGACCACACGATGAAACTCGGCTGGTAGTTTGCATTGAAGTAGATATTCGGAAATTTCATTCGCCGTTTTTGCTGGCCATTTTGTTTCAGAATTACGGAAAGTTCCATCGCGCCAACCAAACAAAAGGCGTTTCATCACACCAAGGTGCAGTAGATGCAATGAGTCTCCCACTGGAAACTGTTCGATCATGTCGATATTCAATTTCATTAGCGGTGAATCCATTTTATGATGTGAACCATATAATTTCTGTCGAAACTCTGCGTCCTTTCGTTTCTCACACTGTGTCCTGGGAAATATATTTGTGTTAGTAACGTAGCTGTACTCCCCGACTGTTGTACATTTAAGACACCCGTGTTGAGAGTTAAAATTAGCCACTCCTATGAAATAAAAATGAAAATAACGCAAAATTAAAAACAAGCTTTATAATAAATAAAGTAATTAAATAATTAACTTTTACCTTTCACAAATGCTCGAGCTGGTGAATCGCAAACAAAACAACGAATTTTAACGCTAACCTTGTGAGAATTAATGTATATCCCATTGGTAGATATGTCACCCATTTCTTCTACAAACGGTGTTAAAAATGTTTCAACGTCAGAAGTTTTGGCTTTACCACAAAATATGCCAATGACCATTGCAGAAATTTGTGACATTTCCGCAATATTAAATAAGATCGGCCAGAATTCAATTTTTGAGCTTTTATACAATGGCAAACCGTCAATGTTGAAGTTTAGCGAAATTGCAATGGGTTTATTCAGACCTTGAAACAGTTTTTTCAAGTTGTTCCTAGCCCATTGTGCCAGTATTCCCCGTCACTGAGCGGCAAAATTTCGATAGTTTTTGGTGTCTGCAATAATGTACGAGGGTCTCCTGGTAAAATTGATGAACTAGTTGGAAAATATTCGTTGAAAATTGTCAATAAACCCTTAAGTGCCAAGTGGTTTATATTGAACTTCAATGCCCAATGTCTCAAACTCGAATGAAGTTTTTGGTTTTTGGAAATTTCATCATCCGTACTTTCATCTTCAGATTCCAATGAACTATATTTATCGTCGTTGTCTAAAAAATAAATAAATAAATGAAGAAGAATATAGACTCTCCTCAGTACTAACATTCCAACTGTGCAGTTAAAAAAAAGTTAATTAATTTTAAGTTAATTAACTGCAGTACTTTTTAACTGCTTTTAGCCTTTTAGTCAGTGAAAAGTCTTTGTACTGCGATGATTTTACTTTTAGTCAGCAAGTCTTTTAACTATAGTCAATTAACTGCAAGTTTTTTTTTAACTTAAAGTTAATTAACTTTTTTTAACTGCACAGTCGGAATATTAGTATTGACTGCTGACTGCTCGATTTTAGTTAAAGTATCTTTGTAAGTTAAAAGACTCAATGAAATTAGTCATTTCAGTCAATTAACTGCAGTACCGAAAAGACTGCAGTTTTTACAACTGTTGCATACAATGGGGTTGAGGTTTTGATTGCAAAGCCCTGGTGGAGGTAAAATGTCGTATTATACCGGAATGCAATCGTGGGAACTGGTACCTATCAGCTTTATTTTCAATCTAACAGTTGCTGCATTTGCAATGAGAACAAAAACGAGCGAGTCCCCCAATTTTCAAAAGCAATGCGCTTCCTTACATAATTGTGTACATTATAATCACTGGCCATCACTGACAATATGCAAGACAAAATTTGGATTTGTGTCCTTATTATGTTCCTTATTCAGCATCCAGTACCATCCACCATGCGCTTAAAAACTTTGAGAAACTTTAATTTTCACAGCTTTTGCCATTTTCCATGTTTCCATTCATGTTTTCTGAAAGTCTAAGTCCTATGATTCTTAAAGGGGGAAAATAGGGTAATACCTACTTTAAAAATATTTCGTCCGTAAAAATTCAGGTTTTCCAGCTGATCTTTTACATAAATTTATACTTACTACAACCATCGCAAGTTGTGCAGAATATATATTACATTCATTTAATTTAAATGTTCCTTACAAAATATTATTCAAACAAATTAATAATAATTTCCAGTCGTCTGGTCTTATTTGTAAATTTACTTCTGTTTTGATTTGACATTTGATTTTTTTTTTGTGGATTTTTTGAATGCAGGTGCGTAAGGCGAAAGAATACCAATAAATAGTTTCTTGCGCATGTAATGCCCGATTAACACGAGTGACAGAATGTCATTAATTTTGTCACTCGTGTAAATCAGGCATAATTATGTTGTCTTCTTTCGCTTACAGCATCAGCAATTCGAAGAATCCACAACAAAAAAGAAAAACAAATGTCAAAACAAAACTAGCAAATTCATGAATGGGACGAGACGACTGGACGTTCTCTGGCAATAGTTCTTTTTGCATATTTTATTATTAATTTGTTTATATTTTTCATGTTTCTAAAAATTTCAAAATATTAAATGAAAATATATTCTGCACAACTTGCGATGGTGTAGTAAGTATAATTCAATGTAAAAACTCAGTTGGAATATAGCCTTGATTTTCACAGATCAAATATTTTTGTAGAATTACTATATTTTTTTCCTTTCAGGGAATCATCGGCATTTGAACTTTCAGAAAACATGAATTCTTGTGGGAATTCCTTAAGGCGGGGCGACTTTCCATTACGACATCCCGATTTCGAAGTTGATTTTTTTTTTAGGGGTAGGTAGGCATCTCAATAGAATATTTTTCAAATATTAAGGTGAGGAAACCCCCTAAATGCAATTAAAAAATGTTTACAATTTTCAAAATGGGGCATTTTTTTTACCGATTTGCACTTTTTATACGCGGAATTTGGAAACGCGGATAGTCTCATTGGAAAGATGAACACCTAAAAACACTAAATATCACAATTTTAAAGTGAGGAAACATTTATACATATGTATTTTTAATTAATTTTTAGAAGTTTTTGTTTTGAAAACAATACAAATTAAAGAAATGTCATACGGTGTGTTTAGTATTGCCAGGCATGTATTTTTTCACTTGGGTTTTTATTTTGGGAATTTTTTTCGGGAAATTTAAAACTGTTTAACCTCATTTAAAATGTATTTCAAAATAAGTTTAAATAATAGTTTAAAATTTCGCGCGAAATTTAAAACTATTATTTAAACTCATTTTGAAATACATTTTAGTGAGGTTAAATAATAGTTTAAAATTTCGCGCGAAATTTAAAACTATTATTTAACCTCACTTAAATGTATTTCAAAATGAGTTTAAATAATAGTTTAAAATTTCGCGCGAAATTTAATTTAATTTATTTAACCTCACTGAAATGTATTTCAAAATGAGTTTAAATAATAGTTTTAAATTTCGCGCGAAATTTAAAACTATTATTTAAACTCATTTTGAAATACATTTTAGTGAGGTTAAAAAATATTTTTAAATCTCAATATTTCTCAAATAAAATGCAAATAACATTGCAATTGTGACTTGTTTCCCGCATATTTTACCGTTAAAATGTTACTCTTTCATAACTGATCATAAAAGTAATTTTCCTAAAAATCGGGTTAAAATCTGAAAATTCCGAATAAAAATCCCAGAAATCGCAAAAATAAAAAATATCCAAATACCATTGTGTACGTCTGGCAATACTAAGCATACACTGTCACGACAAGGGAAGTTCTTTCATCCCCATCTTGGTGTTTTTTATTTATTTCCATGCTTTTTGTATGGAAAAAGTGTAACTTTGAAAATTAATTAAAAATACTTACAAATATTTCCTCACCCTAAAATTGTGATATTTGGTGTTTTTTAGTGAATATCTATCGAATGAGACCATCCGCGTATCCAAATTCAGGATGTCGTAAAGGAAAGTTGAGCCCTTAAGGCTGTTAAAGTATGAGTTTCTCAAATGTTCTTACGCAGATGAATAGTATGGGCCAAGGTGAATAGTATGGGCCGTTGAATTGGATACAAATTATTATGTAATTTTACAAAATACTTAAACCTTTTCCTTTGGTGGTGATAAAGCTTTCATTTGTTTAGCTTTTGATTGATCCATGGAAGATAGAACTATGATATCATAAGTTGCTTCACTGGAATGGACGCTGTAACACAATCAATGTTCAATGCATCGATTGTCATTGATTGTGGTGTATACAATTATATATGTAGGGCACATTGCTTTTGAAAATTGAAGGACTCGCCTATATCTTGCACTTATTGCTAATGAAGCTCGTATTAGATTTAAAGCAAAGCTAAATCAAGTCCGCAAGATTGCATTAAGGGAGACTGCGATATTTTACCGGCTTTGCAATCAAACTCACCTGTTAGCTTGGCACCTATGTTTATGTATATCGAATGGGCGCGATCGTTTTTATCGTCAGACAAACCAGTACCATAAATAAGAGGAGGGATGTTTGTACTGCCCATCTGATTACGTTTACCCGAGAATCCCATTCAAAGGGCCAGAGACTCCAGATGCATTAGTCGAAATGTTTGAAGATACTTTTTTTGTATTTGTTATTGACACAAACTATTTTGTTTGCAAAGATCATTGCCAGAGCTGCCTTAATACATGGCATTTTCAAACTTGATTTTAGCAAAGCGGATCCTTCTGTGAGTTTGAGTGCAATGATTGGGTATTGCGAACTACCTAGGGAACAGATATTCATATACATTACTCTACATTGTTAGCTCGTTTGTTAAAAATTCAATGAATAAGAAAAAAAATATTTTATTGAAAATTTAGTGTATCTATATGATTATGTATGTAGGTACATATTAAAACGAAGAGATTTTCAAATTCTTTTTATTCAAGTTTTGTAAACTTTCCAAGAAGTTAGAATAAAAATAGCAAACAAATAAAAAAAATACCTACAATACAAAATTCAATTGATTTTTAATTTTAAGAAATAATTTCTAAAAAAATTTATAGTTAGTTAAGGGACTCACGAATCTTCTTTAAACGAGGAACCCGCCTTCATGTTTTCCTTGAAAATTAGCCGCGGTCTTGGCTTACCTTCATAATAATAACAATTTTGACTATAACTTTTAGACCTGAGGTCTTTTAAATGCAATCTGAATTGCATAGCACTAGTAACAGCACTGGCTCACACTGAGAAACAATATTAATTGCTTCATAAGTCCTACGAGTGGCGTCCAGTTTAAACTGGGGGATATTATAGAAAAAAAAATGCTGCCTAGAGTGGGGCTAGAACCCACACTTCTAAGTTAAAAGTCAGGCTCTAAATCCACTGCTCTATTGCCTCGCCTGACTTTATACAACTTTGACATTTTTTCCAGATTTTACCTACCCGTGTTTTCAAAATAATTGTCCGGTTCAAATGAGTTGCTTGGACGTGAATTTTCCGGAAAATTTGTGTTATTTATATCTGGCGTAGTTTTGTTTGCGATTTTTATCGATGACGCTGTTTGTATATTGTTAGTTTTTATCAACTTTTCACGCAGATCATTAACCCTTTTTTCAAACTCTTCACGGTCTTTTTTAAGACTTTTATAATAATTTCCACTTTTTTTAACTTTTCGCCACGATTTCATTATAACTTATAGGAATTTTCAATAGCTCAACTAAAAACGAATGTCAATAAAAATTTTGTAATGGCGGCGTAGTTGCTATTGCTTTATAAGGAATTTGCACACTTTTATAAAAATGCTATATCAACTGTTTTCAAATATAAGAATCCGAAAGAAAAATTATAACATGATTATAGTGTATTATCTTAAGTTGTTTAAATAATCATTCATTAAAAATATTTTATATAAATACAATACACATTCGACTCTTACCATTTATTTATACAAGCGATATAGGAATTAAGACTTTTTATCAAAACTTTTAAGGTTAGCTTTTGCAGCGAAAACTGCCCTAGTCGTTTTACAATATGAATATAGTATCATTACAGAAAAATCAATTCATCGTGCCTTTAAAGTTGATATAAAGTCCTCCAAAGATTATCTTTTTCATGAATTATATCAAGTTTAACTCCTATAACTACTTGAATTTTAGCCGGAAAGGTTATATGAGCACTATAGCTACGAATAATGCTTTAATTTCAGAAATCAGAAACAAAATTGTTAGTTGGGATGGAGACGTCCGGACAAGAAGGCAATGCCGATAGCCAGAAAGGTGCGTGTCAAACCAAGCCAAAACAAAGGCCGAATCAATAAAGAAGCCGCCGTCATCACCAAAATAAAAGGTGCCGTTACAGCCACTGCTCGCAGCACAGAGGTGAAAGGACGTACACGTGGTAAGCCGAAAGACACCGCCGCCGCCCGTTACCACAGCCACCGCACTGCACATCCCTGCCACCGCCACCACTATGTTCTCCGGAAAAGGACCTACTGAAGTCAAGGGCATTTATAACGACTCGACGGAAGAGTAGAAGTGAGGGTTATAAAACCAGAGGTGGTAATTTTGTTTCATCGAGGGACGAAAAAGAGAGTCGTTTTTAAACCCTAAGCAAGAAGACGCTAGGTGACCGACATTGAATTTTTTGGTTTTGTTTAAATTAGTTATGTTTAAGTTAATTTTGAAGTTTCCTTTGTTTTTTTTTTAAATAAAACGATTCATTTGCATTAAAAAAAAACACTTATTTTTCACCCACGAAGGTTTCCAGACGAGAAGGTTCTCGTCTCGAAAGGGGGAGAGGTATGTAACGAAGCTTTCCATCCTTCAGCGAGAATTGTACCTATATAATAGCGTAATTACAATTCACATTCACCATAGATATATGACGTCACCGAAAACTATGTATAGTTTCATTCGTCATTTTACAATTAACATTCACTTCCTACAGGAAATAGCACAAGAGGACCTACTCGGATGGATGAAAATTACCTTGCCTTGCCTGCTAAAAGTCATACAACGTTATTTAGTTAGTTTTGGTTTGGTCATTTTAGTTTTGTTTACTTTCTCGGAGCTTCCCCCCATTAGTGGTAAGGGGTTTCATAGAAAGTTAAACCTAGGTAGGCGAGATTGTCCAACTATTCCTTACTAAGGTCTCCCCCCACCAGAGGTAAGGGGCTTTAGTTCGAAGACAAACGTCCTAATTGCCACCAGGCGCTTTGGTACCTGCAGATCTACCAGAGCGAAAGCCTGCTGTGGCGAGTGCCACCAGGGGCCTTGTACCTGCTGAAACAGTGCCACTAGGGGCGTTATATCTGCAGATCTACCAGAGCGAAAGCCTGCTGTGTCGAGTGCCACCAGGGGCCTTGTACCTGCTGAATAGTGCCACCGGGGGCGTTATACCTGCAGGTCTACCAGAGCGAAAGCCTGCTGTGTCGAGTGCCACCAGGGGCCTTGAACCTGCTGAATAGTGCCACCAGGGGCGTTATACCTGCAGATCTACCAGAGCGAAATCCTGCTGTGTCGAGTGCCACCAGGGGCCTTGTACCTGCTGAGTAGTGTCACCAGGGGCGTTATACCTGCAGATCTACCAGAGCGCAAGCCTGCTGTGTCGAGTGCCACCAGGGGCCTTGTACCTGCTGAACAGTGCTACCAGGGGCGTTATAACTGCAGATCTACCAGAGCGAAAGCTTGCTGTGTCGAGTGCCACCAGGGGCCTTGTGCCAGCTGAACAGTGCCACTAGGGGCGTTATACCTGCAGATCTACCAGAGCGAAAGCCTGCTGTGTCGAGTGCCACCAGGGGCCTTGTACCTGCTGAATAGTGCCACCAGGGGCGTTATACCTGCAGGTCTACCAGAGCGAAAGCCTGCTGTGTCGAGTGCCACCAGGGGCCTTGAACCTACTGAATAGTGCCACCAGGGGCGTTATACCTGCAGATCTACCAGAGCGAAAGCCTGCTGTGTTGAATGCCACCAGGGGCCTTGTACCTGCGGAATAGTGCCACCAGCGACGTAGTACCTGCAGATTCCTTTTCAGGTTCCTCGGACGTCTACTTCCAGAAACAACTGCAGAGGACCTGATTTATCAGCAACCAGATTACCCGAATCAGATCATCGGATAACCGTTACCTGAAATCCCGTAAACCAGAACGAGCAATATCACTCGCAAGCCAGACCAGAATGCCGGTTTCTTGACCGAAGACCACCCGTGAATTAAATCAAAATTTGTTAGAAGTTTAAGAGTCGTTTTCAAAATAAAGATTTTGTAATAAGGGTTTAAGGACCTTTTTCCTCTGAAGTTTCGTGTTTTCTTCAGGACAACCCTGGCGAGACCGGCGAGCAAAACCTCGGCTGGAAACTAAAAAGTACATCACAATCCTTTGACGTCTATGTTGTTGCGATTCGTGACTTTCGTCTCGCTGATTAAGGAAATATCGGAGGTGTTGTTCTTCATGAACATGCTGAATGACGTCCTCTTCTCCAGGCTGCATAATGAATTCACATTATACGTTAGGATGTGGAGCTTCTTCAGTTGTATATTTGGAAAAAGAAGGTGGCCAGTGCCAAGGACTTCTTTCCATCACTAAGCTGGGAGTAGTTTGGTGGGACCGCACTCCTAGCTTTGCCCATGACCATGAGTAGGTCGGACCCAAAGATCCTCTGGACTTCTTTTAAATTTACTGGCGCTGCCGATTTAGCTGGTCCGGTCTTTCCTGGTGTCATCCTTGTTAATACCGGTCGAGGTTTGGCCATCTTTGCTGGTGTTTTTATTGGTTGTGCCCTTGGGGGAGCTGGTTTTAATGTCGGGGCTCCTTTTGCAATTGCTGCGTAGCTGACTGCTGGTTGAGTGACCATACACGCTGATTTAGAGGAAAACTCTTGGTGAGCCCGCTTTTCCGCCATCAGCTTTTTTCTTTCGGTTCGGCGAGCCTTCAGTACTGGGCATCCTTTAAAACTGGCCGGGTGTCCAGTTTTCTGGCAGTTGGCACACCACACGTCCACCACATTTGCTCTGCTTGAGTTTGTTAAAAAAATAAAAGCTTTACATTGTTCAGAATGAGTACATGAGTATTTGTTTAGAATTAAAAGCCTCATTTGAGTTTCTTTTTACATGTGTTTGTGTATTAATATTGAGTTTAATTTAAAGAGATAGAATTACAGTATGTTGTGCAAGTAAGAATTACATTGTGTCTAACAAGTTTGGTTGAGAAGTTTTTTTTTCAAATAAAAGAATATAATTCAATAAATGTAGAAATATAAAATGAGAATTAAAGTATGGTTAACAATTTTAGTTGATTGCTTTAATATTATGCAAAATAAAGGAATGAAACTTAATTATTAAGATAATGAATAAGAATATACATATTGATTGTTACTATTATTGATTGTTGTTACAAGTTATTACTTTTCGATCAATTTACATAAAGCAAAAAAGCCCTGCTCAATGCTTGGAATGCATTCTACATTATTACAAGTTTAACAGACTTCAAATGATTCAACCACTCTAGTGTTGTATTCCTTAAAATTTTGTTACCGAGGCACTGTGGCGTATGAGCAACTAAATTATTCTAAACCAAATTCAATAAAAAGCCTGAATTTCCAGCACGATAAGTGAATTGTGAATAAATTTCCGTGGAGATTGTGCTGTTATTCATTGGCAATTAAATTTTTCGGAGATTTTGGAGAAAATCAAATCTCTCTTTTAAAAAGTTCTTTACACCAGTATAAGTATACACAGTTGTCACCCGGAAGAGGATGTGAGAGTTGATCCAAAGTTTCCGCGTTGGGACTTTAATTTACACTAATTTTTTTTTGTTTGATAGTCAAACATACAAAATAAAATACAAATTAAAGGAAAAAAGTTTTTCTGTTTTTTTTTTCTGAAAATTCCCTGGGATATGTTTTAAGGATTAACGACGATACTTTTCTATATTGCAGTTGATTCAGTAGAACACATAAACCTGTTCTTTTCTTAAAGATGAAAGATACATACAAAATTGTTCCAGTAAAATTTTATTTATCTTATTGTATAAATTTATTAAAAAGTTTGTTTTTCTACCATTAATTATTTTGCAGAGAGATACACACATCAATGTAAAAATAGCTTGTCATATATTGAAGTATATACAAACACATTTATTTCAAACAATATAGTAAACAATTTCATGTATAAAACTTTTAGTTTGATCATTTAAAAAAAATATATCATAAATTTACTGTATTATTTAAGTTTCACTCACACACATTTTAAAGTTTCTGATTAAAAAACGAATATAAATGTATGTACATATAATAAATAAAATGCATTTATTCAAAAAAAATTGCTGACGATTTAAATAAATAAAAATACAAAACAAATACTTAACTTCTTTCGAAAATTGTATACTCTGCAGTTTTTTTGTAATTTTATTTAAGTTGATTAGATATAAAAGTTTGTTTATCTTTTTTAAAGTATATATGTAAATATAAATACTTATTTAAGAAACAAAAATATAATAATCATATTATCTAAATATTTAAAATGGTTTTGTTTGTGAACAATATTTCGCTTTACTATTAAAATGTCATATGTGTGGTTCTTTAAAATTATGGTATTACGAGCACGATGAACTTTTATGGAATGTTATCACTGTTGGTGTTTTACTCGTTTCCATTTTGTAGTTGTTTTTGCATTATTCAAATTTTTAAAAAAATTTTTTATTGATTGTTTGACTGAGTTCCCTTTTTTAACGATTATACAAATTGTGTATAAATATACAATACAAATTTACCTTTATTCTTGGCACTGTAAAACTCATTGGTTCAATTGTTGTATTTGTCAAGCGATAAGCCTTTGAGAATTCCAGACTCGCCACATCACAATGATTCTTTGTGAGGAAACTAAGATGCAACGAAGAGCATCTGTGATGTGAAAGTGGACAAAAATATGGTTTCTCGTCGTTTTTTCATAGATATAGATAGTTGATTCTCCTTTTCCGGTAGCAAATAATTATGAGCTGTCCTCATCGTAGAATGGAATCAGAATAGATGGTGATACATCAAAACTGATCGTGTTAAATAGGGCAAGAACAAAAAAAATCAGTATAAGCAAATTAAATAGTATCAAATATTTATCTAAATTTACTTATCATATTCTGTACACACTATGTACTGCCCTTCAATAGCCGAAGTTATTCGAGCACCTCTCGTTCCGACGGGACCATTTCCCTCTCTGATTGGTGTTTCCGACTTTCATGGATTATAGACACGTATCTTCCCATCTTTACATACACTGGCAGAAAATTTCCCACACGAACTCCATGCCAATCGAGTATCTGATATTTGTGACCTTGCAAATTGCACTTCTCCAGCAATGTATTTAGATCCCACAACTTTACAGTCATGTCATGGCTTGTTGTCAAAAAAACATCTTTTGCCAGCGGATGAAATCGGATAAAATAGATCTTATCTAAGTGGGCTTGGGCTGTGAGTTCTTTTTCGGGCGTGTTTGTCGGTTCAGTTAAACCATTGTCATGGATGCGCCACAGTTTTACTATTCCATCGTCACAGGCCACAGCCAAACGCTTCGAATCGAAGGGATTCAAGTGGAAGTCCATGATGTTGCTTCCATTAACCAACGAGGGGGTAACACCGTCAGTTAAACAACCAGGGCGACTTAGTTCAAATATTGCAATTTTGCCTCCCGGACCCCGGACCGGAAAAGGGTACTGCAACTCGCTCATGGTTAGCATGGAAGCCATTACATTCTCCGGGAATTTGCCGACTTAAATTTCGCAAATTCTCTATGTGAGTAGATTTATGGCCAAGAGTTCCTTTTAAATGTCGGAACTTGGAAACTTTACCAAATACTGTTGAAGTACGTTTTGTTGACATTATGGTTGCTTCAGTGGCTGATTTTTGTATGCCTTCCTTGTTTCGTCGTTACATTCTCCGGGAATTTGCCGACTTAAATTTCGCAAATTCTCTATGTGAGTAGATTTATGGCCAAGAGTTCCTTTTAAATGTCGGAACTTGGAAACTTTACCAAATACTGTTGAAGTACGTTTTGTTGACATTATGGTTGCTTCAGTGGCTGATTTTTGTATGCCTTCCTTGTTTCGTCGTTTTTCTTCAAGAAGCTTCGGGCACGGAAATACGCTTGCTTTTTTGTGGAGGCTGTATTGATTCAGGTTTTGTTAACACACGTTTACTGCAATCAATAAATTCAATCAGTAAGTTTTACAAGAAATGAAGAAAATTGTATTTAACTTACAGTGGAGCTGGAGATTGTATCTTTTCGTCTCGGGTACTTCTTGATCGGTTCTCGTATGCACGATTTCGATCCGCAATACTGGTTCTTATAGGAAAATTTCTGCGTAACTCAGGTTTGTCTTTTCCTTTGGTTGAATTTCCCAATGACTCTGAGTGATTAAGTTCGAAAATCTAAAATTAAATTCTATTAATATCAAGAGATCTATAAGGATAAAAATTAAATGTGTTAGTGAACCTTATCAGGATATTCATCTGCCGACTGTGGACAAGATTGTTATTTGAAGCAAGGATAAGAGGGAATAAGAGATAAGAAAGATATTTACTACTTTTGTTAAGTTTTGTTTAAATAAGTTAATAATAAAACAAAATTAAGCAAAAACTAAAACAAAAAACTCCGAAGTTTTCAATGACTCTTCATCTGCATCGCCATTCCTATGTAGTTTTTCTTCTTAAATAGATATTAAGTTTGATTAACTTCCTGAGTAAAGAAAAAGAATAATCAACAAAATTTTTATTTCAATTTCAACAATGAGATCGGGCTTATTAGAGTCAGTGGAAGAAATCGTTTCATCTAAGCTATTAAACGTGTCTTGGGATCCTGGGGCATGTGGGACAGCGAATACTTTATCCAAAGTAAGGTCTCCTGAATTACTCGAAAATGGTTTCGGTCCCAGTCTTGGCTGCTTGGAAAAAGACGACGTTACTGGATTGAGTTAATAAAGTTAAAGATAAAAATTAATAAACTGAATAGTAAAAAAAATGAAAACAGAAAAAAAAAATAAAAACAAATTATAAACAAGTCAGATTTGTCGTTATAAAAATTAAAAACAAAGTTATGTGTCTCTGGGAGTAAAAGATGTGGGTGCAGCCGCCGAAGGGTCAAGTTTTCTTTTAGCTTCTGTGGCACGTATTTATGGCTAAAGCCAAGTTTTCGACCGACATAATATACTTCAGAGAATGACCTTGATGATGTACTACGTTTTAAGTAGTACTGCAAAAACTTCGTAAGTCCACAAAATGACGTTTAAATGTATCGAAGATAAAAAGAGTCACTGGATTAAAAATCAAATATGCCTCGTTATTGTATTATGATTCCTCTATCAACAAGTTTAGAAGCCTTCTAAGAAGTTCATATTATTAATTTTTAGATCTTGTTTGTTGTTTTGTCTCGAACTATTATCCATTCTACCTAGGAGTTTTTGAGAGACAAATTTTTTGATGTTGAGTTAAATGTTTGTATAAAATTAAGACTTCTTTATAGGCTACAGGTCTTATTTATTTTCTTAGAACTTATCGTGGCCACATACTTGCCATTTAGAAGTCCAATAAGCCCCTTAAAGTGTTTCTTCTACTTCCTCAGGATTTTTTTGTTTAAAATTTAACTAAAGCTAAGTACAGACGATTGTCAGATCTTACAATATTGTCAGATCTGTCAGTGAAAAAACTGTCCCAAATGTCTTACAATCGTCTGAACACACAATTTTGTCTGACAATATTGTCAGAAACGTCATTGTAAGGTAATTGTCAGATGACAATCTGACAAAAAATTGTCAGGTATCTTACAATCGTCTAAACGCACAATTTGTGTCATTGTCCGACGATTAGGACATTGTCAGACTCATTGGTCATTGTCAGATGTTTTCATTGAAAACATCTTACAATTGCTGACAATTTCTTCATTGTTCGAAATGTCAAACGGTTGGAGCCGAGTTGAGATAAAAAAAAAACTTTTTTGTAGGAAATGTGTAGTTTTTCCAGAACAGAATGAAAAAAAAATCTATAAAGCAACTGGACTCACTTTTATATTAAATTCCTTGTGCTGTATATTTTGTTCGGAATAAATAAAATCATTGAAAGATATCTACTCAAATGAAGATTAAATAAAGTGAACACTGAACAGCAAATTCCAACAAGTTAAAGAAAATTGGACTTCAAAATGGCCATGAAACTATACGAGCAATCAAATAAATTTGAAGAATGCCAAAACGAGGGTGGACAGGCACACTTCCTGGAAAAAAAACCAGCTCAAGCAATTGGTAACAATAGGCAGCCTGCCGCAAACTCGCTCATACCTCACATAGTCTCAAGGTCACTTTCTAAATCAGCCGAGCTCTCTGGAGTAAGCCTGCTGAATTTTTTGTACGCAAAGGTTTATTTTTTCTTCTAAACATTATAGTTCAATTATTGCACGATCTTCTCATTCTTGCGTGTTTCAAAAAATAAATGATTTAAAATTTAAATTCTTTTTTTTTGTTTAATAATTTGATACAGAATATGGACTTTTGTTCTTCGTAGCGCGTCTTGACGACCTCTGGCATATTTCTCCTTCGTAGTGTGTAAAGTCGTCCGTCGCCCTCGATGTCCAGTTGTAGTTAAATTGTTTCAAATGCTCGTCCAATTGTTTTGGCATTACCACTATGACACTGATTTTCAAATCACTTTTAAAGTATCCTCTTCTTGATGTAGCCACTATACGGATTCACGTTTTTAAAAAGTGAAATTCTATAAAAGTTGTTTGATCTTGAAATCCTCAATTGAATTGAATTTTTATTGTGACTTGAATTTTTATTGATTTACCAACCGTGTGAACAGAAAATTTTCAAGCTGACAATATTTTCAGATATATAATTGTCCGAAAATTGTCAGACAAGAGCTGACAATTAAATTGTCAGACTTTGGCACAAAATCTACCAATCGTGTGAACGGACAATTTTACATTGTAAGAAATTTGTCAATTGTCAGCTAATTGTCCGCTATTGTCAGACCATTGACAGATCTGACAATATTGTAAGATCTGACAATCGTCTATACTTAGCTTAACTTCAGTGTGCCCGAGTTATGATATGATTTCCCGGTTGGATAAAAAAAATAATTTTTTATTTGGGCAGAGCTTCGCCCGTTGACGTTTATTGACAAAAAGACAACTTAAAACTAATTACATTCGTTTTTATATTTTTATCTTGCTTAGGTGTACAGTTTTACTTACTGGGAAAATAATAAATTTAGTTTTACTGGGAAAATAATAAAGTGTGAATAAGCAAAAATACAGCATGCTCTATGCATGAGAATAAAGTAATTTGATATTGGCATTTGGAATATAAAAAATAAAATAATCATGGAAATATGAAATATAAGATAGTCAGCAAATAATATGGCTATTTAGGTGTTGCATGGAGAGGTCAATGTAACTCCTCCCCCCTGAGAATGGAGCGATGGCCAAAGGTACTGCATTCCTGTTGTTCCGTTGGCAGGAGCGATGATTTTTATAGGTATGGATTCTGGAAACTGCTGTGCGATCGGAATATTTGTTGATGCTGTTGGTGATCTATGAGATCCGATTAAGTAGACCAAAATTATGAGGATGAATAGGCTGAATATGATTGTTGAGCTGAGCATCAATGTGCTGGTCTGTGACGTTCTTGTGTGTAGTTCTTGTATGAGTTCTATGTTTTTAAATTGGTAAGATTGAAGTTTTTGTAAGTTTGGTGTATGAACTATTGATGATGAGTTTATCTGGTTAAGTTGTGATGGAAAGATGTGGATATCCTCCCAGTATATTCTTTCGTTACTCTCATATATGATTTGGTTTATTTCGACATCGCAATTTTCAAAGTGTATTAGTTGTGTGCCTTTGATTTTTCGGCGGTGTGGTTCACAGGTGGTTTGTATGTATGTTTCCGGGATGTTAATTAAAAGTATATAATTATGTTCTGGTTGCAGTATTTCAGCTTTTTCTGATTTTTTCTCGAGATCACAATTAGCAGGGAGATTTTTTAGAAGGTTGGTGATGCAGCTATCATTTTGTTTCGGTTGATGTTTGTCCGCTTCTTTGCAGTAGAATATTCCCTCGATTTGTTGGCATTTTTTGTCAAAGTAAAATATTTTGTTAGGATTGGATATGATATAAGGTTTGGTAATGATAAATTTAGTGTTATTAATAGGAAGGGGAATAATATGGAAAAGAGAGAAAGTTTCTTTGGAAATTTGTGGGATTTTTATGTTGAATATAATGTTAGTATCATTGTAGTAGGCTTGTAGACCTAGGAACTCATAAATATGTTCATCTGAATTTATTTGTATGGACTTATTTTCAAAAACTTTATAATATGTAATCAAGTTCATCAGAATTTAGTATCTGTTTTGAAATGACGTTAAGTCTGGCGAGAATTATGGCTTCTGCTATATTAGAAAGGTGACTATTCAATAAATCAATATTATAATTTATTTGGTTCAGGTATTGGGAGTACCTGATTGCGGTTTTATCTGTTTTGATTTGGTTTTGGGAATACCTTAAATAACCTTCTATAGTTTCTTGCTGTCTGTTTATGTGGTCAGTAATGTTTGTAAATCTCTGAGTCATTTGGTTGTTTAATTGAGTGATCCTATTTATTTTATCTTTTACTAGCAGTTGGTCTTGTGTTAGTTGGTCTATTTGGTTGTTCAGATGCATGGCATCGTCTGCGTCCATATTTCCAGTTATACTTTTAACTACCGAACCAAGTCCGTTAATAAGTCCTCTTTTATGTCTAAACTTTGGCATCAACGTTTCTAATTTTGCTCTAAGTTCGTCAACTTTGACGTTTATAATGGTCAACGAGTCTTTGAAATCATTTATATTTTTGAAGGCTAATAATGATGTAGTTATTTTGTCTATATTTTGCTTATATGAGTCCAACTTGAAAATGTGTACTAGGTTATCATAGTTTTTTATGGTTCTGCTTGTTCCTAGTTTCATAGGAAGGATTCCCATGTTTCCACTAAGTTCTTGCAGCTCCATTTTCTGTCCTTTGGTTATTGTCATGAGTGTTGTCATCGTCATGAGCCTGAAATTTTCGTTTGTGTTTTATTTTTGATTTATGGAGTTTCTTGTAGTCGTTAGTAATAACTGTAACTTTTTTATTTGTTTTAATTCTATGTTTGCTAAATCTAGGTGTTAATTTATTTCGTCTGAATTCTTTTCTATAAATGATTGAATTTTCCTTAAGATCTACGGCATCTTTTCGGTTTGTGTTAATTTTTTCAATGTTCTTAGATACTACTTTTTCTAATCTTTCTTTTATAGTGGGAAATAGTTTTTCTTGAAATTCATTGAGTTTTTAAAGATACTCATGTTCATTATTAAAATTTACTTCTTTGTTAAACTTATAAGTCCTACCGTAAAATAATTCATATGGGGTATAATTTGTAGATGTGTGAATGGAATTGTTGTAAGTAATTATAGTTTCGCTTAAAATGGAGCTATGGTCTCTTTCCTGTCTTTTGTTGTAGATTATTCTATAAATTTCAGTAAGTGTTGAATGTAATCGTTCAACGGGGCTATTTTTACTGGACTGTTGAAAAGATGTAATATGCAAATTAATGCTATATTGTGTACAGAAATCTTTAAAAATTATGGCCGTGAATTCTGATCCTTGATCTGATACTAAATGATTGGGTATGCCGTGAAGGCTAATAAAATGCTTAATAGATTTTATTATGTTTAGGCTATTCTGTACAGCGAGTGTGTATGCAGCTGCAAATTTTGAAAATTTGTCAATTATTGTTAGGATTTTTCTATTATTTATACTATAGACATCTATGTGGACTATATCGAGTGGTTTCTTTGGAGTTGGTGGAATTTCATGTTTTATTTTTGGAGGGTTTCGGTCATATTTCATAAGTTGACAGGTTTCGCAATTATTTATTATTGTTGTAATTTTTGTCTTCATATACGGGAAAAAATATTGTCTTTTTAAATGTAGGAGTGTTTCATTTATTCCTCTGTGGTTATTATTATTATGGTAATCAGTAATAGTTTTGTCTTGTTCGTCATTGTCTGTTATATCTGTTAGTATGTCGGTGCAACGGATAAGTTTGAAGGTCTTGCTGTTAGAGAAATATTTTGAATATACTTCTTGTACAATTTTGAATGTTTCATTATCTGTGTATATTGCACAGCATTTGTTCGGGGGTAAATGTTGTTTAAAAATGTCCGTAATGTTATTTTCAGTAAAGTCTTGTTTGTACACAGTTCTTCTTTGTTTGTTTTTGAACAGCATTTCAAGTTTTGGTGGTTTTTCTCTGTCATTTTTCTTTAAAATAAGCTGTATATTGAATTCGTTTAGGGGTCGTTCTGAAATAAATATATGATCATCTAAATTTTCGGCAGCAGAATGAATGGTAGCAGCAGTTGTTTCATTAATGTTTAATTCGATTTTACTATTTGGGGGCTGTATTTGGATTCGACTTAGCGCATCCGCGTTTAAATTTAATTTTCCTTTTTTATAGATTATTTGATAATCGAATTCTTCGAGTTTTAAACGCCATCTGATTAGTTTGGAATTGGGGTCTTTTAGACTCATGAGCCATTGCAAGGGCTTATGGTCGGTTACAATTTTGAATTTTTGGCCGAATAGGTATGGGCGGAAATATTTCGTTGCCCAAACGATTGCCAATAATTCCTTCTCAATGGTAGAATAATTTGTCTCCGAGTCTGTTAAAGTCCGACTGGCATAACAAATAGGCTTATCGTTACCTAAAGCGCCTTGGGATAAAATTGCACCTAGTGCAAAATTACTCGCATCGGTGGTTAAAATAAATGGTTTAGTAAAATCAGGATATTGTAATATAGGGTCATTAATTAGTAACTCTTTACTCATTTCAAATGCTTTAACATATTTTTCATTTACTTACGGTAATATCCAAGAAGACCTAAGAAAGATTTAATTTCCTCTTGGGTTTTAGGTATTGGAAAATTTCGAATTGCAGAAATTTTATCGGGGTTTGGTTTTACACCTTCACTTGTAACTATATGACCTAAGAAACCTACTTCTTTACGAAGGAATTCAGATTTGTCGATCTGAATTTTGAAGTTTGCTTCTCGTAACCTATCAAAAACTTTCTTTAAATTTTCTGTGTGCTCTTGGAGTGAAGTAGAAAAGATGATGATATCATCCAAATAAACGAGACAGATTTTTCCTTGTAGGTCCCTGAGGAGGTTGTCCATGACCCTTTGAAAGGTCGATGTAGCATTCTTTAACCCAAAGGGCATTCTTAAATATTCATAGTGCCCACTTTCTACGGTGAACGCTGTTTTTTCAATGTCTTTTTGTTTCATCTCAATCTGGTGAAAACCGCTGGCAAGATCGAGTGTCGTGAAATATATACTTCGGCCTAATTTGTCTAACACATCATTAATGTTAGGTAAAGGATATTTATCACTGACTGTTTTCTCGTTCAATTTCCTGTAGTCAATTACAAGTCGCCATTTGACTTTTCCACTGGCATCCATTTTCTTTGGAACAATCCAGATTGGTGAACTCCAAGGTGAATAACTGGGTCTTATAACACCTTGTTCTAGCATTTGCTCAATTTGTGCTTGAACTTCTTGTTTATGAATATGAGGGTACCTATAAGATTTTGAATAGATGGGAATGTCATCGGTGGTATTGATACCATGTTTAATTTTATTAGTGAATGTTAATTTTTGTCCGTCTTTAAAAAAAATATCATCATATTCTCGGCATAATTTGTAAATAACTTTCATTAATGTTTAATTCGATTTTACTATTTGGGGGCTGTATTTGGATTCGACTTAGCGCATCCGCGTTTAAATTTAATTTTCCTTTTTTATAGATTATTTGATAATCGAATTCTTCGAGTTTTAAACGCCATCTGATTAGTTTGGAATTGGGGTCTTTTAGACTCATGAGCCATTGCAAGGGCTTATGGTCGGTTACAATTTTGAATTTTTGGCCGAATAGGTATGGGCGGAAATATTTCGTTGCCCAAACGATTGCCAATAATTCCTTCTCAATGGTAGAATAATTTGTCTCCGAGTCTGTTAAAGTCCGACTGGCATAACAAATAGGCTTATCGTTACCTAAAGCGCCTTGGGATAAAATTGCACCTAGTGCAAAATTACTCGCATCGGTGGTTAAAATAAATGGTTTAGTAAAATCAGGATATTGTAATATAGGGTCATTAATTAGTAACTCTTTACTCATTTCAAATGCTTTAACATATTTTTCATTTACTTACGGTAATATCCAAGAAGACCTAAGAAAGATTTAATTTCCTCTTGTGTTTTAGGTATTGGAAAATTTCGAATTGCAGAAATTTTATCGGGGTTTGGTTTTACACCTTCACTTGTAACTATATGACCTAAGAAACCTACTTCTTTACGAAGGAATTCAGATTTGTCGATCTGAATTTTGAAGTTTGCTTCTCGTAACCTATCAAAAACTTTCTTTAAATTTTCTGTGTGCTCTTGGAGTGAAGTAGAAAAGATGATGATATCATCCAAATAAACGAGACAGATTTTTCCTTGTAGGTCCCTGAGGAGGTTGTCCATGACCCTTTGAAAGGTCGATGTAGCATTCTTTAACCCAAAGGGCATTCTTAAATATTCATAGTGCCCACTTTCTACGGTGAACGCTGTTTTTTCAATGTCTTTTTGTTTCATCTCAATCTGGTGAAAACCGCTGGCAAGATCGAGTGTCGTGAAATATATACTTCGGCCTAATTTGTCTAACACATCATTAATGTTAGGTAAAGGATATTTATCACTGACTGTTTTCTCGTTCAATTTCCTGTAGTCAATTACAAGTCGCCATTTGACTTTTCCACTGGCATCCATTTTCTTTGGAACAATCCAGATTGGTGAACTCCAAGGTGAATAACTGGGTCTTATAACACCTTGTTCTAGCATTTGCTCAATTTGTGCTTGAACTTCTTGTTTATGAATATGAGGGTACCTATAAGATTTTGAATAGATGGGAATGTCATCGGTGGTATTGATACCATGTTTAATTTTATTAGTGAATGTTAATTTTTGTCCGTCTTTAAAAAAAATATCATCATATTCTCGGCATAATTTGTAAATAACTTTTTTTTCTTCAAGGTTAAGGTGTGAAGTTCGAATAAGATTTGTTATGTCATCAGAAGTTATAGGGTTTGTTTGAGGGATATCACTATTTATTTCAAAGTTGTTAAGTTCGCAAAACTCTTGTTTATTGAATTTTGTGACCTTGAGAGGTTGTTCTAAAAAGAGTGTTTTTTCAGAGTTGGATGCATTAATTACCATGCAATTAGTGTACCATTTAACTGTTTTATATATTCCTTCTGGAATATATAACTGAGGTGAAATATATGTTGTTTTAATAAGAATGTCTCCTTTTTCTATGTCAACTGGTAAATTTACGATTGTTTTAGAGTTTGCTGAAAGAATATATTTTTGGGATATAAAATTGGGTTTTAGTTCTAAAGGTAATTTTGAATTTTTTGTAATAATGAGTTTGTTAACTAAATCAATGTTTGCTCCTAGTGCCGTAAGGGCGTCAAGTCCTAGTAAACCATCAAAGTATCCGTGAAAGCGAAAAACTAAGAATCTGGTCTCTCCAGGTTGATTAAACTCTAAAAAGTTGGGAAGATAAACCTCTTTATTTATTTTATGTGTGCTTAGAATTGTTTTGATAGACGTCGGTTCTATTGAAACTAAATAATCAGGATGTACAAACTCAGGGTTGATGAAAGACGTGGTGGCTCCTGTGTCAATTAAGAATTTTAATGAACGGCCAATGTTGATATAAGGAAGAACAGTACCATGTTTGTTAATGTCTACGTACCCAATTGGTCTGTCGGGGCAGGTATGGAAAAATTTTCGTCATCTAATTCATGCATTACATTTAACAGTTCCAGATCTTGTTGATCAGGGTGATTATTATAATCATAGTAGGAATCTAACTCTTGGTAATTATCAGTTGTGTCAGTAGGGTATTCTACGTTATTTGAGAAGTTGTCTGCTTCTTGTGGGACAATTACATTATGTAATTCTTGTTTTCTGAAATTTTGAGGTTCATTTGGTTTAGTAAAACTGGATGGAGATGGTTGAGTCAAACGAGTAACTCTAGTGGAACCAAGTTCCATTGGATCGAATTTTCTTTGTTGGTTCTGTGAAAACTGCTGAGGTTTTTGAGAATAACGTTGGGAAGGTTGTTGTTGTGTAAACTGTGGTTGATAATTCTGTTGGGGTTTTTGGGGTTGTGGTTGAAGATTCATATGTTGCTGTGGGAACCGTTGTTGATAGTATTGTTGGGGTTGAGTTCTTAGTGGATTTGATGGAAATGTATTATGTGAGGGGTAGAAATTTTGTGGTTGTAGTCTTTGTTGATTGAACGAAAATGTATTATGTGAGGGGTATAAATGTTGTGGTTGTGGTCTTTGTTGATTGAATGAAAATGTATTATATGGGGAAGTAAAATGTTGGGGTTGTCGATTTTGGATTTCAAAACTTTTCTTATTCATCATATTATCAAATAGTGACAAGTTTGTTTTCGAGTAAAATATGTTCTGCTCTTGGATGCAGAATGCAAACGCATTTGGCAATGAGGTGGGTTTCATTGCACGAATAGTTGAACCAAGGGGTTCTCTTAAACCTACTAAAAAGGTGTTAAGGCACATTTCTTCGTAGAGTTCATTTTTGGCTTTTATTACATTTAAGTCTGTATCGTGAACTTTAATGTGGTTGCTTATAGTAGCAAAAATTTCGATTACTTTACTATAAAATTGTTCAACAGTATTGTTTTGTTGTTTAAGGTTATGGAGGTCACGAATAAGAAAGGTCTCATTTCTTTTATCGCTATAGTGCAAAACTAAATTGCTCCTTATTGATGTCCATGCAAGTGGAGTGCCATACATGTTTAGTATTTCATTGGCAGGTCCGATTATTTTATTTCGGATGGCTCGAAGAAGTATTCTTCCCTGGACTGTACCATCCACTTCCGGAATTAGAGATAAAATTTCCTCTACATTCTGAATAAACTCGAAAGAGAGTCTAGGATTACCGTCAAATTTAGGTAAGTCTTTAATAGCATCAGGAACTCTGAGTGCTTTGAAAACGTCAGTAGTTTCGTTTGTTCGATCGTCACCACTGTTTGCCATTTCTAATTTATTTTCTTGTTGTACTTTTTCACTTAAAAAATTATTGTCAGAGTCGGTTAACGTAAGGTTACTAAAGAGACTATCAAGGTTACTTAATGTATTATTTTCTTGTTTAGACTTTTCTTGTCCCAATTTACTTAATTGCTTAGCTAAAATTTCACCTAATTCTACACTTTTATCGAAGAATTTTTCTTGTTCAGATTTTTCTTGTTCTGTTTTATTAGATTGCTTTACTAAAAGGTCACCTAATTCTACACTTTTATCAACGTCACTATTCGATTCTTCCTCTGAACTTTCGCTTATACTTTCTAAATTTACTCGTGAATATGGAGTTCTCCTTAGTCTACTTTTTTTATTAAACATGGATTGGATAAGGGATTAAGAAAATTTTAAGGATAAATATTTTTACTTTTGACTTACATGCTAATATATCTTAGGATTAATATTACTTTCATTGCTTTGGTCTTGTTTGTCAGCTACCAGGAATCTCGTTGTTAATGTTATTTATTGGGTTCAGCAGAACTAAAGTGCTAAAACACACCAAGAATGTTAATTTTTGCACACAACACTTTCTGATAGTTTTTTGTTTATTAATGTCAATGTTAATGTCAATTAGCATTTTAAAACGATGAACCGTCATTTTCGTTATCGAAATTATGATGCAAAATTTAATTCTCGTGCTCTTTTCTTTACACACAATCACTTTCCGATAGTTTTATTTGATATTGTCAATGAGCCTTTGACTTTCTAATTTAAACGATGAACCGCCATTTTTTATTCGGAAAATTTGTATAAAGATTTATTCCCGTACCGACTGCGCCAGTTATGATATGATTTCCCGGTTGGATAAAAAAAATAATTTTTTATTTGGGCAGAGCTTCGCCCGTTGACGTTTATTGACAAAAAGACAACTTAAAACTAATTACATTCGTTTTTATATTTTTATCTTGCTTAGGTGTACAGTTTTACTTACTGGGGAAATAATAAATTTAGTTTTACTGGGAAAATAATAAAGTGTGAATAAGCAAAAATACAGCATGCTCTATGCATGAGAATAAAGTAATTTGATATTGGGATTTGGAATATAAAAAATAAAATAATCATGGAAAAATGAAATATAAGATAGTCAGCAAATAATATGGCTATTTAGGTGTTGCATGGAGAGGTCAATGTAACTCCCGTGACAGTTGCTTTGCTGACGAATTCTTTATACATATATAAATAAATTTGATGTAGTAGCCCGTGGCGTAATGGTTAGTACGTTGGACTGTCATGCCAGAGGTCTGGAGTTCAATACCAGCCGCTTCCACCTTAAGTTTTTTTCGGAGCTACTACCTCTTGCGAAAAAGTGACAAATCCTCCAAGAGTATCTCTTGTCATAGAAAAGTGCCGCTCACCTTAGCCGTTCGGATTCGGCAATAAACTGTAGGTCCCCTCTATTCCTGCATACGCGCACACATGAATGGTTGAGATTTGTAAGTCACTAGACCCTGGTGCGGCACTTTTCTATAACAGGAGATACTCTTGGAGGATTGGTCACTTCCTCGCAAGAGGCAGTAGCCCTGAAAAAAACTTTTGTTTTTAGGTGGCAGAGGCTGGAATTGAACCTAGACCTCTGGCGTGACAGTCCAACGCACTTACCATTACGCCACGGGCTTCTACTGTATATAGTTTTATATTTTGCCTTCAACTAAATAGTTTAGCTATAATAATCCAACTATTAAAACCAAGTGCATTTCTGTCCCCCAAGGTCACGACTTGCGTTGTATTTTATTTTAAATTCATTTAAAAACTCTAATCTTGTAAATTTGGCCATTAGAATTGAATATATGCTATTTGAGAATATTTAAGTTGATTCTCGTCGGCTGTGTTGGTCGTATTGATGTTTTAAATGACATATAGATATAAATACATATGAGGCGAACGAAATATAACTTACATCGAGATCGATAGGAGAAAGGATAAAAAGTTTTTGAAAGAATTAGTTGTACAAATAAAAATAAAAAGTTAATTAAACAAATTTCTTTTAATATTTAACCACAACAAATTAAACACTTCCTTCATGGGAGATTAGTCCATTTGAATTTTAACTGTTGGATTGGCTCTCAGCAACCAAGGAACAGTAAACGGATGATATGTTTTGTATGTCTTGTTTACGGTTCATAGTGTTTTTATTGTTTATTATATGAAGTGTTTCTAGAGTATAGCGTTTGGATGTGTGCTTTTCTGTTGCAAGGATTTGTACCCCTTCAAAGTCCAGTTTGTGACCAGTCTCGACGCTGTGACTGGCCAGTGCCGTCTTCTGGGAACTTTTTAGGCGTACGTCTGATTTGTGGTTGGCTATTCTTTGACGAAGGAGTTGTTTTGTTGTGCCTATGTAGCAAAGATTGCACGGTTCATTCATTTTTCCATGGCAGTTTATTTTGTAAACTACGTCTGAACGGCGATCTTTTTCCGTTTTCTTTTTCAGACAGGTAAACAGGGATGCAACAGTCTGGTTAGACTTATACGCCAATTTGACTTCCGTGCTATTTTTTGCGATTTTTTCCTTGATATTCTCGGAAAGTTTGGGTACATATACGACACTTTTATAAACACCACTCGTCTCTTCCAACTTATTTTCAGACGGAACTTTGTGTTTTTTGGGTAGTATCAAGTTCCTTATTAATTCTATTGGAAAACAATTGTCTGTGAGTATTTGAGTAATTTTTTTCTCATTAGCGGAGTGGAATTTTTGGTCACGCAACGCAAAGACTTTGTTTATCAGATTGGATGCAGTGTTTATACGCATGTGTTTTGCATGATTGGACCGTAAATTGATGAGTCTTCTAGATGCCGTATCTTTCTGGTACCAGTCGAACGAGAGTCGGTTGTTTTCACGATAGACCCTGACATCCAAGAAAGCTATCGATTTACTTTTTTCCCTTTCTATGGTAAATTGAAGTTTTTCGTGGAATTGGTTTAGGTATCGTAACACATTATCAACTTTCTCTCTGTCAACAATCGCAAAAATGTCGTCGACGTATAGTTTAAAACATTCATCGAGTAGGAAATCTAAAACCAAGTATGCTATTGTTGGGGAGAGTGGATTTCCCATTTTGCCAAGGTACTTGGACAGTTCATAACAAGGTACTTTCATCGATGACGTAATCGGCCTGAGAGGTATGTTTTGTTTGTGGATTTTTGGCAATCCAAATATAGCAGGTATTTGTGCTGTGTAGGTAGTCATCCTTGTTTTTTGCCAGTCATCGATGATCTTGTTGGTGTGCAACCATTTCACAATTTCATTATTTTTGTTTTGCAGAGAGGTGAGGGGAGTCGCTCTAGTGACTCTATGTAGAGCGGTCAGACAATAGTTCAGTCATCTTCTCTTCATAATCTGTCCTGTTCATCGCAACTGTCACATTACTTTTATCAGCTGCTACAACTATGATGTTCTTCTGTTTTTAAGAAAACTCACAGCGTCTTTATGACGTTGAAAAGAGTGAAGCATATTGCTATACTTCACATACATTAGAATTGAAGTTATAAATAAAGCGGAATTGTCTGTTTGTATGTTTTTTTGTATATAAACTTTTACTATATCTATACCTATAAATAAAATAAATTTGATGGCACAACAGCTCATGAAGAACTAGGGCCTAGTGACTTACAACTCTCAACCATTCCTGTGTGCGTGTCTTCAGGAATGGAGGGGACCTACAGTTTATTGCCGAATCCGAACGGCTAACGAGCGGCACTTTTCTGTGACAGGAGATACTCTTGCCTCGCAAGAGGCAGTAGCCGTTTTTTCTTTTTAAATAAATAGGTGGCGAGGCTGGAGATCGAACCTTAGACCTCCGGCATGACAGTCCATCGCACTTTTTTTTTTTTTTTTTTTTAAATTCATTTTTATTTTTCATTAAACTTATAACTATCTTAAAGCTAGACAAAAATTCATAAAAACTAGCCTACTTATCAATAACTTACAACTAACTTACTGGCCCCATGCGGGCGCTCTAAGCTAAACAATAACTTAATGCTAATGCCTTTCGGCCTAAGTCCATCGCACTAACCATCACGCCACGGCTACTACCTATACCATATATATATATCTATACCTATACACAAATATATCAACGCACTTGCACATTATATGAATTGTTTTTTTTGTTATTTTTTGTATTCTCTCATTCTCCCTCGAAAAAGTTAGGTGCTCAAAAATTTCAATGTAGATTTTAGTATGAAAACTTTTGGAATTTAAAAAAAAAAAAAATTATATCTGGTACTGAACGGATATTTCATTTTTCTAAATATGTAATCAAAAATAAAATCCGACAAGTTAGAAGCTAAAGTGCCGATCACTTTTTCACATATCACATAAAACGCTGTATTCTACACTGATGACCATCCTCGAACAACGAACAATCATGCCCATTTGTCAAGATTTTTGTGCTTGATGTGTTTGATGGAACTTTTAATCTATTGTTAGGGTTGTGTGGCATGTAGAATATTTATTGAGATGTCAATTTAAACGTTATTTTTCCAAGGTGCTGATAGAAAAAAAATGTGATTTATTTATGCATCCGGTAAAAAGTTGTAAGGGCATGCAAAAAAAGCATTAATTTTGTAAATATTTCGAGTTGGGGATGTTGAAAAAATTTAAAATTTTTAAAATATTTATAAATCAATAATATCCATTAGCTGTAGAAATTTCAAATTTTTATAACTACCCCAAAAAATATAAAAAAAAATCAAAAACCACAAAAAAATGGGTAAAAAATGTGTGTTTTTCAAAAATCAAAATGTAGGTGAAAAAAAATTCCCATCGAAAATTCCTAAAACATGGGTAATTTTTTTTATTATCTTTCTAATGATGTCAAATTTGTTTCCCTATCTGAAACATCTGATTTAAGGCGAATTATTTGTCAAACGCGTCTTATTCAAAATTCAACATGTAACATTTTATAACTCGCTTTGTAGATTTTCTAGGTTTTTTTTTATTTAAAATTTTCTTTTATTTAAAAGATCTATCAACTAAAATTAGAATGAACGTTCTACATCCTCCCGTTTAGAAAATAGTTTTTCGACCTTAAATCAGAAAAACCCTATTTTACCCTACTTAAAATTGGAATTTCAAAAAATCCCGTCTTAGTGCGCCTATACATAAAATGCACTATTAAACAAATTTTATTTTATATTTTTATCATTTACAGTATAAGCTGTGCAATGATGAGTCAGATGAATGAATCAGTGAGTAAGTCACCGGTTCCTTCATTTATAATATTTAAAAAATAAACTTGTTCAATCAAAAGGTATTACATAGTTGGTGGCTAGTGAAAATAAATGTGAAAATATCGGATCAAAAAGCTCAACACCTTTTAAAATAATAGGTCATATCCCCTATAATCGAACACTTAGTGGATAGCAAAAAAGTAATCCTCAACTGTGAGGAAACCGTTCAACGTAAATTTGTGATGTAAAGTTAATTACTTGCTGAAACTCAAATTTTTTTTATTAAATGTATGTTTTTTTTATTTACTTCAACTGTTTTTTTATAGAAAAATAAAAAGTGACAAAAAGCCAAATTCCCCAGTAATCGAACACTTGTTTCCTGAAGCCGAACATAAAGTTTCCTAATTTCGAATGCAAGATTTCGGCCATAACCTAAACTTTTAAAAAAATAATAAAACGCATTTTTTGAATTCTTATTTCAGTTTTAATGATCAAATTTATTATGTTATTTTGTTTTTATTCTATTTTATTGAAAATAGGCACAAAAATGGTAAATAAACATTAAAAAAAAAAATAAATATCAATTCTTAAGCAAATTAATTTTTGGAATTCTTTTTTAAATGTAATGTAATGTAATGTAAAAAGTAGGTAATTAACCAGCCACCCATTGAAATCATTTGCTACATATTCATAAAAAGTCTCGGATCTCATCCACCCCGTTTCAGATCGTCCAATTATCCAGTCCTTCGGCATATTTTCAACTAGTTTTGATGGAGGATTTCGTACATACCGAAATACAATTTCTGGCGGTAATGTCACTCCGTTGGCGTTGAAGACTAATAGTACTGTTAGGTTTTCTTTGGATAGTTTGACCTCGTATAAGTTCTTAAAACCTTTTGGACCGATAACTTTGCCTGTTTTCGGGGCCAAACTAAATGAAGTCTCGTCCCCATTAAATATTCGAGCTCATCCAAAATATCTCTGGCGTTAATTTCTATTAAGTATTTTTCCAAATCACGGAACCATTTTCGAATATTTTCTTCCGTTATAGTTGCCCTGGCATTACAACGATTCAGACGTCCTTAAGCTTAGCTCTTTATGGCGATTCAAAAAACTATAGTACCACTTTTTGCCAGGTCTGTCATTTTTGAATGGTGTTATTCTTTTTTCGTCCCTAACTATTTTTTGAACTACATCCAGAAGCTCATTTATTTTTTGGGGGAAGCCGCATTTAGCAATATTTATGAGCCAATCTGCGACCTTGCGTTCCTCATCTTCTGTAAGGACTGTTGAAGGACCCATCCGCTTAAGCCCATCTGAAATTTTCCCATTAATTCTATCATGAAGTGTAGTTATGGGTACACGAAACTCCCTACTTGCTGCTCGAAAGCTTAAATGATTCTCACGAATACCTTTTAAGGCATTTTCTAGCGAGGCTTCACTATATGTTTGATATTTTCGTTTCATTGTGTCTGAAAGAAGTTTTAGTTTTCAAATTTAAGGCAACAAACGATAAGGCATTAATAACTGTTCGGACAAAGGAAACTAAAAATACATAGCTTCCTTGATTCGAACACCCAAGAAAAATATGTTCGAATACTGGCCCTAAAGATTTTGTTATCTTTATTGTAAGAAAAACGTAAAAATTATTTAATTTCCTATAATATTTCAAGCTTGAGCGAGAGAAAACTATTTTGACGAGGTTGCCTATATTCGAACACAACCGTTCGAATAGGAAACTCGTACAAATTTAGTTTCCTATGTTCGAACAGTGAAAATATAAAACAATTATTAACTTTTTAGATAAAACTTTTGTTTTATTGAATAATAATAATAATATTCAAAATAAAGAAAAAACTTTTAACGATATTTATTTACCTCAATTTTTACACAATACACACAGTTTCCCACAACACTCGCAACAGTTTTTTTTTTCTACAAAACCCGTAAACGATCGCACTCTCTGAAGTCTTAACACAAACAACCATTCTTTTAAATGTTGACATTAATTGTACTAGTTGAAAATTTCTCAAGGTTAAGGGTAATAACACATTTGGAATTTGGCATTTACATAAGTCAAAAATCTGAGAAATTACACAGTTTAAACGGTTTTTTTCAAAAAGTGTTCGACTACCGGGAGTGTTCGAATTCAGGCGACTCTACCCAAAGGCCAATTTTTTTGATCACACACCTCTAAATCAAAAGTTTATGCCCTACAAAAAATGTATTTTGAAATATACTACTTAAAATCAAAACAAAAATGGCTATTGATTTATACGATTTGTTATACGAAAACAAAACATGTAATAATAATCGTACTAATCAAAATAAAAGTTTTTAAATAAAAACGAAAAATAAAACAAGAAACGAAGACATGCTAACATCAACAACTACATATAAACAACAACTAAACAAAACCTTGTACGACGATGGTGTTGTTGTCCTCGTCTTCGGGCGAAGTGTCTCATCGCTTGATGAGCTATGCTGCGAGTCAGGCAATTAATTATTTCTCGAAGTACGTGGCATTGGTTTAGGTGGACTCGTAAACGAATGATCACTGCTACATGACTCCTCGGGAGATTCGCCATTTTGTGGTGATACCCTCTTTCAAATCGAACTGATATTTTTTTCGGAATCAGTTTTATATTTGCTGCAATTTTTTTTCATTTAGCCAGTTCACGTTTCTGAGATCTCACTGAGCAAGCTCCGCCAGCTCCACTGAGCAGAAGGAGAAACCTGAACAAAACTTCTCCGCTAGAAGTCAAAACCAATTTCCATCTCTTTTTAATTATTAAATCAACTGCGACAAAAAAAAATTGAGCAAGCGAATCCAAAAAATATCATTCTCAGTTTTTGACAGCAAAAGTGAGGATCATCACTGAGGAATTACGTTCAGATTTTTGAGATTGCTGAGGTCTCTGAGATCTCAGTGAGCTTGAGAAACCTGGTCTCTGAGATCTCAGTGAGCTTGAGAAACCTGAACTGGCTAAATGTATCATTTCTTGAAAGCCCAATTAATTCATCGTCGTTTTTATTATTAGTCTTGTCATTGAATTTGAGATCATTTTTTACTATAGTAGCAACAACTGGACATGATGTATGACGTCCATTTTGTTTTTTTTTGGCTTCTAAGAATTTTTTATTTTCGATACTCATAACAACCGATTTTAAATTACTACGATGAACCTATTGATGGATTACGAACAAGACGAAGAAACTTAATATTCGTTCATTTGTTTATATCACGTAATCAACAATAATGAAAAAAACCATGAAAGAACTTGCTTACCGTAATTGGAGCATAACCAGCTCTCGCTTTGAAGGATCCAAGCTCATTTTTGGCACTGGAAAGACATTCATCCATTCGCTGGCACTCAGTTCAGTCTTGTAACTGGTAGTCTCTGGGTAGAGATCACTGTGGATTAGATCGTAGAGAGGCATTAGAATACCAACAATCGAGCTCCAGAGTTTTCTCTGGCTCAGAGAAATTACGCAAATCACGAATGATTACTTGTCTGAGACGAGCGGAATCAAAACCCGTTGATAAGATTCGACTTTGATTGCCCAACCATACTACTCTGGAATCCTTAATCCTCTGATGGCTCTCACCAACCATTTTAATGGGGTCGCCAGCTACTCTTGGATCTAAAATCCGCACGTTTTTATCCTTGCAACTGGTAGCCAAGGTAGTTCCGTCTTGTTTCCAACTAACAGATTGTATTACCTCAGGATGTTAATTAGCCGTGTTCCTTTGGAGGTGGCGAACTACTTATGAGTAGATGAAAACTATAATCTAGTACCCTCATCTACTCAAGCTCTAATGCGCGAGTAGATGAGCAGAGTAGTTCCGCACCTAAAATCCCCCAGAGGGCATCTGACTAGGTTAAGAGATTTTTCATGTGCATGACATTTCATTTCAATTTGTTTACCATTTTTGCGTTCACCATTCACCAATAACAAAAATAAACAAAATAAAGCAATCAATAAGTAGGTGAGAGTCTCTACAAGACGACTTTCCATAAATAATTTTACACAATCTTTCTCATTTTGTATGAGTTTTTATGTGTACAATCTCGCAAGCTTTTTGATGGTACAGATTCCACAGATTATAAATAATTATCAATCACTTAAAATTGTAGTAGATTGCTACTAGGGAAGTGAAATTTGAAAATTTCCAGCAGAGTACTCATGAGTAGTGAAATGTAAAAGACATTCTTTTGTAGGATGAAAGCCTACAGTCTCCACACGACCGAAACGACGTTGTTTTTGAGAAAACACACATTCAGCATCTGATAGAGATGCATCTAGACCTTTTTCCGGAATGTGCAAAATTTTTACCAAACAATCTTGTGATGCAGTTTTTTAGGGCGGTTGTCGATAATCGTCGGCAAATCCTCGGAAGCTCTTTTACGAAAAGTCAAGACGGGAATAGCTAAAATATAAATATGTTAAAAACTTAAAATAATAAAATTAATTTGGATTTTAATATCAAACTCACTTTTCTTCCAGGCAAACATTTGAATTCTAATTGTCAAATGAGAACTGTCACTTTTGAAAAAACAAAATAAACAAAAAAACTTTTTGAGCAAAAGACGCCGTTTTGTTTATAAATCCACCATTCACACGGATTCACGGACAGGAAAAAAAGAGTAAAATAAGAGAGTTTTCTCTTACTCACCTCAAATAAATTTTGCGGGTGTTTCAGGCAAGAGGGGTACGAGTCGGTTCTCTATATAATATAGGTACTCTATGGGTCCGGTAATAAATGATTGCTTCAAAATTTAATAAAGAAATTATTTATAAAATAGTATTGCGATAATCTTGTGAATCTACTCATCTCGCACAGATCATATGTGTATATAAAACCTCTAAGACAAGGAAGACTACCTGTACCTATGCCTTTTTTAAATTTGTGTCGTCGAATTTCGTTATAAAAATAGCATCAAAATTTCAGTTAGGTAGATAAGAGAATTTAACTAATGTCGTTTTCCATTGGACGTCTGGAAGCGTCCGGAATCAAACCAAACTCTCCTAAAACCATTCCATTGGCAAAAAAAACGGTCAACCGACGATTCTGAGAAGAGAATTTTGCTTCTCGATTTAAAATCAGAATCCACTCAAGAAGCACTAATACATGAAAAGCTCTAACGTCAGAACAAACTCACTCAATGTCAAAAGTAAACGTCAGCCTCTGTTCGATTTTATGTCCGTTCAGCAACTTAAAATATTCACCCAGTTCCGAAAAATTTTGTTTTTTTTTTGCTTTGTTTTGACAGCTAATGATGAAACGTCGTACGTAATTCAAATTTACCAAACAAACCTCTTGTTATGTTTGCTACAAAACAAACTTCACATTTTTCTTATTTTTGAACAAATAGCGCTCGTGAAAAAAAAAAACTAAAATTATCAAGATAATGGAATTTTTAACGGCATTAAGTGATTTAATGTCTTCCTCTTCGTCTTCGTCTTCATCGGATGAAGAAGAAGAATTTATTTTGGAATCAATTTTCAATATTAAACATAATAAAAACAGAGTGGACAATTTTTTGGAAGTGGTGGAGAATTATTCAGAAGAAGAAGTATGTACATTATGTTTTAGTTTATTAAAATTTAAACAAATGAATTGATAACCATTTCGATATTTTCAGTTCCGTGAACAATTCCGCGTACAGAAGGCTACAGCTCAAAGTTTAGTGGATAGGTATGCAGCGTCAACTCACTTCAAGAAGAAAGTGGGTGGCGGTGGCAGGAGGGAAATCTCTGCCAAAACCCAAATATACATGTTCCTCTGGTATTCGTTTAAAAAAACTATCAAAAATGCGTTTTATAGTTAAATGTACAGGTTTGCCGGAAATAAAAACTCTTATAGAGAAGTGGCCAATTTATTTGGTGTGGCTATTTCATCAACTTATAGGACATTTACAAATGTGTTGGAATTCTTTTTTCAAACGTCACAAAATTACATTAAGTTCCCTTCCAGTGTAGAAGAAAAGCTTCTAATTTCTTCTAAATTTGAACAGGTAAGAAATATTAATATTCTGAAGATCCCAGACTTTTCAACTTATTATGTTTTTTCCTTAAGATTGCAGGTTTTCCTAATGTACTTGGATGTGTCGATGGATGTTATATTTATATTAGGAAACCTGCAAATAAAATCCGATCGACATATATAAACAGGCACGATCTATTATCACTTACCTTTCAAGGGATTTGTGATGCAGATACAAGGTATATCGATGTGTTTGTTGGTGCGCCCAGTAAAATCCACGACGCAAGAGTATTCCAGCTCTCTTTTATCAGCAAAGAATTACCTCAGATTTGCGGGTCCGAATACCATATTTTGGGTGACTCTGCCTATCCTTTAAGGGAGTACCTTATGACTCCATATAAGGACAACCAGAATTTAACAACTAGGCGCAGAAACTACAATAAAAAGCTCAGCCAAACAAGAGTTAAAATTGAAAACTCCTTTGCTTTTCTAAAAACCAGATTCCGGCAGCTTATGCGGCTAGATTTTCACACGGTCGAAAGAATGTGTAAATTCATTCTTGCGTGTTGTGTTCTTCACAATATATGCATTGATGGAGAAGACCGGTGGAGCATGGAAAATGAAGATTTGCATGATAGTGAAGACGTAGAAATTGTCGCTTTGGAACCTGATCACAGCTTGCAGCGCTTGGGAGAAATCAAACGGAATCATTTTGCCGACATGCTATAGAAGTAATAAAGTTGAATGAGATGCACGCGAATTATTATTCTTAACTAAAAACAGCTTGTTACAATAAACTTTCAATAAATTATTTATTTACATTGAAATTATTATTATTTTTTATATTTTGTATTTCAACAATTGATTTTAATGATGGAAGACCATTTAATGGGAATGACTTTGCTTGTATAGAATGCCAAAAGCTCTTTAGATAACTGGGGTGATTTTTCGATTTTGAAGTCAATGCTGAAATTACTTTTGTATTGATTTTTTTTGATATCTTTAGTCGAATTGAAAACGGTTTTCAAAAATCGCAAACAGGACTTAAATAGAACTAAACTCTGTTTCAATCACCCCAATGAAGCAAGTAGTGTTAAAATGAGAGCATTTTATAAGTACCACTTACAAGAAATTCGTACGAAAAACGCGTAAGTGGTACTTATAAAATGCTCTCATTTTAACACTACATGCTTCATTGGGGTGGTTGAAACAGGGTTTAGTTCTATTTAAGTCCTATTTGCGATTTTTGAAAACCGTTTTCAATTCGACTAAAGATATCAAAAAAAATCCATACAAAAGTATTTTCGGCATTTTTCGATTTTCAAGTCAATGCTGAAAATACTTTTGTATGGATTTTTTTTGATATCTTTAGTCGAATTGCTATGAAGTAATAAAGTTGAATGAGATGCACGCGAATTATTATTCTTAACTAAAAACAGCTTGTTACAATAAACTTTCAATAAATTATTTATTTACATTGAAATTATTATTATTTTTTATATTTTGTATTTCAACAATTGATTTTAATGATGGAAGACCATTTAATGGGAATGACTTTGCTTGTATAGAATGCCAAAAGCTCTTTAGATAACTGGGGTGATTTTTCGATTTTGAAGTCAATGCTGAAATTACTTTTGTATTGATTTTTTTTGATATCTTTAGTCGAATTGAAAACGGTTTTCAAAAATCGCAAATAGGACTTAAATAGAACTAAACCCTGTTTCAACCACCCCAATGAAGCATGTAGTGTTAAAATGAGAGCATTTTATAAGTACCACTTACGCGTTTTTCGTACGAATTTCTTGTAAGTGGTACTTATAAAATGCTCTCATTTTAACACTACTTGCTTCATTGGGGTGGTTGAAACAGAGTTTAGTTCTATTTAAGTCCTATTTGCGATTTTTGAAAACCGTTTTCAATTCGACTAAAGATATCAAAAAAAATCCATAGAAAAGTATTTTCAGCATTGACTTGAAAATCGAAAAACGCCGAAAATACTTTTGTATGGATGTTTTTTTATATCTTTATTCGAATGGGAAACGGATTCCAAAAAACACAAAACGGACTTAATTAAAACTAAAAACCGCTTTAATCATCTAAATAGAACAAGTATTTTGGAAATGACCGCATAGTGTATCTATCATTTTCAGAATTTCATATGATTTTTATATGAAATTCTTCAAAGTGATAGACAAACCATGCTGTTATTTCTAAACTACTTGCTTCATTTGGATAGTTGGAACAGTTTCTAGTGTTTAATTTAATCCTCTAAGTGGTTCTGAGCACAACTTTTTAGTTTAACAAAAAAATCCAAAAAATTTCGTATAAGAAACGTTTTAACATTTTTAATATGAATATGAACATGTTAAAACATATCTTAAATGAAATTTTTTGGATTTTTTTGTTAAACTAAAAAGTGGTTTTCAGAACCACTTAGAGGATTAAATTAAACACTAGAAACTGTTCCAACTATCCAAATGAAGCAGGTAGTTTGGAAATGACAGCATGGTTTGTCTATCATTTTCGAGAATTTCACATGATTTTTATATGAAATTCTTCAAAGTGATAGACAAACCATGCTGTTATTTCTAAACTACTTGCTTCATTTGGATAGTTGGAACAGTTTCTTGTGTTGAATTTAATCCTCCAAGTAGCCCTGAACCATTTTTTAATTCAACAAAAATCTTTATAACAATTCACTAAACAAGAAAGTAAGTACCAGTAAGTTTTAAATTTAATTTTTGTTTATTTGTCATCAATTTTTTTTTAAATTGCTTCAAATATTTTTGATTTAATGCTTTAGTTAAATATATAGATATGAATTTAATAAAATAACAAAACAAAAATAAGTATTTCATCCAAAACATAAACTATTTAAAAAATAAATAAAAACTTAATTCACACATAAATTAATAAGTTTATAAAAATAAATACATAATTATTTTAATTTTTATTTTAAAATAGTTGCAAGCTCTGAAAACTTGTCCATTTTTTCCTTATGCATTTCGTTCTTCATTTCTTGCTTCCGAACAAATCGCTGCTCCTTGTCTTCCCTTAATTGAAGAACCAACCTTTCAGTGAGGCACTTCTGCTTCTTACGTGGTGGAGGACTTATAACTACTGATGGGGATGATTCCATTTCGTCTTCGCTATTCTCAGGTATAAAAGCGTTTATCGTGTTCTCCGAAGAAGTTGTTGGCTTTGGTGATGGTGAGGGTGAGGTTGGATTTGAAGTTCGTCTATTGTTACCCTGAAGTATTACTGATTTTCGCATGATTTTATTGGGGCCAATAAGAACTTCAGGGTACAGAGAATCATCGTTTTTAATGATTTTTGTTATTATAGTGTCGTACGGCAGATCTTTTCTGACTGCCCCACTGGTTTGATTGTTTTTTATTACAGCTTTTGTTTTTTTCATCACTGTTTTAAAACGTCCCTCGACTTGGTCGGCCGTCACCCTCACTCCAAAATGTTCTCCCATCTTCTCTGCGATGTGTGCCCACATATGCTTTTTGCTTCTAAATCTTTTTAGAGGTCCGATAAACTTAAAGTTCTCTTCATACAGAACTAGAAGGTGTTCCGTTTGCTTATCCGACCATTTGAAAATTTCTTGTTATGTATATAAAAATTATATTTTGTTAATATATTGTTTGTTTAGGTAATAACATTTATGTGTTCTTACCCGCATGATTTCCATTGTCATCCTCGTTTTGCTGAAGTTGCGGCAAATTGTAATGCTCGGCGGCTTTGTCGTAAGGCACCGCAAAAAATTCCTTTGCTGAAAGAAAATAAAATATGTGGGTTTATTCACTATTCAACAAATAAAAAAGAGATATATAAGTATTAGGTAACTTACTTAAATTATTTTGAAGTATGATGTTTCCTTGTTCAATTTCCATCTCATTATTTTCATTTAAGAAAATTAAAACATCTTCGAAATCGAAGGACGCCATGTTCGTCATTCTCCTGCAGACAAAAATATCAAATCAAATAATGAAAATAACTGTAAACCGAAGGGTATTTCACCTACACAACGATTCACCAATACAATGACAAAATTTGTAAGTTGAGTAGAAGTAGTTAGTACTGTTCCATTGGATTTCAGAATGAGTGAATCCTTGAGTGAAACCAATGGAAAACGACATAAATAAGCGCCGACAAAAATTTGTTCTAACGGGGGGTGGGAGAGAATGTTTTCTATTCGTCTGTTCAATAGATATTTTAAATGTATATCATCAAATGTTGAAAAAGCAGATCAAAAATATATGGTTTTACTGTTGATATATGGAAATGGGGTCAGCATACGTACTTTATCTATCACTAACAAAAGTGAAACCCCTAAAAGAATTAGTTTTCTCTTATAATCTAATTTTGTATTTTCCTTTCTAGAGTGTTTTAGTTTTTATTGGCCGAATTTAGGCCGCTGGGCGATACTAGTTTAATTTATTTACCTGCCTAAACGGATAATTATACCCTTTAAATAAAAAAAAAATAAGAAAATATGTTGCCATTAAGTTAGTTAAAAAGGGATGGAAAGAATTCTTGTTCACGTATTATAATTGAAATAAGGCCACACGACCAATAAGGCCTTATTTCCATTTAGAAATGGAAGTAGAGCCTCACGTGGCTTTATTTCGTCGGGCGTTATTTTACGTCACCTTATATTAGTGGAAATTCTTCATGCTCATTCCTCATTATAAAATATTGCTTCCTTTTAAGACGTAGAGCCTTAAAGTAGCGACAGCTTATTAAAAAACATTACGGTCAGATGAAAGGCAAATATCATTTCCTCTCTGTAATTACATTTTTTAGTTGTTGTAATAAATGTCTACCCTGTTATTGGGATTTTGTATATAATCACCCAACCCCACACACCTTACCTGTTCACCACATGTTTTCACCCCCTATCTCACCCACAAAAATTACGACATTAATAATTTAAAAACCTTGTTTTTTATGAAAACATGAAAATGTTAACATGCAACAATACAAGTTAAAAAAAAAAACGGTGAAAAATTTGTAGGTATGTTTATTTAATCACACCTTTTAACTTTAACTTCTTGGTAGTGTTATCTCTTCCGCCGCTGAAGGAAATAGTAAATTTTATTTTACGATGAAGATAATTAAAGCAATTTTAAATTTTTGGAATCAATATAATTGTATGGGAAGGCAAGTTAAAAACATTGTCGAATCAGGTTTTTAAATTATGAGTTTTCAAGTTGTCATTTAAAATTTTAAAGCGGTGTTACACCTTCTAATATTATATAAAGATGAAAACAGAATAATGTTAAAAAAAAGTTAAACCCGGCCGCAAAGAGAGTAAAAAGTCCAAGTTTTTCGTTTTAAAAAGTTTTGAAAAAAAAAAAAAAATTTTTTATTTCAAATGTTTTTTTTAAAATACGAATCCAACTACAAAAAAATTAATATATTGCATATTTTTGAATCAACTTGGTAACATTTTTAAAATACATAGTGACAACAGTTTATTAAGAAATTTTTTGTCAGATTTTTTATATTATAATATTCATTATAGAATTTAAAACTATTGAATGTGTAAAGAATTTAACTTTCTGTATCTTTAACTTTATATTTAAAACTTGCCCAACTAGCAAACTCACCAGAGCTTATTTGAAAAAAAAAAATAAAAACTTCCAAAAGACTCTTTTTTTTATCTCATATCTATGCTTAAGAATTAATATTTTATTATAAAACTCAAACTCGTCTAATAAAAAAATTATTATAAGAGATTAGCATTTTCAAAAGTAAAACTACTTAAATGACCTATATTTAGATCAATTTAAATCTTTTAAGTTCCTCGCTATGAAAATTAAACGCTAAAGACCCATTCACATGAGAGCGACCAACGAATGACGAATTAATGAATAAATGGTAATTTCAAACAATTCTTCATAAAATTAAAATAAAATGATAGAAATGTAACCTAGATTAATTTTTTAATACTTAAATTTTCATTTTGATTATTAAAACAAGAAAAATTTAAGAATAAAAAATTGGTTATCACGAACGATCGCAATTCGTTACGACCAATTTGTTTCCTCAAATTTATCTTGTATTAATAATTAAAACTGAAAATTTTAGTATGTAAACATGAATCTAATTTACTTTTCTATCATTTTATTTAGATTTTGTGAAGAATTTAGTTTATAAGGCCAGGCGCTCACATGCAACTAAACAGTTTGGTTTCGATTTTGAGCACAATGGGAGTGCGCGCTGGTTTATGTGCGCGGACTTTCATATAATCCTATAGTACTCAAAATCGAAACCAAACTGTTTAGTTGCATGTGCGCGCCTGGCCTTAAAGGTTTTAAAATTTCATTTATTCATCGTCAGTCGTTGGTCGCTCTCATGAGAATGGGGCTTTAACGTCATTTTTCTTTACATTCCCAAAACAATACATATAACAGTTCAAGAGTAGAATGGGAGCTACAGTTTCTAAATATCAATCGAACTGCTGGCTGTTTTAATCTTGAATTATATATAGCATTTGCACATTGAATTACCCTAAACGCAAATAGATTTAATTCAAACGCAAAAAGCATTAATCTAAACGCAAATAGATTTAACCCAAACGCAAATAAAATTGACCCAAAAGCAAATAGAATTATCCCAAACGCAATCCCAACAAGTTTAGCACTTTTCTTCAAGAACTTGCAAAAAATGTGAGCGACACATCTTTAATCGATGGTATCTTGATTTTGGACAACGCTAAAATACATGAGACTCAAAAAGTACGGGTTAGATCTCTATTTAAGTTTGGGTTAAACCTATTTGCTTGTGAGTTAATTCTAATTGCGTTGGGAAAAGAGAGTGAGAGTGTGTAGACCAAGATCAAGTTTTTTAGCGAGCTCCGCATGTTTATTTCAAAATCACATTAAAACTCAAAAATAAATTGCAAAAATTTCATAAGTTTTAACCAAACGCAAAAACCGCCAAGGGTGAGTCAATTTATTAAAAAAATACTAGAAATTCGCGCTTAATTGTATATTGAAAAAATAATTATTTGAATGGACAAGACCTCTTTAAGCAACGGTTTAGGAATTCTCACCAACACTTCCATACTTGCGCATCGGGGATTGTCAGACTTCTCCAGAATTCCCTCCACAAAAACAAAAAGGAGCGGCGGAAGAAATGGCCACTGGAATTGACATGAAAACCCTTATTCGTGACACTATATTAACAACTTTGGACGAAAAGTTGAAAGAAATGCCTACTAAAGCGGACTTGGAAGGAATTGGAGTTCAACTGCACACCTTGCACCAAAAAAAACATCACGCTACAAAACCAACTGCAAGTAACGGAATCCCAAAAGACAAGTAGAGTGGCTGTCCAGTAAAACTAACGAAAAAAATATAATTGTGCACCTACCGGTAGAAAACGGTGTAATTGCGACCGAAAAAGCTAAAATTCTCTGCTTAAACTTGCTCGAGTCACAAAATCCCGCAACTATAGCCTTAGCCAGGGAATTGAAATCCACGAGAGCAAACGCTGGAAATGTCATATTAGAGCTCCAAAACAGAAAGCAAGTGGGGCGCGTGTTGCAATCTGCCAGAAAACTCCGAGGTACGGGCATTTCAATCCATAGGGATTACCCTTATGCGGCACGAGATAGAAGAAGGCGCATTTCGAAAATTAAAAACGAAATTTCAATCAAGAATCCGAATTTAAAATTACATCTTAAAGGCGATAAAATAGTAATGAATGATAGATTTAATTATTTCTGGAATAAAAACAACAAACTAACTGGCTGAACAGAATGGTGACGCAGACGGAGACGGAGCCGGAGCTGGAATAGCTGTCAAAATATTGTATACACGCAAATTCAATGTTGCGAACACAACGGAACGTAGACGCCTACGGAACTGCAGACGCAGACGGAAGAGTTCACCAACTTTTAACTTTTCACGTACGGCACTTTTGACGTTTCAATTTGTATGAAGAAAAAAAACAACTTTTTGGGTCGGAAAAAAATATTGTGGTTATTTGTATCGCGAAAAAAATTATTTATTAAAAGGAAAATTATTGGAAACAAAAAATGTGAATTCTGAGCTTGTACACAAGAATATTCTTTTGTTTTTCTTCAAAATACTTTCAAAGCTGTACAGCTCCATTGTGGACATGTAAAAAAAATAACGTACGACACTTTTTGACAGCTCTTCCAGTTCCGTCTGCGGCTTCAGTTCCGTCATTCTATTCTGTTCAGCCAGTAACGTGTAATGAGTATGAGGATGGATGAATGGCCTCGTTCAGGATTGTATCCAAAGCGATCTGGATAGCTTTGTGTTGTTGTAATCCCTTTTGAAAAAACAGCTGATGCAACAACAACTAAACGAATCAAAAAAATCAACCTCGGAGTACACTTGTAGGCAGGTCATTTGATGAGAAACTAAAAAAACTGAAAAAGGTTTTAGGGTTTCTTTATTGAACGGAGAGTGCCACAAATGTGGTTGATACTATTTTGGAATTTGCTTTCGATCTCTTTAAAACGAGCATGTTTTTATTGAATTATAGAGAAAGCAACAAAACTTAATAAGATAAATATTTCTCTAACTCCTATAGGTTATTTAAATTTCATATAATTTATTATCAGCGTCCTTAAGTACTGGCAGAGGTACACGATCATGGGCGGCAGCGTTTGGATCGGATTTCATTTTTTTTTTTTCGAAAAAAGCGGGTCTTTCTTCGGTTTCTTTTTCTTTGGTCTATCTGGATCATCATGGCGTTTGCATCCTCTTCTTCAGTGGGTGGATCTGTTGTCGTCATGGTAAGGCTCTGTAAATCTACCTCTTTTTAGAGACCAAAAAACAAGCGTACTTTATTGTCCTGGCGAAGAGCCTCGCCTATCATTGCACCCGCTGTGCCATCGCACCGAGGCTTGCAGGATGCTGTTCCTTCGTAAGCATCAATTAGGAGATACTTAGTCACAATTTGACAAGTTTAAAATATATTTTTGTACCAATATCGGATACAAAACAAAAAAAAAACAAACGAAAAGACTGACTATTTTATTTTGTTGGTTTCAAAAAAAAAAAAAAATAACCCCAAACTACTTTGTTTTTGTTCTTTACGTCATCTCATCTTGAAAACACAAAATTGTTATATTTTGTATATCTATTTTGACAGTTGGTGTACGAGTGGCCAGTATATCAATTCTTCAATTTGCTTCAACTTTTTTTATTGATGCGCTATCCAGTATATTATAGAGATCTGTAAGGAGAGGTAGAGCCCAGTGCCTCATATTTATCTAGAAGTGATGAACGCATTCAGCTAAATAAAAAATCAAAACTAGTCCTGTCTTTTATCATAATATTTTGTCATTTAATGTAGCAGGTTTATCAAATAAATTATTATTTAAAGATTTTTCCAATTTATTAATAATTGCTTGCGTTCGGGTGGTAGTGAGATAGGCTATCCAACTATCCCAAAAATGTTCAGATACCTTGAGTTGTTGTTGCATCAGCTGACATCAGAAGTTTTTCAACAAGGGATTACAACAACACAAACCTATCCGGATAGGTTTGGTTTGCCCCCCGAACGCGGCCATTATGATATATTTATGTTGTATGAAACTTCTGTAGTAGCCCGTGGCGTGATGGTTAGTGCACTGGACTGTCATGCCAGAGGTCTGGGGTTTAATACCAGCCGCTTCCACCTTAAGTTTTTTTCGGAGCTACTACCTCTTGTGAGGAAGTGACAAATCCTCCAAAAGTGCCGCCCACCTTAGCCGTTCGGATTCGGCAGTAAAACTGTAGGTCCCCTCCATTCCTGCAGACACGCATACGGGTATGGTTGAGAGCTGTAAGTTGCTAGGCCCTGGTTTTTCATGAGCCGTTTGTGCCAACAAATTTATTTATTTTTTATGAAACTTTTGTAGAGAAAAATATTGAACATTTTTAACAATTTTTTAAAAATTATGAACTCTTCTGGATTAAAGCAGTTAAAACGTTTACGCAAGGCAGGGCCAGTGGAGGATGCTTATATGGATTTAAAAAGGAGCTTAGGAAGGAATAGGGATGTACTTTTGTCAATATTTTGAACCGTGACCTGATTGAAATTGTAACTGAAAAAGGTGCTTATAGGTGATTATAATGGAAGAGTTGGAGACACACAAATACTAAATGTAGATTCGGAAGTTATACCCGAATCATTACGAGATATGAGAGTAGAAACGGATAGCAGAATTGACGGGAACGGGAAAAAAATAATCGAAATGTGTGACTCGATAGGGCTTACGTTACTTAACGGTCGAACGAAAGGTGATAAGGAAGGCCATCTAACGTTTTTGAGGGGAACGGCATGCTCAACGGCATGCTAGACTACTGTTTTTCTAAAGAAAAGTGCCTTCAATGGGTGCATGACTTCGAGGTCAAGGAGCAAATACAGTCGGATCATCTACCGATATCGAAATTCGACAAACCAATGAACGCCCCTGCCGAGACAAAAATGTACTTGCTTTCTAAGTTGCAGTGGAAAGACCAGAGCTTAGATATGTATATGTAAAACTTAAACCGTGAACTTAACCGAGCAGACGTAAGCAGCTTCGAAACCATTAATGGAATAGATATTCTAACGAGCTGTATATCCAAAGCTGCTGAACCCTTCCAGTCACGAGCAAAAAGCAAGGGAAAGCAACCATGGTATAACTGGGAATGTGACGCGGCCAGAAAAGATCCTTTGCGTTCTTGAGGATACTAAGAAAAGAAAACACGAATTATGCGAGAATTATGTACCAAGAGGCGAACAAAAGATACAAAAATACCTGTTTGCAGAAGCAAAAAACCCATCTCAGAGAACTAGTCTCAATGCTCAGTGAGGCAAAGGATAGTAGATTATTCTGGAAAATCGCAAAAACTCTAAATGGTCCTATCTTCGGGCAGAACATAAAAGTTGAAGCCCCTGTTTTAGCTGAATACTTGGAATTACGGCTGAACCCGGCACTAATCAGGAATTCTATCCATTATGCAATGCCACTTCTCGAAGTCGAAGCTCTAGACCGGCAAATTTCACTAGCGGATGGTAAAAGAATTATAAACCGATGCAGCTCAAACAAAGCCCCCGGGGAAGACCGAATCCCATACGATTTTTTTAAAAATGCGACGGAAAACTTCAGTAGTTGTAACTAGAGGGTTTTGGAACACCGGCTCTTACCGGCTCTTACCGGCTCCGGCTCAACCACCATCATGCTGTTGTCACCGGCTCCGGCTCAACCACCACCATGTTGTTGTCACCGGCTCCGGCTCAACCTTGATGTTGGATGGTTTGAGGTTGAATGGTTGGATGTTGGATAATTTGAGGTTGGATGGTGGGATGTGGGATGTTGAATGGTATCATGAACAGAACATGATGTATTTGCGAGTTTTTGAGAACCGGCCCATATGAGTGAAGAGAGAAAGAGATCCTTAGTAAAAACACATGTTTTTCTTGTTTTTTTTTGTTTTTATTTTTTTTTCTTATTCAAATATGCACATTATTTTTTTCTTTCACATGCCAAGTGTCTCATAAAAAAAGGGACGAACGCAAAAACGTAAAATTCACGTGCGGAACGCAAAAATCACGTTAAAAACGTAAAATCAGGTTAAAAACGTAAAATTCACATTCGGAACGCAAATGAATGAGCAGACAAGGAAGAATTCAAAAGCATATCACTCTCATTTTTAGTCAAAAATAAATAGTTTTTGATCGTTGTGTTGGATGGTTTGAGGTTGGATATCGGATGTTAGAGGGTTTGAGGTTGGATGGTTTAGGTTGGATGTCGGATGGAATCATGATCAGAACATGATGTTTTAGAAATAGAGAAAAGGGCACCATATGAGTGGACAGAGAAAAAAACCATTAAGTAAAAAGACATGTTTGCTTTTATTTGCTTCTATAATTTTCTTATTTTTTATTTTTTTTTTCTCACATGAATATTTTTTGATTTTTTCTTTTTATTTATTTGTTTTTTTTTTTTTTTCTTAAATATATAAATATACATGATTTTATTAAGATACACACATGAACATTTTTTGGTTCTTTATTTTTTTAATTTTTTTTTTCTTAAAATATCCAAGTACATAATTTTTGTTTCTTTATTTTTTTATCGATTTTACATATCATTTTCAAGTTCTATTCGGTAATGACCCCAAGCTAGTGTATTTATATTATTATTGCATATGAATCTTTTATCATCAGAACAACTTAAACTTAATTTTTGTAAAATATGCAGTATATATAGTATGATGGTTTTGATCTAAATTTTAACATTTTACTATAGAAGTTTTGTTTATGTTTAGGGGTATTCATGCAAAATCGTATGTGCCTCGTATTCTACATAAGTTTACGACCTCGTAAATCAAATGTCAAAATTTGTATGGAAAATTATATACGCAGAGTTGATAAGTTTGCGCGATGATTTTGCTGCGCAAACGAGATAAATTTACGCAAGTTAAAATCTAGGAACTAATATTGAGAGTTTATGCTATATACGCGAATTGCTTTATAGGTGCCTTCATGCAAAGTGAATCATAAATTTACACAATTACTAAGTTCATAAATTTATCTTATTGCATGAATACTTCTAATTTTGTAAAGACAATTTTTTTACAGCTGCTGATTTAACACCCTTAGCTTTTTTGGTCAGAGTTGCGTCCTCTGTGTCTATACTGTACATTTTGGCTCTTAATCCTATAAATTCTTTCATTACTTACTTTAGATGGCGCTCACAGCCCAGGATGGACTACGGCCTCAACCAACAAGCCCCTCCAGCCAGCTCGGTCCCTAGATAGCTGCCTCCAGTTACGCACTCCAAGTTGGTTGAGGTCGTTCTTCACTTGTGTGCGCCACCTAAGGTGGGGTCGTCCTCTGCTGCGCAGACCGTCAGGGGTAGATTCGAAGACTCGTCGGGCTGATGCGTTGGTGTCCATACGCTCCACGTGTCCCAGCCATCTTAGCCGCTGTATTTTAAGCTTTTTGACCAGGTCGACGTCGCTGTAAAGCCCGTAAAGCTCGTTGTTGAATCTTCTCCTCCATACTCCATCGATACACACTGGACAGAAAATCACCCGAAAAATCATCCTTTCGAAGCACCCAAGTAGATTCTCATCCGTTTTTGTCAGGGTCCATGCTCCTGCCCCATACAGCAGGACCGGGATGATAAGGGTCTTATATAAGGTCTCCTTGGTTCTTTGAGAGAGGGCTTTATTACTCAAATGCCTTCTAAGCCCGAAGAAACAGCGATTGGCAAGAGTAATTCTTCGTTTGATCTCTGCACTGATGTCATTTTGCGATGTTATAGTGGAGCCCAGGTAGACAAAGTCTTTGACGACTTCGAAGTTGTACCTATCCATCGTGACGTTTTGCCCGAGTCGACGATGTTGAGATTCCTTTCTCGATTATAGCATATACTTCGTCTTGTCTTCATTAACAGCCAAACCCATTTTCGAGTTTGGCAGGGATGCCGAGATGCGCCATGGGTCTGTATAGTTCGTCTCTGTCTACGCTATCATATGCGACTTTAAAATCGATAAAGAGGTGGTGTGTATCGATTTGAAACTCCTGGGTTTTTTCCAAAATCTGTCGGAGTGTGAACATTTGATCGACGGTTGATTTGCCGGGCCTAAAACCACACCGATAGGGGCCGATCAGATCGTTGACAAACGGTTTTAAGCGATCGCACAGTACAGATGACAAGATTTTGTATGCGACGTTGAGGAGACTTATACCTCTGTAGTTGGAGCAGGTCAGAGCATCTCCTTTCTTGTGGATTGGGCACACTATACCGAGGTTCCATTCATCGGGCATACTTTCCTCCGACCAAATTTTTGAGATGAGCTGGTGTATACTCCCTACCAAGTCATCTCCCCCTGCTTTGAATAGCTCGGCTGGCAGGCCATCCGCACCAGCAGCCTTGTACGTTTTAAGCTTGGCTGTCGCTAACCGTACTTCATTTAGGTCGGGTGGACGGAAGTTTTGACCATCATCGTCCAAGTTGAATGGAGTGTTCTGTCTTACAGCGGAATTTTGGCCATCTTCGCCGTTTTGCTGTCCAGAAAAGTGTTGTTTTCAGATCCTCAGCACCGACTGTGTGTCTACCACCATATTCCCACTCTTGTGGCGGGCTTGTTGAGAGTTTAAGAGAGACGTGGTCTGCAAAAGTCCTGGCTATCTCTTGCGATTTTAGCTTCGCGACGTTAAATCGTTTTACAACATTTGCTCGTCGTTGTGGCATCATGGATATCCGCATACGTACTTTGCGCTACCACCAGGTAGTAATCCGAGTCTATGTTGGCACTTCGGAACGTTCGGACATTCAGGATACTGGAAGCATGTCTGGCGTCTATCGCAACATGATCAATCTGGTTGACGGTTCGTTGATCCGGAGACCGTCAGGTCCCTTTGTGTATATTGAGGTGTGGGAATATAGTTCTTGCTATGATGACATTTCGCCCCGCCGCGAAATCAATGAGCCTGAGTCCGTTACCTGGAAGTGTTGTCGTGCAGGCTGTGTCCTCCGACTATCGAACCAAAAATGCCCTCCTTTCCTATCTTGGCGTTGAAGTCGCCAAGAATAATCTTGACGTCGTACTTGGGGCACCTATCATACGTATCCTCGAGGAGATCGTAGAATTCTTCTTTGGTTGAGTCATCTTTTTCCTCCGTTGGGGCATGGGCACAGATCAGCGTGATGTTTTTGAACTTTGCTTTGATGCGGATTGTGACCAGGCACTCGCTTACATTTTTGAAGCCCAAGACTTCTTGCCTAAGTCTTCCCCTTACCACAAAACCACAACCAAAGAGCCGCTGACCCTGCTCCTTGCAGCACTCACCGAAGTAGGTGTCACACGTTTTCATCCTTCGGATGCCCTCTTCATCCCATCGCACTTCCTGGATGGCTGTTACATCAGCCGTTAGCCTATCCAGGTTCTCCACTAATTGTTCGGCTGCACGTGGCCTGTTTAAGGTCCGTACATTCCACGTGCAGATCCGAAATTCATTGTCCTTGTTTCGTTTGCTGGGGTCGTCAACATTAAAATCATCCATATCCGAGGGTAGACAACGCGGTGCATTCAAGAGGACACAAGAGTCCCCAATCAACCTCTGTCTATCAACTCCTACTCTCACCTTCCCGTGGTGAACATCGGGTGCCTAGTACCTTTGACTGAAGATGGGGATCCAATCCCTGTGGACGGTTTAAGGTGGCAGCAGACGAGAGAGGGGGGGAGGAGTGTTTCCACTAAGGCACTTCTCCTCTTTTCAGGCGGCAGCGGAGGAATTCCCCAGATGGAATCAACGGTGGCGTCTACAGTTCTAGTCAGTTTGAACTACTTAGTGAACACCTTATATGGGCTACTACGACGTATTCGTAGCTCAGGCCTATAAGGAGCGGTCTATCCGGCTCCCCGTCCTTGGAGTTATAATAAGGATCTGGTCCTCCAGGCTAGGGGGTTGTGCGTCGGGGTGACTTCCCTACCACGTAAAAAATTATCGGTTCCGAAACAACAACAAGCCTCGGATATGGATGATTTTAATGTTGACGACCCCAGCAAACGAAACAAGGACAATGAATTTCGGATCTGCACGTGGAATGTACGGACCCTAAACAGGCCACGTGCAGCCGAACAACTAGTGGAGAACCTGGATAGGCTAAGGGCTGATGTAACAGCCATCCAGGAAGTGCGATGGGATGGAGAGGGCATCCGAAGGATGAAAACGTGTGACATCTACTTCGGCGAGTGCTGCAAGGAGCAAGGTCAGCGGCTCTTTGGTTGTGGTTTTGTGGTAAGGGGAAGACTTAGGCAAGAAGTCTTGGGCTTCAGAAATGTAAGCGAGCGCCTGGTCACAATCCGCATCAAAGCAAAGTTCAAAAACATCACGTTGATCTGTGCCCATGCCCCAACAGAAGAAAAGGATGACTCAACCAAAGAAGAATTCTACGATCTCCTCGAGGATACGTATGATAGGTGCCCCAAGTACGACGTCAAGATTATTCTTGGCGACTTCAACGCCAAGATTGGAAAGGAGGGCATCTTTGGTTCGATAGTCGGAGGACACAGCCTGCACGACAACACTTCCGGTAACGGACTCAGGCTCATCGATTTCGCGGCGGGGCGAAATGCCATCATAGCAAGCACTCTATTCCCACACCTTAATATACACAAAGGGACCTGGCGGTCTCCGGATCAACGAACCGTCAACCAGATTGATCATGTTGCGATAGACGCCAGACATGCTTCCAGTATCCTGGATGTCCGAACGTTCCGAGGTGCCAACATAGACTCGGATCACTACCTGGTGGTAGCGCAAGTACGTATGCGGATATCTATGGCGCCACAACGACGAGCGGATGCTGTAAAACGATTTAACGTCGCGAAGCTAAAATCGCAAGAGATAGCCAGGACTTTTGCAGACCACGTCTCTCTTAAACTCTCAACAAGCCCGCCACAAGCATCATCTGTAGAGGACCAATGGAAACACTGCCAAAATGCCATCAAAAGTGCCGCTACTGAAGTGCTGGGTTTCACTAGGCCACCACAACGAAACCCCTGGTTCGATGAAGAATGCAGACTGGCACATGAAGCAAAGAACGAGGCCTACCAAGCAATGCTGCAGACTAGAACCAGAGCTGCTGAGAGAGCGGCCCGGGAGCTCTACGGGCAAAAGCGAAGGGAGGAACGCCGACTTCTCAGGAGGAAAAAGAGAGAGCATGCGAAGCGGGCGGTCGAGTCTATTGAGGACTGTAGCGGCAGGGGGGATGTTCGAAAGTTCTACCGAAGGGTGAGGCAAACTACCCAGGGTTACAAGGCCAGAACGGAAGCCTGCCGAGACGAGAGTGGGAATATGGTGGTAGACACACAGTCGGTGCTGAGGATCTGGAAACAACACTTTTCTAGACTGCTAAACGGCGAAGATGGCCAAAATTCCGCTGTAAGACAGAACACTCCATTCAACCTGGACGATGATGGTCAAAATTTCCGTCCACCCGACCCAAATGAAGTGCGGTTAGCGATAGCCAAGCTTAAAACGTACAAGGCTGCTGGTGCGGATGGCCTGCCAGCCGAGCTATTCAAAGCAGGGGGAGATGACTTGGTAGGGAGTATACACCAGCTTATCTCCAAAATTTGGTCGGAGGAAAGTATGCCCGATGAATGGAACCTCGGTATAGTGTGCCCCATCCACAAGAAAGGAGATGCTCTGACCTGTTCCAACTACAGAGGTATAAGTCTCCTCAACGTCGCATACAAAATCTTGTCATCAGTACTGTGTGATCGCTTAAAACCGTTTGTCAACGATCTGATCGGCCCCTATCAGTGTGGTTTTAGGCCCGGCAAATCAACCGTCGATCAAATGTTCACACTCCGACAGATTTTGGAAAAAACCCAGGAGTTTCAAATCGATACACACCACCTCTTTACCGATTTTAAAGTCGCATATGATAGCGTAGACAGAGACGAGCTATTCAGAGCCATGGCGCATCTCGGCATCCCTGCCAAACTCGTCCGCTTGTGCAGGATGACGATGGAGAAATCTCGCTGCTCCGTCAAAGTCGGCAAGAACACCACCGAACCCTTTGATGTCGAGAAAGGTTTGAGGCAAGGCGACGCGTTATCATGCAACCTGTTTAACATCGTTCTTGAAGCAATTGTACGCAACTCGCAAGTCAACAACAGAGGTACAATTTTTCAAAAGTCTGTTCAACTACTTGCTTATGCAGATGATATTGACATCATTGGGAGAACGAAGCGAGCTGTTACCGGCGCGTTTGCAAGTATTGAATCGGAGGCGGCGAAAATGGGTTTGGCTGTTAATGAGGACAAGACGAAGTATATGCTATCATCGAGAAAGGAATCTCAACATCGTCGGCTCGGGCAAAACGTCACGATGGATAGATACAACTTCGAAGTCGTCAAGGACTTTGTCTACCTGGGCTCCACTGTAACATCGCAAAATGACATCAGCGCAGAGATCAAACGAAGAATTACTCTTGCCAATCGCTGTTTCTTCGGGCTAAGAAGGCATCTAAGTAATAAAGCCCTCTCTCAGAGAACCAAGGAGACCTTATATAAGACCCTAATCATCCCGGTCCTGCTATATGGGGCAGAGGCATGGACCCTGTCAAAAACGGATGAGAATCTGCTTGGGTGCTTTGAAAGGAAGATTCTTCGGGTGATCTTCGGTCCAGTCTGTATCGATGGAGTATGGAGGAGAAGATTTAATAACGAGCTTTACGGGCTTTACAGCGACGTCGACCTGGTCAAGAAGCTGAAAATTCAGCGGCTGAGATGGCTGGGACACGTGGAGCGTATGGACACCAACGCACCAGCCCGACGAGTCTTCGAATCTACCCCTGACGGTCTGCGCAGCAGAGGAAGACCCCACCTTAGGTGGCGCACACAAGTGGAAAACGACCTCAACCAACTTGGAGTGCGTAACTGGAGGCAGCTAGCTAGGGACCGAGCTGGCTGGAGGGGCTTGTTGGTTGAGGCCGTAGTCCATCCTGGGCTGTGAGCGCCATCTAAAGTAAGTATATCCGAGGCTTGTTGTTGTTTCGGAACCGATATTTTTTCCGTGGTAGGGAAGTCACCCCGACGCACAACCCCTTAGCCTGGAGGACCAGATCCTTATTAGAACTCCAAGGACGGGGAGCCTGATAAACCGCTTCTTATAGGCCTGATCTACGAATACGTCGTAGTAGCCCATATAAGGTGTTCACTAAGTAGTTCAACCTGACTGGAACTGTAGACGCCACCGTTGATTCCATCTTCCGCTGCCGCCTGGATTAAGGAGAAGTGCCTTAGTGGGCACACTCCCCCCCCCCCCCCCCCCCCTCTCTCATTTGCTGCCGCCTAAACCGTCCACAGGGATTGGAACTCCATCTTCAGTTAAGGTACTAGGCACCCGACGTTCACCACGGGGAGGTCGAGAGTAGGAGTTGACAGACAGAGGTTATAGAGGACACTTATCTACCCATTTGAACGTCAAAAAATTCCTTCTTTATTCTACCATTATTTTCATCCTTCATAGACCCTTACTTTTTAACATTGAGCTGAGGAATATCATAGGAGTTATGGAGTGGGTGGTCTGAGGCATCAAATTTATTCTTAATATCTTTTTTTATATCATTATATCTGTTCGTATTTTATAAATAAAGGAATCGGTATCCATATAAGCCAGATGTAGGTTGTCTGTAAATTTAGGTTTCATGTAAGCATAATGAAAGTCGTACATTTTATACTTTGAAATCTCTAAAACACAAAAACCCAAGTACATAGGCTTATTATAAACAATGTATCCATACAATGTGTCCATACGCTCCACGTGTCCCAGCCATCTTAGCCGCTGTATTTTAAGCTTTTTGACCAGGTCGACGTCGCTGTAAAGCCCGTAAAGCTCGTTGTTGAATCTTCTCCTCCATACTCCATCGATACACACTGGACAGAAAATCACCCGAAAAATCATCCTTTCGAAGCACCCAAGTAGATTCTCATCCGTTTTTGTCAGGGTCCATGCTCCTGCCCCATACAGCAGGACCGGGATGATAAGGGTCTTATATAAGGTCTCCTTGGTTCTTTGAGAGAGGGCTTTATTACTCAAATGCCTTCTAAGCCCGAAGAAACAGCGATTGGCAAGAGTAATTCTTCGTTTGATCTCTGCACTGATGTCATTTTGCGATGTTATAGTGGAGCCCAGGTAGACAAAGTCTTTGACGACTTCGAAGTTGTACCTATCCATCGTGACGTTTTGCCCGAGTCGACGATGTTGAGATTCCTTTCTCGATTATAGCATATACTTCGTCTTGTCTTCATTAACAGCCAAACCCATTTTCGAGTTTGGCAGGGATGCCGAGATGCGCCATGGGTCTGTATAGTTCGTCTCTGTCTACGCTATCATATGCGACTTTAAAATCGATAAAGAGGTGGTGTGTATCGATTTGAAACTCCTGGGTTTTTTCCAAAATCTGTCGGAGTGTGAACATTTGATCGACGGTTGATTTGCCGGGCCTAAAACCACACCGATAGGGGCCGATCAGATCGTTGACAAACGGTTTTAAGCGATCGCACAGTACAGATGACAAGATTTTGTATGCGACGTTGAGGAGACTTATACCTCTGTAGTTGGAGCAGGTCAGAGCATCTCCTTTCTTGTGGATTGGGCACACTATACCGAGGTTCCATTCATCGGGCATACTTTCCTCCGACCAAATTTTTGAGATGAGCTGGTGTATACTCCCTACCAAGTCATCTCCCCCTGCTTTGAATAGCTCGGCTGGCAGGCCATCCGCACCAGCAGCCTTGTACGTTTTAAGCTTGGCTGTCGCTAACCGTACTTCATTTAGGTCGGGTGGACGGAAGTTTTGACCATCATCGTCCAAGTTGAATGGAGTGTTCTGTCTTACAGCGGAATTTTGGCCATCTTCGCCGTTTTGCTGTCCAGAAAAGTGTTGTTTTCAGATCCTCAGCACCGACTGTGTGTCTACCACCATATTCCCACTCTTGTGGCGGGCTTGTTGAGAGTTTAAGAGAGACGTGGTCTGCAAAAGTCCTGGCTATCTCTTGCGATTTTAGCTTCGCGACGTTAAATCGTTTTACAACATTTGCTCGTCGTTGTGGCATCATGGATATCCGCATACGTACTTTGCGCTACCACCAGGTAGTAATCCGAGTCTATGTTGGCACTTCGGAACGTTCGGACATTCAGGATACTGGAAGCATGTCTGGCGTCTATCGCAACATGATCAATCTGGTTGACGGTTCGTTGATCCGGAGACCGTCAGGTCCCTTTGTGTATATTGAGGTGTGGGAATATAGTTCTTGCTATGATGACATTTCGCCCCGCCGCGAAATCAATGAGCCTGAGTCCGTTACCTGGAAGTGTTGTCGTGCAGGCTGTGTCCTCCGACTATCGAACCAAAAATGCCCTCCTTTCCTATCTTGGCGTTGAAGTCGCCAAGAATAATCTTGACGTCGTACTTGGGGCACCTATCATACGTATCCTCGAGGAGATCGTAGAATTCTTCTTTGGTTGAGTCATCTTTTTCCTCCGTTGGGGCATGGGCACAGATCAGCGTGATGTTTTTGAACTTTGCTTTGATGCGGATTGTGACCAGGCACTCGCTTACATTTTTGAAGCCCAAGACTTCTTGCCTAAGTCTTCCCCTTACCACAAAACCACAACCAAAGAGCCGCTGACCCTGCTCCTTGCAGCACTCACCGAAGTAGGTGTCACACGTTTTCATCCTTCGGATGCCCTCTTCATCCCATCGCACTTCCTGGATGGCTGTTACATCAGCCGTTAGCCTATCCAGGTTCTCCACTAATTGTTCGGCTGCACGTGGCCTGTTTAAGGTCCGTACATTCCACGTGCAGATCCGAAATTCATTGTCCTTGTTTCGTTTGCTGGGGTCGTCAACATTAAAATCATCCATATCCGAGGCTTGTTGTTGTTTCGGAACCGATATTTTTTCCGTGGTAGGGAAGTCACCCCGACGCACAACCCCTTAGCCTGGAGGACCAGATCCTTATTAGAACTCCAAGGACGGGGAGCCTGATAAACCGCTTCTTATAGGCCTGATCTACGAATACGTCGTAGTAGCCCATATAAGGTGTTCACTAAGTAGTTCAACCTGACTGGAACTGTAGACGCCACCGTTGATTCCATCTTCCGCTGCCGCCTGGATTAAGGAGAAGTGCCAGTTAAGGTACTAGGCACCCGACGTTCACCACGGGGAGGTCGAGAGTAGGAGTTGACAGACAGAGGTTATAGAGGACACTTATCTACCCATTTGAACGTCAAAAAATTCCTTCTTTATTCTACCATTATTTTCATCCTTCATAGACCCTTACTTTTTAACATTGAGCTGAGGAATATCATAGGAGTTATGGAGTGGGTGGTCTGAGGCATCAAATTTATTCTTAATATCTTTTTTTATATCATTATATCTGTTCGTATTTTATAAATAAAGGAATCGGTATCCATATAAGCCAGATGTAGGTTGTCTGTAAATTTAGGTTTCATGTAAGCATAATGAAAGTCGTACATTTTATACTTTGAAATCTCTAAAACACAAAAACCCAAGTACATAGGCTTATTATAAACAATGTAAATTCGTTTTAACTGAACAGCAGCCATTGTTTCAGAAAATTCTAATATGCTATGGAAATTACCCAGCGTCTCCATTAGCAATCTTCGAGGCAATAAATTGCTTTCCTTATTGCCATTGCCTTGAATATTGACAATGGAGACGCTTTGGCAATGGCAATGGCAATATTGCCTGAAAGATTAAAGTCAATTATTGATTTCCATCAACCAGGCAATAAATTTTGACGTTTCGTCTTTTACAAAATGGTTTCTCCACGATTTTGAATAATTTCTCCTTCATTTTGAAACAAAAAATGAAAATATGAACAGGAGTGACCACAAATTAATGAATACAAAATTTATATTATCAAAAACCGTAAATTTAAGCAGTTGCTGTCGCCATTTCTATACGTAAAGTTTTTGACAACTGGAATTGCCTGGCCATGAAATACCCCACCCGAGCAATAAATTGCCATTGGTATTAAAATTGCCATCGCCTCAAATATTGTCAATGGAGCCACAGCGTAAGGTTTAGCAATAAGAGCTCGACTACCGAGATGTGTATCTTTACTTTCTATTGAATCTACAATTCGAACATCTTTTTGTTTATCTACATACATTCTCCATAGTTTTTCCAAATACAGCATTATTGCAAAGTTTACGCTGATCCTTGAATTAAAGTTTTGTAATTAATTATATAATTTACTTTATTATTTAAATCAGCAATTAATTTTTTATCGGATTTAACAGGCAATGAAATGTTTGAAGGACAGAATGGGAGATCATTGTGATTATCATGTATTTCTAGGGGATACTCGAGATCAACATCTAAAACATAACCAATGTTTATATTTGAAATTAATTAACCATTCTTTGATCTCATCTAAATTGGTTGGTGGTTCAACCCATTTAAAGTCTGAATGTGGGAGGTAATCAGACATTGCCCAACCGTATAGGTTATTAGCATCCAAGTACATTAAATAATCAGATGGTTTACTTGAATCATAATCAGCCATATATTTATTGTTTGCCCTACAATGTCACACGCTACACTGTGTCAAACCTCCTCTAATACCTTTAGCGAAAAAGTTGTACATATTAATGTCTGTCAAAAGTTCAAGCTGTTTCTTTCAACATAGCATCCCACGAAAAACCTGGTAATGTATAATAGTGACACGGGTCTAGACCATAAATTGTTCTAGAATCAATTCTGAATTTTTCAAAAATGTCTGCTAGAATTAAAACGTCTGTTATCAAATAGTGTTCAAGATATTCTTTTAAATTGTTACATTTAAAATGTGAATGACCAAACTTTTTTAGCATGATTATAATCGTCTTGGCTACAATCTTTTCAAGATTCAAGATTTTTTTACTGAACATATATATATACAATTTGATTAACTTAAAACTATAAAGATACAATGAATATAATACATTATTGTTGGCACATAGGGGGCCTAACTTTTTAAATTGACTTCAACTAAAAATAAAAATAGTATATATTTTCCATAACATTCTTAAATTAAAAGTCGGTTGACTTTGATGTTCTCGGGGTGTTCCGTCCCGGTTGTCTGTGGTGATGGTTGGGGAGGGGGTGGAGCTTAACCACGGCGGTGGGCTGACCCAGGGTCAGCATAGAATGCGACGGCTTCTTCGTTGTCAGTTGCAATTATATTATCCTCCAGTATGTCCATTGCACTGAGATACATTGGCTGGGGTAGACGCTGTTGGGTTGTCATCCTTCTTATAGCCTAGTACGCTGCTGATGCGAAACGAAAAATCCCATACAAAAATGACACAACGAAATCATAAACGAAAAATTTCGTATTGCTTTTCGTTCTGCGGTACGCTGTTCGATGAACGAAATCGATAATTGTAGCAGATTATTTGAAGAGATATCCCCTCTGTTTTCGCACATAATTAATTGCCTGTACCATTAATTGTGTGCGGAAAAGTGACATTTGCTCTCTATTCTTGTTTGTATTTGTTGTTTCTTTCATCATGACATTGCTTTTTATGCGTTTGTGTTTGTTTTTTGTTTTTGCAAATGGTGACACTTTCAAGGGGTAATTTTTCGTTATGGTTTTCGTAAGCATTTCGTTGTCATGTTGGAGACCAACTAAAAATTTCGTTTCGTATCAGCAGCGTACTAGGCTTATGAGCTGGTTGGGGTGGTTGGCTGAGTTTCCTACTAATTTTTTGGCCAAAACTAGTAGGTAGTTGTCCAGTGGTTTTATTCCGGCTTCTGAGTATAGAAGTTCGTTCCTATAGTGCTTCTGGCGCTGTCTATCGAAGAATAGTCCGGTGCAAGTCCTCAAAACCTTCCTTTCAAAGACTTTAAGTTGGTTCATGGCCGTCTTAGAGATGGAAAACCAGACGGGAAAGCAGTATCCGATGACTGGTTTCAAGAGCTGCTTGTAAATCAGGATCTTGGTCTGCTGACTTAGTTCAGTTCTTCTCTTCATCAATGGCTAGAGACGATGGAAAGCCCAGCTGGCTTTCTTAAGGACATCCTTTGCGTGGGGGTTGAACCTAAGCAGCTCATGGAAGTTGATCCCCAGGTATCTAACGCTCCTTTTTGTAGTCAGTGTGGATCCGTCTGGGAGTTTGAGGCAAATGCTTCTGCATTTAGCAGCTGTTTGGCTTCTTCCTCGGGTGACTTTTGATGGTCTTCTGAAGCAGATGAGCTCCGACTTTGCTGCATTGATTTTGATACCCCAATTTTGCTTCAATCTTCATCAACCAAAGAATTTCTAAATGATTCTATTGGAGGAAGCTCCGTCTCAATTAAGTTTTCTATAGAATCTAAATAATCCTAACAGAACACACCCTTTCGAGTCATAAGTTGAATAGATTCATCAGATTTGAAAAATGTCGACAATATTTTAAAATCTTTTTTTTTCATCAAGGGTTTTTGCTATTCTATCAATACTTGATGGTAAAAATCTAATAAATCTAAGAACCGTAATTCTAAAAACTCTCCTTGCTCCATTTTTATTAATATTTTTTTGATATTGATATGTATTTCTCTGTGTTGAGAGGAATAATATTGATAAACCCTTTAATATTACTCAGCTCTTTTATGAATAAATGGGAATCATATCCGGTTAAATTATGGAAAAAAATAAGTATGAATTTAGGTGTCTTATAGTTTAAGTGACAATTGAAATGAGCTGCTCCTCTGAATTTACCAGTTAAGTGATCATGATATCGTACCTTTACGCTGCCCCATACTGCCTTCTTACAAATATGACATGTTGTTGTCTGCTGAAATTTCATCTCATCCTGGGGTTTCATGATCATTCCGATCTTCTTACTCAAATGATGGCGATGAATATGTTTGCAGTCTTCAATCAAGTTCGATACAAAAACTTGTGTACAATCTTCACCTAGAATTTAAATAAAAATATTAGCCATTACATTGTCAGAAAATTAACAAATAACATAAGAGATGAATCTTTAAGAAAAAATTTACTTACCAGTGTATTTGAATAATTTATTTAGAGATGGATCAAATGAGCATTTGATAAAGTAAGAAACTGCAATCAGGACATGCTTTTTAATCGCTGTAATCGATGATTTTGAGGGATCAGGTTGGCAGCTAACAATATTCACCAACAAAAATTCAAAATCTGCATTATATGGAAAATGGCAGTTCGAGTGATCTCGATTGCTGTTTAAACTGTAGTATATTATTTCCCTCATTCGGAAGGGCTGTCACAGTTTTGTTGCATTCAGTTTCATGCTTTTTAAATCCTTTATCCGTGTTAAATATGAGCAGACATGAATTACACCTTCTAATTGATCGTTTGCCATGATTTATTTGTGCCCCTACTAATCCGGACATATTTTGTATCCAAACATAGTGGCTGTAATCTCCTTCTTGTATAAGGAGCAAATTTATATGCTTTTCTCTCTTGTGTTTTGAATTAAAATATGGACCCACACCACAACTCTATAATTTTCTCCAGATCCATTTTTTAACATTGAAAATGTTTATCGGATTGTTTTGACAGAGTTGTGGTGTTACTAAAATGATTAAATGAAATAAATTCAATAAATCAGAAATGAACTCCAGCGTATAGGGGCATCACAACGAAATTTTTTGTTGGTGTTACTAAAGAAATGACTGAAATGATTGAAATGAACACATGAACTTAGAATATGAAAAATGAACTCCAGCGTATAGGGGGACAACTATTAAATTTTTGGTTGGTGTTACTAAAACATTACTAGAAATGATGAAAATAAACAAACGAACACAAGCGATGAATTACAGCAGGCGTAGGCAATAGGTATACGGGGAAAGAACGAAGAAAAGTCGTCGTCAACAGACAAGCTTCAAGGCTGTTTCACAATGCGACGAGAAAACGAGACGTCAGCGTGACGAGATCTCTTCACAGTTGTTCTCTCTTTAAAACGAGTTTCAAACAACGAAATAATACATTATGAAGTATTTCTCGTCGTCACGTTGCGTCTTTTTTTCAATTTTTCGAACTTTACGACGTGACGAGACGACGAGAAATGCTTTATTATGTAATATTTCACAATTTAAAATTCTTTTTTAAGAGAGATTCTACGAAGAGATCTCGTCACGCTGACGCCTCGTTTTCTCGTCGCATTGTGAAACAGCCTTCAGTGGAAGAATATTCAATGAAGAATATTCAAAAAGAGAAAAAAACAACAAGTACAATACAACGCAACCAACAAAAGTGTATATATAGGTACTCTTGTCAGATTTTTGTATGTAGTGTAGGTATATATGTAAATGCTATGCATCAACATAATTATGGAGGTAGGTAGGTTGTGATTTTTTGAAATTGAAAATGATAGGTATTTATTTTTATTCGATACAGAATACAATTCGATCCTATAAGAAAGGCCAGTGATGCAGTTGAGTGTGAAAGACGGAGTTAAGCTTTCTTAAATCGATTTATGTAGGTATTTAATATGTAGGACAACCACAAATATACTACAGCATATTTTTTTTAGTGAAACTATTAAGACGAGACTAGATTAGAAATCCGTTTTATAAGTAAATGCATATTTTTGTATATTTACGATTGACGTGCATATTTTGGCATGTCAATTTTTTTTTTTTGGTATATAGGTATTTTTCATAAAAAAAACATAGTTGTTTAGTTATTGTTATTATTTATTGTATTATTCATAGGTACTAGAATGTCAGTTTATTAGACTTGACCATTCTTTATTGCGTCAATTTCATTGAATTTTTGAAAAACAAACAACAACAATTAAAAGGCTCTACCACCAATTGTTTAGGAATTAATTTTAGGTATTTTAATTTGTTTTATTTTTGTTTGGCTGGAGATATAGCTATTTCATGGGGGTGCCAAGTCCTATCATCAGTCTACTTTTAGTGATGCTGAGCTTTAATCCAATTTTATTGTGAAAAACTTTCTACATGCACACCATGAGGTTTGAACCCATTTCCCAGTCTTCGAAGTCGTATGCACTAAGCATTTAACTACTTATGACCACTGACGTCACTGGTCGAGATGTGCTGTTTGTTTATCAAATGCATTTGGAGCATCAGCATTTTTATAATTTGTTCAGTATCTTCTAATGTTTATTTAATAAATAATAAAGGTCTATAGGGCAGCATTACCAGTATTATAGCATAACCAAAAAATTAAAACCTAACTTCAGGTTATGTCGAAAAAATTCGCATTACGGAAATTTGGGTTGGAGTTTGTTTTTTTTTTTTTTTGAAAAAATTAACCTTTTTTTTGAGTTGGTTAAATCGACTCGAACGATTTTATTTCAATTTTGTAATCTAGTACTTCTAAATGTTTAAGGCCGTGTGTGAATTGAATTAAAATTTCGATTAAATTTAATTCGAAATTAAATTTTGAGTTTCTACGTATACAGATCCACTATCGTTAAAAATTAATCTTCGGATAAAATTTAAATATTTTAACCCAGTTCGCACACGGCCTAAACAATATGTATAGATAGCTTTTGAAAATTTAGAAAATATTGACCCAAAATAAAAAAAAACATGTTCCCAGTAATTCTGACTTTTTAACATTTCTTTCGTTGAAAGGTACCAAAATGTTTGTTAGTCACGAGAGCAAACTTTTGGGGCTCACTCGTGTAAATTTTGTTTTTTTTATTTGTGCAATTAATGTCTGAAATAAATCCATTTGAATGAATTAAAACGATTCGCCATTTTAAAAAAACATGCATGTACTTGTACCTATTTCAAATAGGTTTTAATGGCTTTTAGCCAAAGCAAAATTTGTTCGACAATCTTGCTTGTACACTACCTATTTTTTTTTTTTAGTTTTTAGATTTTTATGTCGTTCTTTTTAGTGCAGTTTTTAAACATACAAAGGTATACAAACCTACTTAGGATATATTTTTACAAGCAAAATTAAGCATACTAGTATCGTCCCGTGGCCTGAAACACTCTAGGAAGGAAAAAAAATTTAAATTTGTTTTAAAATATTGAAGGAAAAAAACATATTTTTTTTTTAAATATGCAGTGTTCAACAGTTAAAAAACAAAAATGACCCACAGTGTGTAAACGCGTATCTCAAGTAGATTCTGCACATCTCCGCAATTGTGGCTTTCCAACCATATAAAATTTATCGAAACCGGTCAAATACTTTTTGAGAAAATGGTACCACAAAATTTATTTATTAAGCAATATTTTTAGGGCATATAACAATTTTTTTTTGAGTATAATATAATAATTTATTAAGGGCATATATATATATATGTAATTGATTTTTAAGGGCATAATTATAAGCGCTTAAAACTGTTTTTAGGGCATATTTGTGTTTGCCCTAATAGGTACATATATGTACATATATGAGTTCACATCTTAAAAAACCATTTTTTTTGGTTGAACAGGTTAGTTAAAGAAAATTAACAAGATTTATTTTTTGCCAAATGGAAAGTGACATTAAATACATAATGTGCATAAAGGTACCTAGAAACTTCAGAACCTATAATGGTGTCTGAAACAGCTTATTACGTTTTAATTAATTTAAATTGAAAAGATTAGTCAGGTGTCATTTTCAATGTCCCCATGGTTACTCTATGAGTGAAATCTGTAAATTTTTCTATTTCGAACACATTTACACTTATTGTAGGGTTGTTAGCTTCAAAAATCGATATGTCTTTAAGTTTCAAAGGGAAAACTAAATTTGTAAAGTTGACTAGAGTTCCATTTATTAAATTTATCATATCGTTTTAAATGGTTTCAATCTGATATTTACTGGCTCTATGAGGATTTTCATTTATGGGGTAAAGAGCTGATATAACTGCCCATTTGAAACAGAATTCATCATTATTTTGTATATTAACGCAGGCATGCTTCGATTCAATACTTTTCGGAAGTCTTAAGTAGCTTAAACCCCTTAAGGGTTTAAACTCGTTAATATTGATTTCAATATGTTTTATACAAAATAGCGTCCATCCAGAATCTCTGTCCTGAAATTCTTCATTTTTAGTGTCAATGGTTTTACCCATATTTTTAAGTATGTCTTCCAAGTTATCATTTTGTAAAGCTATCTGCATTGGGTGTTAGAAAGATTTTATACTTATCTCAGTTTTTTCTGATTCTCCTTGCACTGTTATAGATTTTGTAAACTCTGCAAATAGCTCGATGATGAACTTTATACTCTCTTTTCTTTCAAACGTGTATTCAATTAATTGTATAATATCAGTTTTACAACTTTTCAGAAATTTATTTATGCCTATAGCACCCTCATCTGTGTTTTCTAATGAATAGGTTTCACTTTACCTTCAAAACATTGCCTTTTTTTTTTAAACCGCGTATTAATAACTGGAACTCTGCTTTTTTTTTTCTTATGATCATTGGTTCTAATGTGATGTGGCCATTCAGAAGTACGCACGTCTATTTCACAAGTATCGCACTTACGTTTTTTCGACGCGTTTGACGAACTCCCGTGAAGTTGGCCCCCCAATTTTCAAAAAATTGATTTTTTTTAGAGTTCTGGGTAGATTTGAAAGAGTTCTAGAGTTCTTGCCCAAATATAGCAATAGTTCCGTGTAATCTTGGCCAGAAATAGAAAAAAAAGATATGGGGGGCCAACTTCACGCGGCCCCCCTTTTTTCATGAAAATGAGTTCTGATAAGAAATTTCGGTTCCTGATAAAGAGTTCTGGAGTTCTCAATGGGTTTTGAAAATAGTTCTGCAAAATAAGAATTTAGAAAAATTATCAATGATGGGGGGGCTAACTTCACACTTGGTTTTTATTAATTTTTCGGTAAACTATGGAGTTCTAGGGAGTTCTGTTTAGAGTTCTGGGTAGCTCAACAAAAGTTCTAAACAGAACTCTAACAAACTTTTTTGTCCAACCTATACATACAAAGTTATAGGCTAAAATAAAGTACTAATGCTGAAGGGGTCAACTTCACGAGTATTTTTTTTTATTTTTTCGAAATTCTGGGGAGTTCTGGGGAGTTCTGATTAGAGTTCTGGGTAGCTCCCTAAGAGTTCTAAACAGAACTCTAACAAACTTTTTTGTCCGACCAATACATACAAAGTTATAGGCTAAAACAAAGTACCAATGCTAAAGGGGTCAACTTCACGAGTAGTTTTTTTTATTTTTTCGAAATTCTGGGGAGTTCTGATTAGAGTTCTGGGTAGCTCCCCAAGAGTACTAAACAGAACTCTAACAAATTTTTTTGTCCGACCTACATATAAAAAGTTATGAGCTTAAACAAAAAAATGCGCAGGGGCCAACTTCACACTTAGTTTTTATTGATTTTTCGGTAAACTATGGAGTTCTAGGCAGTTCTGTTTAGAGTTTATAACTTTTTATATGTAGGTCGGACAAAAAAATTTGTTAGAGTTCTGTTTAGAACTCTTGGGGAGCTACCCATAACTCAAATCAGAACTCCCCAGAATTTCGAAAAAATAAAAAAAACTACTCGTGAAGTTGACTCCTTTAGCATTGGTACTTTGTTTTAGCCTATAACTTTGTATGTATAGGTCGGACAAAAAAGTTTGTTAGAGTTCTGTTTAGAACTTTTGTTGAGCTACCCAGAACTCTAAACAGAACTCCTAGAACTCCATAGTTTACCGAAAAATCAATAAAAACTAAGTGTGAAGTTGGCCCCTGCGCATTTTTTTTGTTTAAGCTCATAACTTTTTATATGTAGGTCGGACAAAAAAATTTGTTAGAGTTCTGTTTAGAACTCTTGGGGAGCTACCCAGAACTCTAATCAGAACTCCCCAGAACTCCCCAGAATTTCGAAAAAATAAAAAAAACTACTCGTGAAGTTGACCCCTGTAGCATTGGTACTTTGTTTTAGCCTATAACTTTGTATGTATTGGTCGGACAAAAAAGTTTGTTAGAGTTCTGTTTAGAACTTTTGTTGACCTACCCAGAACTCTAAACAGAACTCCCTAGAACTCCATAGTTTACCGAAAAATCAATAAAAACTAAGTGTGAAGTTGGCCCCTGCGCATTTTTTTGTTTAAGCTCATAACTTTTTATATGTAGGTCGGACAAAAAAATTTGTTAGAGTTCTGTTTAGAACTCTTGGGGAGCTACCCAGAACTCTAATCAGAACTCCCCAGAATTTCGAAAAAATAAAAAAAACTACTCGTGAAGTTGACCCCTTTAGCATTGGTACTTTGTTTTAGCCTATAACTTTGTATGTATTGGTCGGACAAAAAAGTTTGTTAGAGTTCTGTTTAGAACTTTTGTTGACCTACCCAGAACTCTAAACAGAACTCCCTAGAACTCCATAGTTTACCGAAAAATCAATAAAAACTAAGTGTGAAGTTGGCCCCTGCGCATTTTTTTGTTTAAGCTCATAACTTTTTATATGTAGGTCGGACAAAAAAATTTGTTAGAGTTCTGTTTAGAACTCTTAGGGAGCTACCCAGAACTCTAATCAGAACTCCCCAGAACTCCCCAGAATTTCGAAAAAATAAAAAAAAATACTCGTGAAGTTGACCCCTTCAGCATTGGTACTTTATTTTAGCCTATAACTTTGTATGTACAGGTTGGACAAAAAAGTTTGTTAGAGTTCTGTTTAGAACTTTTGTTGAGCTACCCAGAACTCTAAACAGAACTCCCTAGAACTCCATAGTTTACCGAAAAATTAATAAAAACCAAGTGTGAAGTTAGCCCCCCCATCATTGATAATTTTTCTAAATTCTTATTTTGCAGAACTATTTTCAAAACCCATTGAGAACTCCAGAACTCTTTATCAGGAACCGAAATTTCTTATCAGAACTCATTTTCATGAAAAAAGGGGGGCCGCGTGAAGTTGGCCCCCCATATCTTTTTTTTCTATTTCTGGCCAAGATTACACGGAACTATTGCTATTTTTGGGCAAGAACTCTAGAACTCTTTCAAATCTACCCAGAACTCTAAAAAAAAATCAATTTTTTGAAAATTGGGGGGCCAACTTCACGGGAGTGTTTGACGAAGATGACGAGTCATCATTATCAAGAAGTTTTCTTTTGTTAATATTATTAGGTTGTTCGAGTTCATTATTAATTGACAGATTTTCGTAAGGTTTATTGATATGCTTCTTACGAAAGTTGTCCATCGTTGAATCCGTTCGCGTATATGTTTTTTCACATTGGGGGCATTTTATTTTATCGCCATGGATAGCTTTTACGTTTCTATTAAGAGAACATAAACACAAACAATTATATACAGATGTCTCATCTCAATAGAAAATTATGACATCGAAAGAAAAATGAGCCAACAAATTATCCGCCAACAAAAAGCTTTTTAGATTTCATATTAACCAAGAAAAGCTTTTTGAGAATAAAAAAGAGAACAACGTGAAAAGATCTCTTTGATCTTCTTCTGTCACTTAACACAAGATAGAGATACAGATACACTAACAATATTTTATTATTTGTGACCAATCATTCTACAGGTCAGTGGGTAAATGTTATATATATATAGAAAATTTTTTTTACATCCCTTATATATGTAGAGCTCCACTGCGAAGGGATTTTTTGAAATTCTCATAATTAATAGGGTAAATTTGGGTAAATGTAGGGTAAAGTCGGATTTCTAATTTCTAAATGAAATTTTTTAGAATTTTCAAACCAAATACATTCAATAGAGTTTTATTATATTAAAATGGTGAAGTTAATTAAAAAATTCTAAAAAAATTTTTTTACCCTACAAACATGGTTAAAATTCAAAAACACCAAAATCGAGTTTTTTTTAAATAATTTTTTTAAATCAGGTGTATTTTTTAGAATTTTTTCAAATACATTTTTAATTAGGAAATTAAAAAAAAAGTTACCCATGTTTAAGGAATTTTTTGTGGGCGTGGTTATTGTGGGCGTTAAGAATTTTTGAAAACTCATACATTTTTTTTTCAATTTTTTCACACTTTTTATTTTTTATCTTTTTAACGGAGAACGCTAGAAACTTGAAATTTATAGGTGTTGTAGGGATTATTGACCCTGACATATTTGGAAAATTTCAGATTTCCAAAGTGCCGTTAAGCTGAGATATTTAAGTTTGAAAAAATGGGCAAATCAATTTTTTATAGTTTTTTACAATTATCTTTTTATTGGTAGATAGTAGGGAGTTGAAATTTTTACACATAATAGAATTTATTGAGTTTGATGTAATTGCATTTCAATTTTATTTATTTTTACATTTAACCGGAAATAGCGGTAAATATTGACTTCTTTAACATATCTGTTAATTACGTATCACTGCGTGCATCGATTAATTTCGTTTTTCTTTAGTTTGCATGTCCGTTTAACAACAAAAACTTTGATACCTCATTTGCATATGTACGCCCCCTACAAGCTTCGCAATCTTAATTAAAAACCAATCAAAAAATCAATAAAAATGCACTTAAACTGCCTGTTTCGTTCGTTGTCAACCACCATGCACCAGTGGGAGATAACTGTTATTTTATCAAAATCCTAAAAATCAATTGATAGTGTTCGATTAAAAAATTCATAACTTCTAAACTATACGTCCGATCGATTAGGTTAATGTCTTAAAACAATCACAAAATGTTAAGCTTCAATTTTATGTAAAAATAATTTCATGGAGGGGAAGCATTCTATACCAAAGGGGAATGAAAAGCCGTCATCAAATCGATTTTAATTTTTCAAAATGCAAAACATGATGAAAAATTTTCAAATATCGAAAAACAATATACTACAAAGTTATAGCCACAACATTTCTCTACAAAAAAGTCAGTGATTGTATACATGTAAATACGACACGAGACGAGCCAGGGGCCATTTAATTGGTTTAAAGCCAAAAAACGGCATTTTAATTATAAAAACCAAATAAAATCACCGACTTGGCCATCTTATAAAGCTAATAACTTTGCTATTAGTTATCGGATCTTCTTCATGTTGATAAATATAGAAAGAAGAAATGTTTATCTACATATATATATAAAATTTATTGCAATACAATAAAAAAAGTCATACTAAAAACGTGTTTTAGTCCAAAATCAATTCGATTTTTATTCTTTTAAATTCAAAAGTTGATGAAAAATTTCAAAATTTTGAAAAATAAATATAATATATATGTAGGCTAAAACATTTTCTAAAATAATGCCAAGCAAGGTTTTAAGGTTAATTCAACAGGAAAATTACTAAAATTCGTTTTACGCGGTTTTTACGATTTTAGTCAAAAAATGCAATAGACACGGCTTCATATATTATTTTTTTTTTCTTCCAAACTACTTAACGCACCTTAAATGTTAATATCTTAAAATACTGTCATTAAAACAGGTATAAAATTAAAAAAAAAAAAGAATGTATATAATTGCATTACAAATTTGAAAAAAATGTAAAAACAATTAAAAATTTAAAACTATATATAAACTTGATCGTAGAGAAAAAAAATTATTAAAATATCATTGGGAAATATATTCTTTAAATATATGTAGAACACAACAAAGCCATTCATCAAACAGGGGAGCCGATATTAATTATTTTTTGAATTAATTTTTTTCAAGACTTGGTTTTTTAGGCCAGCGCTTGCCTGATTTAATCGTTCACTTCTTTTTATATAATTCACGGATTTAATTCAAATAACTTTTTTTCACTTAAGGGTAAATAAGCGCTTTATTTTTATATATAAAACATACCCATACGTGACGTAGTATTTACATAAAATGTTCCACAAAAAAGAATTCAACATAAAAAAATAAACCTAAAAATTGAAAAATAATTATTTTAAGTTGAATTTTCTGAGCTTCCCACCCTTACCATTTTCACCACGATCAGTTTATGGGTTAATTTTTTTCAGAATTGCATTCCTCAAATGTCATTCAATATTTTCACATATGAAACAAAGCTGTGTGTTTTTTACAAGCCCCATAAAAAAATTTCAAAATGTATGCTAATGAAATTTCGTAATATTTCTAAGGCCAAATGCATGAAAAATTGCGAAATTAACGATGCAGCTGTGGAAAATCGGCTATAAGTCGAGAAATAATACTTCGATTTTTTATAATTTAAATGTCAATAGATAGATAAAATCATCACAAATATTTAAATTATAAAAAAATATAAATAAGTAAATAATTTCAATACCTTAGAGGCTCCCGTCAAGAATAAGGAAAGTTTTCAACTAAATTGATAATTTAATAACGATTTTCCAATCGATTTTCAAGATTATAATTTATTTATTTTCTTGACTTACCAGCAATTATTTTGGTATATATATTATTTTTCTGTTTTAGGGAATAGTTTTTGAAATATTAATTTAAAATAAATATACATATACAGGGTGTCCCGAAACTCAACGTCAAGCGGTTACCGGGTGATAGGGCAGGTTGTGCCCGTTCTTTGAAAAGTATGAAAAAATAATCCATCTCGCTTGGTTTGGTAGTTATAGCAATATTAAGAAAAATAATGAAAATCGATAACCTAGCTCACATTTTTAGATACAGTGGTTACAAATTTTAAAATTTTGCTTCGTTTTCTTTTTTTACGTAATTCTAAATAACCATGCTATTGATCGCAATCACAAATCCAAGAATTAATATTGTCAGTTTCGTAAAAAAAATAAAGTTTCACTGAGTCATTGTTCAAAAAAATTTTGTAAGCTAACTTTGAAACTTCATATTTTTAAAAAAATGTACTACACTACCCTCGGCAAGTTATTTAAAAAAATGGCCCGTTTCATCAAGATTTCAAAATGGTACAACACTTGCTACTTATTTACTCGTAAAAAATACGATTGCTTTTTTATTTGCAAAAGGACCTCAGTTCACTTCATTTCACTTTTAGGTAAATAATGCTTTTTTGTGCCCAAAAATCGGTTTTACCGAGGTGTATGTGAGATAAACAGAGGCAATTGAATAAGACACTGTTTGCAGTGTTCTGTGGGCTACCATCCTTCTTTTAATATCAATTTCTCGTAATTGTGCGCCTTTGCGTTACCCTGGACTTGATTAGTGTTGTGAAAATTATGGTAATTCGTAATAAAAGCCTTTCGCAAATAGCGTATTATTACATGGCTCAAGAGTATGAAAAAATCCATATTAGTCTATTGAAAGTGACAGTAACCTGGCATTTTATATCCCTTTAATGATAATTTTCTTTAAACTTTAATCTGTTTTAAATTTCAATTTGTTTTCAATTTTACGATACAAAGTGCCTTACCATTTATTGTACAGAATTCAATTTCATACACAAATGTGCAAAATTATTTTTGTAAGACGCAAGATAAGCGAAAAACTTTTAACACCCCATTTTCCAAAAGGGCGCCTAAAAGAGGGAGGGGCTTTTAGCCCCGAAGATTTCTTTTTACACTACCACTTAATAAATAAATAAATTTGATGACACAACAGCTCATGAAGAACTAGGGCCTAGTGACTTACAACTCTCAACCATTCCTGTGTGCGTGTCTGCAGGAATGGAGGGGACCTTCAGTTTATTGCCGAATCCGAACGGCTAACGAGCGGCACTTTTCTGTGACAGGAGATACTCTTGGAGGATTTGTCAATTCCTCGCAAGAGGCAGTAGCCGTTTTTCTTTTAAATAAATAGATGGCGAGGCTGGGGATAGAACTTTAGACCTCTCGCATGACAGTCCATCGCACTAACCACGGCTACTACACACTAACACTTATCCCTCCCATAAATCAAAAACATGTAGTTCTGAACAAAATGCCAGGCTAATGTTACATTTCAATGACCTATATTCTTGAGCTTCGACAAATACGCTATTCGTGAAAGGTTTTTAGTACCTACGTATTATAAGATAATAACTAAATCGATTGGTTCAGAAGAAAAAAATCGATTTTTCTGGACAAATCCCTTGTATTAAAAGAAAAAAATCGATTCTGTTTAGAAAAAAAATCGAATATTTTTGGTAAAAGGAATTCGACATAACATAATTTTCACAACACTAATCGAGTCCAGGGTAACACAAGCGCACAATTACGAGAAGTTGCTAGTAAAAGAAGGAACGTAGCCCACAGAACGTAGATCGTAGCGTACCGTGTGTAATGTCGATCTGTCTCACTCTAATTTACTGCAAACAGTGTCTTATTCAAGTGCCTCTGTTTATCTTACATACGTCTCAGTAAAACCGATTTTTGAGCACAAAAAAGCATTATTTACATAAAAGTGATATGAAGTGAACTGAGGTCCTTTTTCAAATAAAAAAGCAATCGTATTTTTTATGAGTAAATAAGTAGCAAGTGTTGTACCATTTTGAAATCTTGATGAAACGGGCCATTTTTTTAAATAACTTGCCGAGGGTAGTGTAGTACATTTTTTTAAAAATATGAAGTGTCAAAGTTAGCTTACAAAATTTTTTTGAACAATGACTCAGTGAAACTTTATTTTTTTTACGAAACTGACAATATTAATTCTTGGATTTGTGATTGCGATCAATAGCATGGTTATTTAGAATTACGTAAAAAAAGAAAACGAAGCAAAATTTTAAAATTTGTAACCACTGTATCTAAAAATGTGAGCTAGGTTATCGATTTTCATTATTTTTCTTAATATTGCTATAACTACCAAACCAAGCGAGATGGATTATTTTCATACTTTTCAAAGAACGGGCACAACCTGCCCTATCACCCGGTAACCGCTTGACGTTGAGTTTCGGGACACCCTGTATAGGTAAACAAAAAATTTCAAACTGATTTTTTTCAAAATTTTACGTAATTAATTACTATTTTTTTTTTAATTTAGTGCTTTTATTAAAAGCAGAAAACCGGATCCTCAAATATCTTTAAGTTTTTAATAAAATTAAAAATAACGGGAATGGGAAATTTTCTAAAAGAATTGACTTAATACAAAAAAAAAATTATTAAAAAACAACAGCAAACAGACATTTTTGCTTTTATTTTAATTTTAAATTAAGTTGCTTTAGTGAACAGTTTTTCAAAAATTAATTTTTAATCTAAAATTTGTGAAGTAAAATAAATAAAAAAATCGTGTTCAAAATTGTGCGTTATTAAGTAGTATTTTTGTTTTTAAAATTCGAAGCCCCTAATAATTTCTAGTCAAACACTAAAAACTGGATGCCTAAATATCCTTTAGTTTTTGAAAAAATTGAAAATAATGAAATCTACTTTACTACTTAAACAGTAGAAAAAGGAGCTTTAGAGCAACAAAATATCGGATGGAAGTTCTTTTGTTATTTTCAATTTTGTAAAAACTAGAGTAGGTACATTTTGACATGTGGTTTTAAGTGTTTGACTTAAAATTGATGGGAGCATTGAATATAAAAAACAAAAATGCTACTAAATAACGTAAAATTTTTAAAAAAAATCAGTTTAAACATATTTTTTTTAATTTTGTTGCTTCAAAAATTTTAGTTTGTAGCTGTTACCGTTGTGGTTTAATAATATTTTTTCTATTTTAAGTCAATGCTCTTAGAAAATTGCCTCTCCCGTTATTTTGAGTTTTCTCAAAAACTAAGACATTCTAGCATCCGGTTTTCTGTTTTTGACTAAAAACTAATATGAAAATTGAATATTGAAAAAAAAATAATACTTAATTACGTACAATTTTGAAAAAAATCAGCTTGAAATTTTTTTTTTCAAAATTTTGACTTTGAAAATCAATTTATCAAAATAAAATTAAAGAAAGGATATGTTTTCAAAATGCTATTGCGTGACTCTATAGGTACATACTACGAGTTTTTTCTCTGTTTTAAGTGATTTTTTTTTGAAAATTGCCCCTCCCGCCTAAATGGGGGGAAATATACCCCCTCCCATTTTTGTATAGCTAATTAGGTAGTTACCTACGTTAAAATGTAATAAAAACCAAAAAATTGTTAAGTATTCTTTTCACTTACAGACTGTTCACATTGATTACAAATATGTTTAGCACCTATGTATGTAGGTACCCAGGCACATATGATCTAAATATATACCTAAGCCCAACCAACGTTGGTACGACTTTTTGAAGTACCTACATTTCAACGACGATGTTAAAATAAAATACAAGTACAGAACTCTGGCTTTCAAAAAAGGCAAAAGAAGTATGTACATATGTGTAGGTACATACCTACAACATAATCCGAACGAATAAAATTAAAAGAAGTAGGCACCTACTCAGCTACATTTATATGGCCACTTTATTTAATAAATCAGCACCGGAATTGGATAAAGTTTCTTCATAGATATCCATTTAAATGCATTAAACACAAAACCTATGCGTACTAAATAATAATTACATAGCTACCTCTACTTAACTACATATACATACCTAACCTATCCTTTCTTTTATATTTAGAAGCAAACAGATCTTTTAAAATCAAAATCTTATCGTTATCACTCATTTCAGTATTCCAACTTGCACCCCTAATTCAAGAAAATCTTTAAGCGGACACAATAAATTATTGTAAAAAAATCCTTCTTCGTTTCCCACCCTCATGGATACACACAATCAGAAATCAGAATACACAACACCACACTTTTTTCTTGCCAAAAGATTCCGATATCTGTAACCATTAAAAAATTGCTACAAAAAAATGTGGCGGCAGGTGGGCTGTGAATTTGAGAAAAAAGAGTAAAAGAAAAAATACAGACGGAAGCAAAAGAGCAATAGAAAAAATACATTATTATTTGTTTTTAGAGAATACTAATTTTGAAGAGAAAAAGCATTGGACAGAGACATCAAAACAATTGTTTGAAAAGAGCTTTGTTAAAAGCTTTTCGAAATGCAGATTTTCAGTTTCATATGACACTTTTTTCTATGGAGCTGAGACATCTGTATATAATTGTTTGTGACATAAATGTGTAAATTTAGCACTGCATTTGATACAAATAAAATTCGCCATTATATTGTATTAACTTTATAGTTTTAACGATCGCAAAACACACTCTTCGGATAACTTTTTTTGAGATATGAATGTAATACGAATATCTTTTTATAGATTTTATTTTGTATACTGTTTTTTTTTTTTTTTTTTAATAAAATTACCAACTTATATTGGAAGCAATGTCTTCTACTCACGTTAATGAATAAGATTGTTAAACAATTTTAGTGAATTTAATCACATTGTCTAATTATATAACGATGGAACTATAAATATAAACAATTCACCCTTAACGATCTTCACATAAAATCCTTTCGAGAGACCTTTTTTTTTTTTTCTTAGTTCTATGTCTTCTTCGATTGAGATAAGAGAATGGATGGATACTTTAGGAGGAGTCATTTCATAGGCAACATCTGATTGGGTTTTCTTATGTCCTCTACAACTTATGTGTTTGAATATGAGAATTAGAAAAATTTTTGTGTGGGAAAGGAAAACTATCATCATTCTCACCCTCAAATACCTCTATCATTCAAACTATTGGATAATGGGGGTGGTGATGTGTGTGTGGCATTAATGTCTTTCTTATATACACCACCATTTACATGTTCAAACATAGACAATTTTATATACATACATAAACGGATAAATATATGTAAACGCTTTAAGAAATTTTGTGTAAGATTGAAAAGGGAAATGATTCGGTGATGTTCGATATAGTCGATTTCAAGAAGTTAGTCAGTTAACATAATTATTAGTATATTATTATCATTCACCATGTATTTCGACGAAGTTGAATATTCTACTCTTACTTTGGATGATTTTGCTGCATTAGAGGTCAATTCATTAAACCATAAAAGTGGTTACAAACCTACGAAAAAGCTATCTGAGTTGGAAATTGGCTTAAAATACAGCATTTGTGGCTTACGAAAGGTTAATACACGCTGGGGTGAACGTCTTGTAGCTGATCTAGGAGAATATACGGTATGTTAAAACTCTTCTTCTACTTTTTTTATTATAATTAATTTTAATTTGTATTACAGATCTTTCTACCGCCAAGATATGCGAAGTTATTATCAAACAGCATAGAAACAATTCGTGGGGGTGGATATGCCTTTGAAATAATACATCAAATTGGATCAACTTACGAGCTAAATTTCATTAAATTAAAATAAGTTTTGTATTGATATAATTTGTAAGCATAAAATAACTTATAGTAAAATACTACATAATCATAAATTCCGTCTTCAATGAAAAATTAAGCTGAATTCATCATTTAATTCAAGTACCATTTCATAGGCGAAACAGTGTGCACTGATTACATCAGTAAAAAGTAATGCATTGTTTCAGCAGTTCATGATTTTCATCACATTATCTGCTTTGCACTTGGGAACCATTTCCAAATAACCGCTTCGTTTACTTGTTCCAAAAAATCCAACTGATTTCAATACGAAATTAAAAGTTGCTAAAGGGGAAAAACTAAGCGATGATTCAATTGACGAAAAGTCATGCATAAGTTCATCAGTTCGTTCCTTTTTTATTCTTAATCGCGTCGTTCCTTACATAACCTTCTTCTCGAGAAAAAGTAACGATAATCTTAAAATTGCCGTGATCACGTGATCCTCTGAACTTTTTTCTTCTATTGCGTATTTCTTTTGTGGCGCGTGCTTTATTTGTTGGCTTGTTGAACATTTGTAATATCTTCTTTTGTTTTATACATATTTACATTTCAATCAAGTTAGTTGTTCTTTTCTATGGAAGCGGGTGTTACATTTATGTGGAAAATAATGCCAACGGTTAGTAACTGTTTATAGTTACAAACATATGTATGAATTATTGTAAACTGAACATTTTTTCTATTCCTAGGTTACTCGAGGAGCCACAATAAATAATTTTGTAATAATTAATAATTTGTTGTGATTCGTGATTATTTTAATTTATATTATGTAAATAATAATGCAATAAAAAGTTAATAATTAGGTAGGTACCATATAAATTAAATCAGTTTTTATTCTAATTAGGGAAGTACATTCTACTTTTGAAAAAGGTGATGAAAAACCAATTCGTTTGTAATTGGTGATTTCACTACTGAATATTCCTCACATTTTTTCTAGGGCATTAATAAGTTCATGAATAAGCAACTCCCAGTTATCTAATGATTTCACTATTAATTTTATCACATTTTTCAACGATGAAAATAAGCAGATGAATCAGCATGTTACGTTTATGCAGTGATTTCACTGTTTAATATTCATAAAATTTTTCATCATATTATAAGCTGTTGAAAAAGCAACTTCTAACGAACCAGTGATTTTGCTGTTGAATTTTCATCGAGAAAGTGGCATGTGCCTACCGCCAATGACATGCCCATCTTAAATTGATCAGATAAAAGAGCACAAATGTTGCGGGTGCAGCTTCTTTTCCTCAAGGAAAAAGCAGCTTATTCAACACTGAATTTTTAGAAATTTCCTACTGAGGAACGTCGTCGAGTGCCTAGTACCTTAACTGATGATGGGGTTCCAGTCCCTGTGGAGGGTTTAGGCGGCGGCAAATGAGTGAGGGGGGGAGTTTTCCCTCTAAGGCACTTCTCCTTTATCCAGGCGGCAGCGGAAGAATTTCCCAGATGGAATCAATGGTGGAGTCTACAGTTGCTGTCAGGTTGAACTACCTAGTGAACACCTTTTATGGGCTACTACGACGTATTCGTAGCTCAGGCCAATAAGGAGCGGTTTGTCCGGCTCCCCGTCCTTGGAGTTATAATGAGGATCTGGTCCTCCAGGCTAGGGGGTTGGGCGTCGGGGTGACTTCCCTACCACGGAAAATATTTTCGGTTCCGAAACAACTACAAGCCTAGGATATGGATGATTTTAATGTTTACGACCTCAGCAAACGAAACAAGGACAATGAATTTCGGATCTGCACGTGGAATGTCCGGACCGTAGGCCACGTGCACCCGAACAATTAGTGGAGAACGTGGATAGGCTAAAGCCTGATGAAACAGCTATCCAGGAAGTGCGATGGGATGGAGAGGGCATACGAAGGATGCAATCGTGTGACATCTACTTCGCCGAGTGCTGCAAGGAGCAGGGTCAGCGGCTCTTTGGTTGTGGTTTTGTGGTAAGGGAAAAACTTAGGCAAGAAGTCTTGGGCTTCTTAGGACACAGCCTGCACGACAACACTTCCGGTAACGGACTCAGGCTCATTGATTTCGCGGCGGGGCGAAATTTCATCATAGCAAGCACTCTATTCCCACACCTTAATATACACAAAGGGACCTGGCGGTCTCCGGATCAACGGAACGTCAACCAGATTGATCATGTTGCGATAGACGCCAGACATGCTTGCAGTATCCTGGATGTCCGAACGTTCCGAGGTGCCAACATAGACTCGGATCACTACCTGGTGGTAGCGCAAGTACATATGCGGATATACATGACGCCACAACGAAGAACGGATGCTGTAAAACGATTTAACGTCACGAAGCTAAAATCGCAAGAGATAGCCAGGACTTTTGCAGACCACGTCTCTCTTAAACTCTAAACAAGCCCGCCACAAGCATCATCTGTAGAGGACCAGTGGAAGCATTGCCAGAATGCCATCAAAAGTGCCGCTACTGATGTGCTGGGTTTCACTAGGCCACCACAATGAAACCCCTGGTTCGATGAAGAATACAGACTGGCGCATGAAGCAAAGAACGAGGCCTACCAAGCAATGCTGCAGACTAGAACTAGAGCTAATGAGAGAGCAGCCCGGGAGTTCTACGGGCAAAAACGAAGGGAGGAACGCCGACTTCTCAGGAGGAAAAAGAGAGAGCATGCGAAGCGGGCGGTCGAGTCTATTGAGGACTGTAGCGGCAGGGGGGATGTTCGAAAGTGCTACCGAAGGGTGAGGCAAACTACCCAGGGTTACAAGGCCAGAACGGAAGCCTGCCGAGATGAGAGTGGGAATATGGTGGTAGACACACAGTTGGTGCTGAGGATTTGGAAACAACACTTTTCTAGACTGCTTAACGGCGAAGATGGCCAAAATTCCGCTGTAAGACAGAACACTCCATTCAACCTGGACGATGATGGTCAAAACTTCCGTCCACCCGACCTAAGTGAAGTGCGGTTAGCAAAAGCCAAGCTTAAAACGTACAAGGCTGCTGGTGCGGATGGCCTGCCAGCCGAGCTATTCAAAGCACCTTTTCCAACTACAGAGGTATAAGTCTCCTCAACGTCGCATACAAAATCTTGTCATCTGTACTGTGTGATCGCTTAAAACTGTTTGTCAACGATCTGATCGGCCCCTATCGGTGTGGTTTAAGGCCCGGCAAATCAACCGTCGATCACACTCCGACAGATTTTGGAAAAAACTCAGGGGTTTCAAATCGCTACACACCACCTCTTTATCGATTTTAAAGTCGCATATGGTAGCGTAGACAGAGACGAGCTAAGTATACAGACCCATGGCGCATCTCGGCATCCCTGCCAAACTCGTCCGCTTGTGCAGAAATGGAGAAATGTCGCTGCTCCATCAAAGTCGGCAAGAACACCACCGAACCCTTTGATGTCGAGAAAGGTTTGAGACAAGGCGACGCGTTATCATGCAACCTCTTTAACTTTGTACTTTAAGTTATTGTACGCAACTCGCAAGTCAACAACAGTGGTTTATTTTTCAAAAGTCCGTTCAACTTCTTGCTTATGTAGATGATATTGACATCATTGGGAGAACGAAGCGAGCTGTTACCGGTGCGTTTGCAAGTATTGAATCGGAGGCGGCGAGAATGGGTTTGGCTGTTAATGAGGACAAGACAAAGTATATGCTATCATGGAAAAAGGAATCTCAACATCGTCGACTCGGGCAGAACGTCACGATGGATAGGTACAACTTCGAAGTCGTCAAAGACTTTGTCTACCTGGGCTCCACTATAACATCGCAAAATGCCATCAGTTCAGATATCAAACGAAGAATTACTCTTGCCAATCCCTGTTTCTTCGGGCTAAGAAGGCATTTGAGTAATAAAGCCCTCTCTCAAAGAACCAAGGACACCTTATATAAGACCCTTATCATCCCGGTCCTGCTGTATCGGGCAGAAGCATGGACCCTGACTAAAACGGATGAGAATCTACTTGGGTGCTTTGAAAGGAAGATTCTTCGGGTGATTTTCGGTCCAGTCTGTATCGGTGAAGTACGGAGGAGAAGATTCAAGACTCAATTTATATGCCTTGCCTAAAAAAATCATTTGAGTCCAATTTTCAACATACATTGGATTTTATTATTTCAATGATTGCAACATCTAACCAATTATAATTGTGACACAATTAAATTAATTTCTGTAGAAAGGTTGGGCCAGTATTTTTTCTAACCAAATATAATAATATTAAACCACAATTTTTTTTGGCATCAAAATAACAACAGATTTTGCCTTAGAAACTTCCTAAATCTAATCACTCAAATTTTAAATGATGAGTTTTCATTGAAAAAAAACGATAATTGAAAATGCTAACCGTTTATTTTGAACAGTTCTTCATTTGTATTCCAAAATAAAGGCTGACTTAGTTATAATTTTTGCCAAAAAAAATCATTATGCCCAAACATTCCACATAAAATGACTTTTATTGCGTCAATGATCATTTATAATGTAGTGCAATTATTGAAATATTAAAAATCAATGTACATAATATAATTTATTTATTTCTATATTATTGAAAGTTGGACCCAAATATTTTTTTTAATAATGATTGCGTATATTGCCAGTAAAATAATCCCTGCTTTTGTTTTTTGAGTTAAGCTAAGCGAAGTTCCTGAAAAGAATACTGCAACGAGGTTGAAAATACCAATGAATCAGCCCGGCTTAGGAAAATTTTCGCTAAGGATCCAAGTCCTCTGGGTTCTCTTAAGAATCCCACTGGACAGTGGACAGAATACATCAGCGAAACACTTAACACTCTGATTAAGGCTCATTTTCCAGGATGTAGTTTAAATACACCTGATGTTCAGGGAATAGTGTCTCTTAAAGAACACACAATCCCGCCGGATGTAATAACTGAAAAGAAGATTAAATGGGCCATTGGTTCATTCTCTCCTTATAAATCTCCGGGACTGGATGGTATCTTTCCCAAAATGTTACAAGTATGTGACAATTATATGATACCATTCCTAAAAGAAATATTTAAGAACATTTTGAAATGGATATAATTATATATCCCAACTTCGTGGCGTGATGTAAAGGTGATTTTCATCCTTTAAGCTGGTAAACCCAGCCACACAAACGCCAAAGACTTTAGACCGATCAGTCTCACTTTGTTTATGTTGAAAACATTCGAAAGTCTGTTAGATATCCATATTCGATGCACGCTTTTGCAGGACCTTTTATCTCCAGCGCAACGTGCTTACACTATAGGGAAAAGTACAGAAACGGTTCTTCACAGTGTCTTTTCGACAATAAAAAAATCCTTAATTAACAAGGAATACACCCTAGCTGCCTTTCTAGATATTGAAGGAGCCTTCAATAATGTACAGAATGTGGCGGTTGAGAGTATTCTTGTAGAACTTGGTGTTGACAATACCACCATAGATTGCATAATGTGTATGCTGAAAAATAGACGTATTTATTCAGAACTAGGGGGGAGCAAAATAAAGGTGGTATTATCTAGGGGGACACCCCAAGGAGGAGTCCTCTCGCCACTTCTCTGGCTTCTCGTCATGAACGTCCTACTGAACAAGCTTAAATATAGATTAGATTAGATTAGATAAAGATCTTTATTACAGTTTTAAAGAAGTTACAATTGGTTTAAATAAAGAGTTACAAGCATGGCATGAACTTAAATATAGTGGGGTCAAAGCGGTAGCTTACGCAAACGACTTATCACTACTAGCAACAGGCAAATTCTTAACCACTATTAGTGATCAAATAGAACTTGCCTTGTCCATAGTTTGCACCTGGACAAATAATTGTGGTTTGGCGGTTAATCCGTCAAAAACAGAACTACTCCTCTTTACAAATAAGAGGAAGTTTCAATATTCCATCAATTGACGGCATTCAACTTAAAATTTCAGATAGTGCAAAGTATCTGGGGGTAATCCTAGACAAAAAGCTAAACTGAAGTCTGAATATTAAAGAAAGAACTCAGAAGGCAATGTTTGCCCTCTACTCCTGTAACAAAATTTTCGGTAAAACCTCAATATTCCATCAATTGACGGCATTCAACTTAAAATTTCAGATAGTGCAAAGTATCTGGGGGTAATCCTAGACAAAAAGCTAAACTGAAGTCTGAATATTAAAGAAAGAACTCAGAAGGCAATGTTTGCCCTCTACTCCTGTAACAAAATTTTCGGTAAAACCTGGAGACCTAATCCAAAAATCATTCTATGGATGTATAGTAAGACCGATACTAACTTATGGATGCATAGTTTGGTGGAATCGATTAGGAAAAGCTACCAATCTTCAAACTTTAACCAAAGTACAAAGAATGGCATGCATTGGGATCACAGGAGCAATGAGAACTACCCCGACGGCGGGGCTTGAAGCTATACTTAATCTTAAGCCCTTAGACTTATTTGTACAAGAATCTGCAGCAAATAGTGCGCTACGACTAAGCCAAACAAATGTCTGGAAACACAGTCAAGCTAGCCACTCTCAAATTTCAAACAAATATATAGGTAGTAATGTTTTGCACAGACTATATTACTCCCTAACTATGTAGATTTCTATAGACCATTCACGTCTACCTTCCCTAGTAGACATGAATGGGAAGTCACTCAACCACAGGACCCAACGGTAACAGTCTTTACCGATGGGTCTAAAACGGAATGTGGAGTTGGTGCGGGATTCTTTTCGGAAACCCTAAACCTAGCCAGCTCCTTTAGACTCAGCAGCAGTGTTTTCCAAGCTGAAGTTCTGGCAGTAACCAAGGCTGCGGAACGACTGTCAATGCTGGCGATACCGCCAACTGATATTACCGTCTTCATTGACAACCAAGCAGCCATAAAAGCACTATCTGCCATCGAAATTAAATCAAAACTTGTCTCCTGCTGCCGCGAAGAGCTCAAGGTTCTTGGCTCGCAGCACAAGATAAGGGTTTCTGGCCATATAGGAATTCCAGGCAACGAAAAAACAGACAAGTTGGCTCGAATCGGATGAGCAATTGATCCAAATCAAGCTGAACTAAACATATATGCACCAATCTGCTCAGTGCTCATTCAAACAGACTGTGGCAAAGAAAACTCTTGGGATAACAAATGTACGGTGGACCCTACTCAACTCCTGGAAGAATACCAAAAATCTTTGGCCATGTTTCGACAAGGGGAAGACAGATAGGATCTTGACGCTAAATAAGAAGTCACTGTACCCTCTCGTAGGTACAGTTACTGGACACAATCTGCTGAAGTACAACATGAAAAAACTGAGGCTCAGCACGGATGATCTATGTAGAGGTTGTGGCGATGAAGAAGCACATGAAGACTCTGTTCACTTCTTATGTCACTGCCCAGCACTCTCGCAACTAAGAAATAAACACCTAGGAAATTACTTCTTCAATAACTTAGGAGAGCTCTCCAACTTATCTGGTGTGCAACTGTCGGAATTCATCAATGTCTCTAGATGGCTAGATGGTCCATGGAAACTTACAGGTTAGATTATTATTATTTGGAGCGTCCAATCCTCCAGGGTATCGCAAGGGATCTACATTGATCTAAGTTTGATAGGAACAAGATCCTCTATCAGCCCAACAACCTAACCTAACCTGTTTTTTAAGTTTCCCAAAAATTTTATTAAAAAATTTAAAGAATTTCAATAAAAGCTATAACTGACATCGTAGTGTACCTATTGTTTTTATACTGAGAGTTGTAGAGATAGAACATAGTTGAACGGAAGTGCGGAAAGTAAATCGGAAACATTTGAATTTTGTATGAATCTGACGTTTTTTCAATAGCACCTAATAGTTTTCTATCGTGCGCTGCAACAATGCGTGAGACAAAACACAATTATTACATCGTCATCACATGGCATGCCACACAAATAAACCTTTACTTACATGCATTGTATTATGTAAGCTTAGCTTCTTATTTATCATACATCATCCAAATCCGAAGAAATACCCATCTGCTTACACGAAAAAAAAATAAGAATGGCTTACTAATGTCCATTATTTTCATTCATCACATTCGATGCCATACGCATACTATCAACTTCCGAGGTTCCTCATCTCTTCTTTTCAGCAACAACCTGTTTTGAAAACCAATTATGCAAAGAAATCCCCACTTGCTTTACATAGTCTACCATACATGCCCTTCACATAGGTACTTTTCTATATATTTAGTGTTCATGTTTGGGTCATCTTCGAAAGAAGCCATCTTGTGACAAATAGGTGAACTAAGAATCTGCGTTATCATGAAAAAACGATATTTATATTTAAAAAAAAAGGCTCTTATAAAATAAGTTATATTTAAATAAATAGTAACGTTTTTACTAATATTTTTTTTTCTTCAACTAGAGGTAAAAAAACGTAGTCGAAAATGAGTACTTCAATCATTTTCAAGACATGATTATTCAAAAAGTTCACATAAATATTAAATTCTGTTTAATATGAATCAAAGATCTAGTTACTACCTTTGAAACAATATAAATAGAAAATGTTTTTTTCTACTTCAGGTTTGATGTAACTTGGAAACTGCTGAGCAGTTTTGCGTAATTTTGCGAAATTGATCTCCTAAATATTGAAAAAAAAAAATAAACACAAAAAATGCTCAAAAATTAAAACAGCAGATAATATGATTTAAATTAAAAATGCCATTCTTGGATACCAAATTCAAATTTTTATAATACGTTAAATAATTACTTCAAAAACAGGGCAACAATACGTGCGATTTCTTGTTTTTACGGAAATTATGGGGCGGAGGCGTCTTAGTGCCAGTTGTACAATCATGGTTTAAATTTTGATCCGTGGTTCAGGAATTTTAACTCGCCGATTTCGGCGGGTTAACTGAGGTTCAGCGATGGTTCAAGGTTCCAATATGCACTAAAAGCCAATAACATGCCTAAACCATCGTTGAACCACAGTTAATCCACCGAAATTGGTGAGTTAAAATTCCTGAACCACGGATCAAATATTTGTACAACTGGCCCTTAATGATTGAAATAAAGCATTCGAGTTGTGGCTTTTTTCAAAATCCGTATGATATACTTAAGTAATATTACGGTTGCCTCCAGTATTATTATTTTTTAGAAATTCCCAAATATTATTCTTATCTAAGAAGAAACATCTTTTCTTATACTTTTTCAGATTGTTTTGGACGGCCGCTATTACGATGTCTTTTTTTGGAATGAATATATTTTGTTACTATACATTTCAAAGATATTTATCTGACCCTGTGAGCATGACCGTGGAAACCGAATATATAAACTGGAAATTTTCATTTCCTGCAGTAAGCATATGTCTTATAAAAGGAAAAATTTCTTCACCTCTAATGCCGTTAATACAAAAGTTTAACGTAACTTATAAAGGATCCGAAACAAACTTCTTGCGTTTGGTGCACATATGTATGTTTGAAAATAGTTTACGCTTCGATGAATTCCAGCTTAAAAAATGTGACGAACTAGAGTCTGTGCATGGATTAAATGTGGACAAAATTAATGAAATGGTAAGATTTATTTATGGATCTACATTATTAACGTCCCGTGGCACAGCTGACTACTACGAGTTCACTTCCTATGGAAATGTTGTGGGTCTTAGAATTCGAACACTTGTATTAACAGTTGTTTTAAAACATAAAAACATTTAAAATGCCAAATCCAAATCTTGAACCCAGTATTGGAATTGAAATTGAAAATCTTGACGTTTCGAGGTCTCTGGAGTCAGATTACATTGTTTTAAGAGAGTGATGCCTGTGTACCATGTACGTTCGTACGTTCAGAAGCTTTTTTTCGCCGACGTTATCTCGAGAACTTATAGAGGTATCGACTTCGAATACATTTTGTTTTCCTTATCAGATAATAAGCCCATAACGTGTAAAAAGGATTTTCAGAAAAACTCAACTAGCGGTGACCTCGGCCTGGTGTCATTCCATGCATAATGACATAGTAAAAAATTGTTTTTTTTTTTTGTTAAATAAAAACCATTAAAATTTGTAAAAAAAATATCGAATATCTTGAGAACACACAAAAATATTAACTTCGGGCTAACTTTATTTTATACACCAAGTTATAGTTGATAATCGGTAGAGTTTGTAAAAAAAATCAATTAACGGTTTTTTTTTAGGCCAAACAAAAAAAAACTGGAAAAAAATCTGCTAAAAACTGTTAAAAATGTTTTTCGGCTTGAATATCTCAAGAACAGCCAATGATATAAACTCCCGGATAATTTAAATCTACACACAATACCATAATTAGTAATTGATAAGGTTTTTAAAAAAAATCAATTAACGGTTTTTTTTTCTTTGCCAAAGAAAAACTGTTAAAAATTGTTCAAAAACGTTTTTCGGCTCGAATATCTCGGGAACCACCAATGATATCATCTCTCAGATAATTTTAGTCTACACACAATACCATAATAAGTAGTTAATAAGGTTTTTAAAAAAAATCAATTAACGGATTTCTTTCTAGGCCAACAAAAAACAGCAAAAAAAAATGCCAAAAATTAATAAAAAATTATTTTTACGCTCGAATATCTCAAAAACAAGCAGTGATATCAACTCCGAAGAAATTTTAATCTTCACACAATACCATAATTCGTAATTGATAAGAACTGATAAAAATTGTTGAACTTTTTCGTGTCGCATATATTTAGAGCAAACAGCCAACTATGGTATTCCCTTGATTGCACAACTGAAAAGTTTTTCGAAGGTTTTTTTTTTATAAAATATAACATCGGGTGTCGAGTTTCAAAGGGAGCCAATGGGAAATTATAAGTGTGGGTCAAAAACCTCAACCTCTTTTTTTATTTTAATATTTTATACCACAGAAATTTTATTCATTAACAAAAATCGCTATAACTAATAGGAAACAAATCTTGTAAAACTATGCGTTAGTTCTTTATGAAGAGAAAAAGTAGTTTATTAGGTATACTAAGGTATACAAAAATTTGAACGTCTGTCGGTTTTAACTTTAAATATTCCAAAATTCTGACGTTGTAAAATAATTTCGAATTATCATTCAGATTTTAAAAATCTGCATACAGATATATCTAATTAAGTAATTAAATTAAGTAATTAAAATAATTTTAAGAACTTAAATGCCTCCACTTCAAGGCTACATCATCATTATGACAATTACTTGCTGTTTTTTTTTTTTGTAATTGAATAAGAATAAAGAAATATGTATATAAATACTGTTAAGGTATTTATTAGTACTTTGAAACAATTTGAATTTTTTTCAGACAATTTATATACGAAACAGCGAAGCGACGATAATTTTTTAATTAGAACGAAAAAGGGAAATAAGGAAATCATATAAACACCTATAGTTATATGGTCATTTTTAATGTAGGACATTTTTTAAGGTAGGGCATTGGACATTTGAAGGTAGGGCATTGCCCTTAAATGCCTCCCCCTAGCTACGGCCCCATTTCAACAGTCAATAAAAGTAACTGAAAAACCGAAACTAATAATTGATATGGGAACCTTTGGCAAGAATCAAGTCAAAAACTCTTTTTTTTCATGGATTTTACCAAGTTTTCCAAGAGTTCTGGCTCGATTTTAAGCCATTCCTCACGAAGAGCATGTTTAAGCTCTGATATCGTCTCTACGCCTTTCCTTTTGCGTATATTCTCCTGATACGAACTTCCCAAAGATGTTCAATAGGGTTTACATCGGGAGAGCATGCGGCCCAAATCATTAAATCAACAGAATCTATCCCCAACCACTAAATTGCTTCTCTACTGGTATGGATTCTGGCATTGTCCTGCTGAAATTTAAAAGTTTTCTCATGGTGATCTGCCAAAAAAGGTACCAAACTGCGTTTGAGATCTTGAACATAATCCCTGCTATTCATTTTCAATGAAGTGAATTGCATTTCCAGGCACCCCCTCGAAGAGAAAGCGTCCCACATCATCACCGAGCCGCCACCAAAATTTCGCTTATGGAAATATTGCGGTGTCTTCCGTTTGTCACGCCAATAACATCCATCAGGAACATCTAAATTCCATTGGGTGCACTCTGATTGGCGTAACTTACGGAAGGAGCCGCAGTATTTTCATAAGTAAAATTGGCGGATCGGTGATGATGTGGGGCGTTTTCTCATCGAGCAGGGATTATGTTCAAGATCTCTAACGCAGTTTGGTACCTTTTTTGGCAGATCACCATGAGAAAACTTAGATTTTTCAGCAGGACAATTCTATAAATTCTATTGATTTAATGATTTGGCCCGATGTAAACCCTTTTGAACATTTTGGGGAGTTCGTGTCAGGAGAATATACGCGGACGATATCAGAGCTTAAACATGCTCTTCGTAAGAAATGGCTTAAAACGGAGCACTTTCGAACACTTTTGGATAACTTGATAAAATCCATGAAAAAAAGAGTTTTTGACTTGATTCTTGCCAACGGTTTCCATATTAACTATTAGTTTCGGTTTTTCATTTACTTTTATTAACTGTTGAAGCCATGGGTTATAAATTTGAAACACTTTATTTTTCTGAATGAGAATCCTTTTGAATAAGTTTTGGACATGCTCTGAAGTCAGTTGAAAACTTTTAGTTCAATTTTCTTGAATTTTCTGGGTGATTCTTGTTATTCGAATCTTGGACTCGTTTGAAACCATGGCTATGGTCTAAAAATTTTTTTTGTAGGTGGATTTGACTCTGTGGAAAGCACTCAAGATACTAAAGGACGATGGAAGGCGAAAGGATGAAAAGATGAATAGGAATTTTTCTCTCATACCCTTTTGGGGGCTATCATTAAAAATCGAGGACATGATAGCCAGGTCGTGTCATATAGTGCATCCATTGGATACATCATGTGATACTGGGGTGGGTCACACCTCAGAGAACTATAACACCTAAGTTCTCCTCACTTTTTATAGAATAACCTTTTCTTTTTGTTGGGACAAGAAGGCTTCGCGAATTTTTTTTTAGAACGGTTTATGTTTGGCATGAAAATTCGTAACGGCCGTCTAGGTTACTGAAAGCAAGAACCCCCCTCCGACGAGCTTACCATTGGCTATGCAAGCATGCCACGCAGTTGGAACCTGTGCACCCTTTCACTTTCGCTTCCAGGATTTTCTCAGAGTAAGTTCTGGGACATGATGGTAGCGTAAAGAGTGGGTGGTTATAGAGGTGCATAATTTAATTGTTCATCTCTAGCTCGAACAACATCTCGAGGTGTACGTTACATAATTTTGGTTGATATGCTCTTTGCAAAATGTCTATAACAACAAATTTAATTATTTTTTATTAAAGAAAAATCGAAAGGTTAAACAAAATTACGCAAAAACTGAAATTCTGAAAAGAGAGGTAACCTTTTTAAAAACTGAGTGATTTCCTTGAACTAATTACAATTTTGAAAAAAATAAGGAAAAAAAAAGAAAAAAAGAGGTACTTATTTTGGCGATTATAGTTAACTTCAAGAAGTATCATTGTGCGATGCCAGCTATAAGACTATACCTTATCCAAATAAAAAAGGCAGTGTAGGCAAGATAGGACGTTTGCCTCTCATTCTGGCTGTAGTGGATTGCATAAATCTGTCCTTTATTAAAACTCTCACAGGGTTGTCATATTGTTTATTTTGAATGGGCCCAAATATGAAAGAAAGAAAGGGTTACCGCCTTCTTTTTGGATAGAAATTTTCTTTTAATTGTTTTATTGATGCAAATTAAAACACATTTATCTTTTTCCACACCACCATGAGGTAAGATAATACACGACTTAAAAATACAAATTGCACAAAACTCTAAAAAAACACACCTCTTCAAAAATACACGAGTGAAAATACAAATTGCACAATTGGACGATGAAGAAAAGAAGTCTGGTACTGACGAAGGCCTAAAAGAAACAGTCGACACTTGAAATATTCTTAAATTTATTTTTAATATACACTTTGGTTAAATGTTTATTCTTTTATTTAACCTTTGTAAATATTACTTGAATTATAATTTATTGCACACACATTTTCAAAAAAAATTTACAAACGATTCTTAAAAAACTACCCGTCTTAAAAACATAAATTGCACAAAACTTTAAAAAAAAATACACTTTTTAAAAAAATAAATTACATAAAAATACTTTACTTCACATTAATTGACCGCACGCTACGAAAGTCTACGCAAATAATACTCTTTCAAGAAAAAAGAAAACAGCTTAAAATTTTGTAACTGCATTTTAACGTATTTTCCACACATTAAACGAAATGCAAAAGATGAAAACACTCTACGATAACCCTCATCATTAAAACCTTTTTTTAAAGCTCTAAAACCAAAAGCACCTCAACAGAAACCCAAGGAAAAAAATCTGAACGAGTTGCCAAATGGACATGGGTAACCCTGAATGCACATCAATATTTTATGGGGGTTGAAGTTGAATAGCAGCAGCAGCCATAGGCCACAGCAATTCAGTGCGCAGTGCGCACTCAGATGTGCGCTCGATAGGACGTTGGATCTGCGTCAGATGCTATCAGAAATTTACGGGCGGGCAAACACTTTTTATAAAGGAGTTCTTTCAATTTCGTATGATGCTAAAATATGGTGCGCTACTGATTTTGACAAACCTCTCCCATAAGACGTGTACTGCCAATTTGTGTTGGATAGACCTTAGGCAGTATCAGTCGCCGAAGCCATTCGACAACTAAAATAGGTATTTATCAAATAAGTCGCGACAAATCTCTCAAGCTCGAACGATGCAGATGCAAGAAGAACGAGCAGCACAAAATGATGTGGATAGAATGAGACGCAATCGGGCAGTGATACGACGCACGATCATCGCAGACAAGCTTATGCTCTGCAAAATCTTGAATGTGATGCATCCCATTACGGCCCTTTGATTGATTATAGTGCAGATAGATCTGTCACTATTGGATCAATGAGCGTTGTTTCTACTCATTGTAAGGCACTCAAGTTCAACAATGAAACACCAGCGTTAATGTTGTGCGAGTTGGAAACTACCATTGACAACCCCACCAGAGCCTTTGTGCTCATTGGTGTCTGGAACAGGAAGTGATTCCAAACATTTTCTGCAAAATATACAGAAGTATAATAGTTGTTTTCAAATTACTTGATTTGGTGCAACACATATATTAAAAGAAAATTTCAAGCCAAAGTTTAAGATAATTTTGAATTTCCCAGAAATATACTAAGACGTTAAAACTTTTAAAATTTTTAAATTTAAAAATTCTTAAATAATATGGTGTAGAAATGCTTGAACTTCTATTTTATTGTATACCTACTTTTAAAAACCCAAACGTTTTAAATTCTTGAATAACTTAAAGGCACACCCTGATTTGCTATTATCGATGATTTTAAAACTTTCATAATGTCTTCAAACTGTGTACGTTGCAGATTTAAGGTCAAATTAACCATAAAGCGGCCACCATTGAATTTACGCCATTAATTTTTTCAAATTTATTTTATTGGAGATTCCAATACAGAAGCTCAGCAACGTTGTTCTTATATCATTCCACCATGAGACAGTAAATTGTCCGACAGTTGCTTCATGAGCACAATGAATTAATTCGAATATTCAAGACTGCTCTGGATCGAATGCCATCTGACAACTATAAGTTTGTGATTCGAGCTGACAAAACTTCGCCTGGTGAAAATACCCGTCGATTTCATGCACCAACAATGTCGCCATAGTGATAGTTGGAGAAAATCTGGAATCACCTGATATTGTTTTACACCGAAGAAGCGAAAATTTGCAACGGGTGTGGCAGGTACATCCGTCGTATGATAGTTTTCAGTTTAAAATAAAAAAGTCCATTTTCTATGAACATGCGCATTGGTGTTATCTCATTTATTATTTTTGTTTCCCGATACATAAATATCGTTTATAGGCAGGACAACGTCTGTCGGGTCAGCTAGTAATTAATAAATAATTCTCACACAAACGAATTTTCTTTTGATTTTGTAAACTTAATTTTTTCTTTTTAATGAAAATTGCTAAATGCACAAAAACTTTCCCATCCAAAAGAAAAGGGAAAACAAAAAAAATGGGAATTACCTACTGTGAGCTGTCAAAGCGCGACAAAACAGAAAATAGATCTATTCGGGCGTTGAGCTCGAGCTTACGATATTTACGATCGAAAGCGATCATAAAGCTTGTGGTAAAATTTCAGAATCCATTGTTTCTGTAATGACCTGTGGGTTCAACTAACTTCCGGTCCGTTCGTACGTCCGTCCACTTCGACGTCTGTTCTACGACTAACTAAATGAACCAAACTCTTCCAGCATATACATACAGGAGACTGAGCATATCTAATAATTACCAGACATATACTCCGGTAAGACTTCTCTACTAACATGCCAACAACAAGTCACTACACGACTGCACTCTGACATGAGACCTCCGCCAGCAGGGTACCACATCTCTTCTTTTTTCTCCAAGTTCAATCACATGAACACTGGATTTAATGGAGGGACCAATTTTTTACTTCTAGTCACGTATTTTTTTGTCGTCACGCCCTTCTCGCTCGGCTGCTGGAGAAAGACTAACTGGTTGAACAGAATAGAATGACGGAACTGAAGCCGCAGATGGAACTGGAAGAGCTGTCAAAAAGTGTCGTACGTTATTTTTTTTACATGTCCACAATGAAGCTGTACAGCTTTGAAAGTATTTTGAAGAAAAACAAAAGACTATTATTGTGTACAAGCTCAGAATTCACATTTTTTGTTTCCAATAATTTTTCTTTTAATAAATAATTTTTTTCGCGGTACAAATAACCACAATATTTTTTTCCGACCCAAAAAGTTGTTTTTTTTCTTCATACAAATTGAAACGTCAAAAGTGCCGTACGTGAAAAGTAAAAAGTTGGTGAACTCTTCCGTCTGCGTCTGCAGCTCCGTATGCGTCTACGTTCCGTTGTGGTCGCAACATTGAATTTGCGGGTATTCAATATTTTGACAGCTATTCCAGCTCCGTCTCCGGTTCCGTCTGCGTCATCATTCTGTTCAGCCAGTAACTCCGAGATCGTCCATTCTCTCTGACCTAAGCTGATCTCTATCTACAATCTACAGGTCTTTACATGATGCAAGGATTTTCTCTGGCGCTGTGGCGCTGTGAAAATGTGCGTGAAGGATGTTTCACTATGCGACGAGAAAACGAGACGTCAGTGTGACGAGATCTCTTCACAGTTGTTCTCTCTTTAAAACGAGTTTCAAGCAACGAAATAATACATAATCAAGTATTTCTCGTCGTCACGTTGCGTTTTTTTTTTTCAATTTTTCGAACTTTATGACGTGACGAGACGACGAGAAATGCTTGATTATGATTTCCAGGCCACGGGCACAAAAAAACTTCCAGCATTAATGATTATGAATTCTAATCTGGTTGGATATACATAGTTCACACTAGGTATTCATCGATCGTGAAATCTATGTACTGAACTGAACTTGATACAAATTGCGTATTGACAAGGCCCTCACTAGTCAACTGATGAGTCCAAGTGAGATCGCCGGGACGAAACGCCAATTTGTATGGACTAAAGGCTGTTAAAAGCTATTTTGAATCAATAATTCAATAAGTCCAATTAAATAGTGCTAGATCTTCTACTTGGCTGATTTATTTCAGTAGTATATAGAATTTGTATTATTAAAAAAATCTTCGTATACTCTCTTTTTCGTTTTGTGAAAACAACAGCTTAAAGCCCTTCCACACTATCCCATCGAGTATTAATACTTGTCAAAAAAAAAGTGTGATATAATTACTTACGACTGCCAAATTTGTGTGAAGAAACGGTTTTCATATTTTGCTTCCACACTTGCATCAAAAAAATCAATTCACCATAACCTCACACCAAGTGGGATAGAATGTGTGATGGTTTTAGAACCAATCCTAAAAATTTTCGTGTATTAAGACATGTCAAATTGTGTGAGATGGGTTGTCAAAGTCGTGTGGGATGAAGGCCTTTAACAGCTATTAATTTCAAACAAGTGTCAAGATAGCTGAGTCCAAAATACTTTAATTTAAAACACGGAACATAAAATATATTTCTTTTACTCTTAATTTATTGTTTCGACTTTGTCACGATGCGCATTCAACAAATTATGCAGTCTTATATGTGCAACTAAAGATAAAACTCACAGTTTAAAAAAGTCCGGTATTTATGCGATTCAATGCAGCGTTTGTGAGCGCGAATACATAGGTCAAACAAAAAGAAGTATAGAAAAGCGATCCGAAGATCATACTATAGTTTATCCAATTATTCTTGTCAGTAAAGGGAAGATAGGACGTTTGCATCTGAGTTTTGTTGCAGCGTACTGCATAAGTCTATCGCATGTAAAAGCTCTTATCGCGATGCCGTAGTTTGCATAATAAATCATTTCAAGTTTATTTGAAATTGACCAGCGTTACCACCTAGTAGGTAAAATTGCACAATTACGATTTTGAAAAACAAAAAAAAAAATGATTTATCTTTTTCCACACCACCATGAAGTAAGATAATAGGTGCGTTTTTGTAAGGGTATCTCCAGTAGTGTACTTTAAGGTGCCTCGACTCTGAAAAAATAAGTCCTATAAAAAAATGTACTGTGAAGAAAAGAAAGATAATTAAATTTCCCATTTCAAGATATTGGTTACTCCACTTTTTTAAATGGTGGCCGACACACAACACCTACATCCGCGCTATTTTATTTTTATACTCAAAAACAACACACATACTAATTTTAATCATAAAATTATCATTAAAGAAAAGAAGTCTGGTACTGACGATGGCCCAAAAGAAACATTCGACAATTAAAATATTCTTAGATTTATTTTAAATATAGGTACACTTTGGTTAAATTTGTATTCTTTTTTTTACCTTTGTAAGTAGCTATAACTTGAATTAAAATTTATTGCACACACGTTTTTAAAAAAATTTACCAACGATTCTTAAAAAACTACCCATTTAAAAAACACAAATTGTACAAAATTTAAAATAAAAAATACACCTTTTAAACATACAATTTACATAAAAATAATTTATTTCACATTAACTGACCGCGCGCTACGAAAATCTACGCAAATAGTGTTCATCTTAAAAGAAAACAGCTTAAAATTTTGTAACTGCATTTTAACGTATTTTCCACACATTAAAAGAAATGCAAAAGATGAAAACATTCTACGGTAACTCTCATCATTAAAAACTTTTTTTAAAGCTCTAAAATCAAAAGCACCTCTACAGAAATCCAAGGAAAAAAAACTGAACGAGTTACCAAATGGACATGGGTAACCCTGAATGCACATTAATATAATAGGGGTTGAAGTTGAAAAGCAGCAGCAGCAGCCACACACAACACAGGCCACAGCAATTCATTTCAGTGCGCAGTGCGCACTCAGATGTGCGCTCGAGAGGACGTTGGGTCTATGTCAGATGTAATCGGAAATTTACGGGTGGGCAAACATTTTTTATGAAGGAGTTCTTTCAATTTAGTATGGTGCAAAAATATTCCGCGCTACTGATTTTGAAAAAGCTCTCCCATAAGACGTGTACTGCCAATTAATATTGGATAGATGTTGCTTCCCAACATATTTTATTTTGTATAATCAACCACAATTCAAGTTTTAACTTTAAAATCAAATTTAATGTAATTATTAAAATTTATAGTTATATTGAAGATTTGACAGGAGGAATGGCGGGAGGCATGCACTTGACTGCGTTATGTTGGGATGTATAGTTAACTAGCCATTAGCAAATAGCTTCACATTCTCAGCATCCAGTCAGGTGAATCCTTCCTTCGATTTAGATCGTAGAATAAAATAATATTATTATTATTAAAAATAAAACAAACTTGGAAATTCCTGTAGACATGTGGGATACCATACTAATATTCATAATATTTCAAAAATTACCATACCAAACCCAAAAAGACTGGGAAAGTAGACTAGGTGCAACAAAATCTCTTCCCGACTGGAAAACCTTTTTATAATTTATAGAAGGTCGTTTCAGTTCATTAGAAAACATTTTGGGCATGAATGAAAGCTCAAAAAACCTTGGGCCGGCAAGTTCCTTTCGGAAAAGCTTTCAAATATCTCAACACACGCAACCAGAAAGCTCAAGCAAAAAATTTCTTTGTCGCATTTGCAAAATGCCTCATAGCACTCGCCATTGCAAGAAGTTCCTTAGCATGGATGGTAAGACCCGCACTGAAGTCCAATTGCTTAGGATACGATCATCATGCGTCAGTGTGCAGTAGCACCATCAGCATCATACTTTACTACATATTGAGTCCCACAGTGTATATCAGCCAAACAAATCTTCAAGCATATCCCAACCAAATACGACATTCACAAAACAAAATAGTCAACTAAACACTCAAACCCGCTTTATTCAACACAATAATCAATTCACTCAAGATTCACACAATACAGAACTTCAACCACATTGTTCTAGTGTACAACCAATCAATTACAACACGCATTTCAATCAAATGCAATCTGAAGCCTTACTAGCTACTGCACTTGCTAAGGCATTCAAGCCAAATGGAGCCCAACTTATTCTACGGGCTCTTATAGACCCAGGTTCCCAAGCTACATTCATTACTGAAAACGCAACTCAGCTTCTGCAACTTAAAAAACACAAAAGTCATGCAATCGTCAAGGGACTAGGTAATACAGAAACTGGAACGTCAAAATATGAAGTCAATATAAAACTATTCTCTTTAAATAATTCTGAGTTTTGTATTGATGTCCGGGCGCTTGTGTTTAACAGTCTGACATCGACATTGCCCACTCAGAAAATTGATGTCACTAATTTTATACACACCTCAAATCTTTTGCTAGCAGACCCATCTTATAATATTCCAGGAAGAATTGATCTCTTGATCGGCGCCGATGTCTATTCAACAATCATCTTGGATGGTGTAGTTAAAGGGAATACAGGAACACCTGTAGCCCAATTGACCGAATTAGGCTGGATTCTGACCGGAAACGTTCATTCAAGGCAGTATCCAATAACTATACAAAGCCATCATGCCCAATTAGATTTTCAACTTAGTCAGTTTTGGGAAATCGAGGAAAACTTTGAACGTAGGAAATTAACAGAAGAGGAAAAGGTTTGCGAACAGCACTTCAAGAGTACGTGCAAAAGAAGATCCGATGGAAGTTTTGAGGTACGTCTTCCGTTTAAGAACAATGAAAGACCATTATTGGGAAATTCTAAACGAGCAGCAATGGCTAGATTTTTACAAATTAAAAAACGAATGAACTCACATAGTAGCTTTAAACAACTTTATGTGGATTGTATGAATGAGTACCTTACCTTGGGCCACATGAAGGAAGTAAGAATGGAAGATGAAAAAACTCCGGGTTTCTTTTACTATATTCCTCACCATGCGGTAATGAAGGAATCCAGCACCACCACTAAACTTCGGGTAGTATTTGATGGATCCTGCAAAACATCAAATGGACTTTCATTAAATGATTGTCTAATGGTGGGACCCCGTTTACAACTAGATATCATCGATCTAGTCGCTAAATGGAGAAGATTCAAAATTGCTTTGGTTGCAGACATAAGCAAAATGTACCGAAGAATTTGGATGGCTCAAGATGATACACCATATCAAATCATCTTATGGAGATCATCTACAACTGAACAAATTAAAAGCTATTGTTTAAACACAGTGACATTTGGAACCGCTTCAGCCCCTTTCTTGGCCGTGCGCACTTTGCAAAAATTGGCTGAAGATGTTGAACATAGTCACCCTCATGTAGGAAAGGCAATCATGGAAGGTTTCTTTGTAGATGACCTTATATATGGGTCAGACACTGAAGAGAAACGCTGGTTTCCCTCTCAGAAAATGGGCCAGTAACTCTCAACAAGTCATGGAAGGTATACCAGAAAGTGATAGGGAAATTAACCTTATTATTTGAATCAACAGATGCCATCAAAACATTAGGAATTCAATGGCATCCAACCAAAGACTACTTCAGCTTTAAAATTAATTTGCCCGAAACCACCAACCTTACAAAGCGATCAGTTCTAGCTGACATCGCTCGTCTCTTCGACCCATTAGGGTGGATATCTCCTTGTGTTGTCAAGGCCAAAATAGTTCTCCAACAACTTTGGATTAGGAACTTATCTTGGGATACACGTATTCCACAAGATATAGAAAGATCTTGGACAGATCTTGGTCGTGGAAATAAGAATACCTCGTTGGATACACTACGAAATTTCATCCGAAGTCGAGCTGCATGGCTTTAGCGACGCCTCAGAGAAAGCTTACGCAGCAGTGATCTACATACGCATTACCAAGAATGGCATGGATCATATACAGTTGATCGCATCTAAGACCAGAGTTGCCCCAGTTAAATGCATCTCACTACCACGACTGGAACTTAGTGCAGCATTACTTCTGGCTAAGCTTTTAACTAGAATTGTACATGCCATGCAACTTCAACACATCAAAACTTATACATGGACGGATTCCATGATTACCCTCGCATGGATAAAGGGAAGTCCGTCAATACGCACCACCTTCGTTGCTAATCGAGTTAGTGAAATTCAATCTCTAACAAGCATCGAGTCTTGGCAACATGTGGGTTCTAAGGATAATCCTGCAGACTTGGGATCACGAGGTTCAACACCTGAAGAGCTCATTAGTAATGAAATGTGGTGGAACGGACCAACATTTCTTAAAAATTTCAATCCGAATAACTATTCATCGGAACACTTTATCGAGACACAACAAGAAACAAAAAGGGAAAACAAAAAGGAATCGACCTTATTTTACAATAACAACTTGATGAAAATATTATCGCACTTCTCACAAATAGCAGCTTATTGCGTTGCAATAGACAACGAATTTTTAAAAAGAGTTTCCACTCTAAGAAAACTAATTCGTATTGTTGCAATATGGCGAAGGTATATAACCAATCTCAAATTAAAAACAAAATCAGAATCTAAATTAGGATTAGATAATCATCCGATTACAATCGAAGAACTAAATTCGTCTCAAATTAAAATTATTAAAATAGTTCAAAGTGAATTGTTTTCAGAAAAAATAAACACCCTACAAGAATCAGGATCAGTTCCAAAGGGAAGTGGAATACTAAATTTAACTCCTTTTCTTGATTCTAACAATGTTTTACGTGTAGGTGGTCGACTTCAAAACTCTTTTCTTCCTTACAGTCAGCAACATCCAATAATCCTTAAAGATCAACATCATTTTTCCAAATTGATAGCATGTTATACTCATCAACGCACTTTGCATGGAGGACAGCAACTCATGATGGCTGAAGTGTCCAATTATTATTGGATCACCAGCTTAAAGCGACTAGTGAAATCCACGATCCACCAATGTGTTAGATGTCATAGACACAATGCTAAAATGCAAACCCAATTAATGGGTAGTTTACCCAGTGAACGTGTTGTAATCACAAGACCATTCACAAAACACCGGCATCGACTATGCCGGTCCCGTTGAAATTAAAATGTGGAAGGGTAGGTGCAATAGATTCACAAAGGGGTATATTGCAGTATTTATATTCTTATCCACAAAAGCTATCCATCTCGAGCTGGTTAGTGATCTAAGTGCAGCAACGTTTATTGCAGCTTACAGAAGATTTGTAGCTAGACGTGGAATATGCAGTAACTTATTCAGTGATTGTGGAACTAATTTCAAGGGGGCAAACAACGATCTAAAAAGAGACAGCAAGTTCATAACCTCTGAATGGTCATCCATTGTTTCAGATAATCTCGCATCACTAAATACCACCTGGCATTTTAATCCTCCATTAGCTCCACACTTTGGCGGTTTGTGGGAGGCAGGTGTTAAATCACTTAAACATCATCTTAAAAGAACGATCGGTAACGCAAAACTGACCTTTGAAGAATACGCAACACTGCTCACTCAGATAGAGGCATGTCTCAACTCACGGCCTCTCTGCCCAATGACATCCGATCCAAATGACCTTACTGTCTTAACTCCAGGACACTTCCTTATAGGAGGTCCACTTAACGTACTGCCGGACAGAAACTATGCAGAGAAAAACTTAAATAATTTAGACAAATACAAATATATCCAAAAAATCACTCAAGATTTCTGGCAACAATGGAGTACAAGTTATCTCCACTTGCTTCAACAACGACCAAAGTGGCTTCAACAGAAGCCGAACATTAATATTGGGGACATTGTCATAGTCAAGGACGACAATTTACCACCTACGTCATGGTCACTCGCTCGTGTGCTAGAACTGCACCCTGGAACAGACGGTCTGACTCGCGTAGCATCAATCAAAACCGAAAGGTCTACGCTCAAACGGCCTATAACAAAGTTATCCCCTTTGCCGGTAATGAAACCATCGAATTCGAAGATATCCGAAAATGAGACATAAATACCTAATACACCCTATAAACTATAAAAAAAATTAAAGTGAATTATTTAATTACTTATTTTAATCTAAATCAACTCATGAACTTTAACATAAAATAATTGAATTCTAATGCCCATATCAAAATAGCCCCTTCTCATGTCCAAATGAAATACAATCCTCAATCAACGAAATTAACCCACTCAAGCCAAACAGATAACTATATTAAATTATAATTATCCTTGTTTAGAAATAATGTACTAACCTTTTTTATAATTTCATGTTCGAATATTACGACGATGAACTATTATAATGCGGTGCATCAAAGTTCCATACAAATAAGGAAGATGGCAAGAATCCTTAAAGCAAGAATTCCGGATGCAAAACAGTGATCTGAAGTTCAAGGCCATCAAACTCATACAATTTATCAACAATCCAGCTAAAATATTCCACACACATCACCTTGGGTGGGAGCATGTTGCTTCCCAACATATTTTATTTTGTATAATGAACCACAATTCAAGTTTTAACTTTAAAATCAAATTTAATGTAATTATTAAAATTTATAGTTATATTGAAGATTTGACAGGAGGAATGGCGGGAGGCATGCACTTGACTGCGTTATGTTGGGATGTATAGTTAACTAGCCATTAGCAAATAGCTTCACATTCTCAGCATCCAGTCAGGTGAATCCTTCCTTCGATTTAGATCGTAGAATAAAATAATATTATTATTATTAAAAATAAAACATTATTAATTTTAAATATTTATAAAATGTATTTAAATGCTTGAAAATGAAAGAAACACGTCGACGGACATTAACATTATATTTTTAAACTGTAAAATGTGAAATGTGCAGAAATTATATGCAGGCTGCAAATCATTATATTTTTCTCCCTTTTTCTTTTACATAAAGTAATTTAAATTCTATTTGTTTCAATTAATTAAATAATCATTGAATAAATAAAAGAGTAAACTATATAATTTTTGATATATCTGTTGTATTTTGCAGAACATAGAAACAATTACATATAAACATTATATTAACGTATTTGTAAATTTGAAGAATAATCTTTCCAGTCTGTATATAACATAGGTTAACAACCTATAAAATATATAACTACTTTACAGCCTACACTATGTAATTTAAACACCAAGGTGTAAAGTTTTCAAACACCTGTAAATTTTTTACTTTCTTTTTGAAATTGTAATAAAGTGGTTGATTTAATTATAACGTGGTAAAGAGTGCATTTATTTATTTATTATGGTTTGTTGAAGTACTACATCTTAAAGTAACTTGTATGTACCAAGACTTTGGGTATTTTGACTCAAAATTATTGATTTAAATTTAAAGATATTTCGTGGGTACATCTTGCCGCGAAACAATAGACTTTAATAACATTTGTTTAAACAACCCTTGTGCTCAGCTTTAGCTGCACACGTTTCATCCGAAAAACATAAGATAAACGAAATGGACGGTGTGCGTTTAGTTAAAAAGTCAAGCGCCGAAGCACGACTTGACGCGTACGAAAGCTATTACATTCAAAGTGGAACAAATCTACTAAACCAAGGCAATGGCAATATCATTTCATGCCTTTTCAACTGCATTTAACCGTTTAGTTATTTTTTGTACTGTATGAGTGTTTTTTCTGAATGTTTTTATGACGGTGTTGACACTAACATATTTGGATTTAGTCGTGTTTGCTGATGATGAATTAAATGTGTTCCGAAATGCATTCAAAGTGAGTCAGAGTTTCAATTAATTTAATTTATTTTTTAAAAAATTTAACTTAATATAAACTCAAATCTTAATTGGTGAAATCAATATAAGGTGTTTTAATAGGGTTTCCAGAACATCTTTTTAAAAGAGAACATGTTCTATTTTTTGACATCGATCTTTCTTATTCTTCCTTTTTTCGTCAAATTCTTTTTTTGTTCTCTTTTTAGTCACTTTTTTGTTTGTTTTTGATATGCCAATGTTGGTATAATATAAATTATAGCTATGCATGTATGTCACATTGCATTTTACTATCACATTTTTTTTTTGATGTGGCGAAAGAACTGCGATTCCGTACTTCGGTAAGCGAATTGGTTTTTTGGCGAAAATTCTTTACTTTTAGACAAAAACCTAATTTATTTATGTATTTGAAACAAATATCAAAGTTAGACAAAAAGATATCATAAGGGCACATATTCGGAAGAACTATATTTTTGCAGTTCTCCCTTAGTTTCTAAAAATCTTCAATATTTTCATTTAAATATATACCAAATTTATTTAAAAGCTAAATTTTTTCTGTCATTTAAAATTTTAAAACACAGAGTTCTGACCCGCTCCCCCAATTCGGTAATAATTACTTTTCAAGTTCTGCTCTTTGACAGTGTGTGATTGTGGAATTGAAATACAATGCATTAAAATAGATATTCTAATAGAAAGTTGAAAAAGTTTTTTGTATAGTGTGCTTGGCTATAGAAAAAATCGAAAATACTTAATAGTAACAAAAAATAATACTTTGAATTCAAACAATATTCTTATGATGTATAAAAAATGTTGCTATAAAAGCGACAGTAATTGACATTTTAGTAAAACGTAGGTAATACTAACTTAATTAAGCTAGCGATCAGGAAATTGCATCAGGAAAAAAATTTCATTTGGATAATTTACTGTTTAATCATACGATTATAAAAAGGATACGAATGCTTTGGGGGAAATATTTTATCTAAAAAAAGTATTTTTTCATTTTCCTGATGAAAATTCCGTACAGAAAACCAATGTTTATCAGTAAATGTTTTTTAAGAAACAAATTTTGCTCCAAAAAAATTCGGTTTATGAAAAAAAAAAAATGTTACAAGTGATTTAACATCGATTCGTATCCTTTTAATATTGCAATTCGTATGATAGGTTCGACATTAAATTCTTAAAAAGAAAATTTTTCCTGATCGCTATAACTGGCGCCTTAACTATGCTTGTAAAGAATTAGTTTTTATTACATTCGACATGTAAAATGAGTAGCTGCGCTGATTTAGTTTTTTTCATCAATTTTTCGGACTTTAAAAAAAACACATCCATTGATAAGTTTTTGAAATGTCCTCTTTTTTTCATTCACAATATGGACACCCTATGTTATAATAATCAAAATCAACATAAAATTAATTTGTTTTTTTGCCAATTAAATACATAGTATATTTTTAATATGTAGGTTTTACCTTAGGATTGTACACAGTTATTAGATGTTCTCTACTTTAACAACAAACTATTAAGCAACTGCTCAAATTTTATCAAATTTCACAAAACCGAGCGTGGGTACTGCTTCATTTTTAACACCATAACTGACAAGTAAGAAAATAGACCCAATATTCATATTTCCAACAAAATTTCAAATTTTTTTTTAGTGCGTTATCATTTGAAAATCTGAAGGCAAAATACGCTTACTTTTTTAAAGCTAAAAAACTTTACATGCGCTTAAAAAATTATAAACTTTGGCGATATACGGTAAGTTAAATAATTTTATATGATAACAGTTGAAACTCGGTATTCGTTAAATAGGTGCTTTTTATTTATTTTAGATTCAAGTTCACAGTCCTGAAGATATGCCGTTCTTTAATTCAATTTCAAAAGAAGTATATACATCAAAAATCCTTCATAGCTATAATGTTGAAAAAGTGATAACTGATGCAGATGCTTCTAAAAAATCCATCCGGCAAAGGGGTTGTAGGTTTCCTCACGAAAAACTTAACGGATCACCATTTCACTACAGGTTTGTATAGTGTTTGATGAAATAAACTTAACTTTTTAGGAAAAAATTATATACTTTTTAATATTACAAAGGTTCAGAAATTAAACTTATTTTCTTTAATTATAAACTTCTAATTATTTCCTTTATAAATTAAATGCACTTTTTTCATTTCAAATGTTTTCATTCATCACTTTTAATAGTATGCAACTTAAAAGGAATGCCCATTTTACTATGGAGCAAACAGTGTACACGATATATCAAGGAACTTTATAAAATCACTGTTCAGTCTATTATAAAATAATGCCGATTCATATATAATGTAACTTCCATAAATTTTGACTAAAATTTAGTAGTTAATTTTCTTTGCGTACGAATTACTTTTGAATGTACTGTATCATTGCTTCTTTCGAAAAAGCTTAATACCTATTGAATTCATATCTGTCAAAAAATGAACACATTGTCCGAAAATGTTGATTTCCTTTCGCCATTACAAAAAAACTTGTACTCCAAAGAGGTTATATTCAATAAAAATCATTAAATAGATTTATTATATCAAACAAAATAATTAAAGGACTTTTAATTTTAAATAATCAAAAAAGCTTGATTATAATAATTTTCAATCACTATGAAAATTAAACTATGCCCAAGTCGAAAGCAATACAGCATATTTTTTCGCTTGAGACAATTGGACGGATTTTATTATAATACCTGAGCGCTGAGTTCAAAAAGGGTCTAATAATCTGGATACAATTTGGAATTTAAATAATATTTCACTCTCATACATTTTGTACACATGTCATGGGCCATAACCAGGGGTTCTAAGGGCCAATAAGTGCCCCTTTCGTTTATATAAACACCTTCTAACATTTCATTTTAAATTTTGTATTAAGATGATTATTTGCTCTTAAAGGTTATCTAGATAGGTTCGCTGTGCAGAGCCTTTATGAAAAATGCAAACCTCCTCGACCGATTTTAAAAGATTAAACCAATTGAACATAAATAAAGATGAAATGTCGGGAAAAAAGTGTCAGGCTATATTTTTGTATAAAAATCATTCGGGATTAGCAAATCCTTTAAAACATAAGGAGACGAGAAAAGTGTTCCGAAAAACAATATAATATGTCACTTCCCGAAACCCTTATCTACAAAATGTAAGTGGTTTTAAGGTTTCATCAAGCTGGGTCCGCCACAATCGAAACTCTAATGATGCAGGAACTAAAATCCCCTCCCCATCAAACCTGTGGCGGACCCAGCTGGATGTCAAGCTAGGAACCACCACACATCCAAACACAAAAATTTAAAAAAAATAATGATGCAGGAATTTAGTACTGATTTTAGTGCTACTAAATGCCAAAACTCCCAATCAAAAAGTCTAACCCTTACCCCTTAAAACTGTGGTGGACCCAGCTTGACGTCAAGCTGGAACCACTACACCTCTAAACACAAAAAATCAAAAAACTAATAATGCAGGAATTTAGAACTGATTTTAGTGCTACTAATTGCCAAAACTCCGAATCAGATACTCCATCATTTGACCTTGAAATTAAGCACCAAACACAAAATAAGGAGTGGAGACTTTTTATACGCCACCTTAAAAAAAAAAATAGGTATGAGATGTAGAATGGGTTCATTAGAAAAAATACCAACTTTCACTTTTTTACTCCCACTGACTGGTTTAGTTTTTATGACGCTTAAACTAGCCCCTATATTTGAGGGTGACCGTCAAGCTGGGTCCGCCACAAACGAATTTCAAAATTCTAATGATGCAGGAATTTAGTGCCTATTTTAGTGCTACTAATTACCCAAATCCCGATTTAAATCCTCTACCATTTGATATTGAAATAAACTAGCAAACACAAAATTAGGAGTGGAGACTTTTCCTTCGCGACTTAAAAAATGAATGGGTTCATTAGAAAAAATACCAACTTTCACTTTTCTACTCCGACTGGTTTAGTTTTTATGACGCTTAAACTATCCCCTATAATTGCACACCTCCAATCACAAAAATTCAATAAAATAATGATTGAGGAATTCAGTTTCAATTTTAGTGCAACTAATTTCTGAAATTCAGAATCAAATACTGCACCATTTGACCTTTAAATTAAGTAACAAATACAAACAACAAAGTGCAGAATTTCTAAACCTATAGGTAGGATTTGACCTAAAAAAATATACATATATACAAAGTTGTATTTATTAAAAAAAAAATTGATGTAGGTACACTATGTACATAGGTAAAATATTTTCCTCCCTCATTTTCATAGATATATACCTACATACCTAATGGAGAATTTCAGATTGCATGCATCATCATTATACCTATACCTATTAATATATGTACGTGAACATGAATTCTGTCCATCACTCTTTGATTAACTTCCCAGTCCCAGCAGGAAATTTCGTCCTAAATAAAAAATTAAGCTGTATTCATCATTGAATTCAAGTACCACTTCATAGGCGAAACATTGTGCACTGATTACATCAGTAAAAAGTAATGCATTGTTTCAGCAGTTCTTGATTTTCATCACATTATCTGCTTTGCACTTGGGAACCATTTCCAAATAACCCCTTCTTTTACTTGTTCCAAAAAATCCAACTGATTTCAATACGAAATTAAAAGTTGCTAAGGTTAAGCACGCACTTGCGATTTCGATCGCGCGACTATTTAGTCGCAAGAAATAGAACAAATTAGGTTTTTTTTTAAATGAGTTTAGATGTGTTTGTTCCATTTTACGAGCGACGCGATTGTCGCAAAATAAAATGAAACTAATGCAATTACATGTGCCTGACCGCACTTGCGATTTAAATTTCTGCGATTTCAAAATCGTAGTCGCGAAAAGGAATAAACATGCACGCACTTGCGATTTTCAGTCGCACGATTTTTCAATCGCAAGAAATGAAGCACATGGTTTTAAATGTGAGTGCACGCACATGCGACTGAAAAATCACGGCGCTTGAAAAAAATGAAACAGGTTCCATTTTTAGAACGACTTTTCAGTCGCAGCGACTTTAAATCGCAAGTGCGTGCGCTGCCATTAAAAGATGTATGTTGCATTTGATAGCGATTTAAAGTCGCGCGACTACAAATCGTAAATGCGTGCACAGCAAAAAGTTGATGCGATCGAGATTTTTTAATCGAAACGACTTTAAATCGCAAGTGCGTGCCTAGCCTAAGGGGGAAAAATTAAGCGATGATTCAATTGACGAAAAGTCATGCATAAGTTCATCAGTTCATTCTCTAAATCCACTCTTCTGCTTTGTAAAGGATACTCTGCGAGAGAAAAAAAAAGTTCTGAAAACTCTCCTTGGCTTACTTCGGCCACAAATATGAAATTGATGCTGAATTAAAGTCGACGTTTTCAAATGAAAAGTAGTAAGTTCCCATTCTCAGTTTTTTATTCTTAATCGTGTCGCCTGCTTTACATCTCCTTCTTCTCAAGAAAATGTATGTACCGATAATCTTAAAATTGCACTTTCCTTTTCCTGGTACGAACAATGTGAGGATTTCTGTAGTGCAAAAATATGAATATGAACCCTTTCAATTCAATAGGCCTTGATCACGTGATCGTCTGAATTTTTTCTTCTATTGTGTATTTCTCTTGTGGCGCGTGGCTTTATTTGTTGGCTTGTGTTCAACATACTGAAATCATTAGGTAACTGGGAGTTGCTTATTCACGGACTTATTATTGCCTGAGGAAAAATGTGAGGAATATTCAGTAGTGAAATCAACAATTACAAACGAATTAGTTTTTCACCACCTTTTTCAAAAGTAGAATGCACTTCCCTTATTAAAATAAAAACTCATTTAATTTATGTGGTACCTATTATTATCTTTTTATTGCATTATTATTTACATAATATAAATTAAAATAATCACGAATCACAACAAATTATTACAAAATTATTTATTGTAGCTCCTCGAGTAACCTAGGAATAGAAAAAATGTTCAGTTTACAATAAATTATTATCCATATGTATGTAACTATAAAGAGCTACTAACCTTTGGCATTATTTTCCACATAAATGTAACACCCGCTTCCATAGAAAAAGAACAACTTACTTGAAATGGAAATACCTATAAAACAAAAGAAGATTTCCAAAATGTTCAACAAGCCAACAAATAAAGGTCCGTCAAGCTGGGTCCGCCACAATCGAAATTTGAAATTCTAATGATGCAGGAATTTAGGGCTAATTAAGTTCCAATTTTGTACCGCAATCCCGATCTGGTACTAAAATCCCCTCCCCCTCAAACCTGTGGCGGACCCAGCTTGACGTCAAGCTAGAACCACCACACCTCCAAACACAAAATTTCAAAAAACTAATGATGCAGGAATTTAGTGCTGATTTTTGGGCTACTAATTGCCAAAACTCCTAATTAAAAAGTCCTACCCTTGCCCCTTAAACCTGTGGCGGACCCAGCTTGACGTCAAGCTAGAACCACCACACCTCCAAACACAAAATTTCAAAAAATTTATGATGCAGGAATTTAGTGCTGATTTTTGGGCTACTAATTTTCGAAATTCCGAATCAGAAACTCCATCATTTGACCTTGAAATTAAGTACCAAACACAAAATTGGGAGTGGAGATTTTTTGTTTGCGACTTAAAAAAAAATGTATTAGATGTAGAATGGGTTCATTAGAAAATCTACCAACTTTCACTTTTCTAATTTTACTGGTTTAGTTTTTATGACGCTTTACCTAACCCCTATATTTGTGGGTTGCCGTCAAGCTGGGTCCGCCACAAAAGAATTTCGAAATTCTAATGATGCAGGAATTTAGTGCTGATTTTTGGGCTACAAATGACCGAAATCCCGAATTAAATCCTCCACAATTTGATCTTGAAATTAAGTACCAAACACAAAATTGGGAGTGGAGACTTTTCCTTTGCGACTTAAAAAAAAAAACCCAAAATATGCATTAGATGTAGAATGGGTTCATAAGGGGCCAGTTATAGCGATCAGGAAAACTCATCAGGAAAAATTTTCTTTTTGATAATTTAATGTTTTATCATACGATTTGAAATATTCAAATGATACAAATCGATGATAAATCATTTAAAATATTTATTCCATTAACAAAATTTTCTTTGGAGAAAATATTTGTTCTATAAAATTCATTTCCTGATGGAAACTCGTTTTCTGTACGAAATTTCCATCAGGAAAATGAATAAGTACTTGTTTTAGACAAAGTATTTCTTCCAAATTAGATTTTTTTAATGAAAAAAATATTTCAATTGGTTTATCATCGATTCGTATCCTTTTTATATTTTAAATCTTATAATAAAACATTAAACTATACAAAAGAAGATTTTTTCCTGATCCATTTTTCTGATCGCTATAACTGGCGCCTAGAAAAACTACCAACTTTTACTTTTCTACTCCCACTAGTTTAGTTTTTATGACGTTTTAACAAACCCCTATAATTGCACACCTTCAAACACAAAAATTCAAAAAACTAATGATGAAGGAATTTAGTCCCGATTTTAGTTCAATTAATTTCTGAAATTCAGAATCAAATATTGCACCATTTGATTTTTAAATTAAGTAACAAACACAAAACAACAAATACCTAAACACCTATTGTACTTATAAAGGTGTAGGTACCTATTTAGTCTATGATTTGACTTATAATTCCCAGACCATAAAATAGTTGAATAGAATTGTGTAAGTAGGTAGGAAGGTAGGTAATTATAAAAAAAAACTTATCTACAATTCATTGGTGGGTACGCACATACATACATACAAAGTTGTTTTTCTTTAAAAAAAAATTGATGTAGGTACACGTGCATACTACATACCTACCAAGAAGTAAAAAGTTATATACCTATGTCCCCTTTCACACGAAGATACTAGTTGCTGGTGATTTTTTTGACGTTTTCTTTAAATCTCCTTAACAATCTCTTGTACCTTTCACACGAAGATAAAAAGTCGGAGGAGACTTGCTGTATTCTCCTTTTAAACTACCTTGGTTGAACGCACACAAACGTAGTGTGAAGAAAAACGTCAAAAAAGTCTCCTCAATTTGTTGACCGGGGAGATTTCGTTTACCCCTCTTTCTTCCTGCCCTTCCCGCCAATGAACTAATTGTTGCCGGCAACTCAGTTGCCCTGTGTGAAAGGGGACTATCTAATCTTCAACAATCTGTATTAAAATATTTTCCATCCTCTTTTTCGTGTTTGGAGATTTTAAGATTGCATGGATTGGCAATATTATATATTTATGCCATCATCATCATCATGAACATGAATTATGTCCATCCCTTTTTGATCAATTTAATGGCCAACATACCTCCCTACTTTCTTATTTTTTTTTTGATTGAAGGTGTCCACGATCGCTTTACTACAATTTTGTTTTATTATGTATGTAAATAGTACCCGTTTAGGCATGTAAATAAATTTAATGAAATCAGTTACGTGATTTCCCCTTCTTAATTTAGGGCGAATAAACTGATCATATAATCATTTGGTCCGCCTTTTCTCAACTCACACAAAGAATCGTCTTTTTCGCCTCACATTAGCCTTCTCAGTCTCATTTCACACAATTAGAGCAAAGTTCGTTCTTATCTTACATTGGTAATTGACTAATTGACATTTAATCCTTCTTTTTTTTTTGTGTTAGTCTGTTTGTGGCTGTGTGTACATGTGAAAGGAGGAGTGGAGTTTTCCCAAAGAGTTGAATAGTGTATGTGCAAGAACATGAGTGCATGTTGCACTATTGATTTTTTTAAAGTTGAAAATGTTTATACTTATAGAGAAAATTTTGGTGTACCCAAAATTATAAATGGAAATAAATTTTATTGAATAGAGAATATTATGTTTAGGCGCACCAAGACAGGATTTTCGAAAATTCCAATATTTAATAGGGTAAAATGGGGTTTTTCTGATTAGGTCGAAAAACTATTTTCTAAATGGGAAAGGGTAGAACATTAATTTTAATTTTAGTTGATAGATTTTTAAGATGCAAGAAAGTTTTATATTTAAAAAAAATTCTAAAAAATACACGAAGCGAGTTATAAAATGTCAAAAATTGAATTTTGAAAATTAGACGTTTGACAAAGAATTCACCAAAAATCGGAGGTGTTAGTTAGGGAAACAAATTTAAAACCATTTAGAAGGAATTTTTGACAGACATTTTTTTTCACCTACTTTTTGATTTTTGAAAAATACACAATTTTGTACTCAATTTTTTGTGGTTTTTGATTTTTTATATTTTTTGTGGTAGTTCTAAAAATCTTAAATTTCTACATCTGATGGAGATTACTGACTTATAAATATTTTAAAAAATTTAAATTTTTTCAACGACCCCCACTCGAGATATTTACAAAATTATTGCTTTTTCTTCATTCCCTCACAACTTTGTACTGGATGCATCTATAAAATCTAATAATTTTTTTTTCTACCGACACCGTGGAAAGCTAACGTTTAAATTGACATCTTAATCATTATTCTACATGCTTCACAGCCCCCACAATAGATTAAAAAGTTTACATCAAAAAATTACACAAAAATCTTTAAAAATGCGCATGATTGTTCGTTGTCCACGGATGGTCATCAGCGGAGAATACATCGTTTTGTGTGAAATGTGAAAAAGTGCCGATTTTAAAGGAGGGGTAGAGGGGCACTTGCACCCCTAATAAAAATTATTTTTCTAGTTCTTGTTGTTGAGTAATTACACAATAAAGGCGTGCGCAAAGGGTGATTATTACATTCAAATTAAGTAAATTTTTAACTTGAGTTCTAATGAAAGAATTTTTAAGATTAGAATTTTAAAATGAATATTAAATGTAATGCAACATAAAGGCGTGCACAAAGAGGTTAATTAGAGGTCGAAAAACTATTTTCTTAACGGGAAGGGGTACAGTATTGATTTTAATTTTATTCGGTTGATATTTTTAAATACAAGAAAGTCTTAGCTTTAAAAAAAAATCCATAAAATCTAGGAAGAGAGTTATGAAATGTTAAAAGTTGAATTTTTGCAAGATAGACGAATAATTCGCCATAATTCGGAGGTTTCATCTATGGGAACAAGTTTTATACCATAAAAAGATAATGGAAAAAAAATTACTCATTTTTAAAAATTTTTGATTGGATTTTTTTTTTTCTTACACTTTTTAATTTTTGAAAAACACACATTTTTTTACCAATTTTTTATTTTTTATTTATTTTTTATTTATAGGTAGCTCTAAAAATCCTAAATTTCTACACCTGATGGACACTATTGATCTATAAATATACCAGTCGATTTGCCCGTGTCAGTCGCTTAATAATAGGATGTAACATAAATACGTAGTACATGTAAATATTTTTATTTAAAAAAAAAAATTTGTATCTTAAAATAAATAATAGGTAGGCAATAATATCTATGTAGGTATGTATGTATGTAAAAACAGTAGACGCTCGATATAGTGAAGTAATTAAAACCAGGCCTGTTACTATATCGAGATTGTTCAGTATTTAGAGAGAAAAGCTTAAAATTAACATTTTGTCCGAATTTAAGTTTCAACTAGGTCAAACGTTCATAACATCAATTTTATTATTCATACAAAAAATCAAAACATTTAATAATACTTAGGTATGTAGGTATCAAGGTAGCAGAGCTGTAAAAGACTGCAGTACTTTGGTAATGCATAGTTAATAAAGTCGCAGTTAATTAACTTACCTATTGAATGTAAGTTAATACTGTAAATAAGTACTTTAACTGCGAAACAAGCAGTCAGCAGTCAGTACTAACATTCCGACTGTGCAGTTAAAAAAAACTTACAGTTAATTAACTGCAGTACTTTTCAACTGCTTTTAGTCTTTTTAGTCAGTGAAAAGTCTTTGTACTGCGATGATTTTACTTTTAGTCAGCAAGTCTTTTAACTACAGTCAATTAACTGTAATTTTTTTAAATTTTTTTTTCTTTTAAATATTTTTATTCCATCCTGTTTCTTTTAGTTAAAAGACTTTAGAAAATGTTAAAAGACTTACAGTTAATTGACTGTAGTTAAAAGACTTGCTGACTAAAAGTAAAATCATCGCAGTACAAAGACTTTTTACTGACTAAAAAGACTAAAAGCAGTTAAAAAGTACTGCAGTTAATTAACTAAAAGTTAATTAACTTTTTTTTTTAACTGCCCAGTCGGAATATTAGTACTGACTGCTGACTGCTCGATTTTAGTTAAAGTATTTTTGTAAGTTAAAAGACTTAATGAAAGCAGTCTTTTTAGTCAATTAACTGCAGTACCGAAAAGACTGCAGTTTTTACAACTCTGCAAGGTAGGAATTAGTTTCTCTCTTTTTATCAATCGTTTATCTGGGTATTTGATAGTTAAACCCAAATGTTGCAGAAATGTCTTTGAGCATAATCATGATTGTAATGCTAGAAAATTCGGAGTCACGTTTTGTTCTCACCTTTTGACAGCTTTCTAAGCACCTCGAAATACGTCTTACATTGCTTCAAAATCAATGTTAAAACTAACATATCCTAACACTTAACCGCACACAAAATCAAGTAAGAAATAAGACATATTCTGCTTTATTGCGATAGAAAATGATACAGATGAACATTATTATGTACATACATACACTGTACAGTACATACACCCTTTACTTGTTTTCACAATTTGCATTAAAGTTACAATACACTATCAACTTGTGTTCTACTGGGTCTATTGTATACCTACTTTAAAGATTGGGTGTACAATCCATATAAATTGAAGGTAACTTATTGCTAAAAAGTTTGCCGAAAATTGTGTAAACGCATTGCTGGAATATTCTTGTTAACTATTAAAAAAAAAGTGTAAATAAAAAACAAATCTCGTTATAGTGATTTTTGTCTTCACTATTTAGAGTAGTGTGTATAAAATTTTGTGTGTTCACTATATTAGATAGTTCACTCTTCCGAGATTCACTATATTGAGCGTCTACTGTATAATTACTATTGTTGTATTACATAGATATTTGTTTAATTATTTATTTATATATGTATATACATACTACATAGGAATTATAAGTCATCATACCTAATTTCAGTTTGCCCATGTCAGTTGCTTGACTGACGAATTCTACATAAAGGTACATATGTAGGTACATAGTTTTATATTTTGCTTCGATTAAGTTATTTAGCTTTGATAATCCATATATTATAACCAAGTGCCCCTTTTTGACCCCCGAGCTCATAACTTGTGTTGTATTATATTTAAAATTCATTTAAAAACTAATCTCGTACATCTGGCCATAAGAATTGAAGTTATAAATTTAACCAAGTTGTCTGTAAAAATAAACCCCCCTATCCCGCTTGGTTACGCCTTTTGGTGTGTAATAACTCTACAAAAAAGAATGGAATTAATTTAAATCAGGGGGCAAGTACCCACTTACCCCCCCCCCCCTCGCGTATGCCCTTGTGTTGCATTACATTTAATATTCATTTTAAAACTTTAACCTTAAAAAATCTTTCATTAGAACTCAAGTTAAAAATCTACTCAATTTGAATGTAATAATCACCCCTTGCACACGCCTTTATTGTGTAATTACTCAACAACAAGAACTAGAAAAATAATTTTTATTAGGTGTGCAAGTGCCCCTCTACCCCTCCTTGCGCACGCTCTTGTGGTGCATTACATTTAATTAAGCCGATTTGCATGTAATAAGCACCCCGCTATCACCTTTGCGTACGCTTTTGATTGTGAATTACTCAGCAAAAAAAAGTAAGAAAAATAATTTTTACTAGGAGTTCAAATGCCCCTTTCCCCTCCTTGCGCACGTCCCAACCAATCAATTTCAGTACAAACATTTTTTTCTGCTGCAAACAATATACCTACCTACTCATATACCTACTCCGCTCATGTTCTTGCTTGAGAAATCCCTAACGACTCGACTGCTTATGTTTTTTTTTATATGAAATTTACTATACCTATCCATAAACAAAAATACCACCACGATTTGCCCTACCCAAATCAAGACACTTGCACATGGTTTGAATTGTTTTTTTTTTTTTTGTTATTTTTGTATTTTTTCATTCTCCCTCGAAAAAGTTAGGTGCTCTAAATTTTCAATGTAGATTTTAGTATGAAAATTTTTGGAATTTCGAAAAAAAAAATTATATCTGGTACTGAACGGACATTTCGTCTTTCTAAATATGTAATCAAAAATAAAATCCGACAATTAGAACGAAAGTTAGAAGCTTAAGTGTAATTTAAAATAGGCACTTTTTCACATTTCACACAAAACGATGATGACCATCCGTGGACAACGAACAATCATGCGCATTTTTAAAGATTTTTGTGTAATTTTTTAATGGAAACTTTTTAGTCTATTGTGGGGGCTGTGAAGCATGTAGAATAATGATTAAGATGTCAATTTAAACGTTAGCTTTCCACGGTGTCGGTAGAAAAAAAATTAAATTTATAGATGCATCCAGTACAAAGTTGTGAGGGAATGAAGAAAAAGCAATAATTTTGTAAATATCTCGAGTGGGGGTCGTTGAAAAAATTTAAATTTTTTAAAATATTTATAAATCAGTAATCTCCATCCGATGTAGAAATTTAAGATTTTTAGAACTACCCCTAAAAATATAAAAAATCAAAAAACCACAAAAAATTGAGTAAAAAAATCAAAAAGTAGGTGAAAAAAAATTTCTGTCAAAAATTCCTGAAACATGGATAATTTTTTTTAATTATCTTTTAAATGGTTTTAAATTTGTTTTCCTAACTAACACCTCCGATTTTTGGTGAACTATTTGTCAAACGTCTATTTTTCAAAATTCAATTTTTGACATTTTATAACTCGCTTCGTGTATTTTTAGAATTTTTTTTAAATATAAAACTTTCTTGCATCTAAAAAATCTATCAACTAAAATTAAAATTAATGTTCTACCCTTTTCCATTTAGAAAATAGTTTTTCGACCTAATCAGAAAAACCCCATTTTACCCTATTAAATATTGGAATTTTCAAAAATCCTGTCTTGGTGCGCGTAAACATAAAACTCTCTATTCAATAAAATTTAGTATAATATGCATATTTTTATCATTTACAGTATTACCTGTGCAATGATGAGTCAGGTTAATGAATGAGTCAGTGAGTGACCGGTTCTTTCATTTATAATATTTAAAAATTTAAATTAAATAAAAAATAAATATTTAATAACAATTAATGTGTGTACCTACCTACCTATTTGTAATGGAAAAAGTTCAATTACCTACGTGTAATTAAAATAAAAGATGAAATAAATTATTACAAAAAGTAATCATTAATTCGTTTTGCCCTTGAGTCTATCTCTTGAATTCATTTGTCCATTTTATAATTTTGGATACACCCAAATTTTTCTCTATACCTATAAACATTTTCAACTTTAAAAAATCAATAGTGCAATATGCACTCATGTTCTTGCACATACACTATTCAACTCTTTGGCAAAACTCCACTCCTCCTTTTAAATGTGTACAGCCACAAACAGACTAACACAAAAAAAAAGAAGGATTAAATGTCAATTAGTCAATTACCAATGTAAGATAAGAACGAAGTTTGCTTTTAAGTTGTGTGAGATGAGACTGAGAAGTGAGAAGGCTAATGTGCGGCGAAAAAGACGATTCTTTGTGTGAGAGTAAGTTGAGAAAAGGCGGAGCAAATGATTGTATGATCAGTTTATTCGCTCTTAATTCTGAAGGGGAAATCACGTAACTGATTTCATTAAATTTATTTACATGCCTAAACGGGTACTATTTACATACATCATAAACTAAATTGTAGTAAAGCGATCGTCGCCACCTTCAAAAAAAAAAAAAAAAAAAAAATTAGAAAGTAGGGAGGTATGCTGGCCATTTAACTAATTAAAAGGGATGGACATAATTCATGGTAGTAGCAGTGGCGTGATGGTTAGTGCGATGGACTGTCATGCCGGAGGTCTAAGGTTCGATCCCCAGCCTCGCCACCTATTTATTTAAAAGAAAAAAAACGGCTACTGCCTCTTGTGAGGAATTGACAAATCCTCCAAGAGTATCTCCTGTCACAGAAAAGTGCCGCTCGTTAGCCGTTCGGATTCGGCAATAAACTGTAGGTCCCCTCCATTCCTGCAGACACACACACAGGAATGGTTGAGAGTTGTAAGTCACTAGGCCCTAGTTCTTCATGAGCTGTTGTGCCACCAAATTTATTTTTTTTATTTGACATAATTCATGTTCACGTATGTAGATATTAATAGGAATAATGATGATGATGGCATAAATATATAATATAGCCGATCCATGCAATCTTAAATTCTCCAAACACGATTAGGTATGTAAACAAGAGGGTGGAAAATATTTTAATACAAGTTGTTGAAGATTAGATAGGTATACATAACTTTTTACTCATCAATTTTTTTTTTTAAGAAAAACAACTTTGTATGTATGTATGTGCGTACGTACCAATAAATTGTAAGTTTTTTTTTTATAATTACGTACCTACCTACCTACACAATTCTATTCAACTATCTTATGGTCTGGGAATTAAGTCAAATCATAGAGTAATTACCTACCTATATAGGTGTTCAGGTATTTGTTGTTTGTGTTTGTTACTTAATTTAAAGGTCAAATGGAGCAGTATTTTATTCTGAATTTCAGAAATAAGTTGCACTAAAATTGAAACTGAATTCCTCAATCATTATTTTATTGAATTTTTTGTGATTGGAGGTGTGCAGTTATAGGGTATAATTTAAGCGTCATAAAAACTAAACCAGTCCGAGTAGAAAAGTGAAAGTTATTATTTTTTCTAATGAACCCATTCTACATCTAATACCTATTTTTTTTTTTAGGGTGGCGTATAAAAAGTCTCAACCACTTATTTTGTGTTTGGTGCTTAATTTCAAGGTCAAATGATGGAGTATCTGATTCGGAGTTTTGGAAATTAGTAGAACTTAATTAGTACTAAATTCCTGCACCATTAGTTTTTTGAATTTTTGTGTTTGGAGGTGTGGCGGACCCAGCTTGACGTCAAGCTGGGTCCGCCACAGGTTTGAGGGGGAGGGCATTTTAGTTCCAGGTCGGGATTGCGGTACAAAATTGGAACTTAATTAGTACTAAATTCCTGCATCATTAGTTTTTTGAATTTTTGTGTTTGGAGGTGTGGTGGTTCCAGCTTGACGTCAAGCTGGGTCCGCCACAGGTTTGAGGGGGAGGGGATTTTAGTTCCAGATCGGGATTGCGGTACAAAATTAGAACTTAATTAGTGCAAAATTCCTGCATAATTAGAATTTCGAATTTCGATTGTGGCGGACCCAGCTTGACGGACCTCATATATCTTCTATACGGTAAGTAAGAGAGAGGAAAATTTGAGAAGTTATTTTGTTGAAAATTTCATGGCCTACAAGCTTTGCATAAAGTACTTTTCTCTAGCGTTTACCGTTTAAGGGTTATATGCGAAAAACCGATGTTTTCGACATACCTGCCTCAATAGCATTTTATGCAAGCCAGTTTCGACAACGGACTTTGGAGGCATTATTTTTAATGCCAAAATAAGGATTATTGCATTTAAGAATTTTTACTTGCATTTATTCCGCAGTAAAAGTACATTTTGTCTGGGCTATAAAATTTAAGAATGCATAAAACGAATGCATTTCCACAACTCTTATAAACTGAGTAAAGAAAATACCATGTGTAACTTGTTATGAGCTAGATGTCATCCTAATTAATATTTTCTATCCAAATCCCCAATACAAAAAATTAAAAACTACCTGTTATTTAAAAAAAATAAAGAATAAAGATTAAAATGTTTATATCTTTTGATCTAAGATTATTTATGGTAACTTTCATAACTTTCATAACTTTTCAGAAACTTCAAAAATGGGAAAGTTTTTGAAAGACATTGTGTAAGGAAGTTTTTTTTTGGATTTTTAACTCAAAAAATTGAAGTTCAAAATTAAAGTTGACCGTAATTTTGGTTTACTAAGCTATCAACCAACTGGTAAGGATTTGGTATAGATAAGTTATGATATTCTGAAAGGTAATGACCTGAGCTTCCACGAGTTAAAATTTTAAGCATGAGCCTAAGATAGCCAGTAAAAAATTAATGTGTATAAGTAAGTGACACAGTATCATAACTCAATGCATAAATCTAGTCGGTCAGCCGATCTGACCAGGATATGAGGTGGACGACCAAGCTTTTCTATATCACCTAGTAAAGTTCTAACGCTACATAAGTAAAATTTTCTTTATATCGATGGGTGGGATTTAAGTATTGCCGCCTCCCGATCTATAATATTAATAGGATTATATTACACTCATGCCCGGTTGCATGAGACGCTTTTAAATATTTATTGCTTCGCTAAATTTTAAAATGACATTTATCGGTTGCACCAAACAATTTTAGTTCTGGAAGCAAATAAACGAACCAATAAACTAAAATTCCATTTTTCTCCAGATAAATTTTAAAAGCGAGTTTTAACAAATGTCATTTTTAAATTTTACGAATCAATTTGATATTAATTTAATATTTAAGAGAGCTCGAAGCAACTAACTGTGCTATAAGTATGTAGATACTGTATAGTTGTTCTAAATAGATTTAAATAATAAATATTTTTTTTTTATTATTAGCTTTTCAACATGCATGAGCTTTCTGAAAATACAACTGGAACTACAAGAATGTAACTGCACTCATACATCATCTCCCGAAATATGTAAGTCTATAAGAAATTAAGCTTGTTACAAAATTACTTACCAAATTACAGCAACGATGAATCTTTGGATTCATACCATTGCATTCTTACATAACGGTTTTTTGGTGAATAGAGCATTCATTTTTATTCTGATTTACATACTTAATTTCCTCATTTGTTCATAGGTATAAACAAAATGTATTGATCATTGATAAAACACAAAAAAAAACAATCAACATAAAAATTTTGGCCGTGAATAATGAAAGATTGCATGAAGATTAATGTCTAAATACTTTTATAATAAAAAATATTTTTTGTTTATCAAACAAAGTAATTCTTTATACTGTCTCACAGATGTTAAGGGTATTCATGCAATGGCGGAAAACCCTGATAAACCTCAGAAACCAGATAATCTCCGCAGAACGCAGAAACGTGCGGTTGTATGCGAAATTATTTATGCTAAGGTCGGTATTTAGGTTAGGTTAGGTTTGGAGGGGTGAAAATACGACAAGCCGCATTATCTCACTCGGATCTCAGTGGATCCATTGTGCTCCCCAGGACATATGTAAGGTAGGTTTAAGGACGGGTAAGGAGAGGAGTTAGTGGAGCTTAGGGGTTAGGTGTACGTATGGGAGCCTCCCTTAACCATTTTGAGTTCTGAACGAATTTCAAAATGTTTTTTAGTGGCAAACATGAGATATCACCCAATTCGTCAAAAAAGTATTCCCCGAGGGCTGTCTTTCTGGCTCTGGCTAGGCTGGGGCATTCACATAGAAAGTGATAGGAGCCCTCTTCCGCCTCTTCATCCTGACACCCTCTGCATAAATCAGATGTGGTGATACCCATTCTGCTCATGTGGGTTCCCATTGAGTTGTGACCCGTTAGGATTCCCACCAAGAGTGACAGTTGAGGTCTGCTTAGCTTGAGAAGGTAGTCTGTTTTTTTCTTAGAGATTTCCGGCCATAGATTCCTCGAGATTCGACAGGTATCAATTGCTGACCATCTGTCATTTGTGGCTTGTAGGAAACTATTGTGAATTCTACTTTTCTCTTGTTCTAGTGGCATAAATACAGAGGAATATGTTTGGCTGGGGTCAAGAGATGACCCGTTCTTGGCCAATTCATCTGCCCTTTCATTCCCACATACATCACAATGTCCTGGGACTCATCGAAGGGTGACTGTATTTGTTGCGCCGAGCGATCTTAGCTCGTTACGACAACGATTTACCAGTCTAGACTTTGTGACGATGAAGGATATAGCTTTAATCGCCGCCTGACTGTCAATAAAGAAGTCGATATTTCTGTTTGCTAATTCAAATGTGGCAAGACTCCTTGCGGCTTCATAAACTGCAAGGACTTCCGCTTGAAAAACACTGCAGAAGTAAGGAAGCTTTATTGATATATTTAGGGGTGGATTGTCTGAAAAGATACCCGACCCTACCCCCCTTTCTTTGAGCCGTCCGTGAATACTGAGACATGATCTTCGTTTATTACCTCGTTTTCCGTCCAGAGGTCCCTTGTGGGGATCTCTGTTAGGGCTACTGGTTTGAAGTCAATGCTCGGCATTGTGTAGTCTGTTTGAATGTCTTTGTCAATAAAGTTTGAAATCGTACTGTGCCCGAAGTGGCCCCCTTTCCAATTATTGCACTGTTTTAGTCGTAGAGAACTTTTGGCCGCCATTTCCTTCGTGAAGAGATCTAATGGGGCTAGTGAAAGGAATGTTTCCAGGGCTGCTGTTGGTGTGGTTTAAGGTCGGTATTTACCGGCTTTTAAGTTTATGAGCCTCATAACTTGCAAATTATTTGTGCTATTCACCAAGTACTAATAAGTGTTTTTCGAAGTCCGAATTGATACTCACTCTCTCTGAACCATGCATGTCCAAACTGTAAAATCAAACTGTTTTCAAACATGACTTGACAACCGCCGAGTCAAATGTCAAACACATGTCATTCATAATGTAAACAAAACAGGAAAAAAATGTTGTGTTGAAATAGTTATTAAAATAAGTAACTAAATGGACATGTAGAAGTTGGACTTGGATCAAATTTGCATAGAAGAGTTATTAATGGCTTTGGCAATGAATTAAATTCAAATGGAAGATTTTTTTGCGACCTTTAGTCCAATGCATTTCGCCCAGGCACGACAGTTGGGCTCATCAGTTAGATGCTGTCGTACCTTTCTAAGACACAATTTTTGGTCGATGACTACCGACTCTTAATAAAATCTACAGCACATACGCACTGTAAATTATATTCTTCTAGGGGAACATGGTTACATTCTTGCACCTAGAAATATATGTTGTTGTTGTAAACCCGTGGTCTGGTTAATGTACGAAGAAGAGAATTAACAAAAACAAAAGAAAATTATTTCCATTCTTGGTAAATAGCACAAATAATCCATTTTAATTTAATTCAATACAGTCCACTAAAACAATAACAAAAATAATAATAATAATTGGTGGTACTTTTTTTTAATTAAAAAAAACATTACAAATTGTTAAAAAATATCCAATATCTTGAAAACTCATAAAGATATTAACTTCGTGTTAACTTTATTAAATATACAAAGTTATAGTTGATAATCGGTAGAGTTTGTAAAAAAATTCAACTAACGGTTTTTTTTTCTAGGCCAAAAAAAAAAACTGCTTAATATTGTTAAAAAATGTTTTTCGGCTCGAATTTCTCGAGAACAACCAATGATATTAACTCCCAGATAATTTTACCCTACACACAATGCCATAATTAGTAAATTACTATTGTTTGTAGAAAAATTCAATTGACAGTTTTTTTTCTAGGCCAAAAAAACTGCAAAAGAAACTGCTAATAATTGTTGAAATTTTTCGTGTCGCATATATTTAGATCAAACAGACTTCCCTTGATTGCAGAACTGAAAAGTTTTTCGAAGATTCTTAATTGGTAATTTTATTATGAGAAATAACATTGGGTGTCGAGTTTCAAAGGGAACCAATGGGAAGTTATCAGTGTGGGTCAAATCCTCTTTGTTTCTGTTTTAAGACAATTTTTTAGAAAATTGCCATCCTGGCTAAACGAGTCGAATAGACCCTTACTCCTATAAAATTTTTTTTTATCTCGAGTCTCGACCCAACCTATATGCTCTAGCTTATATTCATAACCCTTTTATAGATAACTGCCTATACCGGCTAAATCGGGGATAATGGACCCCTCCTATAAGATTTATGTTTTATCTCGACCTATCTGCACGCTCTTACGCACACCTTAGGTATGTAATATAGGTAACATGTACAGTGGTGTGAAAAACATTCCGGATTTTTTTGGTAAACTGCATTGATTGTTGGTTTGTGATATAAAAATGAAAAAATCAAATGTTTGCAATTTTTTCCCATTTTTATTGAACAATTTTATTATTTGAAACAAAAACCATGGAACTTTATCCATCAAAACAAAAAAATTAAAGTTAATCCAAAATTTTAATGTGACAAACTAACCGGATTTTATTTTTTTGCAATTAACAATATTTTGTCCAGTAACCCCTGTTTTTTTTTATCACAGCTCGGCATCGACGAGGCATTGACTGGATTAAATTCTCGAAAACAGAAGCAGGAATATTCTCCCATTCATTTTTCAAAGCTGCAAAAAGAGAAGTTGTTGACGTGTGCTTTTTTTTCCCAACCCGCTTTTTTCTATTGGTTTTAAATCGGGTGATTGAGATGGCCATTCTAAGACACGAATATTTTTAGTTGTAAACCACTCTTTTAGCAGCTTTGAAGAATGTTTGGGGTCATTATCCTGCTGAAAAACCCAACGCAGAGGCATTTCTTCCTCTGCGTATGGAAGCTATGGAAGCATTACTGAATCCAAAATGTCCCTATATTGGAAACGGTCCATAATATCTGTGATTTGAAGTATAGGACCGCAGCCAGCTCCTGAAAAACAGCCCCAAACCATCACCGAGGGTTCACCGTGCTTTACTGTAGGGAGTACATTTGCAGGCTTTAATCACGTATCTTTTAAGCGCCTCAGTGTCCTTGCACCATCGGAGTAAAATAAATTGAATTTGCTTTCATCACTGAAAAGCACACTCCTCCATTTGCCTAAAGACCGGTTAAGATGATTTTTTGCAAATTCAACCCTGGGATAAATGTTTTGAATAGGAATTTTAAGTCTTTCCCAAATACCTTTTACGGATTACCTTTTTTAACGATGTTTAGCAGTAAGAAGAGGTTTTTTAGCTGGTCGAAATGCAAAAAGACCGAAATTTCTTAAAGGCTTCCTGATCGTACTTGGCCCTATGGGTAGATTAAGTTCATCACAAATTGTCTGTGAAGTCGCAAAAGGGTCTTTAAGCACGAAATTCTTTATGCGCCTATCAGTTTTAATTGTTGTTTTGCGAGGGCGTCCACCAAAATGATCTGCTTCTACTGATTTTCCACTTTTAAATTTTTTTAATGATGTCGCAAACCGTAGACGTTGGAATTTTTAAGATTTCAGCGATTACTTTTTGTTTTATACCGGCTTGGAACTTTTTTATTATTTCGTATCGAATCGCGTTGCTATAACGTGTTTTAGCCATTTTATGCACTATATAATTTCAACTTACACAGCTCTCAACTTGTAAAAACCTTTTAATCTACGGATTGAGTCAAAAGACTCGAAAAAACCGTTACTTTAACATCGAGACTCGCAATCTTCTTGAAATCCGGTTAGTTTTGCACAGGCATGTTACTGAGTAACTTTATAAAATAATTTTTTTTATTGTTCTTGTCATCGTAGCATTAAATTTTTAAGGTTATTATTAACTTGTCTCATACTCTTTCCAAATTATTAAAAAACTTATGGAAAGTTGTTAGTTTTCTACTTGGTATTAAGAAAATCATTACTATGGGAAAAAATCCGGAATGTTTTTGGCAGCACTGTATATATGACATATATCTAACTAAACGTTGACTTTACTAATGCAATCCATTTATCTACCACCTACATACGGCACTTGAGAAATCTATTTTGCATCAAAATAATATCTACCAATTGACATTGTGCCGTCCCGAACCTGAAAAAAAAGACCTAGGTCTCAACAAAATTTGTTCTTTTTCAACAGTTTATTAAAAAAAAAATACCTATTCGACCTAGGTATTCATCCTAATTTTTGCATACCTACCTAAGTTAATTTGTTTATTTTAGTCATGCACAAAAATCCTCAAAACAAAAACTAGGTACATTTATAAAAAATAAGAAATGACCACGAACGAACGAAAGTAGGTATATACCTGTATCCAAAACATGGAAAAAAGAAAAGTTTCGCCACCAAACCTAAAATAAAACAACAAAATACTTAGGAATAAAAAAAAACAAAAATGGTGTTCCTTCCCCCGCCAATAAATCTCAGCAGCATTACCTTCTGTCTTCCTGCTTTAGCTCACATATTGCTAGCTTATGTAAAGTACACATACCACTGATCTCTATAAACACTGGATAGTGAATTCATATAAAAATTTTGAAGAAAATTGAAGGAAGATTATAACAGTGGGAAGGACGTGAAACGTCAGATTTTTTTTATTATATATAACACTTATAACAGTTATTACAGTTTAGATTGGCCGCGTTCAATCCATTACGTTAACTTCTGAAAATTCAGATTTCTGAATTTTTGGAGCTTCTGATTGGGCAGCTGTCATTAAAAGTTAGATGACTTTTAGTTACGTTTAGTTACGTTTAAGCCTTAGTTACATTGGCCACTTTTTGCAAAATTACAAAAGTAAAAATATTTTTTCCAGCTAGCGCAGCTGTTTTGTGAAAAAGAATATAGGTACACATTTTATTTTTAAACCAAAATTTAGGCTTTCTGCATCATTTTTATAAGTTTTCCTGCGAAAAACACTATCCCAAAATGAGTTTCAAAATTTTTACTTTTGTACTTTTTCACTTTCTTGGCTTATGTAGTTAAGACTTTATTCGTAAATTTCAGACAAGAAAATTTCGTCTGAAAATTCGGATGACAATTGTTTGTGGTGGGGGAAGTGTAAAAGAGCTGAATTGCTACAATTAAAAGTTGAACTTTATGATTTTCGGTGTGGTGGATTTGTGCTTATAAGTTCTTAAGCCTAGTACGCAGATCGGGAAAAAATTTTCTTTACATACAAATTTTTTCCCAGGACAAATTTTGTCTTCAGTTTTTTTCCAGGCAGTACGCAGTTCACGCGCAAAATTGTGACGTTTGTACCCGTTGTAGGGTGAAGTCTCCACTAAATTTTGCCAGGAAAAATAATGTTCGAAGCATTATTTTGCGGGAAAAAATTTGACAGGTCAATAATTTTGCTCCATAAGCACGATCAACTATTGTTTGTTGAAAATTTTACAAAAAGAAAACAAAAGAAGAAGAACATTAATTTTGCGTGACTTTTCCAATGTTTTTGTAGAGATTATAGAATTGTAGAGATAAAATTAGTCTTTTCCCGTTCTGCGTACTAGGCTTATAATAAAATTGTAATACTTACTTATTTGAATGAAAGAACTTTTTGTTAATTATTTAGTGACGCTCTGAGTAAAAGATTTCTTACAAAAGTGTTCCCATAATTCTCTAACGGATTATTCTGGAACAATTTTTCATTCAAGTTAAAACAAATTACTGCAAAATAACAAACAATTTTAATGAAATTTAATGTTGCTAATCTTTTTACATAAAATTTCATCTACAAAGCTCCTGCTAAATTATCAATTAAAGAATTATAAAGTTCTCTTTTATTTCGCTTCAATGCATATTCTATAAGTAAATACAGGAATTTGACACAATGGCTTTTGACTGAAATTTCAGATTGTTTTTGCGTTCAACGAAAAAAAATTATCCCAAAACGAAAAAAATCTGAAATTTCAGATTCTGAAATTTAATAATTCCTGTTGAACGCGGCCATTTTTTTGTTTGGTTATGCGGGTACGAATACGAAAACAATTTCAATTCTATCTATCTCTTTCTTTCCTTTTGTTTAAAAAAGACACAAACTGTGTGGGAAGAACGAGAACTGTCAACTTCAATTTTCTTCAAAAAAAACTGTTATACATATAGAGAATTCACTATCCAGTGTTTATAAAGATCAGTGACGCATACACAATGTTTTTTTTTTTTTTTTTTTTTTCTTCGATGTTCCATTCAGATATCACCCTTAATCTAAGAGATAAACGCTGCACTGTAGCCTGCTCCTTGGATCTAGAGAAAGCGTTTGACAGTGTGTGGAGGGACGGCCTCCTTTCTAAAATAGCACCCCCCAATTTCCCACCTCATATAATGCATCTCCTGGACAGTTTCCTGCACGACAGGAAAGAGGGGTTCCCCAAGGCTCCATACTGGGTCCCCATCTATACAATCTTTTTCTCTCTGACTACCCCCATATTTACTCTGATCATGAGCTGGAATCCACAAGCCTGCTCTATGCTGATGATACTATAGCCTATTGCAGCCACAGCTCACCCATTACTGCAACACGCCATTTACAAAAACACATCAACATAATTAAAGATTATTATAACACCTGGGGTATTTCTATAAACATCCCCAAATGCGAAATGATCTGCTTCAGGAATGCCAGTGGTAAGGGCCCAGCCAGCACAGTACTGGAAAGCTAAAATCTTAAATTAAAAATAAATCAGTATAATATTCAGGTAAAAGACAACATTAAATATCTTGGAGTTAACTTTAACAAGCTACTTAAATTTAACGCCCACGCCAGAGCAACTCTAGCCAAAACACGGAAAGCTTCTAATGCATTAATGCCCTACTTTAGAAACAAAGCTCTCTCAAAAAAATCTAAAATGCTCTTTTATAAATCCCTGATTAGACCAATTCTCACTTACGCCTTTCCAGTTTGGTACTCTATATCACCCACTATTGCACGGGAGGCTGAAAAACTAGAGAGAAAAATACTCAGATTGTGCTGCGGTAAAAACTTTCAATCATCTACTAAACGCTTCTCGAATGCTGTCATCTATAATGACACGAATACCGTTCCGCTTATGACACACGTTCTATTCTTATTAAAAAAGACTGTCTCTAACCTACAATTCGCTAATAATGGGCTTATCAATGATGTCGTCTCCTCACTGTCGGGCTCCCCTGGGGACTCGGAGAGGTATCTCTCTGTGCTGGACATATCATTGATGGATTTCGAATCAACCTCGGATGCTGTTCCTGCAACATTCTACTCTAAAACCCTTCCGGGTCAAAATCGTGGCTAAAATCGCATTGAATTGGCTCAACACTTCCTGTTGCGGTTAATTATGATAATATCATCTCTAGTCCCTGGCTAGTCTTGATTACTCAATCAACTATGAACATCTTCATTTAGTGGGTCAGTACAACCTCTTTATTATACTTTTATATACTAAAAATACTAACAAATTTTTAATCTCTCATGTTTTAGTTAAATACCTGATGATTTAGCACCAGTAACCAAAATTTCAAAAAATTTAATATAAATCACAGCAATAGTCGTTTATTAACTAATATTATATGCTAAAAATTCATTATAACCCATTTATTATAATTATAAAATCTAACTAACACTATATGGCTGTAAAATCCATTATAAGTCATTATAATTCATTAATTTAAATATAAAAACCATCAACAAAACATTAATCCACTCATGATATACTTTTAACTTATCGATTATTACAAGATGTATCTTTCAACTCCACATTGTATCAATAATAACAATCATACTATCCATATAGTACAAAGCAATTACTTGCTACATATCACTCTCGTGATAGACACAAAAGATTTTGTATAAAAAACACCCTCTGGTGTATCGTACCTGAGAATAAGAACTCTTGTATACTCAATATACTTGTCTCTCTTATTCCATTAGTTTTAAGTTATTATATATTGTATATTATAGTGACTACTAGTCACACTCAAATGTATATATTATGCTCCTGAGCAAGAGCAATCTATCAAGTTAAATGTCAGCCATGAGGCATTCTTTAGTAACACAGACAAAGCAGGCAATACTCTATAGCCGCAGATATTCGCTTAACTAAACAAATGAATTGTAACTCACTGTAAATTATCTAAAGTCTCAATAAAATTCAATTCAATTCAAAATTTTTCTTCGATGTTGTCTTGCTACTTCTCGTGCATTCTGCTTGTGCGATGCGTATGTGCGTAAGTGCGTAAAGGTCGAACTATAATAGGTGGACGCTGTCGGAAACTAATGTCATAAACGAAAGAAAAATTTCTTTCCGAAACGTCAAATTCCGAAACCATAATGCACGAGAGATTCGAGACTAGTTTACTACAACAATTTACATGTAGCTGTCAATTTTCTTCCATAAGGTGCGCTCGAGAAGCGCTCTTCCCCTCCGAAAGCAAAAATGAACGAAACGTAACAAAACGCAATTATGTGTGCGTCCCTTGAATTACTTGTATTCGTGTGGTTTCGTACGGCTGCGTACGTTGCGTTCCAATAATTATAGTTCTACCTTAACTGGCTGAACAGAATGGTGACGCAGACGGAACCGGAGACGGAGCCGGAATAGCTGTCAAAATATTAAATACACGCAAATTCAATGTTGCGAACACAACGGAACGTAGACGCATACGGAACTGCAGACGCAGACGGAAGAGTTCACCAACTTTTAACTTTTCACGTACGGCACTTTTGACGTTTCAATTTGTATGAAGAAAAAAAACAACTTTTTGGGTCGGAAAAAAATATTGTGGTTATTTGTATCGCGAAAAAAATTATTTATTAAAAGGAAAATTATTGGAAACAAAAAATGTGAATTCTGAGCTTGTACACAAGAATATTCTTTTGTTTTTCTTCAAAATACTTTCAAAGCTGTACAGCTCCATTGTGGACATGTAAAAAAAATAACGTACGACACTTTTTGACAGCTCTTCCAGTTCCGTCTGCGGCTTCAGTTCCGTCATTCTATTCTGTTCAGCCAGTAACTCTGTCTCTGGCTCTCAGAGTAATTTCCTTTTTTACATATGGTACCTTTTTTGAATTCTCTTGTTCTTGTTCTTGTCTAACTACTTCTAGTAGTACTGCTTCTGCCTGTGCGTTTCGTATGTGCATAACTGGCTGAACAGAATAGAATGACGGAACTGAAGCCGCAGACGGAACTGAAGAGCTGTCAAAAAGTGTCGTACGTTATTTTTTTACATGTCCACAATGGAGCTGTACAGCTTTGAAAGTATTTTGAAGAAAAACAAAAGAATATTATTGTGTTTGTACGCAATCAGAATTCACATTTTTTGTTTCCTCTAATTTTCCTTTTAATAAATAATTTTTTTCGCGATACAAATAACCACAATATTTTTTTCCGACCCAAAAAGTGGTTTTTTTTCTTCATACAAATTGAAACGTCAAAAGTGCCGTACGTCAAAAGTTAAAAGTTGGTGAACTCTTCCGTCTGCGTCTGCGTATGCGTCTACGTTCCGTTGTGTTCGCAACATTGAATTTGCGTGTATTCAATATTTTGACAGCTGTTCCAGCTCCGTCTCCAGTTCCGTCTGCGTCACCATTCTGTTCAGCCAGTAACTCTGTATCTGCCTCTCTGGCTCTGAGAGAAAAAAGGACTGACTTTGAAGAAAAGGGAAATTAATTCTTTCACTAATACATTCAAATGCATCTACATGAAATCTGAGTTTGCTTCTGAAGGGAACCTACCCTTAATGTGCGCGCATATAATTCGGTGTGACAAAACACAAACTTGTTAGTTTGCTCGAATAGACAACTAAATAGTTTTTGCATGTGCGTGCACTCTCATACAAGTCCATGTTAGGCACTGTTGCAAAACTGAAAGTTGCATGGGCGCGCCTAGCCTTAAATTCTCAAAATTCTATACGCAACATGTCCCCAATGTTCTGGACTTTTTTTTTTACAAAATTGCAACTTAAATATTTAAAATTTACTTTAACAATTGCTTTAAATTACAAAAAATCAAATTTACAAACAAGTGATGGTTCTTTTGCTTTTTTTTCTGAAAAATTCCGCTCTGGTTTTTGCCCAGATGACGGAACTGAAGCCGCAGACGGAACTGAAGAGCTGTCAAAAAGTGTCGTACGTTATTTTTTTACATGTCCACAATGGAGCTGTACAGCTTTGAAAGTATTTTGAAGAAAAACAAAAGAATATTATTGTGTTTGTACGCAATCAGAATTCACATTTTTTGTTTCCTCTAATTTTCCTTTTAATAAATAATTTTTTTCGCGATACAAATAACCACAATATTTTTTTCCGACCCAAAAAGTGGTTTTTTTTCTTCATACAAATTGAAACGTCAAAAGTGCCGTACGTCAAAAGTTAAAAGTTGGTGAACTCTTCCGTCTGCGTCTGCGTATGCGTCTACGTTCCGTTGTGTTCGCAACATTGAATTTGCGTGTATTCAATATTTTGACAGCTGTTCCAGCTCCGTCTCCAGTTCCGTCTGCGTCACCATTCTGTTCAGCCAGTAACTCTGTCTCTGCCTCTCTGGCTCTGAGAGAAAAAAGGACTGACTTTGAAGAAAAGGGAAATTAATTCTTTCACTAATACATTCAAATGCATCTACATGAAATCTGAGTTTGCTTCTGAAGGGAACCTACCCTTAATGTGCGCGCATATAATTCGGTGTGACAAAACACAAACTTGTTAGTTTGCTCGAATAGACAACTAAATAGTTTTTGCATGTGCGTGCACTCTCATACAAGTCCATGTTAGGCACTGTTGCAAAACTGAAAGTTGCATGGGCGCGCCTAGCCTTAAATTCTCAAAATTCTATACGCAACATGTCCCCAATGTTCTGGACTTTTTTTTTTTACAAAATTGCAACTTAAATATTTAAAATTTACTTTAACAATTGCTTTAAATTACAAAAAATCAAATTTACAAACAAGTGATGGTTCTTTTGCTTTTTTTTCTGAAAAATTCCGCTCTGGTTTTTGCCCCTCTTCGGTTGTATGTCGAATTCCTTTTACCAAAAATATTCGATTTTTTTTTCTAAAGAGAATCAATTTTTTTCTTTTAATTCAAAGGATTTGTTCAAAAACGTCGATTTTTTTCTAAACAAATCGATTTTTTTTTCTTAAAAGGAATTCAACAGTAGTTACAAAGCCGATTTTTTGATATCTCAGCAACTTGAACTGGCCTCCAGATACCTGCACTCGAATACAACCATCGCTAACCAAAGATGTGCTTGAGAACGATTTCAAATAAGCAGCGATAGCAGCGAGCAGTTTACAAAAAAAGCCGCTTTAATTAGCAGCTATTTAATCACTCTGAAGAGAGCAGTTAATGATGCAAAATGTACTTTCTTTAGATTTTGAAATTAATTTTTTTTCAACCCAAATTTGATGGAGTTTCTTAATTAAGCTCTGTGGTAGAATTTTCGGGAAAAATCGGGAGCAATAAATTAAAACTGCATATTATTGCAGTTAAAAAATCCGGTTTTTGTCTCTTTTTCTGCTCTGGGAAAATGCGAATAAAAGCCTTTTGGGTGACATTTGAAACGAAATTTAAGGAGGGTTCACAGCTATAGTGAACCAAATCAGAAAACGTTAAATTCGAAGATATTTACAGGTTATGCAAATAGGTACACTGCCATTAATTACTAAACTAATATTTTACTCGTATTGCATGCAAATACAAATACGCAACATTTAATACTAGTTTTAAACGTTTTGTTTGTATGACTTGGTTCAGTACAGCTGTGAACCCAAAACATAGTTTGTTGCACATCTGTCAAGCCAAAAACTGTCAATTTATGGTAGGATCGCTATGATTTCAATACATTAAAAAATTCTCTTGAAAATCCAAATTTTTTCAGAAAGGGCGATTTTAGATCCTTAGGGTAACATTTGAAACCAAATATATATTACATGTCAAAATATAGTTTGTTGTTAATCTGTCAAGCCATAAACTGTTAAATTGTATTGAAGGATGGCTACGATATCGTTATATTAGAAAACCTCTAAAATACCAAAAACTGACATGTTTTCTTTTCAGAAAGAAAAAATGTTAAAATATGTAATTTTTCCATGGTCTCTTAGTGAAATTATTAATGCGATTTAAGACTGCTCACAAAATATATTTTTGCTTCATCAAATTATAAATGAAAGAAAAAACTAGTGAGCTGTTTAAAAAAATAAAGAACTTATAGTTTTACGGTCACCTGATCGCTACTAGCACAGCGCAGTGAGCATGCATTATGATTTATGAAGAAAATCACTTTGGGGTGTATGACGAAGGGTAGGTTGACAAAAAAAACTTTGGCAAACCAAAGCTCGTTTTACCTAACGGAGTTCAGGGCATGCTGGCATTATAGCGCGGTTATAGCTTGTCGGAGGGGAAACTTCTTTCCGCTGTCCTTTTGTCCACAAAAATAAAAATCATGCCGGGGTAGGACTTAAGTAAAATGAAGCAGTTAGGAAGTTTATTCCTTATTAGGAAAATGTAAAGATGAATTTAAAAAAAATCGGCTGCTGTTACTGCCGAAAGCATACCTAGGTTGGAAGTTATGCAGTAATGCTGCATATTTATAGGAAGAGGGAAGTCGAAACAAAGTTTACAAAAAAAATGGACCGGTGTTGTTGACCCGAGCTGTACCCACCCTACACCTACACTAGCCTACAGCCCTGACACATTTAGTATCAGGGCTCCATGGCCGTCGCGTCGTAGGCCGGAAATTTGTAGATGGCTTGAAAAAAAAAGAAACGATTTAACCTACCTTTATCCACATATCTACATCGCCAATATGGCAAGCGGTTAACAAATCATAGATATTTTTTCCATCCTTTAGTTCAATAAAAAGAAAAGGTAGTGCCGTATACATTATTTATTTAGAGGAATAATTCAAATAAACACAATTCGATTTTTAACACTTTGTGGAAAAGTACCATATTGAGATGAATAGTTCGAATTTACAAACGTTTTTCTCTTTATGAAATATCAGCAAAATATTTAAGATATGTAAATGTCAAAGTAATGACTTGACCGCAATAAAAAAAAAACAGTGTTGCAATCGAAGGTGAGTCAAAACAACCTTCAGGGTACTATACATGATGGCAAAAGTAAGTATAATGTAGAATAAATAATGAAGTTTTGTAAATTAAAGGTAAGTCGCTAGAATTAATCCTAAGGTATACTAATATTGATATTGCTAATCAAGTATAAATCCGGTCGTTCATATTGTGAATTATATTTATACATAATGTATGTACTTCACGGGCAAGTTCAAAATAAGTTCTCGTAAAAGAAGAACTTCAACTAAGTCAGTACAGTAGGCATATGAAGGGAATACTTCAGGGATCTCAAGAAAAGTAAGTGCAAGTAGGAGTACGAAGCAATAAATTCTTAAAATTTCGAATAATTCTTGAATTGTTTTCTTTCTTAATTTTCTCTTTCTTTTTCTTCTTTTTTAATTTTTCTTTAGTTTAAAATTTGAAATAGGCTTTTGAATACATCAGCATAGATTAGAACAACGTATATATGTACCTAATAAAATAAAAAAAGTATTCCAGGTGTTTTAATTTTTTTATCAGGAACCAAGATGATCTATGCTCATGAAGATCTGGATTGCTGTTGTACTTAGTTGGAATGAAATTAGGTTAAGTTAGGGGCTGATAACTCCAATGCCCTTTCGGCTAATTAATAGGCTTTATGTTTTTTTCTTTCTTATGTTTTCTTTTAGGCAGGTAAGTAGGTATTAGAGATTTGCAGGTAGGTGACAAATTTCTTACAATGTAAAATTGTCCGTTCACACGATTGGTAGATTTTGTCCCAAAGTCTGACAATTTAATTGTCAGCTCTAGTCTGACAATTTTCGGACAATTATATATCTGATAATATTGTCAGCCTGAAAATTTTCTGTTCACGGCTGGCAGATTAATACAAATTCAAGTCACAATAAAAATTCAATTCAGGGTTTCAAGATCAATCATCATTTACAGAATTTCACTTTTTAAAAATGTGAATCCGTATAGTGGCTACATCAAGAAAAGGGGACTTTCAAAGTGATTTGAAAATCTAGTGTCATCGTGGTAATGCCAAAACAATTGGACGAGCATTTGAAACAATTTAACTACAACTGGACATCGAGGGCGACGGACGACTTTACACACTACGAAGGAGAAATGACCCCCCCCCCCCCCCAATACAATACAAACGCTTATAAACCTAAAAATGGGGATAGAAAGAATTTAATTTTTGTATTTTTTCCCGGTTACAAAAATTCTGTTGCCTATTTCGATTATTGGAATTATAAAAAGGTCAGTAGGCCTTTATGCAGTTGAACGCGTTGAAGTGGTGCACGCGAGCGACGCTGTTGCTGTGCACAGTGGAACTTTGTTTCCTTTGCGTTTGAAAACAATTTAAATTTATAGTAAATTAAATTTTTCTTAACTTAGAGACTAATCGTTTTTTAACGGGTGAAACTCGACTTTATTGACTTTATAGATATCTGAAGACTAACTATTTCTTCTTACCAATCTATAAAAAACTTCAGAAGAAATTTTTGTTATTCCAAAACTGTAGTTCTTCCACTAATTTTACCAAAACAAATTGTATGGAGTTAGCACTTACGAAGGGATTCTGAAAAAAATGCAAGTGAAGATTTAAGGAAAGCTTTGAAATTCAATTAAAAAATATACGAAGCCTAAAAACCTTTAAAAAAACACCTATGTTTTCATTCTTAAAATTCGACTTACAACAAAAGTGCAGTATTTTTTGCTAAAACTTAAAGATTGCTTACGATGTAAGTAAACGGTAATTAATAAAGTTATTTTGCACTTTTTGTTGTTGTTGTTCGAGCTAGAGCATAGACGTATTTGCTTTAAATTTGCTAAAAGAACATCTTTTATGTAATTCCTCAGTCCTGTTCTGGCAAACGCTGTGTACACACTCGTTTTGCTTTAGAGTGCTTTTGGTTACATAGTTAAGTGTTTTACCTCTTTTGATTCTTACTTGTCGGGGGGGTAAGTTCTTTCATAAACCACCTTTTTCTTAAATATATAACAGAAAAAAAATAAACTTGCTCTCGTTAGTCATGGACGGAGGGACAGCCCCGCGCACAAACTGGTTTAAGGGCCTACCTTCTGAGGTAGACTTAAACCAGAGCAATAACAACAGCAATAAACGAAAATATAAACGCACAAAATATGATGACGAAGAATACCCAGGATTGCGCGTAATTCATGATGATAGTAATATTCCGCGCTACATAGTAGTAACAGGAATGGAAAAATCAGGTGATAATCTTCGCCCTCTTTCAACATATAATCCTATTCAAATTAATCGTGGCTTGAAGCATATATCGAAAGACATATTGGACGTCAAAGCAATGAGGTCAGGTGATGACTGTTGAAACAGCAGAAAAATTCCTAAATGCAAAACGAATTGACTCAATCCCAGTAAAAGTATCTAATCACTTAAGTCTTAATTCCTTTCAAGAGAGAATTTTCTCAAAACATATAATTGACATAACCGAAGTTATTTTGAGAATTTTCTCAAAACCGAGTTAACAGCAGAACTAAACAGATTTAAAGTTAGCGCCATCAAAAAATGATGAGAAAAGAAAATGGTGTTGATGTTCCAACAGGTGCCGCCATACTAACTTTTGATTTGATTCGTAGACCAAATTAATGAAGTAAAAATAGGTTGGGTAAATTGCAAAGTCCAAGAATACATACAAAACTCTATGCGCTGTGTGACATGTCAAATACTTGGACACACAAAGAACCGATGCACTAATGGCTCTCTTTGTAAAGAATGCTGTCTCCCTCCACCTCATGATGAATTCGCACGCGTTTATTGCATTAATTGTAAAGAAGAGAGCCACACTCCATACGACCATGCTTGCCCTGCCTTCCTACGCTACAAATCGATAAACAAAATCAAGGCCGATCGTCGCTGTTCTATTCGCGATGCTTGGGCAATATACAATGATAATCCCACTCTTCACCAGCTCCCAGCTCCGGGAAAGCGCAATGAAGGTAAACCAACAATGGCAGAGACAATAAAAGCTCGTTTGGAGACTTCTAGATTACGCGATCAACCTCTCAGAGAAAAGCTCCTTACCAGCAGTCTCCACCACCACCACCACCACCATTTCAACAGTACCTACCACCTCCTCACCATCAACCACCACAGCATCTGTGCAAAATACTCCTCCATTACCAACACAAAAACATATTCAAGAAAGCAAAAATCACTAGACTAAAAAAACCACTCACAATCCACCAACAACAAACTCATCAAAATATCTCAGCTAATCAAATAATTCAACCATCACCTAATAACCCATCGAACTCCGAATTTAACAAAAATAACATAAATAATGGAAAAATTACTGAAGATCTCTCTGATGGTTCTTTAACAGATCATGTTGAAATTAACATCGGTACTGAGATGTCATCTCAGTCCTCTTCGTCACTTCTCAATTATATTTCAAATCTCTCAAACAAATCAAATAATACAAAACTTAATGAAAACACAGCTAACACATTACTTCTAAACAAACCCCCCTCCCCCCCCCCCCCCCACAATAATGGCTCCGTTGGCTATGGATTTTATAATCCTCCAATGGAATATTTATTTATTTATTTATTTTATGCTTAATGCAAGCAATTACTTACAAACTAAAATACAATTGAATTCTTAAGACTAACTTAAAACTAAAGGGATAGTAAGAAGGAAATGGGAGGAATTATGTTAGGAGCGCCTTTTTAAGAGAAGATTTTGATAGACTTAAATCAAAAACGGTTGAGTTATTAACTTTACGAAGCATCCTTGACATAGGTTCATTTTGGCCATAATCAGTACGGTGGAAGGGGATAATGAAAGTTGGAATGGACCTGAGGTGACGATGGTTTACATTTTGTGTAATTTTTCCATGTAGAGCTGGGCTGTCGATACCACCTGTCAAAAGCTGATGTATAAAGATTATTTGAGCATTATCACGACGACGAACTAAGGTCTGTAGCCCTAATAACTTGAGATGATTTTCGTAGGGAGGTAAGTTATATGGGTCCTCCCAACCAAGCCCGCGCAAAGCAAACCGGATAAATCTCCGCTGAACAGCCTCAATGCGTTGAATATGGACATGATGGTAAGGTGACCAGACTGGGGAGGCATATTCAAGAAGGGGCCTAACAAAGGTAATATAAAGGGACTTAGTGACGTAGGGATTCGAGAATTCTCTTGACCAGCGCTTAATGGACCCAAGAGTAGAATTAGCTCTATTAATGATACTGTTTATATGTTCACGAAAGTTAAGCTGGTTGTCACAAATAACACCAAGGTCACAAATGGAGGAGACTATCGAAACAGGTTGATTATTAATTAGATATTGTCGGTGTGACAAGGGCGGATGTTTACGGGAATAAGTGATTGCTTGACAAGTTCAAGAAAGTTATGTCGACACCAAGTAAAAAAGTTGTTCAGGTCGTTTTGCAATGATTGAGCATCGGCGATACATAAAATGTGTTTTGAGATCCGCATATCATCGGCGTAAATCTCCAGGTTAGATCCCGATAGAGTAAGTTCTATGTCGTTAATAGTTAACAAAAAGATCAAGGGTCCTAAGTGACTTCCTTGCGGGACACCTGATGTTGAACTAATAGGGTTAGAGAAACATGATCTAAAAATTACTCTATATTGACGATCCTCTAGATAGGATTGAATCCAAGATATAAACAGGGGAGGGAAACCGTATGCTTTAAGTTTGAAAACAATAATGTTATGGGAGATTTTATCAAATACTTTGCTAAAATCAGTTGCAATTGCGTCCACTTCATGGCCAGCTTCCAGGGCACAAATGGTATTAGAGACAAACTCAGTAAGGTTAGTGACCGTAGACCTACCCTCAAGAAAACCATGTTGTCTTGGAGAGAAGATTTGCTTACAATGCAGAAGTAAGGTATCGTGAATCGTACTCTCAAAGAGTTTAGGTATGCAAGAGAGTTTGGCAATTGGCCTATAGTTAGAGACATCATTCTTACATCCTTTTTTATGGACGGGGATAATGAAAGAGTCTTTCCATTGTTTCGGAAATATGCCGCATGAGATAGATAGTTGAAAGAGAGCTGTAAGTGGTTGAACAATTTTTGAGATACATTTTTTAAGGACAATAGGAGGAATTCCATCGGGACCGGAAGAGAAATCTTCCTTAAGGTTTTAGGGCAGCCACTCATATAACTGAAGTAGTTACGGTCTACATCAGTGGAACACGAAGAAAAAGCTTGACTAAAAAAATCAGCGAAGAGGTTAGAAATAACTTTTGGGTCGTTGGATGAGATATCGGAATATCTCAGAGTTGAAGGGTAGCTATCAGATTTTCTCTTAGAGTTAATAAATTAAAAAAAGTGTTTTGGATTAGAGATAAGATCAGATTGAGTTTGGATAAGGTGATTAGAGTAGAGAGATTCACACAAAGTTGAAAAGTTTTCTTGAACGGAAACATATGTTAAAAAGTCTTGATTTGACTTGGACCTGAGAAAAATTTTCCAAAGTTTATTTCTTTTGTTACGAAGCGAACGAAGTTCTCTATTATACCAAGAAGGTGAGGGGGTATGAGGTGAAAGTGGGATAGCTTGTGAGAAACAGTTTTGGATATGAGCATAAAAGGTTTCAATTACAATGTCAATATTAGATTCACAGGAGATGAAGTCAAAATTTATATTACTAATAAGATCATTCAGTTTATCAAAGTTTGCTTTACGGAAATTGAATTTTTGAATCGAAAGAGAGTAAGGGTGGATAATATCACACTCGTAAGCGAATGTAATTGCAATGGGAGGATGGTAACTATCCAGTTTTGAGAGCAGGTGGATACTTTGAAAGACCTCAGTATTATATGCATGTGATGAGAAGACCAAATCCAATTGCCTTCCTAAACAATTTTTAACATTACTCAACTGAGCGAGGTTAGAAGAGAGAAGACGGTCAGTAAATGAAATTTCTTTTTCGGATGAAGCATTTGATGAAACAAAACAAATCTTATCTGAAACATCCCAAATTAATCGAGGAAGATTAAAATCACCAACAATGATTATATCATCTTCAGAGTTTGCAAGGTCAACTACATAATCGATTGCGGTCACAAAAAGTTCATATCCACTTGTTGGTTGGGTGGGGGGTATGTAACAACATATTATATAAAGGAAGCGCTTAGATAAGGAAATTTTTACACAAACAAGTTCCAGATTAAGAGTATTAGGAATTGATAATAGTGATGAATCAAGTTTGAGGTTCAGTGCCAAAAGGACACCACGGCCAGTGGAAGAATTATTTGAGGAAACAGAGGTTAATATCTTTGCGAAAAACACTGAAATTGGAGGTAAAGAGCTCATTATTGTTTAAGTCTGGTGTTAGATTTGTTTCGGTGAGAGCAAAAACCTCAAAATGTATCTTTTGAGAGTTCAAGTAAACCTGAGAAGTTTTGGTGCGTAAGCCCCTTACGTTCTGATAGTATATGGAGATAAATTTAGGTTTTGGAAATTTCGAAGCATCGTTAGAAACGAAAAAGTTTTTTATTTTTCAGCCGGTTATTATTTTGTTGAGACATAAGCTTGGAGTTCACATAAGAAGCAAAAGATAAAAGATCGTTATTAACATCAGTGGGAGTTAGATTGAAAGTTTCATGGAAATGTACAAAAATTTGCATAAGTTCGTTTGCATTAGTTGGAAGACCCTCTTGATGAATTAGTACCATAATGTTAGTCCTTGTCACACCATCAATGCAAATAGAATCAGGTTTGTCGTGTAAATATTCCAAATAAAGCCTTACATTTGCGTATATATTTTATGATCTCTTAGTCGTGAGAGAACGTAACGTCCATCGCCATTAAGGCCAGCGAATAATTTAGTAAATTTGACTTTTGGAGGCATAAGAGGATCGAGGAATGGAGAGGGTGTATTCGGTAAGTGGTTGTTTACGATGGGATGTGAACCGAATGTCAAGCAGTTGCTTTCAAAGGCATAAGAAGATTGTTTTTCTCGTGGAGAGTTTAGCAGAGTAACGTTAGAGGGAAGGTTTAAAGTGTGAGAATGTATGAAGTTAGGGTACTTATCGATAGGAGAGCTAGAAGGATGAGAACGACTAGGTAGATTAAAAGATACTTGTTTTTTTTGTGATACTGAGGGAGCAGCAGGAATGATTGGAGTTGAATATTCGATATTGGGTTGCAACATTTTTATATTGAGTGTCATTTGCAGAGGAAGGATGGTAGGAGGTTTTGGAAACATACTTAGAGCTAGTTCTATAAATAAAAGCACCATCAGATAGTCGGTTAATCCATTGAGTTAACTCCATTCCATTGATATTTAGGATTCGATCAGCCAGGTTCAGGAAGAGCCATTCGTATCTAACAGGAATTTTTAATTTAAAAGAACGAGATTTTTTTGAAACCAATTGACCATCAATATTCGTTATTCCATATTTGCTTTTAAAAAAGTTTTTAATCCATGATAAATCTGCTTTTCGTGGAGCGCCTTTCAGAAAAAAAATAGAGTACATGCAGTTTGATTTATTAAGTCGATTTAGACGGTTTTGCCACTCCTGTTGAGTCCATAGAATTCCGAACTTATTAATATTAGATATTGCAGATACCGACGAAAAATTAGTTGTAGGGATGTTGTTGGAAGTTGAAGGGATATTTGTTGAATCAATGTTAGGAGTATCAAGTGTTGAGGGATCAGGTATACTGGATGCACCATTAGGATCTTCAACATGTAATAATTCGTTGTTGGAGATGTTGTTAGATATCGGTGTAGGCAGGTCAGATGATGTTGGCGTATTTTGTTTCGCGGTTAATGGGTTGGCATTGGTATTCTCGAAAGACTTGTCAAGATCTTGTAGTTCGATATGAAGTGGCTTATTGTTATAGCTATGGGTATCAGGGGCAGATGAGACAGAGTTATTTTTGCAAGACAAAAGTCTCATCTCTTCTGACATCCCGGAGATAGCGGAGCGGATGGCAAACGATTCTGTTACCAACACGTCTGCAAGGATTATGGAGTCGTTGGCGATTCTGTTTTTAGTGGCTGTGAAATTTGCATCAATTGTTGAAAATGCAAATTGCAACAAGGCTATTGCAACAATAAACATGCTCTGGAACGTTTAATGCTAAACATAAACCAGATATAATTACTTTGCAAGAAACCCATATTATTGAAAGAAACAAAAATTCTTTAACCTGAAAAACTATAAATCATTTCACTTTAATAAACCTTTTGAATATTCAAAAGCCGGTATAGGCATCTTAGTTAAAAATCATATACCAATAAGCTTCCATACTACCTATTAAAATTACAAATGTATATAGGGAACATGAAGTAGGAGCTGTCAGGATGTATAAGAAATAGAAACCATTAAACACCTGCTCTGCGATTGCCCAAACCTCCAAATAAACCGCCTCCGTTACCCTGGAAACAGGTTTGTTGGAGAACTGGACGATTTAGCGCAGGTCTCAATGGCAAACATGAGGAAATATATAGAAAGCACGGGCTGATTCGTAAATGAACCAATCTATGTCAACCACTAGCTTAGGATTAATCTCTGTTATAGGGGATCACAATAGACCAATAGGCCCCCGTGTACGCAACAGCCTCAGAGCTGGGCACGCCCCTCCTAACCTAACCTAACCTAACCTAAAATTTAGAGCTCGCTTATCGCTAATTCCTTTTTTCCATACAAATTGTATGGGAAGTTTTCTTTTGTTTGCTTCTTTTCTTTATAACTTTACAACCGGTTATTGTTCGGAAATAATTGAGACGTATTCTTAAAGGAAATTGAATTTTCTTGAAAAATATCCTTGACTAATTATTTAATTACAGCACTCCTTCCAAAGTTATTAAAGGTTAATTCCATAGTTTTTTGAATTCCCTGTTGAAAATATCAGCTGTAATATACAATCTGAATATTAAATTTAGTTGTGTCTATTTAAATAAATAAATTGTTTAAGAAAAAAATTATTTAAAGATAAAAAATAAACAATTCTTATAAATTGTTATTTAAGGTTCATGAAGCTATCGAGTTGAAGGATTTTTTCATAAAAATTGATTTGACAAGCGGTGGTATTATGTTTTTATAAATATTTGTATCTTGAAACTTATTAGTTTAGGCGGGAGGGGCAATTTTCTAAAAAAAATATTTTTTAAAAAAAATATCACTAAAAAATAACGGCAACGATTACAAACTGATTTTATAGCCGGAAATCCATTCTCTTATTAAGTTTCTAATTAATTAATAATAGTGAATAGTTTTTGAACAGATTGTTTTCAAAAGTAAAATTTTGAATATAATATTTTGTTCTAAATTTTACATAATCAAATAGTATTTTTGTTTTTAGTATTCAAATATTCCTTTCAATTTCAGTCAAACACTTTAATCCAATTCAGTTTAATTTTTAGTTAAATTTACTTCAATTTCAATTCCACTTATTATTTGACTCAATTTACTGTATACAGGTGAGTACGAATAACACGTAGTCTTTTATGCTTACAACTTTTCTAGTTTATAGTATAGGTAATATTAGTAATCTTCTTCTTAAGCTAACTGTAAATGAATTTAAATACAGAGTTATCTAATTCTGGTTTAAATCACCACTGAAAAATTGGCCCTAAATTTCTGACTAAAAATTGCTAGGCCCATTGAACAGAAAAAACAAAAATACTACTAAACTACGTAAAATTTTGAGAAAAATTAGATTCATCAAAATTTTCATAATTTTATTCCAAACTTTGATTTTGAAAATTAATTCTGTTTACCTACTAAAATAAACAAAACGATATATGTTAAAGAATGGATTTATGATTGTAAGTGTATACTGGTGATATGGTGTGATATTTATTTTATTATTTATGTCACACTCCTACAAAAAAGTTGCTATGCTTTCCCCCTGTTTCAAAAAATCCAACCAACAAGTATAAATAGGTACCTATCAAATCAGGTTTTTGCCCCTGTTCGCTAGTTTATATAAAGAGCTAATGAACTACATTGAACTAGATAAGTTTGTTGAATGGTACAGCTCATTTGTTCATGAAATACTTCAGTAGTTCTAGTTCACAAAAGAACTAAAGAACTGCATGAGTGTTTTCTGTAAGAATCATAATGATCTTTTTATCATATATGTATCGGTATTGGTTATTTGCTTCTGCTATTTAGTTAGTTTGAACGGGAGACGTTATTTCCAAAAAACAATATCTCAATCAGATAAAATATCCAAAAATGTAAAGACCAACGAGACGAAATCTCCATGGGTAAAGGCGCCCAATGGACTTAATCCCCAAGAAATAATTTGTTGGCTATAATCTCAAAATCCCCAAAAATCTCCACGTTTGCCCAACACAGTTATTATAAGGGAATTTTCCAAAAAAAAAAAAAAAATAGTACAAGTTATTATTTAAGGTATTATTTATAATAAGCTGACATAATGAAATTCTAGAATTTACCGGTAAATCCTACCACACTTTTATATAGGATACATTCAAAGTTTCCTTAAATCCAGATTCCTTAAATTAAAAAAAAAATTTCATACACCCAACCTCACCTACCCAAAATCCTATAGTGGGCCTAGTAGGGTGGTTGGGGATCTTTTATTTGGGATTTTGTCTTTTGGTCATTCATTAACCCAATTTGAAGTAGTTCTATTAGTAGTTCAGTAGTTCAGTTACACCAAGAAAGTAGCCAAAGAGATAGGTATAATGAGCTGTCGCGGTGAGTTAGATGAGATATGTTGGGGACGATGTGTTTGTATGCTGCGGCGGCGCGGCGCGGTAGATATTTTAGTCCAGTCAACGAAGACTCAAAATCATAATATAAATGAAATAAGTCGTGAAGTCTGGATTATTTTTTAAGTGGTAGGGGTGACCCCCAGGTACAACATCCCCAGCCCAGGCCCACGAGCTTTAGACAGGAGGGGGAGGGGGGGTAAAGCTCCCCTTTTGTACTATATCGTAAATATTTTTAAAACCAAAAGTATTATCGGAAAAGTTTACACTACAATATGAAAGTAAATTAAATTTTCTTCAAAATAGATTTATTCATATTTTTGCTAGGAGCAATACTAAAAGAGATATGGGGGTACAAATGTCAAAAAATCTGAAAAACCATGTTACTGCGTTAAAAATTTAACGTTTTTGATGAATTAACCCTGAAATTAAAGAAAAGGTAAATACGTATCGATTCATGATGATTAAAAACACTGTATCATGATGATCATGATGATTCTAAACACTGTATCAAATAAATTACATGAGGATATTTAAACTCTCGCCACCTTCTTTAACCCCATCCCTTCTTTCTCATCAAGTCAATGGAATTGTCATGAATCGATACGTATTTACCTTTTCTATAATTTCAGGGTTAATTCATCAAAAAAACGTTAAATTTTTAACGCAGTAACATGGTTTTTCAGATTTTCTGACATTTGTACCCCCCATATCTCTCTTAGTATTGCTCCTAGCAAAAATATGAATAAAACCTATTTTGAAGAAAATTTAATTTACAAATACTTTTGGTTTTCAAAAGGGGACCTTTACCCCCCCCCCCCCCTCCTCCTGACCAAAGCTCGCGGGCCTGGGATGGGGACTTTTAGTATGTGTTACCTGGGAGTCACCCCTACCTCTTAAAAAAATAATCCAGACTACACGATTTATTTCATTTATTTTTCCTTCGTTGACTGTACTATTTGTGTTATTTTGTGCTTCGTTATTCATTTTAAACTTCATTTGATAAAATTAAAAATATTGCCGCAAAATTTTAAACAGCCTGATGTTAAAGTATAAGCATGATACTACTTAACAATTTTTTAACTTTAAAGCTCTTTACTAAAATATTCTTAATTTATACACTTTTTAACTCAACACGCCTAAAACAGTGACAGTTCATACCATTTTCACATTTTTAATTGTCAAAGTGACATTTGAAGTTAGTATGATACTAAAATGATAAAATATGAATTTCACTTTCATAAAATTTTAAAAAGATAATACGATGTTAACTCGTTTAAAATTTGTAAAACCCTGTTTTTAACCTGGCATCATACTATAAATGCTTTAACATCTTACTAAATCGTCTGAAATTTTGTGCCATTGTGTTTGCCTTAAATGTTTAAGTGTTAATTCTAATTTCTAACACATTTTCAAAGAAATAAGCTTTGTTTCAAATAATATTCTTTGTTGCTTTTTTATTTGAGTTTTATCAATTATGTATCTGTTTTATTTATTATAAAAATTGATGACCAAATGTACGACTCTATATAGCTACACATTGCAATTACAAGATCAACTTTTCTCAAGTGTAGATTGAATTGAACTAAATGAACTAGAAGAGGGAACTAGTTCAGTCAGTATGTCTAATGGTGTTCCCACGTTGTTCCATGAATACCCCTAATTAGTAACGTTGTTGTGTTTTGTTGTGTGTTGTGTTGTTTTGTGTTGTGTTGTATTTTGTTATGTTATGCAATGTTATTTCATGTAATGTAATCTTACGATATATAATGCAATCATATGATATCTAATTTAATTCTTAAATATTATTTCAGATCGAGCACGTTACTGCAACTTATCAGGAAAGATATGCCTTTTGCATGGTATGGTATTAGTACAGATAATAGAAGAAGCACTAATACGAGTAACTATGGTATCTGTGGGAAATACTTGTATTGGTATTTCTATCTTAAGATAATTTAATGTTCGTAAGCAAAGATGTTTTTTGTTTTCAACTTATGTACAGTAAGGTTTTTGTAAATCTATTTATGTCAAAAGCAGGTGATTACGTAAGTTGAGGGTGAGAAACATTTTTCCACAATTTATACCTAGACGAATTCATAAATTATTATTTTATGGTTTATTATGAAATTTGAATTTTTTCATTTAAATTAAATTTTAAACAACTCTCCAAGTTACGATGTCGTCAACAGTCAACACATTTTGTATACTTTTTAACAATGTATTGTGGGCATTTTTAATGAGATGGAAAGGGTCAAACAAAGCATAAATTCTGTGGCCACAAGAAATAACCGCTTAAGTCTAAAAATTCAATTTTTGGGAAACGCATTTTAAACTTTCATTTTGAGATGTGAAAAAATTCTCACCATTCTAGTTAAAAATTGTTATGGATTTTGAAAATATACTTCTACCGCGAATCAATAAACATTTTTTCGTTAATAAATACACTCATTGCAATAGTTATAGCAAAAAACATTTTTTAAGCTGTTTTTGCTTATTTAAATATTATAACTCACTAGTAGTAGGGCAATGCAGCAATGGAGACAGGAAGTGACGTCATTAAGTGTTAATGGTCAAGGTTATTAAATTAGGTAATTAAAAAGCAATAAAATCGCGTTGTTAAAGTAATACAAACTGTGTTTGAAGTCCAAGTTAATTGAAAAAGGCGATCATGCGTAACGTTATGCAGTAAAAATATAAGGGGAACCATGATGTAAGGAGCCAATGTCATAAAAATTCTCGTGTTAAAAAAAAAACAAATGTTCAAGGTTAGAAAAATGAAAAATCCAAGATTCTTTTTGAAGGTAAAAACATAAGGGGAACCATGATGATAAGAGCCAAGGCCATAAAAATTCTCGTGTTAAAAAAAAAAATGTTCAAGGTTGGAAAAATGAGAAGTCTAAGATTTTTTTGTTGTCATTTAAACGTATTGGGAACCAAGATCATAAAAATAGCCGATAATATTCTGGGACATTATAAAATATTCAAAGCAATTAGAAATCCAAAGCAATTAAAAATTGAAAGCAATGAAAAATTGAAAACAATTAAAATATGTGTCATTAACCCATGACCTAAATCTAAAATCGTCTTTGTTACTGTGAGTAGTGCACAATGCTGTGAAGTGGTATTTTTGTGCAGGTATGTGTGTTTTTTTCTGAAGTTTAAATTGAAAATAGGATCATGTTCGTTGACCCTAAGATACATGATAGAAACTTTTTTTGGAACAAAAATAAAACAAGATTTTTTGTCTTTTATAATAATAATTGTGATTTATTAATCCATGAATTGTTATCTGATGGAAAGCCAAGCCATTTAACATATACACTGTCTCCTTTACTTTTAAGTACTTTTTCAACTAGATAAATATTATGGTACTTAGTCTTTTGTAATTATTTTTCATAAAAACATCCGCTGATAGGTTGACCATTAAAATCTTCAAGCAGATATGTTCCTGGATTGGTAAGGTTTACTTTTCTTATCTTAAAAATTTCCGTTGTCCAATTTGGTGTGTAGCCTTTTTCGAAAACGTGCTTGAACTTGCTTATTCTAATATTGTTCCCAACCCTAAATTTCCACTGTCGAGTGATTTTAATTCTATTATAGGCCGTAGACAAGAGTTTCTTAGAGTTTTCCTGATTAACATCGATTGGGCACATTTGTATGGTACTATGCATAGAGTGATTACATTCATCCACCAAATCATCAATAATGGATATCCATTTGTAATTACCATTAAAACTGAATTCTTTCCACATTTGTTCCTTAATCGTGCGATTAAAACGTTCAACAATTGATGCTTTAAGTGAGCAGCTGAATGTAGAATAATGATTTATATTGTGTAGTTTAATTAAATCATGAAACGTCTTGTTAAAAAATTCTTTTCTATCATTAGTTTGTAAATTTTTAGGCTGTCGTGATGATTTGCTGAAAATCGACTTCATTGCTTTTACAGCAGATAAAGCTGTCTTATTTTTTAAAGCAATTACCCATGCATATTTCGAGAATGTGTCAATGACTGTCATAAGGTATTTGTACCCATTATATTCTTTCTGATAGAGTATCATTTCAACCAAGTCAGCTTGCCATAGGTCATCAAACTCCTTGATAACAACCTTACGTCGATTGAAATTCTTTCTTGCTGACCTGTGAAGCTCTTCAACAACTTGTCGTTTACTCATTTTTTTAAAGAATGATAAGAAAAACATTTTTTTACGGTTTTATATAAAGTTTTAATTACATTTATTTTAATCTATTATACAATAACATTAGTTTTTTTAATCAAACGCTGTTCAATCATAAAATATCCACAAGAATCGGGTCCCTCTTTACATGTATTCGAAGACCACGAACAGTTCGTAAAATGACAGCCATTATTAGACTTTACTTGATTTACTTTTTTATAATTACTTAAAAATTAAATGTTCCTTAAAAATTCATCATGATGTTCTTCAAGCTAATGATGTTTATGAAGCCTTAAAAAATTCAAAATTTCATTTAAAATTAATGATATATTGATATTTGACATGGTTGTAGTATCGTTTTGATTAAAAAATAATAACTTACGTTGCTACCCCCTACCCGAGGTAAGGAGCAATAGAATTAACTAAAACAATCGAGTCAAATCCAAAAGAGGTTTCGACATTAAACAAGGTACATATTTTAAATTTAAGATTGGCTTTGAAATTTATTTATAAGTAGAAGACGTTTGTGTATTTTTGTATTTTAAACCATCATTGATCGATAACAAATGAACGTATGCGTTATGTCTTAAAAATCTTTAAATCATTTTTATTTCACAGGAAACATTAACAATAAAGTTTTTTATTTAGCTATGAAGGAAAACGTTTGCGTGCCAGCATGCACAGAACAAATTTTGAAATATTCTGGGTTTGTATTAACTTGATCTTATAACTAGACACCATATTCACTAAGTTATAAATTCACTTTTATCTACACTTAATAAGGTGCCAGTTATAGCTTTCATTGAAACTCATAATTGCAGATTTTGATACCGCTATGAATATAATTTCATAAATGCATTTTCATTTGAACCCAACCTTCAATATTATTATTATTTATTAGCTATTCTGCCTTAATACTAAATTACATTTCATTTTATCTGTGTATTAATATTTATATAAATCAAATTGTTTTTTTTTTTTTTTGCTTACAAATTATTTAAAATAAATAAAAATACTTATGCACGGGCAAAAGCCTCCCGTTTGTTGTGCGTTTTTTGAAACAAAAGTCTGTCGAAAGCATGTAGCTCATCTCTCACGTCTATAAAGCTAGCACATACACATTAGCATAATCAATTTAAACTATAACTAGAATTTTGTGCTCTTTTTGTGCTATTTTTGTGTGGAAGTCAATATTTTTGTGCTAGCATAGTTTTCGTTTTATGCAAGTCTATGCTACCTTAATATTAAGCTAGCAAAACTTCTAAACCGCTTAACATAATCAATTAAAATAATAACTAGAATTTTGTGCTATTTTTGCGCTTTTATTCTGTGCAAGTCTCGATTTTTGTGCTAGCATAGTTTTTGATTTATGCATAATTATGCATTTGTATGCTACCATATAAAGCTAGCAAAACTTCTAAACCGCTCAGCACAATCAATTGAAATAAAAACTAGAATTATGTGCTATTTTTGTGCTTTTATTCTGTGCAAGCCTCGATTTTTGTGCTAGCATAGTTTTTGATTTATGCATAATTATGCTTCCCATATAAAGCTAGCAAAACTTCTAAACCGCCCAGCATAATCAGTTGAAATAAAAACTAGAATTATGTGCTATTTTTGTGCTTTTATTCTGTGCAAGTCTCGATTTTTGTGCTAGCATAGTTTTTGATTTATGCATAATTATGCTTCCCATATAAAGCTAGCAAAACTTCTAAGCCGCCCAGCATAATCAATTGAAATAAAAACTAGAATTATGTGCTATTTTTGTGCTTTTATGCTGTGCAAGTCTCGATTTCTGTGCTAGCATAGTTTTTGATTTATGCATAATTATGCTTCCCATATAAAGCTAGCAAAACTTCTAAGCCGCCAAGCATAATCAATTGAAATAAAAACTAGAATTATGTGCTATTTTTGTGCTTTTATGCTGTGCAAGTCTCGATTTTTGTGCTAGCATAGTTTTTGATTTATGCATAATTATGCTTCCCATATAAAGCTAGCAAAACTTCTAAACCGCCCAGCATAATCAGTTGAAATAAAAACTAGAATTATGTGCTATTTTTGTGCTTTTATTCTGTGCAAATCTCGATTTTTGTGCTAGCATAGTTTTTGATTTATGCAAATGTATGCTACCATATAAAGCTAGCAAAACTTTTGAATCGCCCAGCATAATCAATTGAAAGTCCTGCTTCACGTAACACAAAAAATGACCATCGTCTAGACGATCACGTTTTGACGATCAAATATTTGATTTAGTAAGTCGATAATCATCAAAACGCTATCAAATTTAAAAGTTGTCGATTTTTTTTTATTTACAAGCAAACCGTGCACTACTTCATGTTTATCGTTTTGAAATTACGGTATGACCCCCCAGTTTATTTGGTTATTATTTTTTTTTTTAAATTACAAGTTGAGATTGATGCTGTTACATTAGTAGGTATTCTAAATCAATTTTCCTTGATTTATTTAAAATCATGCTATTTACCTATAGGTAGGTATTTACGAAGACCTTTTTTTAATTTGCTTAAGAGGCTTCCAGTCATATTTTCGATAAAAATGGAAAATTGGCAAAACGGCTTTCTAAAAATCTTAGCCCTGGTACCACGTATTGCCAAAATTTAAATTGTGTATGAAAGACTGACATTTTTGGCTTCCAAACGTTCGAGCTTTTTTTTTTTCATTTTGATCGTTATATTTCAAAACTGCGATGATATGTTTCGAAAAATTACGTTAAACTGACAAATGGCTTCCCGATTTCCTTAAAACAGGACGGATGTTGTCATAAAATATATTATATACATATAGGAATGTATATTTTTAGAGGCAGTAAACAGGACTTCTATTAATTTGAAACTGATTTTTGAATTTCGTCCCCATTTTTGAATTATATGCTTTTGAAAAAAAGTAAATTTTCTATTTTTAATAGTGTCTTTAAGTAGGTACCTAACTAAATATGAAATAAATAGCATACAACTTTTTCAAAATGCCATATGTATTTATTCTTATAATTTTATTCAATAAAAAAAAACAAGCACAAAAAGAAAATTTTTATTAAAAAATAACACGTTTTATAAAGTTTTTTTTTTGCAATAAAAAGTCGTTATTTTCAAATAGTTCGAAATCTCAGTTTATCCAATCGCAATAAGATGGTTTTTTTTTCGAAGATCTATTTATATGAAATAGTCAAGACTCAAGAGAGAGGAGAATTAAGGAATGTTATTATGAGTTGCATGCAACATATAGTAGTCAAAAAAAGCAAAAAGAATAATGTGAGTTTGTGTGGGTGAGTGTGATTGCGCCAACATCAACCAACACATTGAATTGCATAGAAGGGGGTGAACGACGAGAATATTTTTTGTTGTGTGTAGCATACATATGCATAATTATGCATAAATCAAAAACTATGCTAGCACAAAAATCGAGACTTGCACAGCATAAAAGCACAAAAATAGCACATAATTCTAGTTTTTATTTCAATTGATTATGCTTGGCGGCTTAGAAGTTTTGCTAGCTTTATATGGGAAGCATAATTATGCATAAATCAAAAACTATGCTAGCACAAAAATCGAGACTTGCACAGAATAATAGCACAAAAATAGCACATAATTTTATTTCAATTGATTATGCTGGGCGGTTAAGAAGTTTTGCTAGCTTTATATGGTAGCATACAAATGCATAATTATGCATAAATCAAAAACTATGCTAGCACAAAAATCGAGACTTGCACAGAATAAAAGCACAAAAATAGCACAAAATTCTAGTTATTATTTTAATTGATTATGTTAAGCGGTTTAGAAGTTTTGCTAGCTTAATATTAAGGTAGCATAGACTTGCATAAAACGAAAACTATGCTAGCACAAAAATATTGACTTCCACACAAAAATAGCACAAAAAGAGCACAAAATTCTAGTTATGGTTTAAATTGATTATGCTAATGTGTATGTGCTAGCTTTATAGACGTTCATCTCTCCATCTTTTTGGTTGACGCCCGACTCTTCTGGTACCACTAAACGGTGTCCACTCAGTTCATTCTTTCGACCACCTCCCATCTGACTTCCGCATAAAATGCCCTGCCCAGTCCCATTTCAGCTTCCTTGTCTTCCAAACAACATCTTCGAGTCCTGTCCATGCCATGAGCGTATGCTGACATTTTGTATCCGTTAAGATCTTCTTTTTCTTAACATTGCTCTTTCCATTGCCCTTTGAGTTGTTGAAAGCTTCCTTTTTATCGCAACGTTGTTAGTCCACTGGTAAAACTGTGGAATCGAAAATGTATTTTTTGGTAACGTTTGAGATATTCGACTCCGAGACCCATGTTCTCTAACTCTCACATCGAAAAAATTTTTGTGGCGAAGAAGGTTATGTAAAGCAGGCGATGCGATTAAGAATACAAAACTGAGAATGAGAACTTACTACTTTTCATTTGAAAACGTCGACTTTAATTCAGCATCAATTTGTGGCCGAAGTAAGCCAAGGAGAGTTTTCAGAACTTTTTTTCTCTCGCAGAGTATCCTTTACAAAGCAGGTAAGTGGATTTAGAGGATAAACTGATGAACTTATGCATGACTTTTCGTCAATTGAAACATCGCTTAATTTTTTGTTTTTTGTAGATCGTTTCTATTTGTTGCTTTTTAATTGGTTTCGTTTTCAGATTCGTTTGCCCGTGCTGTGTATATTATTGAATTTGAACTTCACGATCAGTTTCGTTTATAGACGGTTCTGATGCTGAGCTTCTAATTCTAAAAACCTAAAGATAGGCAATCAGAATCTCCAACAGCAGCGCACACACTTGAGACACGACCAACCAACAACAGCAACAACTAGTAATTATCCTTCAATATAAATTACTTTCATTACCTTCAATATAAATTACTTTAATAATTATTGCACTTCAATATCAATGATCATTGAAAAAAATAAGACATTTCATGAGAATGGTTGGGCCGAATTTAATTTTGGTCTGATATATTAATAAATTAAGTCATAAGCCTAGTACGCAGATCGGGACAAATTTTGTCTAAGATTTTCTTGAGCAGTACCTACGCAGTTCACGCGCAAACTCCAAAGTTTTGTTTCAAATGCTACGTTTTCCAAAATCGTTAAAAAAAAATAACACATTTATTTCTTTTTATTAAACTTATAGAATTTTATTCCAACTTTTTGAATATTACTGCTTTAACATAAAAATTATTAATTTTTTTTTATTACAACTTTTTGTTCTTTTTTATATTAAACTTATTATTGAATTTTATTCCAATCTTTTGATGTAACTGTCTGCTGGTTCTGATGTGACTGACTAATAAATAAAATTACGTGGGTGGACGCTAGATGAATACAATTCTGATGACGACAAATAAAATTGTTATTACAAGAATAATCTAATACGATATTTTTCATACGGCATGAGAAGCGTATTTAAGTTCTTAAGAATTTTATGCAAAAAGATCATTGTTTTGACTTCAGGACTTAAGACGGAGTTGCACATAATGGCTCATAAGACGTCCCCCATGTGATAGATTGGATGATTTATTTTCACAACACTCGTATTCAATTATATCTACCGGTGGAATAATTGGTTCAAAATTAAAAGATATATAATTATTTGTTTTTAAAAGGTGGGATCCTATGCAAGCCTCACAATTTTTTGTTAATAGTTAATACCTGTTATGGTATCATCTTTAATTTTATTGTTAATTTCACATAAAAATGTTATTTGTTAAGTTTCTGTTAGAACTATGATCCAAGTACTGAAATTCAGAGATCAGAAATAACTGTTGACCTTTATTTTCAATTGGTTTCTCTCTGAGAGTTCCCACATTTCTTTAAGAAGATTTCGGTTACGGTTTGAGATTTATTTATTGAAAAACAAAATATCGGTTATCGGTTGAGATTTATTTTATATTTTTTAAAATATCTCTCAATGGTTGAGTTTTTTACGAAAAAATTAATGGAAAAGGTCAACCTTTAACCTTTTTCGTAGAAAATAAATCAAAAATGGTTAATTCGAACAAAAAATTTTAATAATATAACTAAGCGACCTAGCGACTTCAAAAATGCATATTCGTAATCTAGGAAGTGCCACCTTTTCAATTGATGCATGTCATTATATAAAAAATCGACTTTTATCTTTAAATACGATTTGCGGCTAAACTAGACGTGCTAGAGGCATCAAAGTTTGCATCTTTAAACTTGACTTGCGGCTAAACAAAGCGACCTATCGACTTCAAAAATACATATTCGTGATCTAGGTAGCGCCAGTAGTTCTAAAAAATCAGTAAAAAAGTTGGTAAAAAAAGTTTGTTTTTTTTTCAAAAACTTTTAAAAAAGGCCGGACAAGGTGCTTTTAATAAAAAAGATTGTAAAGAGAAATTAAATTTTTGGTTAATGAGTATTTTGGTCAAGAAAACTGTTCACATTGGCGCCTGCCTGGCGACTGATAACCCCCTAAGCGGAGCAACGGATTTTTATGTTTTTTTTAATTTATGGTATTAAATTTCGCTAATGATAAACTCTCAAAGTTTTTTTGACCCAAGATTGTCCTTTTTTGTCACTAAAAATAAAATTTAAAGATAAAAATTCCCTTTCAATTTTGAATTCAGTCGCTGGGACGCCAAGCAAATATGTCAGGAAACTTGATGATGATGACTAAAAAGCCTAATAAGCTGCACTTCAGCATGCAGTGCTAACGAAAAACTAAGGGCCATACTAAGAGACATTCTGATTGATAAAATTGCAGATGAGATTTATTTTTTTCTCTCAGCGATTTCTCTCACTGGTTGACCGTAACATAAAAAAAAAACAAAATAAAGGTTTCGCTCAGACCTTGACCGAAAAACTTTTTTTTTTAGAATAAAGGTTATTTTGTAATTTTTATTGAAAAAAGCAACAAATAAGAGTTATTAAGGGACCTTTCAAAAGGTTGAGATTTATTTCTGATCTCTGCTGAAATTAAGTTTATGGTATATTTCTATGCTTCCATATAATATTTTTGTATCGCAGTTTTTTGGAATTTTATTCAAAGTATTTGATAAAAGTAATACTTCACAAACAGGGTTATTATTAATTGAGTAAAAAGTTTTAGCCTTGCAAATATAATCAGAATCTGATATAATTTCGCATCCACCCCTTTGGGTGGGAGGGGCAAATTTCTAAAAAAAAATACATACAATAAAAAAAAAATTATGAAAAAACAACGGCAACACCTACAATATCATGCTATTTTTTTCTAAGCCATTCTTTAAGTTTGTGTTTAAATTAAGTTATTTTAGTGCTTAGTTTTTGAAAAAAATTATTTCAAACTCAAAATTTTGTAAATAAAAATCCAAAAAAAAAAATTGTTAATTTTTTTTTCGAGATTGTACACCATTAAGTACTTTTTTAATCAAATATTTTTCGACACTCTTATTATTTTCCAATTGATTACAGAAAACCAGATAGATGTAAGTCTTTTAGTTTTTGAGAAAATTGAAAATTTCCATTCTGATTATAGTCATGATATAAAAATTAGTTCTATGACTAGATATGTTACCATTTACAGGGTGATTTGCATAAGGTGTAACAAAAAGCTAGGACGTGTAGGCTGGACTTAGACAAGAAAGTCATATTGGAGGGGGGGGGGGGTCTAAAAAAATATTCCTGAATCTTGAAATAAATGAAAATAGAAATAAACGCATATTTAGATAAAAATACATAAGTAGCTATTTATTCAATTTTTTAACTAAGGCCGTGTGTGAATTTGGTTAAATTTTCTATTAAAATTTATCCAAGATTAAATTTTGACATTTCCACATTCAGATTCACCTCATTAGTGTCAAAAATTAATCTTTGGATAAAATTTAAAGCGATTTTAACCCAATTCACACACGGCCTAAAGCTTATTATAAAAAAATTTCTATAGGTATGATCCCCATTTTGTAGAAGGCAAAGATTAGGATGCCTTCATATTCCTGCACATAAATTTATACTTGATGAATTTTCCTGTAGTTTGACTCCAGCCACTTCAATCCATTGTTTCAGTTGTTAAAAGGATTCTATTTCCACTTCGTACACATAGTTCTTCATGAATCCCGGAGTATACAAATCTGTTAGAAAGTAAAACTCTCAAGTATAGTTCCAACACAAATATTATGCTCTCTCTTAATTACAGTTTAAATTGTTTATATACTTGTCTAACGTTTTATGTAAATAACTTTTTCCAATTGCTTATGTATGATTATAATCCTAACTTATCACTTCCCAATAAACTTTTGTCTTAGCAAGATCGGTTGCTTTTTGATTTCTCGTGGGATCCACTTTAAAACTCCAACAGGTTATGGGCCCAGAACCCATCTTTGAAATCATTAGGTAAAATAAAAAAAATTGGAAAATAATAATGAGTTCGTCTCTCTATCAAATAGAAAAGCTGGATGACAGCAATTACGATTCCTGGTGTGTCAAGATGCAGAGTGTGTTAATACATTCCGAGCTATGGCAGATAGTAAGTGGAAAATTTTCCAAGACAGAGAAAATGAGTTCAGTGGAGCAGGCAAAATGGGAAAGTCAAAACGAAAAGTCGTTGGCTTCAATAATGTTGAGTGTGAAGCCATCCCAAATAAACCACATTAAACATTGCAAGACTTCAATGGAAGCCTGGACAAAGTTGCGAGAAATTTACCAGCCGAGTAGTCCAGCGAGAAAAGTTTCACTTTTTAAGCAATTGTTGCATCTCAGAATGACGGAGAGTGACAACCTTTCACAGTTTATTAATACATTTTTTAATATTGTGGAAAAATTGGCGGAGATACGTGTAATTTTAAACGAGGAATTGTTGGTAATTATACTACTTTCTAGTTTGCCTAAATCGTTTGAAAATTTTGTTGTCGCAATGGAGGCTCGTGATTCCTTGCCTCAAATTAATGTTTTAAAAATAAAGCTTCTAGAAGAAGGTGATCGAAGAGGTCATCAAGAAAATGGTTTGGATGACGTAGCAACAGGCAGTCAGCAGGCATTTTTAGCACGAACAAATACCAAGGCAATAGAGGTGCAAGAACGCAAAAACCTTCTAAAAAGTCATAAGAAACCGACAGGCAAGTGCTTTAATTGTGGTCTACGAGGTCATTTCGCGGCAAAGTGTAAAGCACCTAAAAAACAGCAACAGAAACAGACTCAATCATTTTCATATACTCTCTCTGGATCAGATACACATGCGTTGAACAGCTCTAATTGGTGTATTGACAGTGGAGCAACGTCACATATGTGTAGTGATCTCAATATGTTTAACACGATGGAAAAATGTACGGAAAGAATACGATTAGCGGGTGATAATTTCATCGAAGCAACGGGAAAAGGTACCGTCATCATCAAAACAGCTATGTGCACCATAACTCTGAGAGACGTCTTATATGTTCCTGGCTTACAAGGAAATTTTATGTCGGTAAGCAAAGCGGTATGTAACGGGCTTACGGTGATTTTCAATAATCAATTCGCATTTATAAAAGCGAGCTGTGGTACAGTTGTTATTAAGGCTATAAAGTATAATAATTTGTTCGTGTTTGAAAATACAATAAATACGTGCTTTTATTCTTCCGTCGATAATTTTATAAAATGGCACAATAGATATGGCCACTTAAATTTCACAAGCTTACAAGAGTTATCGAGCAAAAAATTAGTGAGTGGGATGACAGTGGGTAATGCGCCACTAGAAATGAATTGCATGATTTGCATGAAAAGTAAAATTTATGCTCAAGCCTTTCCTCAAGCTAGCCAATCTCGCTCTAAAAAATTATTGGAATTGATCCACACGGACGTGTGTGGGCCAATAAACATACCATCAGTTGGAGGGTCCAAGTATTTTGTTACATTTATCGACGATATGTCAAGACATGTATTCGTTTATTTTATGAAGTCTAAAGGTGAGGTTTTAGATAAATTTAAGGTGTTCAAAGCCATGGTGGAGTGTCAAACGGATATGAAAATTAAAACTTTAAGAAGCGATAATGGTACGGAATACATTAATACTAATTTTAATAATTTTTTAGATGAGCATGGAATCAAGAGGCAGCTTGCAGTGGCATACACGCCACAACAAAATGGCGTTGCGGAGCGAGCCAATCGAAGGCTGTGTGAAATGGCCAGAAGTATTCTATTACATGCAAGTCTCGACGAATCCTTATGGGCAGAAGCTATTGCTACATCAGCTTATTTACGGAATAGAGCGCCAACAAAGATTTTAGTCGACAAGACACCACACGAGGTATGGACTGGTAAAAAGCCAATGGTAAGCCATTTGAAAATATTTGGATCTCCTGCAGTAGCATTAAATAAAATGCATCATGGTAAATTCCGTCCGAAGGGTAAGGAATACGTAATGGTTGGATATTCATTAACCTCAAAGGCCTATCGTTTGTTCGATCCGGCAACACGTAAAGTCATTGAAAGGAGAGATGTGATTTTTGATGAAAATGGCCTATCCAAGTTTAATCAAAATGAAATTAACAATTCTATATTTTTAGATACCGACATGTTGTCAGATGGAAGTAGCAAAGCGCCAATTGTTTCAGAAGGTGATCTTGATACCACCATCACCAAAAAAGATACCGCCGCCGCAACAACTACAGCCATAATCAAAAACGATACCGCCTCCGCAACCACCACCGCCACCACCAAACCACCGAAAGAACCAACTGTTGAAACGAATGTACCTATAAGAGAAAATAAAAACGATGAACAAATCAGGATTGGACCTGGAAGGCCCAAGCTACTTCGAAATGGGAAACCTGGCCGTCCTCAAAAGCAGTACAATGTTTTGGGTTTAATGGAAGATGATAGTACAACAGAAATACCAGAGACCGTTCGAGAAGCTTTATCCAGCAAACATTCTACTGAATGGAGGGAATCTATGGAGAAGGAGTATGCGGCACTCATCGCCAACGAAACGTGGTCACCAGTTGAGTTACCACCGGGAAAGAAGGCCATCGGTTGTCGTTGGGTTTTCAATTTAAAAAGAAATGCCGATGGAAGTATCGAACGTTTTAAATCCAGACTTGTCGCCAAGGGCTGTAGCCAACAATACGGAGTAAACTTCAATGAGACCTTCTCTCCAGTGGTTCGATATGCCACAATTCGAATGTTAATTGCATTAGCAGCAGAGCATCGAATGTTTCTTCATCAAATGGATGTGTCCACAGCTTACCTTAACAGTGAGTTGACAGATGAGGTGTTCATGAAGCAACCTGAATACTTTAATGATGCGAGATTTCCTGAACGAGTGCTTAAGCTAAACAAGGCGATATATGGGCTAAAGCAATCCGGCCGTGCATGGAATTCAAAACTCGATAATGTTCTAAGAAACATTGGATTTACACCTTGTGAGAGTGAACCTTGTTTGTACAGGATGCACAGTGAAGGTAATTTTAACTTACTAGCCGTATACGTTGATGACTTAATTTTAGCCAGTACGAGTAAACAAGATTTAAACAAAATCAAAGTCAAGTTAGCGAGCAGTTTTGAAATGGTGGATAAGGGTCCACTCCAACATTTCCTAGGTATGGAAATCAAACGCGAAGGTAAAACTGGTTCCATTTCTATTGGACATACACAATATGTAAAAGATCTCTTGAGGCAGTACAAAATGGAGGTATGTCGACCTGTTGCAACCCCACTTGATGCTGGTTTTCAAGTCAAATGTGATGAAGAAAATTGTAGGAGGGTTGATCCCACCAAATACCAATCTCTAATTGGAGCTCTGATGTATTTAGCTATTTCCACACGCCCAGATATAATGCATTCTGTTTGCAAACTGGCTCAGCGAAATACCGACCCACATGCAGAGCACGAAGCTGCAGCGAAGCACATATTGCGATATTTGTCAAAAACAATTAACCTTAAATTACATTATCGTTCGCAGGAAGGTCAAATTCAAGGATTTGTCGATGCAGACTGGGGAGGAAATTCTTTGGACCGAAAATCGTATACTGGCTACACATTCTTTTTGGCAGGCTGTGTGGGAGTGCAAGAAGCAGAATTGTGTAGCTCTCAGCAGTACGGAGGCTGAATACACAGCATTATCAACAGCAGCCAAAGAAGCAGTCTATTTGCGAAGACTTTTGAAGGAAACTGGGCTCTACCCATACGATCTTCCGTTAGTTATCAACGGCGATAACCTCAGTGCACAACACCTTGCAAAGAACCCAGTATACCACGCCCGCAGTAAACATATTGATATTAAATATCATCATGTACGAGAGGTAGTAAACAAGAAGGAGATTGAACTGAAATACGTTCCAACAAACGACATGGTAGCCGACATCCTAACAAAAAATTTGCCAAAACTTAAACATTTAAAATTTACTCAACTAATGGGATTATACTAATCAAAATATTGCTTTATTTAAAATGCTTTTGAAATAAGTTTTTTGATTTTTGAAAATTTAATATTTCTGTTGAGAAGGAGTGTTAGAAAGTAAAACTCTCAAGTATAGTTCCAACACAAATATTATGCTCTCTCTTAATTACAGTTTAAATTGTTTATATACTTGTCTAACGTTTTATGTAAATAACTTTTTCCAATTGCTTATGTATGATTATAATCCTAACTTATCACTTCCCAATAAACTTTTGTCTTAGCAAGATCGGTTGCTTTTTGATTTCTCGTGGGATCCACTTTAAAACTCCAACAAAATCTAACGGAGTTAAATCTGGTGATCTAGGTGGCCATTCTGTGGGACCTCTTCTTCGTATCAAACAGTCACTTAAATGGTGATCAAGGCAGTTCCTTACAGTGCGGCTAGAGTAGTGTGCTAGAGCTCCATCTTGCTGGTAGAATAAATTATCTGCTATGGTCTCGTAGTAACTTCAGGTAGGATTTTCCATTTATGACTGAATTTACGAACCGTGGTCCAACAATACCAAGCCAAACATTACCGCTAAAGCGGTGTTGAGATTTGGTTTGTTTCTTGTTATGCGGATTGCTGTTACTGCAGTGTTGTAAATTGTAGACATTTGTTACTCCATCTCTGTCAAACTGACCTTCATCCGTCCAAAATACCCTTCCTAAGTAATTATGTTCAGTTTCATCTCTTAGCATAAATGTTCGACAAAACGCAGCTCTCAGTAACTTGTCATTTGCGGTTAGCTCCTGAACGCTTGTAATGTGGTACGAGTGTAAATTCTCGGTATGAAGCGCTTCCCAAACTCTAGTTTGGGGCAACTGCAGTATAGTAGCTATCCTCACTGTGCTAAGGCAGGTATTACGTCGGACCATATCCAAAATTCTTTCCTCTATGTGTACTGATGCAGAAGATGAACTTTCTCTCCCTCGGTGCTCCAGTACTCTATGTTCTAAGACGTTGATCGATTCTTGAAAATATCGTATAACTGGGACACCTCCTATTGGAATACATTTGAAGGTAGAGTCTTTGCGCTTCATGACTTCGACCATGCGCCATACCGTAGCAGTAATGCATATCCGTTAATTCGGCACAAGAGTAATTCGACATCGTTTGACGACTTGGCATTCAAAGCAGAAATAATTTATAAAAGAAAACGTTGTTGCAAGTTATTTGTCTTTAGGTGCACATATTTTAATTTTAGTTTAAAAACTACGCAACGTTTTTTTCTTCACCTCAACAGGTAGACCCCGTCACCAAGCCCACTCCACCGTAATAAAAAAAAATGGCAGGAGCAGGTCAATTTTAACCCAATGCTCTCACGCAGGTGTTCTTAATGAAAAAATGTGTGAAATATGGTTAATCCAGTAGTTTGTCACTTTATTGTATGCTTATAAAACTGATAATTACATACATACTTGTAACATGTAACATACATTTCTCTCATCTAATTAAATAAATGGTTCACTTGTGTTCTGAATCTTATCGAGGTAACGTGTTTCCTTTTAATAGTTGCATATGCATTCCATGTGCTAATGTGCTTAAAAAATAAGCCAAAAAACCGCAAGTAAGAACAGTTAAGGAACTGTCTTACGGATTTATATAATGTGCCGTTAACAATGAACACGCGAATTTACAATTAATTAAATTCTCATCACACAATCCACATAATAACATACACAACTATTAATCATAAAAAACCCAAATAAAACTGTTGATAAGTAAATTTTCTAAGAAAAAGTTTTCACTCTGTGTAATTGTGTAATGATTCCAATTAATAAATTGTAAACCGATGCACTTTCACGTTTTTATGATTTTTTTTTTTAGATTTTAGAAGGGAAGGAAAAGGCTATAGAAAGAAATTTAATAAAGTATTTAATTTATGTATCTATACAATAAAATAAAAAAAATTAAAATAAATTAAATTTTAATCAAACTCAGATTACCAAAGCCGCAAGCCGTGTACCGTACCATGTGCAGAAGGCACAAAAGAATATATTTTCGCGAAATAATTAATTTAATATTAAAACAATTGAAAATTAAATTAAATTATTTTGATTTTATTCGGATCTGAAGGACCAAAATGTTCGATAGCTTGATATTAAAAAAATCAAATTATTAAGAAATTAAAATAATAAAAAATCAAGAATTAAAATATTAAAAAATGCAAATTTATTTAAATGAAAATAGCAAAAGAGGAAAATGAACTGAACCCGATGCGGTATGCTGCCAATGAGAAAGAATCAAAGAAGTAAGAGAGATTGACAAGTAGTTAGAATTGACTTAAATGAAACATTAGGAAATGAAATTTAGAAGTTGCCAATTATGTTCAATTATGGTTACTGACATAGACTACCTACATTATCTAGACTTCTAGAGAACCGACTCGTACCCCCCTTGCCTGAAACACCCGCAAATTTTATTTGAATTGAGTAAGAGAAAGCTCTCTTATTTTACACTTCAAATGCACGGGGCCACCGTTTTTGGCAACAGTTTGCATTATATAGTTTTTCTTTGGTACTTACATTTCAAGTGATTTTTATATTGAGTCAAACAAGCTGTCTTTCTTAAAAAACAGTACACAATTGTTAAAGCTATGAATTTTGCAAGATCACCTTGATCATACAAACAAGAGCAACTATCGAAAAAAGTTACTTCAATTATTTTGTAGGAAATTAAATTTGCTATAAGTTTGTAGTACAAATTTTTTTTCTGGGATCAAAAATACGCGAGTTACTTACGAAAATGAAAATAATCTTTTAAAACAAAATGGCGGCCAAAAACCACCAAGTGCAATTGTAAAAAATGTGGTTTTCGGGTTGTAAACTCATACACTTTAAAATATGAAAGGAAAATGAAATCTAAATACCTCGTACTAAATTGTTTTATCAAGGTGAAGAAAAACTATATAATGGAAACTGTTGCCAAAAACAGTCTTCAAACTTTAAATAACCTGAAAAATTAGTGTTGGTTTCAGATAACCTTTAAGAAATCTACAGATATTATTGTCTGTACTACACATGTATATACATCGTTGGAAAGGTCTATTACTCCTCTTTTTTACTTTTACCGTTACTAAATTATAAATCGGACGAGTTATGGCCGAGTAAAAAATCGTTGAGTGCGTAATCGTTGATAGCATAATATTTTTTTTTTAAAGTTATCCTCACCTCGTTTTCTAAATAAATATTCAAACTCTGAATAGCTCTGACGTCAAATTTTAGAATTTCTTACGTTTGTTTATTTTTCAATTATTTTGTGTGTTGTGTTGTTAATTCTGAAAAATATTTGTATCCACTTGTTAAGTATTTTGCGTTAATTTATTTATCTAAGCTTGAGTAGTTATCTTCAGTTGTATATATTTATATCCGTTTGTTTCGTGCAAGGCAAATACACAGTAGATACATTTTTGTTAAACTTCTAGCCAAATGTCATAATCAGACTTATCAGCTACGTTCAAACACTGTTATATGCTTTCAAAAATTAAATTTAATTTAAATAAAAATTAAGAAAACATATAGATATGTATATTTAATTGTAGGGTGCATGGTCCGTGTCTAAACGATTTCAATTTTAACTAAAGACAATAAATTAAAAAAAAAAGTAAAATAAAACAATGAATACTAATATGTACTTATTTTTTTTTAAATAGCGATGTGCTCAATTTTTTTAAAACTAATTCCACGATTAACCCCGATTTTCGATGTGCTAATCTCCCAATTTCCAAAATTATTTTATGACAACACTGGTGCGGAGATCACTCGAAAACGGTTTTTTAACAATAAATTGAGGAAAGTTTTCAAGTATAGGTTCGTGATGTACTTGAATTGACCTAAAACCTCTACTAGGTCAGTTCACAAGTTCAAAATCACTGTAGCACAGTGTGATGTTCCAAGCATTATTTTGCTGGACAAATGTTGACGTTTTATAAAATTCACGGTTTCTATTAACCGGAAGCATAACCCCGTTTTGATTGTTCAATACTAAAAGACATTTATGTAAACGATGACTGAAAAACTACAAATAAAATATGAAAGAAAAAAACAAGAACCACGTTCATTAAAAGCAGCTGTTTTCACTGAGTCAGTGGCGTAGCTAATAGGTGCGGGAATTATTTTTTTTAGAAAAAGTACGAAGTAAAACTGAATTTTATAGAAATTATTTATGTATGATAAGATAAATACTCGGATCTCAGGGTAAAAACTACAATGCTTTTTGTTATACTTAATTTTGTTAGTTTTTTATTGTTATTTAAACACTACAGCCTAAATAGACTTCAGAGAGCTCACGATAATTTCATCTTTTGACTAAAATGCAATTCAACTCCAAAAACGCAGCAGGGAAGTAAAGTTATGAAAAAACATCTCGAATACCAATGACTTTAGATACTATAGTTTTATTTCCCATACTCAAAATTTTCTAGCTACGCTAATGTTCTCATTTCAGTTTCATTTTTATCTCTACACCTTCAAAATTTGTCTTGAGAAAAAAAGTATAGGGATAAAATTTGGTTCGTCTCGAACTGCATACTATAGTTTATCCAATTATTCTTGTCAGTACAGGGAAGATAGGACGTTTGCATTTGAGTTTGGTTGCAGCGTACTGCATAAGTCTATCGCATGTAAAAGCTCTTATCGCGATGCCGTAGTTTGCATAATAAATCATTTCAAGTTTATTTGAAATTCACCAGCGTTACCACCTAGTAGGTAAAATTGCACAATTACGATTTTAAAAACATAAAAAAAATGATTTATCTTTTTCCACACCACCATGAGGTAAGATAATAGGTGCGTTTTTGTAAGGGTATCCCCAGTAGTGTACTTTAAGGTGCATCGACTCTGAAAAAATAAGTCCTATAAAAAAATGTACTGTGAAGAAAAGAAAGATAATTAAATTTCCTATTTCAAGATATTGGTTACAACACTTTTTTTTAAATGGTGGCCGCGCTATTTTTTATACTCAAAAACAACACACATACTAATTTTAATCATAAAATTATTATTAAAGAAAAGAAGCCTGGTACTGACGAAGGCCCAAAAGAAACATTCGACAATTGAAATATCCTTAGATTTATTTTAAATATAGGTACACTTTGGTTAAATTTGTATTCTTTTTTTACCTTTGTAAATAGCTATAACTTTAATTAAAATTTATTGCACACACATTTAAAAAAAAAATTACCAACGATTCTTAAAAAACTACCCATTTAAAAAACACAAATTGTACAAAACTTAAAATAAAAAATACACCTTTTAAACATACAATTATTTACATAAAAATAATTTATTTCACATTTACTGACCGCGCGCTACGAAAATCTACGCAAATATTGTTCATCTTAAAAGAAAACAGCTTAAAATTTTGTAACTGCATTTTAACGTATTTTCCACACATTAAAAGAAATGCAAAAGATGAAAACACTCTCCGGTAACTCTCATCATTAAAAATTTTTTTAAAGCTCTAAAATCAAAAGCACCTCTACAGAAATCCAAGGAAAAAAAACTGAACGAGTTACCAAATGGACATGGGTAACTGGCTGAACAGAATAGAATGACGGAACTGAAGCCGCAGACGGAACTGGGAGAGCTGTCAAAAAGTGTCGTACGTTATTTTTTTTTACATGTCCACAATGGAGCTGTACAGCTTTGAAAGTATTTTGAAGAAAAACAAAAGAATATTATTGCGTACAAGCTCAGAATTCTCATTTTTTGTTTCCAATAATTTTCCTTTTAATAAATAATTTTTTTCGCGATACAAATAACCACAATATTTGTTTCCGACCCAAAAAGTTGTTTTTTTTTCTTCATACAAATTGAAACGTCAAAAGTGCCGTACGTCAAAAGTTAAAAGTTGGTGAACTCTTCCGTCTGCGTCTGCAGTTCCGTATGCGTCTACGTTCCGTTGTGTTCGCAACATTGAATTTGCGTGAACTCAATATTTTGACAGCTATTCCAGCTCCGGCTCCGGTTCCGTCTGCGTCACCATTCTGTTCAGCCAGTCACCCTGAATGCACAATAATATAATAGGGGTTGAAGTTGAAAAGCAGCAGCAGCAGCCACACACAACACAGGCCACAGCAATTCATTTCAGTGCGCACTCTAGTGTTAATAAAACGTCGATTGTTGGAATTTTCGATAGTATCATTGTTTCAAAAAAATAAAACAATCGATGGTGTTTTAAAAAAAATTGAAATACTAAAAAAAATTTCCAAATTTTTAAAAAGGCAAATAATTATTTCCTTCAAAATTGTTGTCTTTAATATAAAAATTTATATAAAACAACGTTTTTGTAAAAAAAATTTCATTCCAACCGTTTAAAAGCCTTATATGAGAAAATCGAGCTCCACAAAATATTCCAAGGTAATTTTTCCATGTTTGAATGTTACACTGAGTTCAATTTTTTTCCGAATCCAATATAAAATAAAACGTAAACGTATAATGCAAGCCGTTAGGCGAACTGAACTGTCAGAAAGAGAACAGCGTTAATTGGGCTTTTCCATAATCTGACTCCGTCTTTTCTCTTTCTAATTTTGGCAGTTCTTTAATCAAGAAGAAGCTCTAGATGGAGGGAAATCAACAATAAAAACAAATATAAATACACACCGATACTGTTCGCGGCTTTAATAGTGTATTTGTTTTTCTCCCATCAAGAGTTTTTTGCTGCTATTTCTGGTTGTGTTGTGACGTTTGGTGGAAGTTCCGAATTGAGTAGGGTACGTTCAGCACCAACTGAACTTATTAGTTAAGGTCTGTTTAGATTTTTGTCATTCAAGAAAAATTCTCAGTTGAAAACTCATTTCTAACAAAATTGTTTCACAACAACATAAACACATCAACTGGACGACTATCGATATTTTTACCAAACTATCGATAGTCCCGATAGTTCAAAACAATCGATTAATCGATTAAACTATCGATGTTTTATTAACACTAGCGCACTCAGATGTGCGCCCGAGAGGACGTTGGGTCTATGTCAGATGTAATCGGAAATTTAGGGGCGGGCAAACATTTTTTATGAAGGAGTTCTTTCGATTTAGTATGGTGCAAAAATATGGCGCGCTACTGATTTGGAAAAAGCTCTCCCATAAGACGTGTACTGCCAATTAATACTGGATAGATTTTAGGCTATAAGCTTTATTTGGTATCAAAATAAATACGGATTTCGCTTTTTAACATTAACATATTTAATGATAAGTTTCAATGGTAGCTATATAACTGGCGCCTAACTAAAAGGGTCACACTATTTTATTTGTGTCCTGAGGACTTATATTCTTGTGTAAGTATTAGCTATAAACTTATATTTATTGAATAAAAGAAGATAAATCTATAGTCTATACAATACAAGCAATGCAGAACTTAAAACTCCAAAAATATCATAGGTACTAAGAAAATTATACCTAAACCAATTGTTAACCTTTTTTTCAGGCGAAGTGATATTGGATCAAGAGATAACGATAGTTCTACTCACATTTCTATTGAAATATTGGACACACCTACAGCACGATTCAAGCGATCTGTTATGCGCACAAAATTAGATTTATCAGGTAAGATTCTAACCATAATTGATTTCGTTTTTTTTCCTTTTTTTATTAAAGTGCAGACATGTCCCCGAAAGTAATGTAAGTTCGATAATTTAGGCAACGGTAGTAGGCTGAAAATTGAATTTTAATGCCATCTGTTAGTCAAATCTACCGCTTCTTAAACTGGGAATCCCCTTGAAATTCATAGTTATTATTCTAACGGCAAAATAGAAAATGGTGTAACTCCATGACCACTTAGTTTTGTGAGAAAGCCGTGTAATATCCCCACTATACGGTAGTACAAGTGTCATTGACATCGTGCTCTTAAAATGTTTGCAGTTTGTTTTAAAGCTCTCCTGTAAAATTTGCTAATATTGTGTTACGCATCATTAAAACGAATGATTTACCCTATTTATTGCTTACATAATTGTTATATATTAAACTAGCTGACTCGGCGAACTTCGTTCCACCTATAAATGATTAAATTATTATTGTTCCTTTCGAAAGTCGAGCAAGCTCCAATTTTTACCATGACTTTCCAACTTCCCCGACCTAATTTTCCATTTTTTATCTCCGTTTGACTGTCTGTAAAAAAAATAAAAATGTATGAGAACATCTTTGGCTAATTACTTTAAAAAGTTGGCTGTTTAATTTACTTTTTAAAATTGAATAATAAATGGTTTAGCCTACAACAAAAACTAATAAAACCTTGTGTTAATCGATTAAAGAAGCTTTTCTACATTTTCTGAAATGTAAATAAAGTTACAGTGAATAGTCAATTATAAGACTAATACAAGCAGTATTTGCAAATAATAAGTGGTAAAAAAAAAACTTAAAAATCGATCAACGAAACAAACCAACACACAGACAACATTTATTCAGTATTTCTTTTTCTCAATTTCTATTCCTATTTCAGTGCCTATTATTAAGGGTAGGTTTTCTTCAGAAGCAAACTCAGATTTCATGTAGATGCATTTGAATGGATTAGTGAAAGAATTAATATCCCTTTTCTTCAGTCAGTCCTTTTTGTGAAAAAATTACTATATTTTCTCTCAGAGCCAGAGACAGAGTTATGCACATACGAAACGCACAAGCCACATATCTCTATAATATACTCGATAGCGCATCCATACAAAAAAGTTGAAGCAAATTGAAGAATTCTTATACTGGCCACTCGTGATGATGTCAAGAACAAAAAAAAAGTAGTTTGAGGTTAATTTTTTTGTGAAACAAACAAAATAAAATAGTCAGTCAGTCTTTTGTCTGTTTGTTTTTGTTTTTATAAATTTTTTTTATATTTTAAACTTGTGAAAAGTGGAAACGAGATCCAGGCACACCGCAAGTTCGTCGAAAAATTTGGGCTTGGTATGGACGATTATTAACAAGTAGATTTGCAGAACATTCTGCTTATACTAAACCTTCTCAAATGGAATATAACGATCTTGTTGCAGCCATGGAACAAGACAAATTCATCATTAGAATGTCAAAGGATTCCCACTCACTGTTCAAGAGACACATCCAGGATAAGAAGCTGGAAATCCTCGCTCAGATTGTGACTAAGTATCTCCTAATTGATACTTACGAAGGAACAGCACGCTGCAAGGCTCGGTGCGATGGCACAGCGGGTGCAATAATAGGCGAGGCTCTTCGCCAGGACAATAAAGTACTAAGTTTTGTTGCTTTCTCTATAATTCAATAATGACCTACCTACAAGTGTACTCCGAGGTTGAATTTTTGTATAGAGCTTTGGAATCAAAACTTTTTATGCTCCTTTTAAAGGCATCGAGACCAGATTCCAAAATGGTATCAACCACATTTGTGGCACTCTCCATTCAATAAAGAAACCACAAAACCTTTTTCAGTTTGTTGAGTTTCTCATCAAATGACCTGCCTACAAGTTAGTGTACTCCGAGGTTGAATTTTTGTTATAGAGCTTTGGTATCAAAACTTTTTATGCTCCTTTTAAAGGCATCGAGACCAGATTCCAAAATGGTATCAACCACATTTGTGGCACTCTCCATTCAATAAAGAAACCCCAAAAACTTTTTTCAGTTTTTTTTAAATTTAAATATTCTAAGAAAGTTTTGGGATTTCTTTATTGAATGGGAAGTGCCATAAATGTGGTTGATATCATTTTAGAATCTGCTCTCGATGCCTTTAAAAGGAGCATAAAAAGTTTTGATCCCAAAGCTCTATAACAAAAATTCAACCTCGGAGTACACTTGTAGGCAGGTCATTTGATGAGAAACTCAAAAAACTGAAAAAGGTTTTGTGGTTTCTTTATTGAATGGAGAGTGCCACAAATGTGGTTGATACCATTTTGAAATCTGCTTTCAATCTCTTTAAAAGGAGCATAAAAAGTTTTGATTCCAAAGCTCTATAAAAAAATTCAACCTCGAAGTACACTTGTAGGTAGGTCATTATTGAATTATAGAGAAAGCAACAAAACTTAGTACTTTATTGTCCTGGCGAAAAGCCTCGCCTATTATTGCACCCGCTGTGCCATCGCACCAAGGCTTGCAGCTTGCTGTTCCTTCGTAAGTATCAATTAGGAGATACTTAGTCACAATCTGAGCGAGGATTTCCAGCTTCTTATCCTGGATGTGTCTTTTGAACAAAGAGTGGGAATCCTTTGAAATTCTAATGATGAATTTGTCTTGTTCCATGGCTGCAACAAGATCGTTATTCTCATTTGAGAAGGTTTCGTATAAGCAGAATGTTCTGCAAATCTACTTGTTAATAATCGTCCAGACCAGGCCCAAATTTTTCGACGAACTTGCGGCGTGTCTAGATCTGGTTTCCACTTTTGACAAGTTTAAAAAATATTTTTGTACCAATATCGGATACAACACAAAAAAATAAAACCAAAAGACTGATTGACTATTTTATTTTGCTGGTTTCACAAAAAAAAAATAACCTCAAACTACTTTTTTTTTGTTTCACATAGATGTCAAAATTGGCCACTCAGCCACCTTATGTCATCTTCAATTGGAATGAAAAAAACTGTTATACTTAAATGGTATATACTATCCAGTCACTGATCTCTATAATACACTGGATAGCGAATCCATACAAGAAAGTTGATGCCATTAAGGGGGTTCACATTGAACGACAAGTTGATCAACATGTATCTAGTCGGCAGTATTTTGTAATGTGAACAGCAGTCGAACGACCGTCGATCGACTTGTTGTGTAATTCAAATTTTTTAATAATTTGCTCGGTCGGTCGACCGTTGTAGTAAATGTGAACACTAGTTGAACGACCGATGCTTTTAATTTTGTAGCTTTTTTCTATTTTTTGACGTAAGATTTAATTAGCACGCGTTTAAATCGAAGTTAAACAATAAATAGAAACTCAAAAAATCAAAAATAGTGCGGTTGTTCTCTTGGATACAACTTCTTTTGCGCTACGAGTTTGAATTGACGCATATTAGAACCCTGGATCTGGTGGTTAAAATGAAATTATTGGATAAACACATCGTTCTGAATGAAAAGTCTCCATACAAAAGGTCATTACATCTCAAAGATGAATGGATTGATCCCCTTTATTCATCTGCAGAACAACATTTGTTAATTGCAGCAATGATAACAATAATTAAATAAAGTTGCCAGCTCATCGTGACCTCCACAAGCGGCCAGAGTTTTTTGCGTCTTGTGTTTTTGATCTGCAGCTGCTTGCAACAGAATGCGAACCATAAGCATTCTTTATAACAGGCCCAGGGTGAGAATTCTTTGAACTCATTAGAATGGGCGTTTAATTTTTTACCTCGTGAAATTTAATACAAAAAAATGTGTTTTACTTTTTTTCCAAAACTCGCGGACGGAAGAAAAATATTAGAATTTAAAAAATCCCATTTAATTGAATTCACACAGCAAAAAGATGAAATTGCATTCACCACTGAAGAAACGTCAAAATTTAATGTGGGATCAAATTCAATCGAAATTTTAAACGAATTCGCACACGGCCTTAGTAGGTATGAAAAAATTAGGATGAATAGGTAGAATAGGTATTTTTTTAACAAACTGTTGAAAAAGAACAAATTTTTTTGAAACCTAGGTCTTTTTTTTTTGCGTTTTATATTTTATGTTTTTTCAGGTTCGCGACGGCACAATGTCAATTGGTAGATATTATTTTGATGCAAAATAGATTTCTCAAGTGACGTATGTAGGTGGTAGATAAATGGATTGCATTAGTACATAAAGTCAACGTTTAGTTAGATACATACCATATATTTATACATGTTACCTATATTACATACCTAAGGTGTGCGTAAGAGCGTGCAGATGGGTCTAGATAAAACAAAAATCTTATAGGAGAGGTTAAGTATCCCCGATTTAGCCGGTATAGGCTAAAATAAATAAATAAATTTGATGGCACAACAGCTCATGAAGAACTAGGGCCTAGTGACTTACAACTCTCAACCATTCCTGTGTGCGTGTCGGCAGGAATGGAGGGGACCTACAGTTTATTGCCGAATCCGAACGGCTGACGAGCGGCACTTTTCTGTGACAGGAGATACTCTTGGAGGATTTGTCAATTCCTCGCAAGAGGCAGTAGCCGTTTTTTTTTTTTTTTTTTTATTTTTTTAAATAAATAGGTGGCGAGGCTGGGGTTCGAACCTTAGACCTTCGGCATGACAGTCCATCGCACTAACCATCACGCCACGGCTACTACACTACAGGCTGTTATCTAAAAAAGGGTGATGAATAAAAGCTAGAGCATATACCTAGGTTGGGTGGAGACTCGAGATAAAAAAAAAATTGTATAGGAGTTAGAGTATATTTGTCTCGTTTAGCCAGGATGGCAATTTTCTAAAAAATTGTCTTAAAACAGAAAAGAAAGAGGCTGGATTTGACCCACACTGATAACTTCACATTGGTTCCCTTTGAAACTCGACACCCGATGTTATTTTTTATAAGAAAATTACCAATTAAAAATCTTCGAAAAACTTTTCAGTTCTGCAATCAAGGGAAGGCTGTTTGATCTAAATATTTCAACAATTATTAGCAGTTTCTTTTGCAGTTTTTTTGGCCTAGAAAAAAAAAACTGTCAATTGAATTTTTTTACAAAAATTAATAATTATTATTGTATGTAGGATAAAATTATCTGGGAGTTAATACCATTGGTTGATCTCGAGACGTTCGAGCCGAAAAACATTTTTTAACAATATTAAGCAGTTTTTTAATGTTTTTTTTTTTTAATTAAAAAAAAGGATCACCAATTTTTCTGTACGTCATTATGCATAGAATGAAACCCGGCCGTAATCGATAGCATTATTTCTTCTAGGGATATTCGAAAACAAGCCTTTTTACAACTTTTTTTTTTATTTTTTTTTTTTATTTTGTTTTCCAAATTTCGAGTTTAAAAATTATTTTTCCAAAACTGTTCACTAAAACAACGTTATTTAAAATTAAATAAAAGATTTCTGGCTTTACAAAAAGGTATAGCAAAGCATTGTTATCGTTACCGTTGTTTTTAATAATTTTTTTTGTTTTAAGACAATTTTTTAGAAAATTGCTAAACGAGAGGATCTCAAATCTCGACCCAACCTATATAATAAATAGATTTGATGGCACAACAGCTCATGAAGAACTAGGGCCTAGTGACTTACAACTCTCAACCATTCCTGTGTGCGTGTCTGCAGGAATGGAGGGGACCTACAGTTTATTGCCGAATCCGAACGGCTAACGAGCGGCACTTTTCTGTGAAAGGAGATACTCTTGGAGGATTTGTCAATTCCTCGCAAGAGGCAGTAGCCGTTTTTTCTTTTTAAATAAATAGGTGGCGAGGCTAGGGATCGAACCTTAGACCTCCGGCATGACAGTCCATCGCACTAACCATCACGCCACGGCTACAACCTATATGCTCTAGCTTTTATTCTACACCATATCTATACAAATCACCCTATAAGTACCTATGGTTGGAAGCCCTAGCCTGTAGCCTAATTACAAATTACAATTAAAAAAAAACAAATATTTTATAATTTTTTTATGAACACATGTCTGGTAAGGAGAAAATTGGAATATAATAAAAAAAAAAAAGGACCTGTGTGTGACCCACACTGATAACATCAATATCCGATGTTATTTTTTATAAAAATATATATATGCAACACGAAAAATATTTTTTAAAAATTTTTAGCAGTTTCTTTTATAGTTTTGTCAAAACTGTCAATTGATTTTTTTTACAAACTCTACAAATCATCGACTATGGTTTTGTGTACCAATAGAATAATATAAGCCCGAAGTTAATATCTTCGTGTGTTCTCAAGATATTCGAACCAAAAATCATTTTTAAGAATTTTAAGCAGGTTTTTTTAAATAATATTTCACATTTCAGCCATTTTACAACTTATTTAAATTAAAATAAACTTTATTTGATGTCGATACCTTTATTTGTTCTTAAGATATCGTCGACGAAATCATGAGGAAAACTTCACTTTAGACCTACATAAATACGTTACGTACCTCCCAAGACGCTCTCATAAGACGCTCCAAAAGCTTTATGAGACTTACTTATGGGCGCTAAAAGCCCTCTTGAAGAGAACTTCAAGACTGTTATCAGACTGTTAAAAGCCTTAAATGACCTAGTTATGGGAGGCTCTTCATACTTATAGCAGTATATTTATTCTCCTTATGGAATGACAGACGCTGCTTTGTAAAGCTGCTTAACTCTTGCTAAGAATCTGCGTGTTTTCCTGTGGGAGTATCTTGAAAGAGAACGAGTATGCGCAACCTTAAAAAAAATAAATCTCTCACGTTTTATATTTCTTTTGTGTGTGTGTGCGTCATGCTCTCATATAAAAAAAAAACTTATGTGTTTTTTGATGCGAGTATTTTTCGGGAAAGTAAATTGTCATGTATATTAATTGCGTGATAATTGTGGCATAATGTAATTTAAAATCTTGTTGCAATTTAAATTTTATCTAATAATTTGCACATGTTGATTCGAAAAATAACAACGTGCTTTTTTTTTGTCATTTACTGCCATTATTATTATTTAGGTATAACAAAAACCAACAAGACAAGAAAAACTGACTTTTAATAATATTGCAATTTCTCTTATACTGCGTAAATATTCTGCTGCCTCTATTTAGCAAATAAAAACAAATAACAAGAAAAAATGAACTCGTATATTTTTTCAATATATCTATAGATTTAATCAGAATACTATTATTGCATTGGGAAATCCAGTATTAAATATTCAATATTAAAGAATATTCAAACGTGGAGGTTCATTGAATTCTGTATGCAACTAACATTTCCGAATACCTCTTAAATATAAAACTATAACCATTGTGCGTTTACATAACTTGCACATAATTATCTACACTACACATAATAGATTTTTAAGATTTTAGTCACAATAGAAAACCAAAAAATATTTCACAAAGACCATATTTTATGTTACGGTAACCCTAAAAATAAAGAGAAAACTTTTCATTCGTATTGAAATATGGCTGCTGTTCACCGATACTTTAACTCTTGGTTTAACGTCTTTATGAGATCTTTGTTATATTTACATAGTGAGTAAGAGAACTAGAAGACAAAACACTTCTTATGAGAATTCAAATGCTCTTACGGGACTACGAAAAACAAATATCTGTGGCACGTTCTTTCTTTTTATACATTCTAACTATTGCTGATGAATGAAGAAAAAAATTTGATTCTGTGTGATTTCTATTTTGAAACAATGAAAATACATCATGACATCATAATTTTTGGAAGTAAATTAAATTCTGTATTAGTTTAACTCCCTGTGAAAATACAATTGATGACAACTACTAACGCAACAGCAATTTAAGATATCATGCTAATTTTTTGATACTCATACTCATGGTGTTTACTATTAGTATAATGAAACAAGTTCCTCAAAACCACTCTTTATACGTACACCAAATCAAAAAATCGATCCAAGTTAATGAACTTGCCACTTGCTTCCAGCTGATAGCGTATCCGATAGAAACATGAACAGAAGCAAATTTTCTTCGGAAAAAGAACGCACTTCTGTTTAATTCAATTAAAACAGCAGTTCAATTGGCATTTAAAAACTTAAGCCTAGTATGCAGATCGCGCTAAAATTTATCTTCCATACAAATTTCCTCCAAAGATAAATTTTAGCAAGGATATTTAGCTAGGCAGTACGCAGTTCACGCGCTAAATTCAAAAAGTCTCCACTTAATTTAGCGCGCGAAATAATGCTCAACGCATTCTTTCACAGATAAATTTTGACATTTGTGCTCTTAGCAAAATATTGTAGAGATAAGAATTGTAGAGATAAAATTTAGTTTAGCTTGAACTGCGTACCTGGCTTTAAGCTCCCATTCCACTCCTGAACTCTTATTAAAGTGTTGTTATGCGTTTTAGTTTCATAACGAGAAACTTAAAAGACTTAAATTGATCTATATATAGGATTTAAGTACTTTGACATTTGAAAAATGCTAACCTCTTATAAATAAATTGTTAATAGACGAATATGAGTACTATAACAAGATCTTAGTTCTTAAGTATATATATGAGCTAAAAAAGAGTCTTATGGAAGTTTTTTTCAGATTTCAAGAGCTAAGCTCTGGAGATTTTGTTAGTTGGGGCTACTAATAATCAACATATCTACAAAACTGTATTCAAACTTTGCATACGTCAAAGATTTTTTATAGATTTTTTCCTAAGGGATGAGAAGAAAAAAAATTATAGATAATACATAGGAGTCAACATCAACGCAAACAAAAAAAGACAAAAGAGTGAGACTGAATTTTGTAAATTTTTTTTGCAAATGACCCGCGCTGATGGAGTGGTCGGCAAACAAATTTGCCCAATCATGAGGCAAACTTCACTTTATGCATAAGATTTTTTTTATCAAAGATTTTTTATAGATTTTTCCCTATTTTCTTTAAAACCTCCCCATTGAAAAATAAATGATAGATACCTTACTAACTTCCTATCTACCTATACACATTTCTTCATTTTTTCGCAGACACGAACATTTTATCAGAAACATCTTCAGAAGTATGTACTAATTTCCTTATTCTTAACCTGCCTCAAAAAATTTTGGGTGTTGTATACCTATTGATCGCATCGAACGACACGAAGACATAATGTAACCATGCATTCATTCATAAGTAAAAAGCAACCTCAAGTTAACTTAGCAAAATTATACATAAGTCTTTTCCATCACGTCATTAGAAATATATACTACCTAACTGCACACAGTTAAAAAAATTGTGTCTACCTAAACCCCACCACCACCTTCCACGACCAAAAAATCATTTTATATATTTTCTGTAAGATGAGAGATCATTTTGAAGAAGAAATCAACACAAATCACAAAAAAAAAAAAAAGGAGAGTGAGAGCGAACGTGGGAAATTTTCTTGCAAATGACCCGCGCTGATGGAGCGGAATTCTTGTGAACTGCAATCTTCTTTGTGTGCGTGTGCAAGGAAATTTGTTGTTAAAAAATGCGAAATAGAACCTTTTTCTATTATTTTAATAAAAAAAAACTTATGCAAGTAATTTCTGTTTCTGTCCCCGAAACTAGTTAAAAAAATATTGAAAAAAAATAATAAAAATAACTGAAAATTGAGTAAGCTATCCTTTCTTCACAACGACGTTTCAAATGTCGAAAAATAAAATTGCATTTTAAATTATGTTATGAACAAAAAAATAAGAAAGTTTTGACGGAATTGATTTATTAAACATATTTTCTTTAAAACATAAATAATTTCAAAAAAGAAAAAAATAGCAAGACTTTGCCCCAGGATTTTGAAAAAAATATTGCCAAAAAAAACGTATTTTTTTTGTTTTTGACCCAAGATTACTTTTATAAATATTTTCAAAAAATTGAAAAAAAATTAAAACAACACACCATATTTATCGACTTTGAAATATACCTGATTTGGGATCGTTACTTTCACAACTTTTGAAGTTTTGTCAAATCGCGTAACCATATTACCTTGTAAATTCGCTTATATTATGAACAATTGCATATTTTTTTTTTGGGAATAAATTATAAAATTATTAAACAAAAAAGGACTTTAAAGATTTATTTTTTTACAAAAAAAAAAAAAACATAAAAAAATAAAAAAATGATTTATAAAATATGCCCCAGTGATTCTTCCAAACCCTTCCGTAAAATTGTGGATATTTTATTTGCTGTAGCAGATTTGAGGTACAAAGATTTTTTTTTTTAATTTTTAAAGTAAACAAATATTTTTGCCCAATATTTTTCAATCAAAATCTTTTGTTTCAATAAAATATTTGAAAAATTGTGGATGCTATACAGCTAAACGTGAAGTTCCCACCTATTTTCTTGAGGGAAACCTCCCTTAAGCTAAGGAAAGAAAGGGATAAGTTATAAATATGTGTACATTGTTTGAACAAAAAATGAAAAACTAGATCCAAAATAGCTTTTAACGGCCTTTAGTCCATACAAATTGGCGTTTCGTCCCGGCGAAATTGCGCATTAACAAGGCCCTAACTAGTCAACTGATGAGTCCAAGTGAGATCGCCGGGACGAAACGGCAATTATTATTGACTAGAGGCCGTTCAAGATGTTCAAATGGTAGATAAGTGTCCTCAATAACCTCTGTCTACCAACTCCTACTCTAGGGATGCCAGACGTCCCGCCAGGCGCGGGACTGTCCCGCAAAACGACATTTGTCCCGCAAGTGTCCCGCCAGTATATTTTGTCCCGCAAAGTAATTAAATGTCCCGCTAATCCCGCAAAAAATTCGCAAATGTGCAGTTAAATTTTTTGTATAATAATAAATGTAGTGTAACGTGACCCCTTAATTTATATTTTGCTGCACTTTTCCCTATTTTGCTCACTGAACGCAACCATTCGAAAATCGAAAAACTGCGACAGTGACAGATGCATAACAACGTTTTTTTTTTCTGTTGCAATACTGCTGTTTATTTCGTTGTGTTTCTGTTTGTTATTCACGTTTCGTCGCCGGCTGTCGGTTTCGGCTTATAGGAAAGAGGTAAGCAGTTCAGAACTGAAAATTCAGATTCAGAAGAAAAAGCCAGCTGCTCCGCGCGCCGCCGTAGCCGTTCCTAAAAAAAGTCAACAATTCACGAAAAAAAAATAAGAGAATGGTGCGCTATAAACAAAAATGAGAAAATAAATACAAATGGATATGTCCCAACAAAACCTCAGCTGATTTTGCAGAATGCAAAGTGTGTTCTTGTAGATTCACCATTTCTCATGGGGGGGAGAACGACGTTAAACGGCACCAGCAATCAAAACGCCACAAAAATTCGATTTCGATGACTGCAACGCCCATAACAATGCTTGTGTCAAATTTCTTCTCTAAGTGCCTGTTTACATTGTATTTTTGATGAAGCATATTTTCGTTCATCAAAATGTTCCTCGTGTTTACATTATAGAGACAAAATCCTTTGTCCCCTTTCACACGAAGATACTAGTTGCTGGTGATTTTTTTGACGTTTTCTTTAAATCTCCTTAACAATCTCTTGTACCTTTCACACGAAGATACAAAGTCGGAGGAGACTTGCTGTATTTTCCGTTTAAACTACCTTGGTTGAACGCACACAAACGTAGTGTGAAGAGAAACGTCAAAAAAGTCTCCTGAATTTGTTGACCGGGGAGATTTCGTTTACCCCTCTTTCTTCCTGCCCTTCTCGCCTATGAACTAATTGTTGCCGGCAACTCAGTTGCCTTGTGTGAAAGGGGACTTTCATTTCAATCTACCCATCCCTATCTCACATCCTTAACAGCCATGTATCTCTCACTCACACAAAAAAAAATTCTTCACGCTCAATCCGAAAACTTTTATTGAAACTGGCGCATCGGCGTAATTTGGGTGGAATTAACCCTTCTCTTTCTTACTCACACAAAATCTACCCATCTCACTGAATGCGCCGTTCGTCAAAAATACAATGTAAACAGGCATTAAGGACGACAAGGAAAAGAAGGCGACAAGTGTTGTTGAGGCAACATTAGTTTATCACACTGTGAAACACTCACATAGCTACAAACCTGCCGATTGTAGTCTTAAGCTTATGCCTTGTTTATTTCCCGATTCAAATGTAGCCCTAAAAATATCGTGCGGGAGAACTAAATGCACAAAAATAGCAGAGAACATCTTGGCTCCTGCTGCCAGAAAAATGGTCCTATTGGATTTAACAAAATATTTGAATAAGCCATTTTCAATTGGCACAGATGCTTCAAACAGGGGAAATATAAAAACATTTCCTTTGATTGTGCGGTATTTCAAAAGTAGCCATGGTGTCTGCACTAAATTAATAAATTTTTACAACTTAGAATCGGAAAAATCAAAAGATATAGCGGATTCCCTTAAACGAGCAGTTTTGTCTGCAACTCTATGCCTTGAAAATATAACAGCTTATTCAGCCGACAACGCCAGCGTAAATTTTGGTAAGAACCAATCAGTTTTTACTGAACTCAAAAAAGAAAATAATTTAATAATACCAATGGGATATAATTGCCACATTTTGAATAACACAATGAAAAAAGCACAAAATGTACTAAAATTTGATATAGAGAGCATTATTATAATGACTTATAATGAATTCAGTTCAAGCACAAAAAACATATGTGAACTTAAAGACTTTATGGAATGGTGCAATGAGGAATGGTCCGAATTACTGAGACATGTTCCTACCCGTTGGTTGTCGTTAGTTCCTGCAGTTGATAGGCTTCTAAAGCATTACAAATCTGTTAAAAGCTATTCTTTCGAGAAAAAAAATTCGTCCAAATTTAAAAAAGTTTTTTGAATTTGAAATAGCTGAAGCTTATTTAGCATTTGTTTCTCATGTTGGTGAAATTTTTCAAAATGCAGTAATCGCTCTTGAGAGCGAAGGTACAACTATTATTAATTTATATAAAATAATGAATGATGTAAGATTATCACTAAAAAATGAGAGAGAACACAAGTTTTTTGGAACATTAGTAGGAACTTTGTTATTAAAATGTGAAAACGATTTAATTTCTAAGCAATTTTTGAGAGAACTTGATGTTTTTTATGAAAGTGCAATTGACTATTTTGAGTCTGCCTCCGATCACAAATCCGCATCCGAATGTGCCCTGTTGGCGGTTGCAGTCGCCGTAGTATATATCGTGGGTCTTCAATTTTCTCTTGCCCGGCCCTTCCCATCGCATTTCTTGGATGGCAGTTATATCTGCTTATAGCAGTCGAGGGCCTCCGCTAATTGTTCGGCTGCACATGGTCTATTAAGGGACCTAACATTCCACGTGCCTATTTAAGACAGTATTGCAACAATTTTACTATGGCAACAGAAAAAAACAAGATTATAAAATTAGGGCCCGTGTAAGTATTTTTTGATAGTGTTAGTTGTATTTTCTGCAATGTTACAACGAAATAGCAAAAGTGCGTTCAATATTTGGGTATACCTACCTACAAAAAAAAATTAAAATTTGCAATTTTACTAGGCTTTTGCAGCGCATCGTGAAACCAATAATGTTTTTTCTTTGATTTTTCTGTAAAACTTTTAAGAAAATAAATAGGTTTGTTATTCAAAAATGTTGGGCTTTTTTAATTAAGGAAAAAAGTTATCGAAAATGTAAACTGCATTATTTTATTTTTGTTGAGTTCTTTTTTTTGCTGATGCAGAAACTAATGCCAGGGAATATTAACTACCTACTTTTTAGTAGGTATGTAGGTACATAGGCAGAAATATAAGTACATAAAAATTAGTATAGTTATGGATTTAATGCCAGTTTCCGTTGTTTCACTAAACTTAATAGGTAGTTTATGTACAAAATATATGTAGGTAGGTAGGTACCAAAAGAAGAGCTAGGTATGTAAGCTCCAGTAAAATGTAAAATATATTTTTTCGTCATTTTTGTAGGTATCTTAAGTAGGTACCAATAGATAGAGTTATATAATTATTTGGTAGGAAGGTGTAAAATCCAATTGGGAAGTGTACAAACGAAAATATTTTTTGTACAAACGTGTACAAACGATTGTCCATCGAACTGCATTTTCAAATTTTTCGAATTGTAGAAAAAAAATCGAAATGGGGCCAACTACATGTCCCAAAATTTTAAATAATTAATTAAAAATAGAAAAAAAATTAAATTCAAAAAATTAATATCATGAAAAATCATCATAAAAAATGTACAAACGATTGCATACTTTTCAAAATTTCGAGACACATTTAAACAAAAAAAAAATTTGTAAAAAAAATTTGGGACGTGTACAAACGAAAATATTTTTTGTACAAACGTGTACAAACGATTATCTATCGAACTGCATTTCAAATTTTTTCAAAACATTAAAAACAAATGTTTTTGGGCCAACTACCGTCCGTTTATTTAAATTGCCTGTAAAAAAAAACGGTGCGTGTACAAATTATTCTAAAAGTTGTACAAACGTGTACAAACGATGTACAAACGATTGCCATTAACAGTTCTGCCCAGCTTGAAAGTCGGGGGGCCAACTACATGCAAGCAGATTTTTCATCAAAAATAAAAAGTGCTGTTAAAAATACATATCTAATGTTAAATATCAGGCTATAAGTTATCTTAAGCAAAAATAAAAGGTGTCGTAAACTATTTTTTAATTTTTAATTCCCTGTTGCTACTAACCAACCCTATGAATCACTACTAAAGAAATGCATATAAAGTACATTTGCATTTACTTAATAAGAATTTTAACATTTTTGTGCAGATTTTATTAAAAACTTGCCAATATTCTCACAAACTGCAATATTAAAAAAACGCAAATTAACAAAAACAAGATTTCTTTCAGCTTTCAATATTCATCAAAACAGAGCCGATATAGTCGAAATCAGTTGATATTAATAAGTTTAGTAGGATATGAGTATTTCCAGAAGAATTAGAATGATTGCAATCAATGACAAAATTGAAAAATTATCTGTGGGTTATTTGTGGACGGACAATTTTTTGTAAAACCAAAAATGCAGTATATTTGATTTAAGGGCAGTAGATTTATTTTGAGAAAAAAATGCAGTAGATCTACTGTAATTGCCGCAAAGTGGCAATCTGTTTCTGTATCTTGTTGTATCCTTCATTGCCCTCTCGCTTCTTCGTGTATTAAGAACGGCAAACATATTGGTTTTGGCTGCGAATTAAATTTTTCAATAGAAGGTAAGGTGTTTGATAACCAATGCGACTTGCGAGATCATAAAATCATCTAAAAACAGGGCAACTAAGGCCATCTACATCAAAGAAGGGAACTAAACTCAATGAAGACCATATTCTACATCTGTATATTTCTCTTGTCTGTGCTTATACATAACAATCAATGGATAATGGTTGAGTGATTTTGCTTACATATGACTAATGAGTGTAATATAAGTAAATGAGAGGCAATTATGAATACATAACATATAACGCGAAGCTTATTTTTTATTCCTGTTTGGTAACGTGAAACATTCACGTAGTTTCCTGCAGTTGAGGTTTTTTCCTATAGGTTTTGATATAAAAATGTGAAAATTGGTAGCAAATTTCACGTTACAAAAACAGACCAAATATGTTTGTTTGGTAACTCTTACCGTTGTTCGAAGCACGTCGTAGAACTATCTGTTACAATCCAAAGGAAAAAAAAAACAAGTTTTAAGAAACTTGGTGACATTTATAAACATAGGTAAATAAATATGTATTAAAATGCATTTCTCTTATTTCTTTCAGTTTCAATAGCTGGATTAGCTGGACTCTTCTTTGGTGCTTCAATACTGAATTTTGTGGAAATTATTTACTTTTTAGCTGTGAAATCATAAATTCAATACAAAATGTTTGACGCATTATGTTTTTGTTTTTCCAATAAAAATCTCACATATGTATATGTGTTTTTACCAAGCAAGTTGTAGCTAATTTTATTTCTTTAATTTTTTATGTTTTTATGTTAAATCCAATTCTAAGGTTTGTCATCAAAAATTCTTCGATTACTGCCTGAACAGAATAGAACAACTGCAACTGGAAGAACTGTAAAAAGTGTCGCAGGTTATTTTTTTTACATGTCCACAATGCAGCTTTACAGGCTTAAAAGTAATTTGATGAAAAACAAAACAGTATTCTGGTGTACCTACAAGCTCAGAATTCACATTTTTTATTTCCAATATTTTTCCTTTTAATTAATAATTTTTTTCTCGACACAAATAGGTAACCACAATATATTTTTTTCTGACGCAAACAGTTGTTTTTTTTTTCAAACAATTTGAAATTTTTGACGTTTCAAAAAAAAAAAACAACTGTACGTGAAAAGTTAAAAGTTGGCGAACTCTTCCGACTGCGGCTGCAGCCCCGCATGCGGCTACGTTACGTTGTATTCGCAACATCAAATTTGTGTGTATTGACACCCGGTAAATTGCTTTGGACACCACCTGCATATCAGCGCGTGAACTACTAGAGGGGGATGAAAATTTTTTTGGATTTGACATTCAATGTATTTCCCATAAGAGAAAACGAAAAAATGGTCTGGAAATCATTAATTTTACTAATTAATTTTATATGAACGGGTATCCGTATTTTAATTGCAATGTAATAATAAAACATGTGAGTTTGTGAATCGAGCTTAAAATATATCGAAACTAAAAACAAGAATGCTTTAATTTATAGATAAAAAGTGTAAACAAATCATCCTCACAATGATAAACGACAACAACGATACCCAGTTAAGAAAAAAGCAAGACATAAGCGTAGCCAGTTTTATTTAAAATTTGTTTTGTTTTTATTTTGTGCTGTGTTAAATGTGTTTGATAATTTTAAAGAAATTTTGCCCATAATTATGAAAATACATGAAATTATTTTTTATGGTGAAATTTTTTGGTTTTTTTTTTAAATGGAATAATGCCGAAAATTATTTTTTACTTTGTTTTGTACTTTTTACAAAATTTAATTTGAATGCTAAGAAAAGCTCCCAAAAGCAAAAATAGAATCAAAAATTTAGCAAGAATAATAACAACATTTTAAGTGAATAATAAATGTGTGCCCTTAACAAGCTGTTCCAATCCTGTGTTTGAAAATTTACCGTATCTATTAATTATTTAAGTTTTCTTTATATTCTGTTAAAAAGTTTAACGTTAAAATGTTCTAAACATAAAGCATACCTATTATCCTATTTCACATACTAAAATGCAAATACATACCTACATAATATATCTATACTTCTATGTTATAAAATTATTGCAGTTCAATCCATAATTTATTTTGCCCCTAAAACCCTTCCCTCTCTACGCACATGATCTCATTTCAACTCGCGACGTTCTTCCATTTTGAAAAACAACAACAACAATACACGTTTTTTTACATTCTTTATGGGCAAAATAAAGCAAATAAGAAGTTATATTCGGTATATATTCTTCTTGATTAACAAACTAACATATATTGTTAATCTATTGCAATTATTATATGGATACCCGTTCATATAAAATTAATTAGTAAAATTAATGTTTTCCAGACAATTTTTTCGTTTTCTTTTATGGGAAATACATTGAATGTCAAATCGAAACAAATTTTATCCCCCTCTAGTAGTTCACGCACTGTTGGCAGTGCCGTGGCTCCTGGCTCCTGGCACGTGCCCCGGGCGGCAGCTTCAGGGGGCGCCAAATTCGAGAAGACACTCTCTTCAATAGACAATCAACACGCAATAAATTTTGAATCAAAAAATTGTAGACCTATATTTATACCTAGGCAGTTTAAATTAAAAATGAAATACCAATTTATCTCAAAACAAGCAAAAAGGGCTGACAATGTAATTCAAACTATGTATGTATATAAGACTGATACAAAAAAATTAAAATGTCTCCGATTTTTTAATTCCACTAGCTTTTTAGTGAAATAATAAGCCTGGTAATATTTAGAGGTTGCGCATCGCTAATTTCTTTTCATACAAATTGTATGGGAAGTTTTCTTTTGTTTGCTTCTCTTTTTATAACTTTACAACCTGTTCAGGAGTAAAAGACCTATTATTGATTGAAGCTCAGGAGACAATTATTTTAGTAAAGTTTGCTTCCGTTGGATTTGAACATAAAAACTTTATTAAAAGGAAATTAATAATTACATATAACTAAAAAAGAAATTAAACGAAAACAAATTACCTAAAAATTAAAAAAGTCTTTTCTCACTTCGGCTGCTTGAGGTTTCGAGTCCAAAATAATAACAAATAATTTAAAGTGAAAATTCAGGAAAAAGTATAAAATTAAAAACAAAGGAAAACTTAAATCGAACAAAATAAAAACTGGCTGAGTTATACTGGCTGAGTTATTTACTATCAGCAACAATTCTCCCCCCTGGTGAAACACTGGATTCTTCTGCTGGTTCATCACACTTTGTATTGCTGATATCCAAAACTGCCAGCTTAACGACAGGTCTTTCATATACCCCAGTGGCTGTCTTGACTGTTGCTCTTCTAACTTTTCCATCTTTTGCTCTTGTTGTACCTATTACGATTCCCTTGATCCAGGATCCTCTAGGTAGATTCTCATCCACTATGACAACTATATCGTTTTCTTCAACGTTTTTAACATTGTTGAACCATTTTGTTCTTCGTGTAAGAGTTGGCAGGTATTCTTTTATCCATCGCTTCCAAAATAAGTTCGCAATTTGTTGACTTATTCTCCAGCTCTTTCGGAGCAAGAGATCTTTATCACAAAATGTTCCCGGTAACTTATTGCCACTCGAAGAACCAATCAAAAAATGGTTTGGTGTTAAGGCCTCTGCATCTTCGGAGTCCACTGGAACATGAGTCAGTGGACGAGAGTTTATAATGCCTTCAACCTCAATAAGCGATGCCATGAGTGACTCATCTTTCATACGTTGGTTTTTTGTGACCTCCTTAAGGACATTCTTAACTGATGCCACTAATCGCTCCCAGCAGCCTCCCATGTGTGGTGCAGCAGGTGGATTAAAAAACCATTTCGTCTCTGCACTGATAAATCTACTCTTGATAATATCCTTATTCATCTTACTAAACGTTTCTCGCAGTTCCTTTTCCGCTCCTTTAAAGTTGGTGCCATTATCAGAATAAAACTCTCTTGGTGTTACTCGTCTTCACATAAAATTTCGAATGCATATAATGCATGAGTCAGCATTTAAACTATGTGCCACTTCAATATGTACAGCTCGAATTGTTAAGCAGGTGAATAAGACACCCCAGCGCTTCTCAGTCTTTCTTCCAGAACATACTAACATCGGCCCGAAATAATCAACCCCAGTGTAAGTGAATGGTCCTGTAAATGCTGCGAGCCTTGCTTCTGGTAACGGAGACATCTCTGGACACGATGGTCTTGCACTTTTAACTACACATACTGGACATTTTATACGTACTGACCTGACTAGTGACCTAAGACTCGGTATCCAGAAACGTTGACGAACTTCGTTGACAATTGTTTCTTGGCATTGATGGTAGAATCGTTGGTGATAGTCGTCGACGATCAAGAAACTTAGCGGGTGATTCTTTGCTAATATTACGGGACGTTTCGTTTCTTCTGATACGTACCAAGCTCTATCGATTCGACCTTTAACTCTCAAAATTCTATCGGCATCTATATATGGTGAAGATTTGTAAAGGTTACTTGATTTGGACAAGCACTTGGAGTTCATCAGCATCGTCAGCTCATCTGCATAACTATCCCTCTGGGCCATTCTTATAAGCGCTAGTTCAGCTTCATGTAGTTCCTCCGATGAAAACAAACCTACCCTCTTCTGTAAATTAAATCGCTTAGGTTTGATATTGTTTAAAAAACGAAGACAATAAGCCATCGAACGAAGCAAACGCTTCCATTTAGAAAATCTATCATATTGCACTAATTGATTGTCAAAAGTATTATCGATATGCAACGTATACTGCGGTCATAGTTCTAGAAGGTCAACTTCCTCTCTTGTTATAGAAGGCCAACCTGATTTGTCTTCGTACAGAAAAGACGGATCTTTAAACCATCTGCAATTTTTGTCGAAGTTTGGTTGTTTGCTCCATTTTGTTGCTTCATCTGCGACGTTAATTCTCGTCGGAACCCATCTCCAGTCTTCCAGTTTGGTAATTTCAAGAATATCTCCGACTCTAAACATTACAAATTGTTTGAGTTTCTTTGGGTCGGCCTTCAGCCAGTGGCCTATTTCACCAAATTACAATTACAATTACAAATTTGTACTTGTAATCTACAATTACAAAATTGTAAACAGATTTTCTGTTTCACAAACAACAAACATAATTCGAACAAATTTGTAACAAAGAGCAAAATAAATAGAGGAAATTGTAGTTGTGATTTACAAATAAAAAAAAACAGTTTCACCGCATGTTTGCTAAATAAAAACAATTCTTTCTCACAAATTTGTAAAAGTCTGCCGAGTCGGAATCGAACGTTAACGTTAAGCGCTATGAATAAACAAAACAAAATTTTTGTTGCCGGTTTGATTCGCGAAAAAAAGAGATATTATTTGGAAAATTTTCAAATATTATAACACACAATGTTAAAATCATCGAATGGCAAAATATTTATGAAACAGTTAAATCTCATGTCCTTCTTATTAAAAAAGATGGGAAATACCTTAGAGATATTTTTTGGCAAAATTTGAAACGGATTACAGTGGTAAGCCCTAAAGTAGTCTTATATAAAATACATAATAATGTCTTTAATAAAAATCATTGCAGACTAAAATTGACAATAGAAAAAAAATTGCTGCCTTGGTGTCAACGAAAAGTTTTTTTCAGACTCATTAGCAATCTGCGCTCCAATTATTCTTATTATTTCCTCTGCCCTTATACGGTTTATCCGAAACTTTTCTTTGAAGGCAAAAGCATCTGAAATTTCGTAGTTTATTATGCAACCGATAAATTTTTCTTCGCCTATTTGTCACAAAATATTCACTTATATCACTATAGGTACTACTATGCCTTCGCCGTAAAGACATTTTTCGGTACAATATGAGATTCCTATTGAAAAAGTACAAATTGTAAATAAAATTACACACGAACTTTCTTCTGTAAGAATTTTTCTACAACTGAACAAATTTGTAGAATTCTAATATTTGGTGAAACAGAAACTTACAAAAATACCTGAGTTTTTACAAATTTGTACTTGTAAACTACAAACAAAAATTACTCTTGGTGAAACGAAAATAATAAAATTTCCACAAATTTCCCTTTGTAAATTGTTTACAAATTTGTACTTGTAAACTACAAACAAAAATTACTCTTGGTGAAACGAAAATAATAAAATTTCCACAAATTTCCCTTTGTAAATTACAACTACAATTTTGTAATACAAATATTTGGTGAAACAGAATAAATCGATTTTTTAACAAATATTGTAAGAAATCACTTGTGAATTACAATTTGTAAGTTGGTGAAATAGGCCACAGGACAACACATTACGAGAATCAGTCCACATAAATGTTTGTGAGATGTTAATGTTATGGCTTTTAACAATGTTCTGCGCAAATCTCGAACCAATCAGAGCTGCTTGTAACTCCAAACGAGGTATTGATAATGGTTTTAGTGGTGCCACTTTGCTTTTTGCACCCATTATGACACAATCCACTGAAGTTCCATCATCAAGCCTTAGATATGCGACAGTGGCCATTGCATCCTCACTAGCATCCACGAATACGTGCAATTGTACAATGAAATCTTTATATCCTCGTAGAGAATAGCATCTCTGAATCTTCACATTTTCAACTTGTGGCAAAAGTAGGCGCCATTGTTCCCAATGAACTTTCAAGTTTTCGGGAATGATCTCGTCCCAATCAATAGACAGCTTCCATAAATCCTGAAGTAATACTTTCAATCTTACTAGGTAAAACGATAGGAATCCTAGAGGGTCGAAAACTGACATCAGTACCCTTAACAGCTCGCGTTTGGTCGGCGTTCTTAATCCATTCAAGACATCAACGTGTCCCTTATTTAACTTCAGAGAAAAGGTAAACGTATCTTCTGATGTATTCCACCATAGTCCTAACACCTTTGTTGTAGAATGCTTTTCGTCTAGATGATCTTGAAACGATTTGCCCATGCTGTTATCTGGTTGACTCAATGCTTGAAGAACCTCAGTTGAGTTAGAAACCCAGTTGCGTATATTGAATCCACCCCTGGAGTGTATCTGCTTTACCTCTTTAGCTACTTGGATTGCCTTCTGAACTGTATCTACACTGTATAGCATGTCATCTACGTAGTGGTGTTTAATAATAACATTCGCTGCCTTAGGATATGCTTTCGCAAACTGTTTCGCGTTTTTGTTCTTTACGTGTTGAGCAATACTAGGGGAGCATCGAAATCCGAATGGTAGTACTACCATTTTGAAAACTTCAGGAGCACTTTTAATGTTACCAAAATTCCACAAAAACCTCAGACAATCTTGATCTTCTTCGCGTATTTTTACCTGAAGAAACATTTCTTCAATATCTCCAGTAATAGCAATCTTCTTCAAGCGGAGAGCATGTAGCACATCTGTCAAAATTGTAAGTTCATCTGGTCCCTTTAGCAGCATGTCGTTCAGAGAAGTTCCTTGAGAAATGGCAGCTCCATCCAACACCATCCGAATTTTCCCGGGTTTGTTTCTGTTCTGAACCATGAAAACCGGTAAGTACCAAACCCTCGAACAATGTTCCTTCAACTCTGATGAACTGACCTTTCGTGCATAACCTTTAGAAATCAAATTATTGACCTGCTTGTTGACAGTTTCGAGCAAATTGCTATCGGCTGCGACCTTCTTTTCTAGGCACCTGTGTCTTTTGAGAGCCATAGGGTAGCTGTTCGGAAGAACAACCTCATTGTAACGCCATAACAATCCGGCCTGGAAAGCATTTTCTTCTTTTTTAACCGTCTCTTCCAAAATTTTAGTAGCACGTATTTCATCAGTCGATTTCATGAGAGATTTCTCCACCCCATAGTTTTCCAAGACATAATGTTGCCTTACCATCTCATGAAGATCCTTGTTACAATCACAAGCATGGTAAACTCCAAATTCGTTATTATCTCTTATGTTACTGCCTGTGACACACCAACCCAGTCGAGTTTTGAAAGCAACAGGTTCATCACAAGATCCCTCTGGTAACTTCTGGGCCAGCAACAGCTTTTGATTATTGATACCAATTAAAATTCCACATTTGGCTTGGTTGTAGGAACTTATTGGAATTCCTCTTAAGTGTGAAAACTTCTCTGCCAACGAGACTTGATTGATAGATTGTGAAGGCAATGCTTATTTTTTCACGGTGCGTACATCTCTGAGCCAGTGTCTTTCGTTTTGAGAATTGTGACGACAATCACCTGATCACCTGAAATCTCCAACGGAACAATCTTTGAGTCATTCTCAAGTCGAACAGTATCTGCAGTCCATTTGAGACACAACGGCTTAGGTATTCCATCCAATCCCAAGAAATTCGCAACCTCCTCCTCTACCAAAGTTAGGGAAGATCCATTGTCAAGGAAGGCAAATGTCTCTAAAGATTTTTCTTTTCCATGCAAAACTACTGGAACAATGCTAAAAAGCATATCATTGGAACTGGTTGATTGATGTTCATAGCAACCGACCACTGGTTCAGGTTTGTTTGGCTCATTACGGTGACCATGCATTAGATAGTGATGTTTTAAAGCACAACCGTTAACTCCACAGACTGCTTGACTTCGGCATTTGAATCTTCTGGGATGACTAAGACAACCCTCGCAGATGCTCCGATTACTCACCAGATCCCATCTCTTCTTGACGGATAGTTCACAAAATTGATCACACTTCACAAGCTTATGGTCTTTTCCACAGAGATAGCAGCCATTATTTTTGCTTTGCAAGTTATCTTTTGGTATGGATTGATTTTCTGAGTGAGCATACAGATGAGACTGCCGCTTTTCAACCCTTGTATCAGCAACTGCACATGAAGTAACTTTGCATGCTGCTTGTGCCAATTTATAAAGCCAATCGCTAAAAGTTGTCAGAGTCTCATTGCCATCTACTGTCATCGCCCAATTCAGCTTTATAGTTGCTGGTAGCTTCTCTACTAATTCTTTAAGTAAAGTTCTGTTACTCAAATAATGGGTCAGACCAGACGCCTCCATCATGCAATGCACACTACGAACAGAGCGAGCGAAAGTTATAAGAGTATCCAAACGCTCTGCCTTTGGTCCTGGTTCCATTCTTATTTTCTTCAGGATGTTCTCAACTATGTACTCCGGCTGGCCATACAACATTCGAAGGGTTTCGATAACTTCTGGAACATTTGAAGGCATCATGAGACGAGTACCAACAGCTTCCAGTGCTCTTCCTTTCAAAGCCCTTTGTAATCGAGATAAATTTTCTTGGTTTGAGAATCCACAGAGCTTAGTGTCGTTCTCAAAGCTACTAATAAAGATTGGCCATTCTTCAGGTCGTCCGAAGAAGATAGAAAGTTAGGTTAGGTTAGGTAAGTGGGCTGACAGTTGATCTTGTTACCGTCACACTTAGATCAATGTAGATCCATTGTGATACCCTATTGGAAGAAACCTATACTAAAAACAGGACGTGACATATCCCCGTAGAGGGATAGATTTCGGCAAGTAATTGCTTAAAGTTATCGGAGGTTACAGGAACTTTTCTTTGTAAATGTCGTCAGTGCGTAGACACCGGGTTGAGGGAAGGTTGCGTCACCGTAGTCCTTTAAGGGCGTGATCTTCCCCTTTACCCCCACTTGGTGGATCATTCCCCCCACCAGGCCCGGAGGAGCGTTTGGCTCCCCGCAACGCCTGGTGGGTGAGTTGATAGGTCAGTGGTTATGGTGTGTGCATCTGCTTGTTACGTCAGTCTGAAATAATCGAGAGGGCCGTCCCCACAACAAGAGTATTATACCAATCTTGTGAAGGAGCGACCATCGCAATTGCAATGAAGCACGCATTCACCGCAGGAGCGGCAAGAACTGGTGTAGGGCTTGCTGCCCAAACTCCTTTATCACCACCCCTACAGGAAAATGTGCGTCTTGAAGAGGTCATATGTTTGTTTTATTTTTGTGGGTCGGTTTGTTGAGTTGTATTTAGGGACTCTCGAGCCATTTGGTAGCATTGATGAACTTTAAAAGATTCTTGCTAGGAATGTTAGAGAGTTCCTCTAAATCGTCAAAGAAGTGTTTCCCGAGGAGTCTGCTTCTCAGATGACATAGTGCAGGGCAGTGACACAGGTAATGAGGAGTATCTTCATGAACTCCCTCGTCACCACAGCCTCTGCATAGGTCATCCGGGCTGAGTTGCATCTTTTTCTTGTGGTAGCCCAATAGGTTGTGGCCTGTTGTAATACTCACAAGAAGAGAAAGTGACTTTTTGTTTAAATTTATTATGTCTTTCGTTCTTTGTTTGTTAAATTCCGGCCATAACTTCCTAGTTATGATGCACGTATCAAGTGAGCTCCATCTTCTGTTTGTTGAAGAAAGAACTTTGCACTCGATTTCTTTTTTGAGATTGCAGGGTGGGATTCGGACCGTTGGATCTGTCTGAAATAGGTCAAGTGTTGAACCACTTCTTGCCAATTCATCAGCACTCTCGTTGCCTGGCACACCACTGTGACCAGGAACCCAACAGAGCCTTACGTGGTGCTGTGTGCCAAGAACCCTGAGCTCTTCGCGACAGCGATTAACAAGCTTTGATTTGATTTCAATGGCAGAAATCGCTTTTATAGCTGCTTGGCTATCAATGAAGAAGGTGATATCAGCTTGTGGTATTGCCATCATTGAGACCTGTTTGGCAGCTTCCGCCACGGCCAAAACCTCAGCTTGGAAGACACTGCTGTAGTTAGGCAGTCTGAATGAGCTGGCTAGTCCAAGAGTTTCTGAAAAGAAACCTGCACCAACCCCAGCATCCATCTTGGAGCCATCGGTGTATATTGAGACCATCGATGCGCCGATAGATGGTATGCTAGTTTGCCAGTCCTCTCTGCTAGGAAAGGCGGTTGTGAACGGTATGTTAAAGTCTAAACGGGGTATTAAGTAGTCTGTGCTTATCTTATTTCCCATGAATTTCTGTAGAATCTGAGCATGACCAAAGTTGTTTTGTTTCCAACTACCTGTTTGGCTAAGTTGAAGTGCACTTTTGGCAGCCGATTCTTGTGCGTATAGATCGAGCGGTTTTAAGTTGAGTAAAGCTTCCAAGCCCGCTGTGGGGGTGGACCTCATAGCCCCAGTGATTCCAATACAAGCCATTCTTTGAACTTTGGTCATGATTTTAAGGTTGGAAGCTTTTTCTAATGCATTCTACCAGACTACATTACCATATGTCAGTACAGGTCTAACAATGGCCATGTACATCCAATTGATAATTTTTGGACTTAGTCCCCAGGTTTTGCCAAAAATCCTGTTGCATGAGTAGAAAGCCAACATGGCTTTGTTTGTTCGTTCTTTAATGTTTAGACTCCAGTTAAGCTTCTTATCTAAAATCACACCTAGGTACTTTGCGTGATCAGAGATCTTAAGCTGAGTACCTTCAATAGAGGGAATTCTAAAAGAAGGTAATTTCCTTTTATTTGTGAAGAGGACAAGTTCGGTTTTTTGCGGGTTAACCGCTAGTAAGATAGAAAGTTCCTTTGCCATCACTTGACGCGCTGCGATTTGTCTTTGGTCGAGAAGATCTTGCTCTTCAACTGCAGTAATTTTTGGTTTCCATCGCAAATTCTTCTGTTGAGTCTCTGACCTTTGCAAACGCAGCTTTAGAATTTTCTACCCAGGCTTTGGTTTGACTTAACCGCATACTAATATTGTCGTCCAATTCACCATCTGTTTCATTTTCCAAAGCCATTAACTCAAATTTTCTTTGAATAAATTCTCTTTCTTTCTTTTCACGTTCCTGAAGAAATTTGTCTTCAACCTTCTTTTGTTCCTCCAAACGAAGCAACTCCAATTTTAATCCTCGTTGACTTCTACTTAATACTACGTTTTCACTGCAAGTTAATCTCGTTTAGATTTCATAAATCCCAAATAGTGTTTTCACCAGAAAAAAAGATTAAAAAATAGATTTATTTTGACAGAATCTTTCAAAATGCAGATGGTGGGTCATTTTTCTTATGAAGTGGAAGTGAGATGGCAAGTTTGCTTTAGCAGCTTGTATTGCGCTGAATAGGGGAATAGGTCTGTTCGAATTTTACCTATGAAGATTTAAATGAGATTTATTTTAAATCTTGATTTGAGGAGATTAAAATTTGTATGGTAAATCACGGGATTTGTGAAGAGATTTGTGGTAAATCTACCTAAATCTCGGTTTAGTGGTCGGTGAAAACGTAGTATAAAGATGCAATAGATTTAGGATACATTTTTGATTGGTTCGAACACGCATTATTGGTTTTTAATTGAAATGTCTTTTTGGTTTGTTCTTTTGCTGATACTATTTCAGCCTGCGCTACTGTCTTATCGCTTCCCATCGGTGAACTAAGATTCATGCAATCCTTGCAAAACCAATCTCTATCTTCAACTGATGAGTCAACATCGGCGCAGCTGAAATGTAACCATTTCTTGCACTTGGTGCACTCTACCATATCCTCGACATCATTTCTCCTTTCGCATGCAACACAGTCATATCCATCAGACATCTTCAATTTAATTTTTGCAACGCTCTTTTTTTTAATTTTTAGAAATTATTATTGATCGAAGCTCAGGAGACAATTATGTTAGTAAAGTTCGCTTCCGTTGGATTTGAACATAAAAACTTTATTAAAAGGAAAATAATAATTACATATAACTAAAAAAGAAATTAAACGAAAACAAATTACCTAAAAATTAAAAAAGTCTTTTCTCACTTCGGCTGCTTGAGGTTTCGAGTCCAAAATAATAATAAATAATTTAAAGTGAAAATTTCGGAAAAAGTATAAAATTAAAAACAAAGGAAAACTTAAATCGAACAAAATAAAAACTGGCTGAGTTATACTGGCTGAGTTATTTACTATCAGCAACACGACCTAAATATAACTTAACTTTCATACATACAAAAATATTTAAAATCATCAACATATCCTTTATAGTTTTTGTTAGTACTTACCAAACATTACAAACTATACCCTATTACTCTTAAAATTTAACTTAAATTAGAACAGTTGTTTAGTTGTTTTTGCCTACTCAAATCTAATGTAGAATAGTTGCTTTTCATTTGCAAGCACAGTAAATTAATTTTTTGCTCTTTCCTTTGTGCCTACATTCGCTACACCTGCCAGAGCTGTAAAAGACTGCAGTACTTTGGTAATGCAGTTAATAAAGTCACAGTTAATTAACTTACCTATTGAATGTAAGTTAATACTGTAAATAAGTACTTTAACTGCGAAACAAGCAGTCAGCAGTTAGTACTAATATTCCGACTGTGCAGTTAAAAAAAAAGTTAATTAACTTTAAGTTAATTAACTGCAGTACTTTTTAACTGCTTTTAGTCTTTTTAGTCAGTAAAAAGTCTTTGTACTGCAATGATTTTACTTTTAGTCAGTAAGTATTTTAACTACAGTCAATTAACTGTAAGTTTTTTTAACTTTTTTTTTTTTAAATTTCTTTTCTTTCTAATCCATCCTGTTTCTTTTAGTTAAAAGACTATAGAAAACGTTAAAAGACTTACAATTAATTGACTGTTGTTAAAAGACTTGCTGACTGAAAGTTAAATCATCGCAGTACATAGACTTTTTACTGACTAAAAAGACTAAAAGCAGTTAAAAAGTACTGCAGTTAATTAACTTAAAGTTAATTAACTTTTTTTTTTAACTGCACAGTTGGAATATTAGTACTGACTGCTGACTGCTCGATTTTAGTTAAAGTATTTTTGTCAGTTAAAAGACTTAATGAAATTAGTCTTTTTAGTCAATTAACTGCAGTACCGAAAAGACTGCAGTTTTTACAACTCTGACACCTGCAAGCACAAATTACTTGCAAGCATCGTTCCTTTCTTAATCGAACCATCAAGCAGTGCAGACCTTTCCTGGATCTGGTAAACATTTATCGAATAAATTAAATACAAACGTTATTGTCTATATACATATTGTTTCTTTTATATATATAATATATATATATGGGAATATTTCTAAAGGGTTCGCTGTGAATTATCTTCACGAAATATCAAATTACAGTCCTCTTTTGCTAAACATTCGTGGTCCTTCTAAGCCGAATTTATTGAACAATTCATTTAAGATCGATCGTGTGCAACTAAAATTCGTGATTAAATAAAAAACTATAAAAAAGTGTTAAAGACTACGTCGAATTACATACATATATGTATGGATGATATGATGTGATGTTCCTATATTATGTAATCCGTAGCTCGATAATACTTGGTAGTGCTAGTTAATTTTTTTTTTTTCCAAAAGACTGAAGTATAACTGCGATGGCAGGTGCATTAAAATTTAAGTGCGGTAATGCAAAAGGGCGCTTAACTCGGGTTGCAGCATTTGCAGAATCGATTGATGAATCTACATCAATCGAAATGCTTGAGATTCGATTGAATAGACTCGAGACCACATGATCTGAATTTTCACTTCTTCATAACGAAATTCTTGAAAATGTTGAAAATGAAGAAGTTGATGCGTTAGAATCTGAATTTTCGGAATACGAATTAAAATATTTTGTTTCAAACACTAAGCTCATTAAGGCCATTCGCGATAGAGAAGAATCTTCCACCAAACCTGTGGAAGTTCTTGATAATTCTTCAGCTTTACAACGCATAGCTGAGCAACAATCAGCCGTTCTGGAAAAAATTAATATGTCATCGTCAAATAATGCCAATACTTCCAACAATCGTTCGTGCCACCGACAATCGTTGTGTCACCATTCAGTGGAAGTTATAAAGATTGGCCTTCGTTTCGGGACATTTTTCTGGGTTCAGTAGACACTAAGGCGAATCTGAGTCCAACCCAAAAATTTCATTACCTGAAATCATATCTGCGTGATGACGCAGCAAATCTTATAAAGCATTTGAAAATAAATGATGCAAATTATTCGGAGCTTGGGATCGCTTAGAAAGAAGATACGATCGAAGCCAATTGATAGTTCAATCGTTTATTGAAACTTTTTTGTGGCTTCCTACTGCCAATAACCCTAACGTTCAAATTTTAAGAAAAATTTCTGACGGTGCCGATGAAGTTGTGCGTGGTCTTAGTGCTTTAGAAAAGACAGGCCGTGACCCTTGGCTCATTTATTTATTGTTAAACAAACTAGATTCGGACACAAAGCAAGCCTGGGCAGAGCGTATCGGCTCTCGGGAAGACGGTACTATATTAAAATTACTGGAGTTTTTAGAACAGCGGTGCGATGCTTTTGAGGCATGTCAATTGCTTTCAAGTCGGTCGGGTACATCACGTACAAAGCAATCAGATAATATTCGAGCTCATCTTGCTAGGCCTTCAGACTCACTTTCAAAATCCAAATGCCCAATGTGTCAAGGCAATCATGTCCTTGCCCAGTGTACAAAATTCGTCATTAGACATTGACTTTCGTCGAAACTTTGCAAAGAGAGCCTCGCTATGTTTTAATTGTCTAAGAGATGGACATTCATCGCAAAAATGTTATTCTACCTTTCGTTGTCGGGTGTGCAAATCACGCCATCATTTGCTGGTGCATCCTGATGATGCAGCAAAAAAAATCAAGTTGTTTTGCCGGGTTCTTCCATCCAAATTCAATCTTCGTCATCAAACTCCGCCCAATCCAACACCACCGAATCGCTCGTTAGTAATCATTCGCTTGATTTTAGTTGTCCTAAGAAAACTCTTTTACCAACTCTCTTGGCTAAAATTCAAGACATTCAAGGAACCATCAACATTCGTTGTTGAATCTTTCGCTCAGATACTCGGTTATCATCGCAAACATTCAAGAATTCCAATCCTCGGTTTATCGTCTACTGAAGTTGGATATACAAAAGGCCTCATCTCGTTGAATCTTCGTTCTCGTGTCAATTCTTCTCACTTATTCGTTGATGCCTTTATACTAGACAAAATTACGTCGAACTTACCAACCAAAGACATAGATATTTCTTCCTGGTCTCATATTCGAAATCTTGAACTTGCTGACCCAAATTTCAATGTCGTTGCCCAAATCGATGTTCTTCTCGGCGGGGACAAACTTTGGAGCATTCTCAAGGACGGACAAATTCGAGGTCCTAATGGACCTCGCACAAAGCGCTTCGTTTGGATGGGTAATAACCGGATAATTTTTTGAACCAGATGAATCGAATCATTTTACTTCGTTTCACTCTTTACTCGACATATATGCTTTGCTACAACGTTTCTGGGAACTTGAGGAAGTTCACCCAGCAAACAATTCAGTAGCGTTCGACCAAGCCGAAGAACATTTTCAACAGACTTTCTCTCGGTCTCCTGACAGGAAGTATGTGGTTCACCTTCCTTTTAAAACTCCAAATCCATCGTTCAAAAATACTATTTCTCTCGCTATTTCTCGCTTATTGGCAATGGAACGTCGGTTCTCTCAAAATTTTAAACTGCGAGACTTATATTCCGATTTTATGAGATAATATGTCGACTTAGGCCACATAATTCGGATTCCTCGTGACGAAATTAAGAGTCCCAATGGAAAATGTTTTTATCTTCCACATCACGCGGTGCTGAAGCCGGACAGTTCGTCTACAAAACTGCGTGTGGTTTTTGACGGTTCAGCCAAAGACGCAACTGGACAATCGTTAAACAACACGTTGTTGATAGGCCTTCCTATTCAACGGGATTTAATAGGTGTTTGCTTGCGGTTTCGACAACATCCCTTTGTTTTTACTGCCGACGTCGTTAAAATGTTCGGTCAAATCTGAGTAGATGACTCCGATTGCGATTACCAACGCATTGTTTGGCGCGACTCTCCATCGAAAGAAATCTAACATTTTCGTTTCCGTACGGTAACATACGGTACAGCTTCCACTCCTTTTCTGTCAGTTCGGGTTTTAAAACAGCTTGCTGAGGACTATAAATCAGTATACCCGAATGCAGCCCGTGTTATATCGGAAGACGTTTACGTGGATGATGTTATGACAGGAGCAAAATCAACCAAAGACCTCATGGAATTGCAAGCCGAATTAGTTAATCTTCTTTTCATGGCCAAACTTGAGCTGCGAAAATGTAGCTCTTATTGTTGGCCTCTCCTAGCTGCTCTTCCTAAAGAACAATGTGAATACTCTTTCTATGACACTGAACGCACAAATTCCTATATTAAAGTGCTTAGAATGCATTGGAATCCTTCAAACGATGAATATTCGTTTCGAATGTCAAATTCTCTTCCAACCATTTTATTGACTAGGCGATCATTGTTGTCTGAAGTATCGCGAATATTCGATCCGCTAGGACTGTTGGCAACATCGGTTGTACTATTTAAAATTCTCTTTCAGGAACTCTGGACATCGAATTTAAAGTTGGGATGGGACGACCCGTTGCCTCCAGAATAAGCTGATCGTTGGGATAAGTACCGAAAGGAGATCTCGTTTTTTGAACAAGTTCGAATACCCAAAAACTTGTTCACCTCTTCGTTCGACGACATTGAACTTCATGGGTTCTGCGATGCATCCACACTCGCTTATGGTGCCGTCCTATACACTCGCTGTAAAGTCGCTGAAGGAAAGTACAATACAACCATTGTCGCAGCTAAGACCAAGGTTGCTCCGTTAAAACCGATTTCTATTCCACGTCTAGAGCTGTGTTGAGCCTTGCTGTTGACTCGTTTGTTTAGTCTTGTTAAATCGTCGCTTTCGTACCAGTTCACAAAAACGGTGGCTTGGTGTGATTCTGAGATCGTCTTACACTGGCTCTCATCTCCTCCTCGTCGCTGGACTACTTTCGCCGCCAACAGAACTGCAGCTATAATCGAAACCATTCCAAGAAGTTGCTGACATCATATTCCTACCCAGTCAAATCCCGCAGATTGTGCATCGCTTGGTGTACTTCCATCGCAACTTGCAAATCATCATCTCTGGTGGACTGGTCCAACTTGGTTATCGCTGGAAGAATGCCAATGGCCGAAATCGAAATTAACCACTCTTAAATCCCACGACAACGAAATTCTTCTCGCAACAAGACAGTGTCCTCGTCAAGTTCTTTTCACCGAAACTGACAATTTTGATGTTATCGTTAAGGCTATTCGCGATAGAGAAAAATCTTCCACCAAACCTGTGGAAGTTCTTGATAATTCTTCAGCTTTTCAACGCATAGCTGAGCAACAATCAGCCGTTCTGGAAAAAATTAATATGTCATCGTCAAATAATGCCAATACTTCCAAACTTCCGACAATCGTTGTGCCACCATTCAGTGGAAGTTATAAAGATTGGCCTTCGTTTCGGGACATTTTTTTGGGTTCAGTTGACACTAAGGCGAATCTGAGTCCAACCCAAAAATTTCATTACCTGAAATCATATCTGCGTGATGACGCAGCAAATCTTATAAAGCATTTGAAAATAAATGATGCAAATTATTCGGAGCTTGGGATCGCTTAGAAAGAAGATACGATCGAAGCCAATTGATAGTTCAATCGTTTATTGAAACTTTTTTGTGGCTTCCTACTGCCAATAACCCTAACGTTCAAATTTTAAGAAAAATTTCTGACGGTGCCGATGAAGTTGTGCGTGGTCTTAGTGCTTTAGAAAAGACAGGCCGTGACCCTTGGCTCATTTATTTATTGTTAAACAAACTAGATTCGGACACAAAGCAAGCCTGGGCAGAGCGTATCGGCTCTCGGGAAGACGGTACTATATTAAAATTACTGGAGTTTTTAGAACAGCGGTGCGATGCTTTTGAGGCATGTCAATTGCTTTCAAGTCGGTCGGGTACATCACGTACAAAGCAATCAGATAATATTCGAGCTCATCTTGCTAGGCCTTCAGACTCACTTTCAAAATCCAAATGCCCAATGTGTCAAGGCAATCATGTCCTTGCCCAGTGTACAAAATTCGTCATTAGACATTGACTTTCGTCGAAACTTTGCAAAGAGAGCCTCGCTATGTTTTAATTGTCTAAGAGATGGACATTCATCGCAAAAATGTTATTCTACCTTTCGTTGTCGGGTGTGCAAATCACGCCATCATTTGCTGGTGCATCCTGATGATGCAGCAAAAAAAATCAAGTTGTTTTGCCGGGTTCTTCCATCCAAATTCAATCTTCGTCATCAAACTCCGCCCAATCCAACACCACCGAATCGCTCGTTAGTAATCATTCGCTTGATTTTAGTTGTCCTAAGAAAACTCTTTTACCAACTCTCTTGGCTAAAATTCAAGACATTCAAGGAACCATCAACATTCGTTGTTGAATCTTTCGCTCAGATACTCGGTTATCATCGCAAACATTCAAGAATTCCAATCCTCGGTTTATCGTCTACTGAAGTTGGATATACAAAAGGCCTCATCTCGTTGAATCTTCGTTCTCGTGTCAATTCTTCTCACTTATTCGTTGATGCCTTTATACTAGACAAAATTACGTCGAACTTACCAACCAAAGACATAGATATTTCTTCCTGGTCTCATATTCGAAATCTTGAACTTGCTGACCCAAATTTCAATGTCGTTGCCCAAATCGATGTTCTTCTCGGCGGGGACAAACTTTGGAGCATTCTCAAGGACGGACAAATTCGAGGTCCTAATGGACCTCGCACAAAGCGCTTCGTTTGGATGGGTAATAACCGGATAATTTTTTGAACCAGATGAATCGAATCATTTTACTTCGTTTCACTCTTTACTCGACATATATGCTTTGCTACAACGTTTCTGGGAACTTGAGGAAGTTCACCCAGCAAACAATTCAGTAGCGTTCGACCAAGCCGAAGAACATTTTCAACAGACTTTCTCTCGGTCTCCTGACAGGAAGTATGTGGTTCACCTTCCTTTTAAAACTCCAAATCCATCGTTCAAAAATACTATTTCTCTCGCTATTTCTCGCTTATTGGCAATGGAACGTCGGTTCTCTCAAAATTTTAAACTGCGAGACTTATATTCCGATTTTATGAGATAATATGTCGACTTAGGCCACATAATTCGGATTCCTCGTGACGAAATTAAGAGTCCCAATGGAAAATGTTTTTATCTTCCACATCACGCGGTGCTGAAGCCGGACAGTTCGTCTACAAAACTGCGTGTGGTTTTTGACGGTTCAGCCAAAGACGCAACTGGACAATCGTTAAACAACACGTTGTTGATAGGCCTTCCTATTCAACGGGATTTAATAGGTGTTTGCTTGCGGTTTCGACAACATCCCTTTGTTTTTACTGCCGACGTCGTTAAAATGTTCGGTCAAATCTGAGTAGATGACTCCGATTGCGATTACCAACGCATTGTTTGGCGCGACTCTCCATCGAAAGAAATCTAACATTTTCGTTTACGTACGGTAACATACGGTACAGCTTCCACTCCTTTTCTGTCAGTTCGGGTTTTAAAACAGCTTGCTGAGGACTATAAATCAGTATACCCGAATGCAGCCCGTGTTATATCGGAAGACGTTTACGTGGATGATGTTATGACAGGAGCAAAATCAACCAAAGACCTCATGGAATTGCAAGCCGAATTAGTTAATCTTCTTTTCATGGCCAAACTTGAGCTGCGAAAATGTAGCTCTTATTGTTGGCCTCTCCTAGCTGCTCTTCCTAAAGAACAATGTGAATACTCTTTCTATGACACTGAACGCACAAATTCCTATATTAAAGTGCTTAGAATGCATTGGAATCCTTCAAACGATGAATATTCGTTTCGAATGTCAAATTCTCTTCCAACCATTTTATTGACTAGGCGATCATTGTTGTCTGAAGTATCGCGAATATTCGATCCGCTAGGACTGTTGGCAACATCGGTTGTACTATTTAAAATTCTCTTTCAGGAACTCTGGACATCGAATTTAAAGTTGGGATGGGACGACCCGTTGCCTCCAGAATAAGCTGATCGTTGGGATAAGTACCGAAAGGAGATCTCGTTTTTTGAACAAGTTCGAATACCCAAAAACTTGTTCACCTCTTCGTTCGACGACATTGAACTTCATGGGTTCTGCGATGCATCCACACTCGCTTATGGTGCCGTCCTATACACTCGCTGTAAAGTCGCTGAAGGAAAGTACAATACAACCATTGTCGCAGCTAAGACCAAGGTTGCTCCGTTAAAACCGATTTCTATTCCACGTCTAGAGCTGTGTTGAGCCTTGCTGTTGACTCGTTTGTTTAGTCTTGTTAAATCGTCGCTTTCGTACCAGTTCACAAAAACGGTGGCTTGGTGTGATTCTGAGATCGTCTTACACTGGCTCTCATCTCCTCCTCGTCGCTGTACTACTTTCTCCGCCAACAGAACTGCAGCTATAATCGAAACCATTCCAAGAAGTTGCTGACATCATATTCCTACCCAGTCAAATCCCGCAGATTGTGCATCGCTTGGTGTACTTCCATCTCAACTTGCAAATCATCATCTCTGGTGGACTGGTCCAACTTGGTTATCGCTGGAAGAATGCCAATGGCCGAAATCGAAATTAACCACTCTTAAATCCCACGACAACGAAATTCTTCTCGCAACAAGACAGTGTCCTCGTCAAGTTCTTTTCACCGAAACTGACAGTTTTGATGTTATCGTTAAGGCTATTCGCGATAGAGAAAAATCTTCCACCAAACCTGTGGAAGTTCTTGATAATTCTTCAGCTTTTCAACGCATAGCTGAGCAACAATCAGCCGTTCTGGAAAAAATTAATATGTCATCGTCAAATAATGCCAATACTTCCAAACTTCCGACAATCGTTGTGCCACCATTCAGTGGAAGTTATAAAGATTGGCCTTCGTTTCGGGACATTTTTTTGGGTTCAGTTGACACTAAGGCGAATCTGAGTCCAACCCAAAAATGTTATTACCTGAAATCATATCTGCGTGATGACGCAGCAAATCTTATAAAGCATTTGAAAATAAATGATGCAAATTATTCGGAGCTTGGGATCGCTTAGAAAGAAGATACGATCGAAGCCAATTGATAGTTCAATCGTTTATTGAAACTTTTTTGTGGCTTCCTACTGCCAATAACCCTAACGTTCAAATTTTAAGAAAAATTTCTGACGGTGCCGATGAAGTTGTGCGTGGTCTTAGTGCTTTAGAAAAGACAGGCCTTGAGCCTTGGCTCATTTATTTATTGTTAAACGAACTAGATTCAGACACAAAGCAAGCCTGGGCAGAGTATATCGGCTCTCGGGAAGACGGTACTATATTCGAATTACTGGAGTTTTTTGAACAGCGGTGCGATGCTTTTGAGGCATGTCAATCGCTTTCAAGTCGGTCGGGTACATGCACTGATCTCTATAATACACTGGATAGTGTATTCCCTATAATGTATAACAGTTTTTCTGTCTCAAATTGAAGATGGTAGTAGCCGTGGCGTGATGGTTAGTGCGATGGACTGTCATGCTGGATGTCTAAGGTTCGATCCCCAGCCTCGCCACCTATCGAGGAATTGACAAATCCTCCAAGAGTATCTTCTGTCACAGAAAAGTGCTGCTCGTTAGGTGTTCGGATTCGGCAATAAATTGTAGGTCCCCTCCATTCCTGCAGACACGCACACAGGAATTGTGTTGAGAGTTGTAAGTCACTAGGCCCTAGTTCTTCATGAGCTGTTGTGCCATCAAATTTATTTATTTATTTTTAATTGAAGATGATAGTTGGTTGCACGAGCGCACTCTTTGACGTCTATCTGCAACAAAAAAAAGTAATGTGACTTAAATTTTTATGTGAACAAAACTGTAAAAAAGTAGGTTTTTTATGATTAAAATTTATTTAAAAAATTAATTGTGAAATTGAAAGTGTTTTTTATTGTTTATGAATACAAAGTATAGTGTTTTCAATTCGATTTATTTACTTCTTTTTTAAGATATCGAAAAACATTTATCAAAATGGGAAGAATATGCAAAAATTGTAAAAAAGAAGGTAGGATTGGAGGCAGAACACTTCATGGGTAAGTTATATACTTGATTGTTTAAAAAAAAAACTCCAATAATTATTTTAATATAAGTTTTGTTGTGGTGGAAATGCGATTTCTTATGATATGATTTTACAGATTTCCATTAGAAGATGCTGCCTTATTAAAAATTTGGAAGGAACGACTCAATATATACACCAAAATTTGTTCTGACTATTTTTCAACAGATTGCTTTCAATTTATTAAAAAGCGAAAAGTATTAATTGCTGGAAGTGTCCCCGAGTTCTTTTCAGAACTAAAATACTGCTGCTTTTATTGTAAAGCTACAAGAGACTCTAAACCTGGAATTTCCCTTCGAAAGTATGAAGAACTTTCATCTTATTAGTAATATGCATAACATAACAAACCTGAAATTTTGAAAAAGTGGTTGCTGGCTATAAACATCAATAAATTTGTTCCTAGCGAAGATAGTTTAATTTGCAGCGACCATTTTCAACAATCCTGTTTTCGGAAAACAAAGAACAGGCAGAGAATTAACATGAAGGAGGATGCAGTTCCATCCACTTTTTTGCAAGGTACACTATATAAGTAAAATAAATTATGTGTATTGTCAAACGTTTTCATTCATAGTATAGGTATATGATTTAGGCCGATTTTATTCACTCAAAGTTGAACATAAATTGAGGAGTTTTCTTCCTCTTGTGAATTTGTTTTTATTCACACAAAGTTGACGTTTTTAAGTTTCGATTTTGAACTCTAGAGTTGATCAACTTTAGATTTTCCAACTCCTGGAAAAAGTAAAAGTTGACCGAGCAAACTTGAGAGTTTACAAGAAAATGTTGTTTTGTCATTTAATTGTTTATTTAGCTTAACTAAAGAAATCTTTTTAAGTAATGTTATTCAAGAAAACCTTATCTTAGCTATTTATATATTTTGTTCTTCTTTTTTTTTTAAGAGTCCCAGAGAGTTGCACCTCAACAGGTGTCTGAACAAGAACCTGCAGAGGTGGCCCCAGGACTTGGAGAACCTTACTTCGACGTTGACGTCGATATGACAAACCCCGATGAAACAGGTGCATAAACTCATTTAAAAGTATTTTTGGTTATAAAATGACATTTCATTTTAGATTTATATGAAGTCATTTTGGAATCCCATGAGATGACAAATGAGTCCAACTATAATGACAAAGGTTTGTTTATCAATTCTTATTAATACAGTATTACCTATACATACCTATTTATATGTACAAATTGGTATTTTGCAACACAAAAGTCTTATTTGTTCCTTTTGTTTGTAATTAAATTTATAGATTTAAAAAAGCCCCTACCAGAAGCAGAACAACATTGTGAAATGGAAACAGCCCCATTGCAATTTAATTCAGGTAACTTTTTAAGTTTATTTATTTTTTTATCATATTTCCTATCAATTGGGTACGATGTTAAAGCATTTTTTGTATGATTAAAAAAAAAGAATTTTGTATGATTAAAAAAAAGGATTTTGCTTATTTTAAATGAGTTTACCATTGTACTTAAAAAAAAATTTTTTTTAACAAAAATATATGAGGGGTATTCATCCAACGATATAAAACCCTGAATAAGTTTACCATTTGCGTAAATTAGCCATTTAGTTAATGAACTTTCAAGTTTTGTATAGGAAATGATTTACACAAATTGGTTAAAATTCTGCTGGGGAATACAAAATTTTACAGTTACGCAAATGGTAAATTTATTCAGGATTTTACATCGTTGCATGAATACCCCTATGGTGTTAAACAACGGTTTTTATAAATGGATAAGGTATAACTACAATTTTAACGATGTACCTATTACTAATCTATAAATTGCTGTTGCATGCCGCCTCCACTGGACATGAACGATGTCAGGATTATGTTTCTCTTGCTCTGACTTATTAGTGAAATTTATCAACTAAACAAACAAAAGTGCCCAGTGCGAAAAAGGAAGCTGATTGTTGATTGGATTATTGTTTGGATGTTGGGCATCTGTATGTCCTGTGGAGTCAGCGTGTTATAAAATACAAAATAATAAATGGAAAAACGATCAGAGTGTTACGTAAAGCTTTTAAAAAACGATTAACGAAACGAACGAAAAAAAGTGCAAGATTTTTTTTTGCTCTTATAGAGAAGTCTGAAAAAGTAAGTTTCGCCATACCGTCCGTTAGTCTGTGCGCTGTGGACCGATTTTCTTAAAATTTAGGTGAATTACCTTTTTTTTAGAGTTAATCGATTATAGTTCTTCAATGGCTTCACCGATTTTGTTTTAATTTTGCAATCTTTTGCTCCTAATAGTTCAAAAAAAATTGAACCTATTTTTAAAATTTTTTTTTGTTAAAGACTTTACATTATTTAACCATTAAAATACATCTTTATCTTATTAGCTACATTATAGTAGTTGTTGTCGTAAACAGTTGCATACTTTTTTAAATTGGTATTATAAATTCTTTTTTGGATTAATGAATAACTGCAACGAATCATTTTAAAAGAAATTGCTGGGTAGGTATTTACATAATATAAATTAGATACCTCCACACGACTTACTTTGATTTACTGATTTTGTTTGAAATGTTTAGCTTCTTAGTTTTTACCGAAAGATTGAAGAAGCTCGGATATGATCTAATCTAAGCCACCTTAATAGTTTTGTATAGTAAAACAAAAGTTAGAAATGTATGTATGTATGTATAACTATAAAAAAGACTAAAGCATACAATTTCTAATAGAAATAAAACGCACGACTGGATCGCACAAACTTGCTCTTGTAGTAAAAGTTTCTTCGAATTTTAAAGATTGAGTGTATTAAAAGTAAATAATTTTTTTATGGGAGCCTTAAGTTTAAACTAGTATTATACATTATAGGAGCGTTTTTTTTTTAAATTAATTTTGTATATATAAAATTTTGTGAAATTTTTTTAGAAAAAAATGGTACAATCTACCCGTTTTTGAAATATCGAGTTTTCAAAAAAAAAACTTGAATTTTTTTTAAAAATCCAAAATTTGTTTTTTTTTTGAAAATTTTGATACGCAGTATGATTTCAATTTTTGAGAAGCTTTTGTATAAAAAATTTAATTTAAATCGGTTACATTCTTACACACAATGATATGCATAGTGCAAAATAAAGAAAATGGTTCTATGAGAGGTACTGTTAATAATGGCTAACAGTAAATGCATTCTTTTAATATCAAATAACATACTAACATTATTGCTTAGAACAATTTTAATCAAAATCGTAGGAGTCGTTTTCGAGAAAATTTATATTTTCTGTAACGGTTTTTAACATTTGTATGGTATGGAAGGTACCGTTAATTTTGACAATAAGAAAAATTTTTGTTAAAAAACCGCTTGTTACCAAGTTTCATAAAAATCAACCAAGTCATTTTCAAAATATTTTGTTTTCAAAAAAAAATTTTTAAACTTTTTTTAAAAATCAAAAAAAAAAAATTGAAAATTTTGGTATATTATATTTATATTTTTCAGAAGATTCTCCATAGAAAAAATTATCAAAAAGTCTATTCCTTTTCAAGTTTTTCAAGGAGAAACAAAAACAAAAAATGGTTCTTTTGGAGGTACCATTTAAAACCAAAAAGGAAGCATATACATACTTAATAAAATTTATTAATTTTGTTTTAGAAAAATCTGTAGAACCATTTTTGATTATATGGCAGGTACCGTTATTTTTGGTCCTGAAAAGAAAATGAAAAAAATGTGTCTGTGGAATATCCCAATAACACTTTATACAAAGTTTAATTAAAATCGGCCAATGGGTTTAGGCTGTAGGCGAATCCACAGACAGACAGACGGACGGAATTGCGACACCCACTTTTTTCGTCTTCCCTATTATCGTAATGTCAAGTTTGATCAAAATCTCGAGTTCAATTTTTTTTACGAATCCAAAACTTGCCATATAGTACCTATATATTTATCGCAAGTAAAAACTCACCTGAATGATTGGTTATGTTTATTTTTTTTTTCTGTTTGTATGCAAAATATCTTACACTCAAATAAAGTTGACTTTTAAAAATATTTATAAAGAGCATTTAATAACGCGTTTTTGAAAAGAAAGAACACTATATAAGTACTACGGGCTTACTCTGTATTTCTTTCAGTAAATCCTACTAGGAAGTGATTTTCATTGTGCTTTTTGAAATGATAATCTGTAACGTTTTGGAAATGCAATAGCCTTTAATCATTTTTCCTCTTACGGATTACTATATTTTTTTTTAGTTTCATTGTTTATTTTGAGGTCTGTCAATTCAAGAAACCAAAAAAAAAAAAATAAAAGCAAAAAGGCGTAAAAGGAAAAATTTTATCGGAATTGTAAATCCGAAAGTAGTAAATTTCATTCCGCTTTAGAACATTAAGCCTTGTTTATAGATCGAAGCGAAGTGAAATTTTCATACAAAAATAAACTTTTTTCCCAGGCGTGAAAAATTCAATAAAATTAAATGCAATTATATAAGCGACAAGGAGGAAGAAATTTGGTTCGAAGTGAATATAATTCAACGGACTTGTCTAGTATATCGTTCATAAATTTGAAATGTGCTTCACACACCCATTGTAATTTATATGGTCTGTATTGCCACACTACACAAATGACAACACAATAAAGCTTACTCTTGAATAGAACGGTTCGAGCCGGATTCGAGAATAATTGTAGGTCGAGAGTGTTTGATTCCTGGGAACGGGGTGAGGTGTCGATCCTGGTGATAGGAAGTGCGGTTTGCGGTCTCTTTTCGGTGCTCAAAATCTATGCAAGGTGTTTTGCATTTAATAAGTGAACCACATCTACAAAACCCATTAAAAATCCCTAATCAAAGAAAATATATACGACATTGTTGTCCATAATCAAATTCATGCAAAAAAAAAGAGAAATTAAATTAATTGTCAACGTGCGTTGCAATGTCATAAAAACAAACGTTTATTAAGCGAACGAAAAAAAAAAAACAAACGGTGAAAACGGTGTGTGAGAGTGGTCGTCGGCAAGAGCTGTTATAAAAAAAAAAGGTTTTCAATTCTGAGAACAGTGACGGCCAGCATAAGTGGACTAGTGAATCTTTAACGCATTAAAATAGCTAGTGTGCTGAAAATAATTGCTATTTTTTTCTGGCATTATTGAATAAACTCTGCAACTAAGTAAAATATGTAATATGTACTATGTAAAATATAGTAAAGCGGTGAGTAAAATTTTTCTGTTCAAATTATATTCATATGTACATATTCCTACCTGCAAAGGAATAATTCTCATACAACGTTGAAATGGAAGTGCTGCGCAAGAAAAGAGGGATTTATAAAGGCATCCTAAGCCGATTAGAAAAATATTTTAGGGAAACCGCAGACGACACGATAACGGTAGTAGATGCTAAAATGAGACTATCAAAGTTAGAAGAAACCATGCAAAACATTGAACAAATTCAATTGGAAATTGAAGCACTGTTACCTGAAAAGGACGTTGCGGAGGAAGAAAGCGTCAGGGAAGATTTCGAAATAAAATATTTTCCAATTAAAACATGGTGTTTAAATAAATTAGGTCAGGGCTTAGGGTCAACCTCAGCTGAATCCACGGGTTTTCAACAAACATTACACATTCCGCAATTAACTTCTGAATTTGAAGAATCTTTAAGACTAATATCCAATAATCAACATACAATCGCTTCAGCATTAATTCGTCTTTCGGGAATCAACGCTGACGGAAGCGCGATTCAACCACATGGCAACTCAAAACTTCCCCCGTGTCCGATTTCTTCATTTGGAGGGGAATACAAGGAATGGCCAACATTCAAGGATCTCTTTACAACAATAGTTCACCAATCTAAGACACTATCTGGTGCACAGAAATTGCAATATCTTAAGTTGTCTCTTAAAGGAGAGGCTGCATCGGTATTAAAGCATATTAACGTTTCTGATGCCAATTACGAACAAGCTTGGGCTGACTTAAATAGCATGTACAATAAAGAAAAAATTATAAAAGAGTCACACATCAGAGCGTTGATGGATCAGCCAAGCGTAGGTAGTTCTCCTAGCTCAGGCAGTATTAGGAATCTTTTCACTACGTCAAAAGAATCTATATCAGCGCTCAAGTCGTTAAAGGTACCGACTGAACATTGGGACTGTTGGTTGGCTTACGTTATTGCTTCTAAGTTAGACTCGGAATCTAAGCAACTGTGGGCCAGGCAGTCAGCGGATAGCGAAAATCCAACATTTGATGAGATAATGAAATTTTTGTCAGCTAGGCAGTTTGAATTAGAATCTATTCAAACTCATAAACGAAATCAGAGTAGCACAAGCAGGGTGAATTGAGCTGCGGTTCATACTTTAGTTTCATCAGCATGTATTGTATGCAAGGAAAATCATTACATAGGGGTATGTCCTGAATTTATAAAACTTGATCTAGCTGGGAAAAGATCAATTATCTCTCAAAATCGGTTATGCTACAATTGTTTGAATTCAGGCCACTCAGTAAAGGATTGTAAATCATCGCATTGCAGAAAATGTAAAGCCAAACACCATACGCTTATTCATTCAAACCTGAAACCAAAGACGGCAGCTATTGTTGTTTCTACATCTCCTACGGATGGTGAAGGGGAGAAAGATGAAGCCCTAAGAGAAACAGGAAACGCATTACAATCATTACAAGGGAATTAATCCTATCCAGCCTCAGCTAGAGTCAACACTGTTAGTACAAATCATCCTTCTACTACAGTAAAAAGATACAACTTGTTGCCTACAGCAATTATCTTGGTGAAGGATAGATGGGAGACATTAAAGATATGCCGTGCTTTATTAGATTCGGGTTCGCAGGTATCTCTAATAACAGAGGCCTGCGCTCAGTACTTAGGCCTCCCTTGAAGTCATTCAAGCTTGACGATAGATGCAGTTGGACAAGGGGAAGCTAAAGTAAGAGGATCTATGAGATTAGAACTAAAATTAAGGCTGAATAACTTCACTGTCATAACCCAGGCATACATTTTAGGAAGTATCACAAAGCAGTTACCTCAGCACAAAATATTTTATGATACTAAGTCAAAACTAGACACCAAAACCAATTGATATCCTATTGAAGGCTAGCATAATGTTGAAAGCTTTGAACGGAAATAAAATCTACGATGAGGACAACAGAATTGTAGCACAAGGAACAGAGTTTGGATGGGTCTTAGCTAGCGAAGATGAAGAGGAGGTAGGAGATAGAAGGGTGGTGTTTCACGTGTCAGAGGATTTGAGGTTGTTGGTAGAACGTTTCTGGGAACTCGAGGAGCCAAGAACTGCTATCACGCATATATACGATAATCATCCTTGTGAACAACATTTTAAGGAAAATTTTATGAGAATGGATGACAGCAGGTTCGTAGTCAGGTTACCATTCAAGAAGAATGCAAGACTCGAGGGGAATTCAAGGCTTCTCGCAGAATAACGGCTCAAATCTATGGAACGAAGATTTGCCAGGGACGATGACTTAAGAAAACTTTATGTAGAGTTTATGGACATATGTCGGAAGTAGTCGCTGAAAGGGCTAAAGCCGTTCAAGGTTACTATCTACCTCACCATGCAGTAGTGAAGCCAGAAAGTAGCACAACTAAACTAAGGGTCGTTTTTCACGCCTCGTGCAAACCCTATGGAGGAGAGTCATTGAATTCACAACTTTTAACTGGTCCAGTTCTACAAAGAGATTTAACATACATTCTTCTACAATTCATGGTGAATCCTATTGCTCTTAGTGCAGATATTGCACAAATGTACCGCCAGGTTTTGGTGGATATTGAAGACAGGTGTTTTCAGCGGATTTTGTGGAGGACCAATCTTGCGGAAAGTATAAGAGAATACGAGCTCAACACCATCACATACGGTACTACTCCGGCCTCTTACTTGGCCATCCGGGTGCTCCTACAACTAGCCGAAGACGAGAAGGAGGATTTTCCAGAAGCGGCTGAATTGATAGCTAACCACTTTTATATGGACGATTTCATATTCAGTTGCAGTAGTGAAGAAAAGGCAAGGGAAATTTGGGTCCAGTTGTGCCAGTTGCTCCAAAGAGGAGGCTTTAATTTGAGAAAGTGGTCGTCTAATTCCAGGAAGCTTTTAGATGGTATTCCCGCCGAAAAAAAATAGAGCCAAGTTGGATCTGGTCTGTTGAATCCAATCAAGCTATAAAAACTTTAGGGCTGAGATGGCATCCGGTAACGGACACGTTTAGCTTCAAAGTAGAGAAACGCGACATTTCTTGCTATACCAAAAGAAAACTTCTTGCTTGTTTCAAGGCTGCAAGAAATTCAGGAGTATAGTTATATACAGGTTTACGCTTGGACGGACTCTATGGTAGCGCTACACTGGATTAACTGAAATCCTCGAAGGTTTGCAAGTTTTATAGCTAATCGCATAGCTGCTATCACGGCCGTTATTCCTAAAGAAAATTGGTTCCACGTTCGCGGAGATGTGAATCCAGCTGATTGCGCCTCTAGAGGTATAAATGGCAGTCAACTTCGCAATCATAACCTCTGGTGGAACGGGCCGTTGTTTATTCGCAATAATCCAGTTGACTTTAATCTGCCTCCGGTATACCAAGGAGAAACCAAAACTTTAGAGGAAAGGAAGGTTGTCGCAATCTCTTGTGTACCTACCTGATGAGCCTTGGGATCATATGGAGAAGTATTCTTCTTACAATTATTTGATTAGGGTCACAGCTTGGATTCTTCGGTTCACATATAACTGCAGGAGAGAGAAAGACGACCGTTACCAAGGAAGGCTTACCACATATGAACTGAAATGTGCAGTCAATGCTTGCGTCAAATTTGTTCAAAATATCTACTTCAGACAGCATATTGTGCGCTTAAAAAACGAGGAGCCGATTGTTGCCGACAACCAACTTCTGAGGCTAAATCCTATTCTTGATGAAGATGGCATACTGCGGGTTGGTGGGCGGATTCACAAGGCATCTTTTGGGTACGAACAGCGACATCCTGCGATTCTTCCAGGCAAAGGGAATTTTACTGAACTGGTTATTGAAGAAATACATAAGCGGTATTTACACGCTGGTCCGCAATTAGTAGGTGCCGTGATCAGAAAAACTTTTGGATAATCGGAGGGCGGAATGCAATCCGAAAGTTTATTCGCCGATGTTTGCAATGCCAAAGGTACCTTGGCATGCCTTTAAGGCAGTTGATGGGCGATCTTCCGAGTAAGCGTTTGGAAAAGGGAAAGGCATTTTTGAATGCCGGAGTGGATTATGCTGGGCCCTTTATGGCAACTCCGCGGCGTAGCAGAGGATGTAGAGGACAAAAGGTCTACATGGCGCTCTTTGTTTGCCTTAGCACAAAGGCTGTCCACCTAGAAATGGTTTCTGACCTGTCTACAGAAGCGTTTTTAGCTGCATTACACCGTTTTATAGCTAGAAGGGGAAGGTGCCAAAACCTTAACAGTGACAATGGGATTAATTTCGTCGGGGCAAACAATCTTTTGGGTGAGCTGAAGCATTTTTTGGCAAAGAAGAGCTTGCAGGAAAGGCTTAATAAGGCAGCAGCTAACGACGGCATCGACTGGCATTTTATACCACCAGCAGCACCAAATTACGGAGGACTCTGGGAGGCTGCAGTTAAGTCGGCAAAATACCACATGAGACGAGTTGTTGGAACCACACTTTTAAGTTTTGAGGAATTTCAAACACTACTCTGTAAAATTGAGGCTTGCCTTAATTCACGGCCCTTGGTTTCATTATCCAGTGTACCAGAGGATTTTGAATCGTTAACTCCTGCGCATTTTCTTGTAGGGAGTTCAATGCACCAGCTACCAGAACCTGATTATACGCAAAAAAACTCAAACCTTCTATCCAGGTTTCAATTGGTTTCTCAACTCCAACAAATTTTCTGGAAACGCTGGCAAAATGAATATGTTTCGTTGATGCAACAAAAGGTATAAATGGAAGACACAAATGCATAATTTGAAAGAGAATGATTTAGTGCTTATCCGTGATGAAGATGGCTTTGTTCGAGTTGCTGCTTTTTGCTATGCATAATTTCTAAGCTCAAAAAATAAAAATAATAAATACATATATATTTATAAGCTTTGTAATTTAATCGCTAACTTAAATGTTAATGTACTTAAATTTAATCTAATTTGAATCTACTTGCTATCTTAAATGTTAATGAACTTGAATTAAATCTTATTTTTGAATTTGCTCACTAACTTAAATGTTAATGTTTCCAAATTCCATTTTTTTTTTTATATTTGAATAAAAAACAGTAACTTCAGTCAAGATTTTGTTAATTGAAATGTTTGCGTATATTTAAAGGTTAAAGTTTTAAAATTGTTATTTCAAGGTGGGTGGTATGTCTAGTATATCGTTCATAAATTTGAAATGTGCTTCACACACCCATTGTAATTTATATGGTCTGTATTGCCACACTACACAAATGACAACACAATAAAGCTAACTCTTGAATAGAACGGTCGGTCTCTTAATCAATCAAAGTGAAGTTGGAATCAAGCACGTGGTAAAAAAAGTAAAGTACCTACAAATCGAAAGTCGGAGAAGTTGAATATATCCTAGGTGTTGGAAAGCGAAAGCAGGACTTACCTAAACCAAATATAAAACAAAATTTTTATTTTTTTTATAAACCTTTCGAGGCAAGATTTATTGATGTTTCATTTCCATTTGGATTTCACTTCGCATTGATGTATAAACTAGGCTTTATTTAGAAGGAATTAAAAATATTCGTTTTCGGAAAATTCCACTTTCGGAACGAAATACAGAGTAACCCCTGTTTCTTTGTAATGTTTTTAAAAACAAATGTTAGCAATTGTCTTTATTTAATAAATTGTATCTCTAACTTATCAACTGCATAATGACGTATGTTAATTAATGAAGGCATTGATGAAAATAAAAATCAAAATGTTCGCAGTGACTCCAACACTTCAAGAAACGAAAAAATCATAAGTCATGACCATCGTTATGAGTCTACACCGAGGACTGATAGAAAAAGACTTTCAGTCATTCGTCAAAAACTCAAGACTTCACAACTCAAAATCAAGACACAAAGGCGACTCATCAATCGATTGAATTGCAAAATTGATTCATTCAAAGACATAATCAAAGAACTTCGCAAAAGAAACTCTATCCCAGAATCAGGTTTGGCTTGCTTGGATTCAATTGCGAATTCAGATGTAAGCGAGCTTTTTGAAAGATTTTTAAAAAACAAAAAGAATGTGGGCGATGAAAGGTGTGTACTAAGAAAAAAACAATTCAAGACTAGGTCATCTAATAAGGGATTGGGTATATGTAGAGAAAAGTATCCTCAAGCTCTGCGTTCTTTCTCCATGACACTGCATTTTTACTCCCCAAAGGCAAGACAAAAATTTCACCACAGAGAGTTTTGAAGCGCTGAAGCTAAAGGTTTCCGAAGCTACTGCAGCTAGCAAAAAAGTTATTTGTAGCCTTATGCTAGATGACATCTCAATAAAATCGGGTCTTCAAAATGTTTCTGTGGGAAATATCAGGGGTTTCGTGGATTTTGGAACTGTAGCAGGGGTTTCAGATGAAATGCCTTTAGCCAAAGATGCCCTAGTAATTATGGTGGTATCGTTGGATGGGTCGTGGAAACTACCAATAGGCTACTTTTTGGTAAACGGCATTGACTCGACAACCAACGCAGAGCTCGTTAACAGCAGCTTGCGGAAACTGCACGAAGTTGGGGTTCAGGTCTTGTCTCTGACGCTAGATGGCCCATCCGAGCACTTTGCTACCATAAAATTGCTAGGGGCCAACTTGGGAGTTGAAGACTGTCGTCCTTATTTTCCGCACCCTTCTTCACAATGCAACATTTTCGTAATTTTTGATCCCTGTCATATGTTAAAACTCATGAGAAATTGTCTGGGGGAATTTAAATTACTTAAAGATGGGGACGGAAAATGCATCGAGTGGAAGTTCATAGAGGAACTAGTGAGACTGCAAGAAAACGAAGGGTTAAGAGCTGGCAATAAGCTAAAGTGGGCTCATTTAATATACCACAAGCTAAAAATGAAAGTTTTTTAGCCGCTCAAACCCTGAGTAGCAGCGTTGCGGACGCTATAGAGTTTTTTGACAAGGAATTGAATTTAAAAGAATTTCAAAACAGCGAAGGAACAGTCCGATTCATTCGATGTATTGATCGTATTTTCGATTTTCTAAACTCTCGAAATCCTTTCGGAAAAGGTTATAAGGCACCTTTAAGGCTTAAAAATGAGTTGTTCTGGCGTCCTCGTATTCTGGACGAGCTTGATTACTTAAAGAAGATTACCAATGCTGACGGCATTCTTATGACAAAAACAAGAAGGTATGTTCCTTTTGTTGGCCTAATAACGGCTTCAATGTCAGTCATCGACATTTTTGATAGTTTATAGATAGAATTAATTATCTTCTAACATATAAATTCAGTCAAGACCACTTAGAGCTTTTCTTTTGTGCGGTGAGAAGTTGCGGTGGTTGGTGTCCAAATCCAACAGCTTCCCAGTTCGTATCTGCATATAAAAGACTTCTGATCCACCACGAAGTTAGGGCTGCTAATGGGAACGTCACAGCAATGGACTCAACCAGCATTCTTTCTGTGCCTTCAACCCGTTCCGTAAAGGTTGACCTTTACGACCCAGCCATTTATGATAAAATGTCGAATGAAAGAGTTTCCAAGAAGTACGGGTTAGAAGACGATCAACCATTATCCGCAAATAATGAAATATTCGTCGGACTTCCAGAAACTCTTTCAAGTTTCTCAAGACCTTGTGTCGGAAACATAAGTGGTTGGGGTTGGGTCGTACAAAAATTAGTGGACCCAAAAAGACTAATAGTAAAATGTGAATTGTGCCAGGAAGCCTTATATCAAGATTCCCAAAAATGTGCAGACTTTGAGGACAATGGTTTGATTCAAGCCAAGACTCGTGGTGGTTTGATTTTCCCGAGCGAGTCTGTGGTTAAAATATGTATTCAAACCGAAAGTGCATTCAGACATAGTTTGGACCAAATAAAGTGCCTTGTTCCGAATGAACGAAATTTTCCAGCGGTGCTATGCTCGAAAGTAATGGGCGATTTATTTGAACCACCATGCTCCTTTTTCCCAACTTTAAATGACCATCTTTTTGATGACGCAGTGGAAGAGCCCAGCCACGTATTCATTCTGGTAAAAAAAATAGTTTCTGAATACATTAAGTTGCGAATGTATACAGCGACTGTGTACGGTTGGAGAAAAGGTTTGGAGCCATTTAAACCGCCAAATTATTTGGAAACGGCAGTAAAAGAAAAAAAAATTGTTAAATGTGTATTCGTCCGTTTGTATACATTGCCGTTAAATGTCCTTAAATGTTCCATTGCCATGTGTCTCAATCCTAAGTCGGTTACTAGATTGCCAGCTTTAACGACTATCTGTTTATTTATATTTTTCATATCCCCTTTTATTGGGTTTTGATTACTTGTTATTTTAATGAGTGAAACCTACAAGAAAAATCCGATACTTTTTTATAATATTTATTGTAGTGCAGCTGCCATGTGCATACAACCTAATAATAATATTTTGTAGTACATTAAGCTGAACAGATCTAAAATTAACTTGTCATTAAGTTGAACTGGGCTATTGTCTTTGATTTGAATTCTTCTGTTTTAACGGCGTGTGCAAAATCAAGCTCCGAAATATACTTTGTTAAATTACTTATAATCTAAGAAAATCTTGTGTTTTATTTTGCCCTCTTGGTGGCAGCGGTAAAAACCTAAATTCGATAAAAAGTAAAAGAAAAAATGCCTCCCAAGGAAGAAAAATGGGAGAACATTTTTGTCGCAAACATCGCTCCTCCAGAACCATTTAATTTTTCACAACCAGAAAATTGGGCTAAGTGGAGAAAAAGGTTCGAGCGCTACATAAATGTATCTGGGCAGTCAACCAAGCCAGAAGTAGACCAAATAGACTTGCTGTTTTATTTGATGGGAGAAAAAAGTGAAGAAGTTTGGTTACAGCTAGGAGCTACTCCAACAACATTGGCCGATGCCTTAGATAGGTTCGACAGATATTTCAACCCACAGAAGAACATCATATTTGAGAGGTTCAAATTTAACTCTCGTGTACAGAGGCAAGGTGAACCTGTTGATAGTTTCATCACAGACCTGCATGCCTCCGCTGAAAAATGTGATTACGGCAACTTAAAAGATGAACTGATTCGGGATCGAATCGTGGTGGGCATGTTCAACACGAAGGTTAGTGACTTAACACTCAAAATGGCAATGGATACAGCACGGTAGGCGGAGGTCCAGATTAAACAAACGAAAATTATAAAGGAAGAAACTAATGTCTGCAGCATTCAGGCGGTCAAGTCGAGTGGTGGTCAACGAGGTCATGGTCATAGTGGTCAACGAAGTGGTCCGGGTATGAATATGAATGGTAAGAGTAATAATTATAGTATTTCCAAAAATAAATGTAATTACTGTGGCAATAGACCACACAATAGAATAGATTGCCCAGCTAAAGATAAAAAATGTAATTTGTGTAATGTTCGTGGACATTTCTCAAATGTTTGCACGAAGAAAAATGAAAACTTGTATAACAAAAAGTCAAACAAAAATAACAAATAAATTCAGTTCAAGTTAAAAATTTACAAACAGATAAAACTAGCAATTCTGAGAATCACGAAAATTATGAATATGGTATTGGAAAAATACAAGAATTTTTCACGGGTAATATTAAAAGATCAGGTGTAGAATCCTGGTATGTACAGTGTACGATTGCCGAATTAAAAACAGAATTAAATTTCCTTATAGATACGGGGGCAGACTGTGTATGTATTCCAAAAAATTCTGTGGATATAGATAAGCTATCTATTTGTCAATCAAAAGCTAGTTTAAAGGGACCAGATGGAAATCCACTTAAGGTTTTAGGCTTTGCTAAAGTAACTTTGATTTGTAATGATAGGGAGTATATTGACGACGTCTACATAGTTGAAGAACTTAATACTCCTATTTTAAGTCGTAACGCTATAGTTGAATTGAATATTCTACAGCCTCCCGTTATTGAAAATTGTATCTTTTCCGAAAATAAAAGTGAAGAGAAAACTTTAGAGGTTATTGAGAATTTTCCTAGACTTTTTCGGGACATCGGAGAGTTTAAAGGGGAAAAAAAAACATAAAATTAAAAAGCGATGTAACTCCCTTTGTACAAACGGTACCGAGAAGAGTACCGATTCCGTTATTACCAAAATAAAAATCTGAAATTGAAAGACTAATAGATATGGACATTATTGAACCAATGGAGGACGTGACTGAGTGGGTCAGTCCAATAGTAGTTGTTCCAAAGCCGAATAGTGAAATAAGACTTTGTATTGACTACACTCAACTTAATAAAGCTGTGATAAGGCCTTATTTCCCAATGCCAAAAATAGAACTATCACTAGCTAAAATTAAAGAAGCAAAATTTTTTTCAAAAATTGATGCAAATAAAGGATTTTACCAGATTAAACTCAGGCCTGAAAGTCAGTTACTCACTTGTTTTATATGTCCATTCGGACGATTTATTTTCAAAAGATTACCCTTTGGTATTTCATGTGCACCCGAATATTTTTTTTCAAAATTCTATAAAGTTTTAGATGGAATTAACAATTGTATCTCACATGTTGATGATATTTTAATTTTTGGTAAAATTCGCGACGAACATGATCATCAAAAAAAGTTTTAAACCGTCTTGATGAGGAAGGCATAACTATCAACAAAGATAAATCATGTTTCGGAGTAGATCAAGTTACATATTTAGGTTATGTTCTTTCAGCAAAGGGCATTTCTATCGATTCAGAACGAATTAAAGCAATAATTAACTATCCTAGACCAGAAAACAAAACAGAAGTTCAGCGATTTCTTGGCATGGTAAATTTTGTAGCAAAATTTGTCCAAGATCACTCGAAAATTCTAGGACCTATCAATGTTTTGACGGGTAAAGTTGATTTTGTTTGGAATAAATTTCAAGAAAAAGCATTTCTAGAAATTAAAGACAGTTTAACTAAAACTCCAACTTTGGCTTATTATGACCCATCAAAACAAATAGTCATTAGCTCAGATGCATCTTGCTACGGAATTGGAGCATGTCTTTTTCAAGTCGACGAGAAAGGAAACAGACAGGTAGTTTCATATATTTCTAGAACTATGACCAACACAGAAAAACATTATGCTCAAATTGAGCGTGAGGCTCTAGGTATAACTTGGGCAGCTGAAAAATTAGCTGAATATATAACTGGAATTCAAGTTATATTTGAGACCGATCATAAGCCCTTGGTTCAGATTTTACAATCAAAAAATTTAGATACTTTGACACCGAGACTTCAGCGATTTAGAATGCGCCTCATGCGTTATGACTACTCAGTGGTATATGTACCAGGAAAGGATTTAAAAGGATTTAAAAGGATTTGACGCTTTGTCTCGCAGTCCAGTTCCTTGTAGAGTAAACGAACCGCAGGAATTAGAAATGGAAACTGAAGCTTTCGTACGCTTCGTAGTACAGAATCTTCCTGTTAAAGATTACTACATGGACAAAATAATTAATGCTCAAAAACAAGATCCGGTTTGTCAATTTTTATTACAATATGCATCGGACGGTTGGCCATCTCGAGAAAAATTACCTGATTTTATGGTGCCATATTATCAATACCGTTTTGATATTCCCTTTACGGAAAGCTTAGTAATAAAAGATACTCGAATTGTTATTCCTCCCGATCTACAAAAAGAAGTTATTAACTGTACACATTCTGGACATCAAGGCATTACAAAATGTCGTAGGTTGGCTCAGACTTCGGTTTGAAGGCTAGGTCTTAGTTCTCAGTTGGAAGACCTGATAAAAAATGTCCAAATTGTATTGAAGAACGGAGTAATAATAAGGAAACATTCCAATGTGAAGATCCCCCGACACGACCTATGGAAAAAATAGGTTTAGACCTATTTAAGTGGAATAAGTGGTATCTTATAATAACTGATTACTACTCACGATACATGAAGGACTTTTAAACTATCGTTCAACCCCATTAGCAAACGGGTTTTCGCCTGCAGAGTTAACGATGGGAAGAAAATTTTAATCTTTAGTTCCTATTTTGCCCAGTTTATTAGAAATAGAAAATAATAAAATAGTAATTGAAACAGAACGAAAAATTAAGACAAAGCAAATTGAAAATTATAATAAAAGACATAGGGCAAAAGATCTTCCAGAATTAAAAAACAGAGACGCTGTATGAATAACAGATTTACATAAATACGGTAGAGTTGTGAAAAAATTGGATGAACCACGGTCTTATTTAGTTCAAGCTGATAGGGAAAAGTATAGGCGAAATAGATGGCATTTAATTCCAGCACCAAATATCGATACCAATAGTTTCCGTGATTCTGAAGAATTGTATAGTCCAATAAATGACTTTGTAGTCCAAAATCAAAATGAAAATAATACAGATGATGACCTTGATGTAATAAATCCAGAGGTTCTACCTTCTGCAGAAAACGAAGTAATTCCAGAAGCTAGTTCCTCAACAAGAACGGGTCGAAAAGTAAATTTACCTTCATGGATGAAGGATTATGTACAATAATTGAAAACAAACTTAAATCAATAAAACATTTATTTATTTAAAAACAAACAAACAAAATTAGTATATAGAAACATTAATTAATTCGAATGAAAATAAAATTAATTAACATGTATATGTGTAAAAATGTTAAAGTTTAGTTTATATACGTAATTTAAGTTAAATGAAAAATATGAAATTATTTGTTTTTGAGTTGAATGAAAAGTTATACTTAACTATGATTTTTGTTAAAAAAAAAAATTAAATATAAAAATAATTACCTTTAACTTGAATTGGTAAAACTTTGAAGAGAAATGTAACTAAAAAAAGGGGATGTAGTGCAGCTGCCATGTGCACACAACCTAATAATAATTTTGTAGTACATTAAGCTGAACAGATCTAAAATTAACTTGTCATTAAGTTGAACTGGGCTATTGTCTTTGATTTGAATTCTTCTGTTTTAACGGCGTGTGCAAAAACAAACTCCGAAATATACTTTGTTAAATTACTTATAATCTAAGAAAATCTTGTGTTTTATTTTGCCCTCTTGGCAAACATTACATTTATGTGTAGCATTCAAATTAACTTTAATCCGAATCAGCTAAAACGACAAATTTTTTTGAAATACTATCAAATCAATTTAACTCAAGCTTAATTCATTAAGATAATATTAAGTAATTCTGTTTAGTACAATATTTGTAATATTAATAATTTTTGTATTAATATACAATATTACAATATTTTTTGTACAATATTTGTAATATTGTCTATTATTTGGCATTTTTTAAAAACCGTTGGAAACGATACCTCCAAAAGCAAAGAACAGTTTATGTCTGCTAACGGCTCTACCAAATTTCCGTCAAGTTTTTATGCACAATCTTTAAGGTGGCTCTATCAAAATAACATGCAACATTTTGAACCAATATCTACGATTCATAAAAAATATTATCTTTTTTTGAAAATTCAATATTTGGAAAAGCAGATAGCGATTTTTAACATTGAAAATGTTTATAGGATCGTTTTGACAGAGTTGTGGTGTTACCAAAATGATTAAATGAAATAAATTCAATAAATCAGAAATGAACTCCAGCGTATAGGGCATCACAACGAAATTTTTGGTTGGTGTTACTAAAGAAATGACCGAAATGATTGAAATGAATACATGAATTTAGAATATGAAAAATGAACTCCAGCGTATAGGGGGACAACTATCAAATTTTTGGTTGGTGTTACTAAAACATTACCTACTACTAGAATGATAAAAATAAACAAACGAACACAAGCGATGAATTACAGCAGGCGTAGGTATACGGGGAAAAAACGAAGAAAGAAAAGTATTGTTCGTCGTCAACAGGCAAGCTTCAGTGGAGAATGGTCATGAAGAATATTCAAAAAGAGAAAAAAAAACATCAACAAGTAAAAGTATTCAGAAGAAGACAAATGAACAGACAAGGCAACCAACAAAAGTGTATAATAGGTGTACGCGTGTACGTATGTTGTATATGTGTATATGCATCTACATATAGTTATGGAGGTAGGTAGGTTGTGATTTTGTGAAAATGAAAATGATAGGTATTTTTTTTTTTATTCCATAGAGAATACAATGCGGTCTTATAAGAAAGGCCAGAGTTGCAGTTGATTTTGCAAGCAGGAGTAGAGCTTGCTTAAAATCGATGTACCTATGTAATATGTAGGACAACCAAATATATGTCAGAGCATATTTTTTTCTAGCAACACTATTAAGACGAGACTAGGTTAGCAATCCGTTTTATAAGAAATACCTACTGTCTTTTAAGCGCCATGTTTCGTCGAAAGTGCATATTTTTTTGTGTATTTACGTTTAACGTGCATATTTTGCCGTATTTTTGTATATCTTTCATTAAAACCATTATTTGTTCGGTGTCTTCTAATGTTTATTCAATAAATAATAAAGGTCTATAGGGTAGGAATTACCAAAAAATTAAAACCTAACTTCAGGTTATATCGAAGTTAGGTTTTTTTTTTTAGAAAATTAACCTTTTTTTTAGGTTTGTTAAATCGACTCGAACGATATTATTCAATTTTGTAATCCAGTGCTTCTAAATATTTTAAGGCAGTGTGTGAATTGAATTAAAATTTCTATTAAATTTCATCCGAAATTAAATTTTAAAGTTTCTACACATTCACCTCACTTGTGCCAAAAATTAAATTAAGATAGCTTTTGAAAATTTAGAAAATATTAACCCAAAATTAAAAAAATCATGTGTTCCCAGTAATTCTCACTTTTTAACATTTCTTTCGTTGAAAGTTGAAAGGTACCAATATGTTTGTTAGCCACGAGAGCAAGCTTGTGAGACTCACTCGTGTAAATTTTATTTTTTTTTATTTTTGGTATATTTAATGTCTTAAATAAGTCATGAATTTAAACGTTTCACCATTATAAAAAAAAATGCATGTACCTATTTCAAATACGTTTTAATGGCTTTTAGCCCAAGCAACGTTATGTTCAACAATCTCACTTGTACACTACTTACATAATTTTTTTTTCGTTTTTAGATTTATTTAACGTCTATAAAGCTAGCATATACACATTAGCATAATCAATTAAACCATAACTAGAATTTTGTGGTCTCTTTATGCTATTTATGTGTGGAAGTCTCGATTTTTGTGCTAGCATAGTTTTTGTTTTATGTAAATCGATGCTACCTTAATATTAAGCTAGCAAAACTTCTAAACTGCTCAACATAATCAATTGAAATAAAAACTAAAATTATATAAAAAAAATTAGCACAAAAAGAGCACAAAATTCTAATTATGGTTTCAATTGATTATGCTAATGTGTACATATACTTATGCTAGCTTTATTGACGTTTAGATTTATGTCGTTCTTTTTAGTGCAGTTTTTAAAAATACATTACATAGGTATACATTCCTACATAGAATTTATTTTAACAAGCAATATTGAGCATATTTTTAAGGCATATACTCATATAATTATTACTTCTTAAGGGCATATAATTGATTTTTAAGGGCAAATTATAAGCGCTTAAAAGTGTTTTGAGGGCATATTTTTGTTTACCCTAATAATTAATTGTCTAACTGCATATTAAAAAACTACATAAAAAGATTAATATTTCCGGAATATTTCACGATTAATGTAACAAAATGCAGTCTTTATTAACATTTGAGTACAATCAGATTTTTAAACTAAAAATTGGAAAAATGCTTGTGTAGTGATCTCTTAACGTTTCTGATATTGAATTTTTCGTTTTCTATCATTCTGATCATTCAAAATGTATCCCCGTCGTGATTAATTGTTTTTTGTTTTTAACTACCCTACTACCTACATTTTTTTGGCGTGTAAATAATTCGCTGTAGATTTAAATCGATTTTATTAGCAGGTAAAGTGATTTAGTTTTGTGTTACGTACCTAAAATATAAGTACATACAAACATTATGTATGTATACATAGATCTACATATGTACATTTGATTTTCGATATTTTAGTTACTTTCCACCTATTTGCCGTTTAATTAAAACTTGAATCGTATATTTGAAAAGGGATTCCTTATTGAACCGTACATGTCCTTATTCACATTACAGGTGAAAGTATCTCCTTTTATACACGTACTTTTAATTTTTTTAAGGAATCTGACGATGAAGGTTTGGCAGCCTTCGAAATAGTTATTTTGGGTAGCTATTTACTTAGCTATCATTCCAGCCATGTAAACTGGAAACTTAAGGACTTTTTATTCCAGTATGGTCTTTTCAATAAACCATTTTATTCATTTTATATTGCATAATATAATCAACTTACTACAGCAGGTACTTTGATGTTAACGACAATAGCACTACAATTTTTTTTACTCTTCAGCATTTTGCTGTACAATTTTAACCACATTTTTTTTAAACACAATTAAAAATACAAAAAAATACTAACTATTGTTTCTTATCATTTTAATTTGATTTTTAATTCATAAATTAACATTTCTGACCTATTAATGTTTGTTTGTGGTAATTCTTATTTTTCGAATTGTTTGCTTTGGATTGGTTTTTAAAATAATTAAAATTGTTATGTAGTCCGCATTGTTAACCTATTTATTTATTTGAAGTATGTCAATGTAGCATTTTTGATTCGACTATTTAAAAAATATTTGTTTCTGTGTACGTAATATTTGTTTATTATTTATGTAAGATTGCTTATTTTTTTTTTTATTGTTAACAAGCTCTTAAACTAAAAAAAAAGATGACTGTGGTAATGTTTCATAACACTTACACCTACATTTAATACATAGCTTTCCTCTTTTTCAACTTATGTGCAAATTTATTCTGTGATATTTTATTCATTAAATTTTGTAAACATTTTACATAGTTGTTGAATAATTGTTTTCTTTTTTTTATTCTTTGTGATTTTTAATTTATTATATTTCTATAGGCAAGCGTATGTTAAAATTTCAGTTCAATGTTCTAATTAATATATATTAATATATTTCAAAAACGAAAGCAAATTTTTAAATTGACTTATTGTGAAATGTCATAGAAAACTATTTCAGCGCGTTTTATTTATTTGTTTTTGTTTTGTTGACTGATGCCAAGTCTGGAAAAATTATTTAAATTCTTATAACATTTTACAAATCTAAAAGCAATAAAATAAAAAAAAATGTTTAAACAATGAAAAACAATTCTAAAAGTATTTTTTATTTTGAAAGTTTTTTTATATTTAAAGGTAAGTAATGATTTTAAAATAACTTGAAGTTTTGAATCGCTTTTTTTCGCTTACTCGCGCGATTATACAACATACTAACTGAACCTGTACAAAATTCTTAATCTTGAAATCTATCAAGGCTTATATCATCGAGCTGTATAAAAAAGGATATTTGTTAAGGCTTATGTTCTTAACTTATTTTCTATCTAGACTAGAAAAAAAATCCATACTAAAGTAATTTCGGCATTTGCTTGAAAGTCGAAAAATGCCGAAATTACTTTTGTATGGATTTTTTTGGATCTTTTTTCGAATTGGAAACGGTTTAAAAAAACCGCAAATGAGACTTAGGTAAAACTAAAACCACTTCAATCAACTTACTTACTTTTGTAATTCTAATATCAAAAAGTCATGAAGACTTAGTGGCAATGTTTTTCCTGGGGATTGATTCAGTATAATTCTTCTCATTTTTATTTTTACACATTACATACTTATATATTACCACAAGGAGATAACACATGCAAAAAAATTCATAAAAATAAACTATTCTATCTATATGTTGATGGTAGTGTCTTTGTAACTTACAGAAAAAAAGACCATTGTAAAGAAAAATTTTTCATGATAAACTAAGTTATTGAAGACCACATACGATTTTTTTTCAATTAAGGACGTTCAATTCAGATCTGTTTAGTAGTTTCAAAGATTACCTGGTGATGCTTTCTTCAACATCCAAGAGAATGTAGGCTCGTCCAGCGAGATTTTCTCCAAACGAACATTCTTAGCATTCTCGATCCAGAAGCCTATCCACTGATTCATCACTTTCTCTAGATCCTCAAGCAGCTTCGGACTGATAGCAGGCAAATCGTAGACGCAAATGTTTGTTACTGACATTACGCCAGGGTCGTTGTCTGGCTAAAATGATTTATTTTCAGTGTTCTCAACGTGCCAATCCAAAATGCGACCAACAAACTTAGAAATCTGCCTCTGCACAAGCCACAGTTTGGTAAAATGATTATAGCAAAGTGAGATAGCAGTGAACATCAAGATATTTTTCCAAGCTTAATAAAGACTTCGTAGAGCCCAATCATTAGCTTTTCCGATACTTTTTTGGGTGTCGAAAGATGGACGAGCATCTACTTCGGTGGATACTTGACCAGGGATTATTCTAAAAAATACACAAAGCATATCCATAGCTTCAGATAGTTCTTCCTCTTCGGTTAATCCAGCCTTGATTCCGTGCCTGACGGTATAGAGATCTCTACCAAATTGTCAGTTTCAAATGACAGCAAAAACTTGGCACAATGACAGATGAAATTGGAAAGAAAAAAATAAGGAGGGCTAATTTTAATTACAAAAATCTTGCTATTTTGTGCAATAAAAAGATTAAAATATCTTGTATAAAGTATAAAAACATTTTTACTTGCATCTTTTCTATAAAAAAAGGAAAAAAACAATTCGAAATATTTATTTGCCTCCAAAATAAACCAAACAAATGGCTGCCACTTAAATGTCATTGTGCCGAGAATTTTAGTTTGACATTTAAATATGAACGAGCCAGATATATATTGCTGTTTGTTAAAAAGCCCTATTGTTTCATTTTCGCAGCCTAAATGATCAGCGAAAAACTTACTTGCATTATAATATTGTTGTGTTCTCCAAATGGACAAAGTAATAAAGACGCTTTGGTTTTTATGGCTTAATTAGATCTTTTTTTTAAACAAAAATAAAATTAGAGGACAAAACCCAGAACGAAAAGAAAACAAAGCAAAAAAATATTGACATTTTTGGCTGTCAGTTTGGAAAATAATTGTTATATAGTTATACTGTTATACAAAATTGTGCACGAGCGCACATATAACAGTTCTTCAATTGGCGACAACTTTTTTTATGAATGCGCTATCCAGTGTATTATAGAGATCAGTGCGATGAAGGTGCAATGTCATATATGGAGCAACTGCGAAATACGAGTGACAGATCCAACGGCGAAATTGACCCCAGCGGCTCTCAAACTGTGATGAGAAGTGAACGCATTCAGCGATTTTAATTATAATGCCGTCCGCCACCTAAATGAAAATGTTAAAACCTTAATTTGTAATGTTTTTTCTTTAAGTATTATTTCATTTAATGTAGCGGGTTTAGGAAATAAGTTACTTTTTATCGATTTTTGTAATTACATTAATAATTTTGATATTTTTGCTCTTTTTGAAACTTTTGTTGATAAAAATATGGATAGATTCGAAAATATATTCATAAACCATAAACTTTTATGGATTCCGGCAGTAAGAGAGTCTACGCATGGAAGATCTAGTGGAGGATTTCTTTATGGAATCTAAAAAAATTTGAAATTAGATTGTTGTTTCATAAAAATATTCGAAAAGGACTTGATTGAACTAAAAATGGAACAGAGCAAGCTATTCATTATACCAGTTTACATAAACTGCAACAAGTGGACACAGGAATTCTCATACTTACATAATTTTCTTTTAGAATTTGGTAAAGAAGATATTATGATTCTTGGAGATTTTAACGGAAGAGTAGGAACGACACAAATTCTAAATGAAGATTCAGAGCTTCTAATGGAACCAATAGTAAGAAATGCAACGGACACTAAAATTGACGGAAACGGAAGGAAGTTGATTGAAATGTGCGAATCGTTAGGGTTTACGCTGTTAAATGGACGAACCAAAAGTGATGATAAAGGCCATTTCACATTTACTAGGGGCACGGCGTGTTCAACTATTGATTATTGCTTCATAAAAGGAAAGTGGCTCGAACACGTATCTGACTTTAAAGTAAACGAGCTGACTCACTCAGATCACTTTCCAATATGGGTACAGGTCAATGTGGCGGTACAAAATGACACACCTACACAGCAGTGTTTGTTGCCAAAATTACAGTGGAGACAAAACGATCTCGAGAAATACATCACAAACCTCAATCTTGTTTCGAGTGTTATAAACGAAAATGAACTGCAATCTATTAGAGAAACAGATATCCTCACTGCAGTCATAGCAGAATCAGCCACACCTCTTCAGTCAAGTGCAACATCAAAGACAGTCGGTCTTTCTGGAAGACTGCCAAAAAGCTCAACAGAGCACTTTTCACAAGAGGAATTAAAGTGGAATCTTCGATATTATCTGAACATTTTGAACATCTACTCAACCCACAAACTAACCAAAATGCAATGCAATATGTGCTTCCATACCGTCAAGTTCCGTCTTTAGACCGTCCCATTGACATACAAGATGTCAAAAGAGTTTTATGTCGATGTGGATCAAATAAAGCTCCAGGGGAAGATCGGATTTCATACGAATTTTTCAAGAATGCTACTGAAGACTAGCTCCAAAAACTAACACTGGCATATAATTTCATATGGAATTCAGAAGAAGTGCCAGCTAGTTTTAAGAAAAGTGTTATACTTCCAATTTTCAGAAAAGAAAATCCCAATGAAGTTAGTAACTATAGAGGCATATCTTTCCTAAATGCGATTACCAAAACCTTTACAGGAATTTTACTGAAACGCCTTACAGATTGGGTAAACGAAAATAACCTCTTAAGTGAATTCCAAGCTGGCTTTAGGAAAGAATATAGCACAGTTGATAACATCTTTTCCCTGACAAGCATCGCTAGGACGTATCTCGACAGGGGTAAGAAACTATATGCGTTCTTTGTAGATTTTAAGGCAGCTTTTGATTGTATCGACTCTCTTTTACAAGCTAAGCAATCTTGGAATTTCAACTGAAATGTTAAATATTTTACAAAAACTTTATGAAGATAACAAAGCCGCGGTCTGGGATGGAAATATTCTATCTAATTGGTTTGAATCAACAACTGGTGTAAAGCAAGGATGTCTCTTGAGCCCGCTTCTCTTCTCAATATATTTAGATGACCTGACTACCTATCTACCTGGAGGAATAACGTTTGACGCACTTCCAATAAAGGTCTTACTCTATGCTGACGACATAGTCATACTAGCCGAAACCCCAAACATGCTGCAAATCATGATAAATAAATTGCAACACTACTGCTTGCTGTGGAATCTGCAATTAAACACAAATAAATCAAAAATAATGATATTCCGAAATGGAACAGGGCGCTATGCAAGGGATGAATGTTGGACATGGCAAAATGAAAAATTGGAAACGGTAAAAGAATACAAATATCTTGGAGTTCTGGTCACTTCAACGCTGTCTTTTAAGAAACATCTTCAAGAAAAACTAAATGAGTCAAAGCGAGCAATAAACTGATGCACTTGGAAAAACGTACTGAGCAAGGGAAACATTGCACCTAGTGCAAAATTTCAAATCTTCGAAGCGGTATTGAGATCAATTATGTGCTACGCAGCACAAGTTTGGGGTATTTTCGAGTTTGACGAAGTTGAAAAACTTTTAAGATACTTTATCAAGAGAATCTTCAGACTTCCGGAAAATACACCAACGTATATGTTACATCTAGAAACTGGTCTACCACCGCTTTATATACACACACTTCGGCTACATTTTGCATACGTTTTAAAAATAATGGCTCATCCAAATCATCGGCTTACAAATAAGATAGTTTTATGCCTCAAAGACAGAAATCTCCAATTCTTCACCGAATGGACAAGATTGGGTAATCACAATGGCGTTCAACTTTACCAACAAAATGAAAGATTTATTGGAGGTGCCCTTCAATTTCAAATACTCATAACGAAAATTGAAGAATCGTATAGAATAACGTTTAGAGAACAATGTCTTCAAAGCCAAACAAGAAATACATACAAATTACTCCGGCACCACCTTGATGGAAATAACTATTTTGATGACAAAAACAGCTTAGATTTTATATCAACAATCTTCAAAGCCAGAGGTGAACTTATTAACCTGAATTACTTGCCATATAGAAATGAAAGAAATACTGAATGCACTTTATGTAATCTGAGGAGCAGAGAAGACATATGTCACTTTATTGGTATCTGTCCTATTCTGAGCCCGATACGAAGAGCTTTTTGGGGAAAAATGACACTATCATTAAATGAAATTACTCGCGAATTAAATGGAAAAAATTGGAATGTCCTCTATAACTACCTGAAACCCTGAAAGCTGCACTAAATAATCGACAACAAATTATAAACGAATCTTTTTAAATTTCTCACTTATATTTATTTATTCAAATTTATCCATTTTTATTAGCATGTTAATTAATTAACCGCAAGAACTCAATTTAGCTTTATTAAACAACTCCTTTTTCGTCTGACGGAAAATGCCAATGTCTTTTGTGTGAAAATTGTAAACAAATCACTATTGTTATTATATTTAATTTTTATTTAAATAAAATCACACTTTTACTACTACTATTTAACCCCATTGCATTTTGCAATAGATTTATTTTTTTTTTATTATAGGTGCACTGAAATTTGTCCCAACAATAAAAACAAAAAATCTTAATTTTATCTATTCGAAGTAAAGCTTACACCTAAAACTCTTTAATTTTTATCCCACCAGAGATGAAATACTTTTTAGACATCAAGCTATGAAAGAAAAATAATCCATGATTATATATCAATGAAAGAAAGTCCATCGCTGGAAATTCATCCCTATTTTACTGTGAGCAAAGCTATAAACAAAACTCACCCTCCTTCCTTAGTGCTTCAGTATATTCGCAGCAGCGATAATAACAACAACACCAGCATGTACATCTTTTTTTTCCTTTTTTTTATTGCTTTTTGTGTATCTTTCAAAATTAAAGAGATGAGCAGAGAAATTTGAAGAGACCTGCGCAGTAGAATGGCCAACTAATTTGGTTCAAGCTATACTTTAGGGTTTATATACAATGCACTAATCATCACGCCCGCCACGGCTAATACACTGTTTATGATGTTGGCTTCATGAAAACACAAGTTTTCGAACTCGAGCGCCAAACGCAACATGGTTAAAAATCAAAAACTAATTTCAGTTATTGGCAATTTTTACCCTAAATGACTAGTTTTTTGACTACAACTTCGCTCTACAATTTCAAAGTTATTAAATTTTGTTCAATTTGCGCGTGGAACCATCTGTGAAGACCCAACAGTATCTAAAATCGACTATTCAAAATAGCAAAAAATATGTTTATAACAAAAAACACTATAGCGTGTAGGTTGAGTCAAAAGAAGAATAAAATTGTAATTGAAGGGTAGTCTAGAACCATCCGTTCAATTTTCCAAAAAAATGGGTTCAAATAGAAATAGACCCATCAAAATTCCACGACAACATCTGAAACAAAATCCCATACCTTTTCTTGCAGCCAGAAATCCATTCCTCAATTTTCTTTTTAAATAATTTTTTTTTTCTCAATTGATAGTTCTTAAAAAATACATTGATAGTTTTTGGAAAATATATTCCATTCCTCAATTTTCTTTTTAAATAATTTTTTTTTCTGAATTGATAGCTTTTAAAAATTATAGTTATAGTTTTTGAAAAATATATTTCCAAACTCAAAATTTTGAAAAAAAAAGTTGCAGCTTTTTTTAAACAAGTTTTTAATAAAATTTTACGTTAAGGACTATTCACATGAGAGCGACCAACGAATGAACGAATATTCGTCCATTTTGATATTTCTTTCACATGGCTTTTCTTAAGCTACCTTTTAAGCAAAAGACTACGTTTTGGATTCGCACACGTAGTCAAAAACCTATGGAGGACTCCGCGCACGGATCCAAATACGGATCCGAAAAACTGCGTTTGTCGGCTCAAATTAGTATGGAAATTAGAATCACCACTGACCGACTTGTGCATGTATTGTGAGAGTGAGAGTTCACCATACTCAGCGAAAGCCGAGACCAAAACATATCCAAAATGAATCGCAAAAAAAAGTACTTCCCCACTTGAGTTCTACCTACAACAAAGCTTTTTTCATTCAAAGTCTCTCCAATCGAGTTTACCTACAACACACAAACAAAGCTTTTTTTATTTCAAGACACTTTTATTTTCATCAATTAATATATATATAATTTACAAATATAATTTATTGCACTACAAAAACACGAAATGAACGAAATAAAGTAACATTTAATTTATGAAGCGGCCATTTCTCAATTTTTTATAAGAAAATAGAAGAAACGAGAAAAAAAGAACTACGTCTCCGCTGCTCCAATTGCAAAGATGAACTAAACAAAGGGGTGGGGGAAATGCCTGTAGAAACAAAGAATTTTTGTAGGTGTGCGTGAAACACTCAGATTTCTCTACAATCTAGTGATAGTTTTTCGATATCTGCCCTAGTTTCCAAGGTAATATCGTTAAAATTTGTCGTATGTGCAAGGTCGCCAAAATTTCAGTATTTCTTTGTCGTATGCGTATACAAAATGCTACACATACGACAAAATAAAAACATCCCACATTTTTTTCATACAAAATCTGTTCAGTGGAAGTTTGGTAAATAATTTTCGTTTGTTTCATTTTCAATGGACATACGACAGTATTTTACTGAAACTCCGGTAAACGTTTGTCGTATATCTCATAAGATAAAACACAGACTGGCATAATTTTAAGATGTCACTGTGGTTCCCGCACCAATGAACTCTATTCCTTATGATAGGGCAAAAGAAAAGAAGGCTTTGAATAATTATTTTTAATTTTTATATGATATGAATTTATTAAGTTTTTTAGAATTATAACTTTTTCACTTTTGTTGATTTTAAGTTTGTTGAGAATAAAAAAAATATTTTTTTTATAGGGGAGAATAGGGACTCTTGAACCCCTTTGCATTTTTTGTATCATAACTATTATTCACGTTTTATAGAACATCCATCCCTATGTTAAAATAAAGACACATTTTGCATAGAAAACAGCACTAGTTAAGGCGCTGTTTAAAAAAAAAATTAAAAAATCAAAAGGATCAAGTGTCCCCAAACTATGGGAGACTCGACTCCTAGGCCTCCCCACATAAAAATACCATTAATTTTTTTTGAACGAGTAAATAATTTATTAATCCAACGAAAGAACAAAACAAATATATAAACCACATTCATGTAATACGAACAAAAAAATAATTCAAATAAGAACATCAAAATTAAGGACCATAAAAGTAGGATAACGTTTTTATCATTTTCAAAGAATCATTTGATTGTGATTTGTGAATAAAGGCAGTGATTTTGGGAAATGAAAACCTCGCACTTGCAGTATGCCTTGAAAGTTGAATTTGGCAAATTTTTAATGACATGACTGATATTCTCGTTTCCAGACCATTTATCACCTCTTTTTCGAGCAAATTTGACCTTAGTTTTTTTTTTTTTTTTGATAACTTGGGCTACATGAGAATGAAGTACAACGGCTTATGCGCACAATTAAACTTTAGTTGCATAAAAATCTTCACAAAAGAATTGGTAACATAAATAAATATAAGAACCGACAGAACCACAAAATATACTGTATGAACTAACAAGAAACTAGAAACTGTCATGTCATTGTGCTCTTTCTCTGTGAGTTGAATATGACTGGTTTAGACGAATTACTATGATTTTAAAGACACTTGTAAATTCTCCAAATAAGGAATTTCAACTCATTTTGATCTAGAAATTTAGGGGGGAGTCAAGACTCTCAGGGTATCAGGTCTCCCTCTTCTCCCCCACATAACAAACATACTTAAAAAATAAATCTGAGTATATTATTGTTTTTAAATAAATATGTAGGTAATATGTTATTATATTGTCGTATGTATTAACTAACAACATTTAAATTTGTTTTATTTTTGTCGCATGCGTGATTTTTTTGTCGTATGTGTTTGGGTAACAAGCAGTTTTGGTTAAACCGTAACATACGACAACGGCATATTGAGAAAAATGTACCCTTATTCCTTGCTTTATCAGATTATTATATTTATTTTCACGTTTTTGAGTTGCCAGATGTTTACAGTATGATCCATTAAATTTATTCAAAAATTCAGCGTATAGTTTTTGAGAAAAAAATTTTTGAACTTAAAATGCGTTTCCCCAAAAGTAGCAAATTGTAACTTACGACAATATTTTATCCAGGCGACGATATGTTTTAGAAGACAGTGAGGAGGATGAATCACCATCAGGAAGTAACCGTAGCGGGAGTTGTTGGACGAAGGATTGGGTTGCCCGTCGACAGCAGGAGGGGTTTTATGCTAAATTGCTAGTCGAATTGCGAGCTGAGGAGCACGAGCTGTATCGGCATTTTTTGCGGATTGATTCCAAACAGTCTGACGATCTGCTCCTTATGGTGACACCGCATATTGCGAAGCAGGACACCAATATGAGTGCAAGCATTTCAGCGGGTGAGCGGCTTGCATTGACACTGCGATATTTAGCTACTGGCGATGCATTCCGGTCGCTACAGTACCTGTTCCGCATTCCTGCTTCCACTATATCGACCATCATTCCAGAAGTCCTGGATGCAATTTATAAAGTACTCGTAGACGAATATCTGAAGGTAAGTTTTTGTCACTATCTACACCTACACGAATGTAGGAACTATAATGCATTTTATGTTAGACGCCGAGAACACCAGAGGCTTGGGAAGATGTTGCCAAAAAAATTCAATGATCTGCGGCAATTCCCAAATTGCATTGGCGCAGTCGACGGGAAACATGTGGTTATGGTCGCACCACCCATAATTCTGGTAGTATCTTTTACAACTACAAGGGTACGCATAGCATTATTTTGATAGGCATTGCCGACGCGGAGTACAAACTCCTTTACATCGACGTCGGTCGCAATGGGCGGTTTTCCGATGGTGGCGTATTTAATCGATGCACGTTTGGCCAAGCGCTTGATAGTAATCAGCTGTGCCTTCCACCATGTAGAGCATTACCAGGTAGGGAATTGCCTGTTCCCTACGTGCTCGTTGCAGATGATGCGTTTGCTTTGCGGCCAAACATGTTGAAGCCGTATAACCAACGAAACCTTAATATGGTGCAGCGGGTGTTTAATTACCGCTTGCGCCGGGCTCGCCGAATAATAAAAAATGTGTTTGGGATAATGTCGGCCCGTTTCCGAGTGCTACGTAAGCCCATACATTTAGACGCCGAAAAAACAAAAAAAGTGACGCTTGCCTGTTGCGTGCTGCACAATTATCTAATGATTACTAATAAAAACAAGTACGCACCAACAAATTGCTTTGACCATTACAATGATGACAACGAATTAATTTTGGGTGATTGGCGGCTTGATGCGGCAGCGGAAGAAACAACTTTGTTCCCATTGCAAAGGGCACGTACCGATACCCTTTTGAACGTTAAGACGTGCAGAACGAATTTAAGTCATATTTCGTCGAAGAGGGTGATCAACCTTGGCAGAAGATATTGTAATAAAATAAAATACTGTATAATTATTTCGAAACGGAGGCTATTTTAACAATTGACAACTCCATATTAACTTGATTTTAGGTGAGTAGCAAGTTAGACAAGTTAAAAGAAAACACATTAAAAAACATTGAATACATTTCAGTTACTAATTTTAACGAGAGCATCCTGGCCAAACATTTGTAAAGATGGTGTTCTAAAACACAAACCAAATCATAATTTGATTAAATTAACCAAATATTAAATGTAAGACATAAAACCCTAAAAATTGTTATAAAAATATATACATTCGGCTACTTTACAATTTTCTGTGTTTTTATATTTTTTTTTATCAAAGCATATGTACCCTTATAGCCAGTGTTTTAAGTATACAAATTCAAACTCTAACGCAGAGTTAATTGCTTTCACATCAATTAAATGTATACATAATGTTCAATTTGAATGCATGTATGGATGCAAGTATCTTATGACATAAATTTTGTTAATGATATGTAATATGAGTGAGAAGTGATTCACTTGAGTGATGTGAGCTTGGCATGCTAGTGGATGCTCGGCTAGAGCTCGCCGGAAACGGGTGGGAACTTGCTCAATCAGCTCAATCTCATCTATTACTGTTACATGAATCATGCCAAAAGACAATCAAAAAAAAATATTATCAAAAAGTTAGACTAGGGTCTTACGAATCGGACGGACGTTACCACTAGAGGGTGCTGAGATGTTGTCAGCGTCGGTCTTACCCACCCTACCTTGGAGGTCAGAGACCAGATGTTTAACCTCCCCTTTACTCTTCTCACCTTTTACTTCAACTCAGTTCATTTGGTATCTCCGTCGTACATCGCCGCCTTCAGCATCCCCTGGAAAAAAAAAACTTAAACAGCCATCAAGCTATACGCTTGAATCAAACACAAGAATTTAACCATGATGGTGCAATTTACAACAAATAATTTATTTAATAGGGGTATCAATAATAAAGAAAAATACAAATTTTACAAACAAAAGTTACTTAACAACAAAAAAGTAGGTTGGTAACCCTAAACAAAGATACATAATATGTAAATAAATAAATTTAAAAAAAAGGAAGAGAATGATTTAATTATTAATATAACGCTATTTCGACATTAATTGAAAAAGACAGTAATTAGGAATTTTTGCACTTCCTGGCATTTACCTAGCTTCCGACATCGATCGGTGAGATTTCGATCTTCCAAATTTTTCGTTCTAAATAATGGCTCTATCAGATTTCCCTACCTGTCTTGAGCTCAAGGAGGGTAGTGTTTTCTGGGCACAAATAATCAACAAAAATTAAACGGCGGAAACCAAATTAATCCACGAAGGATACGAGAAAAATTCTCAGAAAATTCCTACCTACTGAACTTATTTCACGAGAAATGAAAATACCCCAAAAAGGTTACAAATCAACAAAGGGTAAAGCAAAAAAAATAAACTATTGCACCATATACATAAAATTACAAAAAAAATCTCCAAAAAAAACTGGAATCCTGCATCAGTTATTACTATAGATTTATAATTACTATTTATATTTATGTGAACATACATAGGTACATATATGAATATTCCCCCTTTTTTTTTTGTTCTAATACACTTTTTTTTTTTATAGATTTTTCTTTTTGTTTATACTGTATGGTGCATATATGATTATATTTAAATCATTTTTTTTTGTTTTTTTTTTTTTCTTTTTTTTTATACTTAGATATTGAATATTATTTTAATATTAATAAAAGTTAAAAAAAAAGTAAACAGCAAGTGTCGAGCTCTGTGCACCTTGGTATAGCTCAAGTGCAAAAATATGCGTGGAGCACCTTGTATCTCAAAAAGTTGGTGGGCGATCAGGACTACTTTGTTGGATTGTCAGCCCGTGATCGCCAAATACCGCAATACCCTATAAAGGAATAATTATTTTATTCACTTTTCATACCTTCATTATTGATTAAATTAATTTAGTGATAAACTAATTTTATTTGAATTATTTTTTTTTTTTCATATGTATTTCAAAACAAATCACTCACCAATTAAGCTTTTTATATATGATTAATCACAATTTTGCTAACGGGCAATAGTTTCCACCTTCTTCTTAATTTTAACGTAGGTACTCCCTGTAAAATTTTGATCATGCATTTCACAATTCAATCTTAGGTTTCCCCTTTTTTTTTTTTTTTTTAACTTACTGTTTCTTTTTTTGTTATCAAACTAATGCAAATTTTAAATTCTTCATATTTTAAAATTACACTTTTTCTCTTTTTAGATATTTTTTTTGTTATTAAAAAAAAGAGACTTTAATTGTTCATTTTAATAGTTCTTGTTTTAGATTTTAGTTGTAATTAGGGAAAGGTTTTACGTGTGTTTTTTTTTTTTTCTTTGTACATATGATTTTAAATTTTAAACTTCCCGCCTTATACGTTCGGCTTATAAAACAACTATGTCAGAACTCAGAAGACAAAATTACAAAATACCTATACTCTTCTACTCGTTCCGTAATTCCGATCAATGGCTAAATCGTTTGATTTTAACCACCAATCAAAAATATCCGCAACACTCATTTGAAAATTTGCCCCCCTTTATCATCACATTCATGTATTAATTTCTGTGTGTGTAAACTAGTGTAAATCAAATCGAATTTAGTACACGGTTCCACGACATCTAGCTTTTGAAACTGAAAGCATATCCTGTGTGGCGGCCATCATTCTTTTATTTTGTGAAACGAGTGCGACTATATAAAAATAACGCGAGACAGAAAATAACAAGAAAAAAAAATGTCAAACCAAAACAAAACCCAAAAGTGTGGCGACCCATTGACGGACACATGCCGTAAAAAAATTTTTTTTATTTCACCCCAAAAAAAATGCCTAAATGGATTCCAGGTAAGTACGTCCGTAATAATGAATGTATATACATTTATTAATACAAACTTTCTTTTCCCTTCGCACAGGGAAAAGTTTGCGTCATTCTGTGCCATCAGCAACGACAACAACAACAGCAGCAGCATAGAGTACCAGCAGCAGAAGGAACAACAAAAACGGTAAACAAAAATAATTCAAGAACTACAAATTGTTTATTACTTTTTATTTAATGGTTATTATATCTTTACAGCAAAAGGAGTGGAATTTATGAAATACCTAGGACGCCGCTGCACCAGGTACACTATTGCAATAGGTATCGTCCCAATAGGGAGTGGGTATGTATGTAATTACCTAAATAATTCAAGATACTAAATTCCTTTATTTCTAATTTCGCTTACAGGTGTCCACAACAAAACACTGAACGCGAAGGAGGACTTTCGACAGCGAGGACAGTGGAAGGGACAAATTGTAAACCAGATACCCTATTTCGCTCAGATGTTTGTACGTAACTACCTGGTGAGTCAATCTAAGTAATTAAGTAAGTACATTGAAAAAAATTTCTATTTTTCATAGGCACATTTTAGGTTTTAATTATTTTTGTTTGTTTTAATGTTTTTATTGCACCAAACAAAAAGATTTTTAACATAGACAACCTAGGCATACCTATTAAATAGATCGACAAAAAGGTACACACACAGGTTACTTAGTAAGGGTTGTGGGTATATCGATGGAGTCGCAACCCTTGTTTCTTCGTTGCTCTGATAAGTGTGGTGACCTAGGAAGAGTCGAGGATTCATTTATATAGAATATTAAGTGAATATTTGCAGTGGTGTGGTTCCTTTTTTTGTTTTCTTTTGTAGTTAATTTTCCCACACGAAATATAAGTTTTTGTGGTAGTACATTATATAAGTATATATATAAGTAATTTATTTGATTGAACATGGGCAAGTGTCAACAACTTTATTGTTTAATTATGTTCTTTGTTGTAGGTAAGTGTTTCTCAACGTGGTGAAGAACCCTCACAAGCCGGGCTACGAATAGTTTTAGTGATGAGATTTTTTTTTTTTGTTTCTTTAGGTATATTTTTCCTTTCAAGCAACTTATCAACAGTCAAGGCGCATATATTAGGTACGTTTGAAAAATCAGTGTTGCTTGAAGTTTTCATTTTGGTTGATTTTAGTTTTTTTGTTTTGTTATTCGTCGTATCAATTATTAGCACAGGTGTAATCATACTTAGGACATTTAAACGTGAAAGCTCAAAATAACGTAACGTAATCATTATATATAAAATTAAATTAATGATTGATTACGCGAAACAAATAATTGAAGCATAATAAAATAATCATAAATATGCAATAAATTAATTCCACAATAGTAAGGAAAAATAATAGTGAAATAAATAAATAATGAAACAGAATAAATAAATGAAGAATCAAAAAAAAAATGAAATAAATAACGATAGAAAAAGTAAATAATAAATGAACGAATAAATAATTTAACATGTAAATAAGTTAATATGAACAAAAGAATAGTTAAATTAATTAACAAATATATGAATTAATTAACACTTAAATAAATCAATTGAACAAATAAATAAATAAATAAATAAAGAAATAATTAAATAAATAAATAAATTAACAAAAAAAAATATTTAATTGAACACAAAAAAAATAAATAATTTAATAAATAAACATAAGAAAATAAATAAATAAATAAATTTGGCTATAATAAATAAATCAATTTGAATAAATCGTAAAGAAATAATTTAACTATAATAAATACATAAATAAATAAATAAAACAAATGAATAAATAAATTAACCATTTAACGAGTAAATAGATAAATAAATAAGTAAATAAATTTGATAATAACTAAACCTAATATTGCAAACTTAACCTAATATAAATTACCAATTAAAATTATCACAGTGCTGGATTTATTTCTTTGTTTCAATGAAACAAAAAAAATATCACAGGTCGGAAGGACTTCACTGATGTAATAAATAATCAATAAATTTCTATGGCAACAATAAAATGAATAACATAAAAAAAAACTAAAGGAGTTATAAATAAACTTGAAATGAAATAAATTAATGTTTTAAGATCAAAAAAAAAGTTTGAAAATAATATACAAATAAACAAAAAAAAAAAATACTAGCATAACATAAGGAGTTGCCATAACAATTAACAAAAAAAAGGTAAATTTTAACTAGTTTCATTGTTTAATATCCTTAGCATGATAGACACCAATGGTTTTACCGGATAAATTTTCCAATTCATATAGGTTCTTGCCGACTAATTTCACAACACGACACTTGACGAATTTAGGGCATAATTTGGCATTGAGGTATTTCGAACTATCGCTGAGGATAAAATTCCTTCGGAATACCTCTTGCCCGGGTAGAAAACGGGTGTTTCGAGTACGGGTGTTATATTTTTGCGCGCTTTTTTCATTAGCTTTAGCTATGCTGTCCTTAATTTTATTTCGTAAGCACTGTAGTCGTGATTGTCGAGAAAGTGTCGTAATTTCTCCATCTTCCAAAGAGTTAAGTTTTTGGGCTAGTTCATAACAACTTCCATGTGTCATCATGTTTAAGCCGAATAGGCTAAAATATGGCGACACACCGGTCGACGTGTGTACTGAACTTCTAAGTGCGCAGGCTATGTCGCTTAAATGGAGATCCCAATCTCTTTGATCGTCTTTGAGGTACGATCTGATCGCGGCTAGTAAAGTTCGATTCACTCTCTCAGATGCGTTCGACTGAGGAGAATAATTTGCCGTTTTGAAGTGTCGAATACCGTATGTCTGTAAAAAGCTTTGGAAATCCTTAGATAGGAACTGCTTTCCATTATCGGAGTGTATTATTTGAGGCACTCCGAACATATTGAAAATATGTTCTTGCAGATACTTAATGACACTAATAGTATTTGCATTACGTAAGGACTTCAAAAAGACAAATTTGGACAAGTGATCTAGAACAACAAAGACAAAACTATTACCAGACTTAGAACGCGGATAGGGACCCAGAAAGTCAACATACAATTTTTGGAAGGGACGATCAACACTATATGTGCTTGTCATAGGAGGACGTAGGATTTGGTTCGACGATTTGCATTGAATACAAGTATCACATTTTGAAATATACTCGCGTATCTGTACAGTCATATTGGGCCAGTAGAAATATTCGCGGATTCTTTGTAGGGTTTTCGCTATTCCTCCGTGAGCAACCTGTGGAGGATTATGTGCACGAACGATTATCTCGTTCGTGAGGCCTGAAGGCACCCATAATCTCCAAGTGTGCTCAACATTAGGAACATCGTCGTTTTGTGATGGAAACGATCTTTTGTACAAATATTTTTCTTCCACTTTTAGATCAGGCAATCGGTCTTTATTTTCTTTAACTGTTTGAACTAAACATAAATATTCTTCGGAGTTAAATTGCTCTGAATTGAGATCGATCAACGGAGCAATATGTTCTATGTTTATACTCTCTACTTCCATAAATACTCTTGACAAGGCGTCAGGGACGACATTTAGACTACCTTTTCTGTGTTCGATGTCGAAGGAAAATGCTTGTAATTGGAGACTCCAACGAGCGAGCCTGCCACTCAAGTCCTTTAGGCCCATGAGCCATTTAAGACTGGAATGGTCAGTTATAACTGTAAATAACATTCCTTCTACATACGGCCTATATCTTTGGATTGCCAATACCGCTGCCAGACATTCCTTTTCCGTGACACTGTAATTTCTTTGGCACTTATTTAATTTTTGGGAAAAGAATGAAAGAGGTGTTTCTTCCTCGGCGTCGTTTTTCTGGAAGAGCACCGCACCCACACCTGTGTCAGATGCGTCACACTGGATGTAAAATTGCCTCGAGAAATCCGGATGCGATAATACTGGGGCGGTTATTAAGGCCTTCTTTAACTTCTCAAATGCCTCCAGAGCTTCTTCCGTCATTTTAAACTTTTTGTTCGACTTTTTCAGGGTATCGGTGATTGGGGCCGTCAAAGACGAAAATTCCCGTATAAACCTACGGTACCACCCTGCTAAACCAAGCAGTCTGCGAACCTGTTTTGCCGTTTTTGGGATCGGAAAATTCTCGATCGCCTCAACTTTAGCGGGGTCTGTCCTGATGTTCCCACCACCAACGATAAAGCCCAGATACTTCAATTCTTTGAAGCAAAATTTTGACTTCGAAACGTTGATGGTGAGACCAGCATTGTTGAGGCACGCAGCAACTTCGTCCAGCAGGGAGATGTGGGTTTCAAAATCTGGAGCGATGACGAGCAGATCATCGAGGTAAACGAACACACGGTCCCGTAACCTTGAGGGAATGACCTTGTCCATCAACTGACATAATCTTTGGGCTGCATTGCACAATCCAAAGGGCATGACGGTAAAATGGTACAAGGGCCGTCCCGGTATTGTGAAGGCAGTCTTCTCCCTGCTTTGCTCATCCAACGGAATTTGCCAGAATGCGTCTTTGAGATCGATACTACTAATGAAAATAGTATCGTGGAGACGACTGAAGATGCCTTCGAGATTGGGGAGAGGATAAGCGTTTTTTTTTGTGAGGGAGTTCAGCTTACGTGAGTCCAGACACAGACGATTTTTGCCGGGTTTCTGTATCAGGACCACTGGCGAACTCCAAGGGCTTTCACTCTCTTCAATGACTCCAAGACTCAACATTCGATCTATCTCGGCATACATTAAGTCTTGTACCGCTGGAGAGACGGGATAGTGACGCTGTTTTACTGGAACCGCATCCCCGGTCTCGATGACATGCTCGACAAGACTCGTTTTCCCGAGACCGTACCTGGTATAACACCGGAACTTTTGCCTGACTGCGTCCAATCTTATTTGTTGCTCTGGAGACAGTTGGTGAGTATCCGAAGTATCCTCAATAACACTTGTTTTAATTTCGCTGACTATTCCAGGTGCAAGTTTGAATGCCCTCCAGAAATCGACGCCGAGGTAGAGTTCCTGATCAAGATTCGGTACCAGGTAAAAAGTAATCTTATTTTTCGCGTTTTTGTATTGTACCTCAATATTAATTTTTCCTATAATCGTCTGACATTTCCCGTCTGCGGTCTTTACGTTTGATGAAAAGGGGGAAATTTGAACGTTAAGTTCATTTAATAAGTTTTTACATCCTTTTCCAAGAATGCTAACGCTTGCCCCGCTATCGAGCAAACCTAGCATCTCTTTATCTGCTAATCTTATTTTGGCATACGGCCTGGGATCTCCCGATATATCTATGATCGTAGACAGTAGGTTACATCTTACTTCTTTTCTATTTTTATACCTATCTCTAGCTTTAAGTATATTTTTACTAACAATAGTACCATTGAAAATTCTTTCTTTGGCCTTATTATATTCTACTAATCTTATATGTAATGGTTTTCTATAACTAAATTTCTCAACAATTGGTTTTTCTTCTACGATTTTATTATCTCTTTTCAAAATTTTTACTGGAACTCCTTCGTTTCCATTTTCTATTTTATTTTTTAAATTTTGTTCTGGTTTGATGACTCGGGGAACTGTGTCGAACGCGACTCCCCCGTTGAAGTCGCGCTCTTCTTCCTGTTTTCCGGTTTGCACTTCGGGCAATTAGAAACAATTACGTTTCCTTCACCGCAACGGAAACAAAACAGATTTTGTTTGGGAGATGGGCACTCCCAATACAAATGTCCGTCAATTTTGCAGTTCCAGCAATTCAAGACTTTGTTGGCTGGTTTTGGCCTGTTATTGTTGATATACTGCATTGCTGCAATTTGATCTTCATAAGGATCTGAGTATTCTTCATAATATTCAATTTCATTTGTCACTAATTTCGCAGGTTGTCTATGCTGCCTGGCTTGATTATATGTTTCTTTAGACGGGAATGCATTTTCAGCTTCTTTGCAAGCAAAGCGTAGCTGGTCTAAAGAGAATATTCCCATTGGGTAAACCAACTTGCCTATTCTATCATTTAAATTTCTTTTTAACATTTTTACAAGCTCAAACTCGGGTATCGGGATTTTTAACTGCGACTTAATTTTTGATATGGCCGTGAAAAAATTCTCGCAAGACTCAAATGCACCTTGCTTTCGATCAGCTAACTCTCGCATTATTTCATAATCGGACTTACAATTTCTGAAATGAAGCAATAAAGCATCACGTAACGTAGGCCAGTCGGGCCGGTAGTTAGCTCTCTGAAACTCCCAGTACCAGTCCTGTGCCGTTCCCGAGAGAGTAAGATGAAACTGTTTTAAAATATCGGGCCAGGGGCACTGATACTGGTCCTGTAGAGTTTCCAGGCGGAGGATAAAATTTTCGGCGGTTAAGTTCTCAGGTTTACCATCGAACTTTAAACCCCATTTATCTAACCTTATAACTTCTCGAGTACCTCTACCTATATTTGGATTCCAATCATAGTATGGATTCGGCGGACTTTGATGGTGAATATTAGAGTATCGGAAATCAGGTGGCTGATGCGGAGGTTGGAAATGTTCTGGAATACTAGGGTTATTAAGGCCACTATGGTTCTGAATTGGTTTGAAACTATTTAAGGGTTGATGTGAATGAAGGGATGGTTTCGATTGAAGTTGTTGAACGGAAGGTTGAAATAGTTGGTGTTGTTGAGGGGGATATTGTAGATGATGTTGTTGTTGCTGTGAGTTAGGTAATTCTAATTGATGTTGTTGTTGCTGTGAGCTAGGTAACTGTAATTGATGTTGCTGTTGCAATTGTTTTTGAGGTTGTTGTTGTTTTGGATGCCTTTGAGGCAAAGGTTTTCGGAAAGAAGACGTGTTCGCCGGTGGTTTCGGAATAGGGTCTTCCTGTCTTATTAATGGGCGAGTTGCCGAATTGATTTCTCCTAAGAATTCAATGAAATTATCTTTCATCGATTTCTTAAGACTTTCAGAAATATCAGATTTCATTGACTCAGCGTATGACGAAAACGCATTAACAATCGCTAAGTTTACATAAGCTTTGATGTCATTTGGTACTGATTCAGTATTATTTATGTTTCTATCTGAGGTTATGTTTCTATTATCCAAAATTTCTTGATTGCGAACAGTGAGAATACTGTTGTTTAAATCATTCGAAGCTGCACCTAAATTAGTAAGGCTACTAAACGAAGGAGCTGATATTGATGCAGCGGAATAATTTGAGTTATCACCGCCCATCGAAACATCTAATAAAGGCATTTGTTCTTGATTGGTGATTGTAATGGGCGTGCGTTGAACGCGAGGGCGAGATTGGGTATTGAAATTATTCATGTCGTTGGTAACGGGTGATTTTGGGTTTTCTTGACTCAATAACGGTGCCGCTCCTTGAACAGGATTTTCAGGCAAACTTTCTTCTGCAGGCCGGGATAGATTAGATTGGCGGTCGGATTGTGGAACAGGGTTGTTAGAAATCGATTGTATATTTTCTGTTACAACGTTTGCTTGAGGTGGTGAATGTGGAACTAATGGGCTTAAGCTGTATAACAAGCGTTCTTGCTCGCTTGGATTTAATCTGTTCGACGATCTAGTGCCTTTCTTTTTTGTAGCACCCGTTTTATTACCTTTGTTGTTTTCGTCTCTTTCTATAACCATTTTCGTAAATTTTGTATTATATTTTTGAAAATTTTGAATTCGATGTTAAATGTTAGAAAATTTTAGAAAATTAGGAAATAGCTATTAGTTTTTTTAATATATTATGTAAGAATATGCTTTGTATGAAAAAAAAAGTAATGATTAAGATATATGCAGGTGTTATATCTATTTTTTTTTTGAAACTTAATAGAGAAATTCAAAAAAAAATTATCTATAATGTTTTTATGTTTTTAAAAAGAAAAGAAAATTTAGTGTTTTGAACTTCTACTTAAAACCAAAGTTTGTATGAATTTTATATTATAAATTGAGTATATATAATATATTAATTATGTAACAAAAATATTATTTATCAATTATTTCGATTTTTTTCAATAAATTTGAAATTTATCCAAAAAACGTTTTTTGATTTGAGTTTTTGTGCATATAACATTGTGGGGATGCTTCAGGCAGCTAACGGTGAACTTATTTTTTTGTCGACGTATGAACTGAGCTGAGTAGGTAAGCAAAATTTCGAATTTATAAAGACTGTCGGACGGACTTTAGAAAAAATTCCCTCTGAGTGACAAGTAGGTACAAATAGTTTTAACGAAGGACAAAACTCGTTGCCATCTGATTGCTTCCGCAATTCTAGACAAGCCTAAGGCTTTTGCTAGAAGACATGAAGTCAGATAGGCAACACATAAAGATTAGAAAAAAGAATGAAAAAGAAAATTGTGCAACAGTTGCGATTTAACATCATCTAACTGGCCACAATTCTTTGTAGGAAAAACGAGACAAAAGAGTGAAAATTGAAAAAGAAGAAAAGATAGAAAGGTAAAATTATAATTCACATAAGGAATAGGTATAGACAAAACAAAACACGGGTTAATTATAGTCGCCATCACCATCTTGTTTTCTCGTCGCAAATGACAAGGTATGTTTGAAACTTTCCTCAATCATGACTTACGAGTTTCTGATGGTGATGACAAAAATAATTAAGGATAATTGAAATTCGGAAAAAAAAAGGTTAAACAGAAACAAAGCCCCACGTTGGGCGCCATTTGTAATATGAGTGAGAAGTGATTCACTTGAGTGATGTGAGCTTGGCATGCTAGTGGATGCTCGGCTAGAGCTCGCCGGAAACGGGTGGGAACTTGCTCAATCAGCTCAATCTCATCTATTACTGTTACATGAATCATGCCAAAAGACAATCAAAAAAAAATATTATCAAAAAGTTAGACTAGGGTCTTACGAATCGGACGGACGTTACCACTAGAGGGTGCTGAGATGTTGTCAGCGTCGGTCTTACCCACCCTACCTTGGAGGTCAGAGACCAGATGTTTAACCTCCCCTTTACTCTTCTCACCTTTTACTTCAACTCAGTTCATTTGGTATCTCCGTCGTACATCGCCGCCTTCAGCATCCCCTGGAAAAAAAAAACTTAAACAGCCATCAAGCTATACGCTTGAATCAAACACAAGAATTTAACCATGATGGTGCAATTTACAACAAATAATTTATTTAATAGGGGTATCAATAATAAAGAAAAATACAAATTTTACAAACAAAAGTTACTTAACAACAAAAAAGTAGGTTGGTAACCCTAAACAAAGATACATAATATGTAAATAAATAAATTAAAAAAAAAGGAAGAGAATGATTTAATTATTAATATAACGACATTAATTGAAAAAGACAGTAATTAGGAATTTTTGCACTTCCTGGCATTTACCTAGCTTCCGACATCGATCGGTGAGATTTCGATCTTCCAAATTTTTCGTTCTAAATAATGGCTCTATCAGATTTCCCTACCTGTCTTGAGCTCAAGGAGGGTAGTGTTTTCTGGGCACAAATAATCAACAAAAATTAAACGGCGGAAACCAAATTAATCCACGAAGGATACGAGAAAAATTCTCAGAAAATTCCTACCTACTGAACTTATTTCACGAGAAATGAAAATACCCCAAAAAGGTTACAAATCAACAAAGGGTAAAGCAAAAAAAATAAACTATTGCACCATATACATAAAATTACAAAAAAAATCTCCAAAAAAAACTGGAATCCTGCATCAGTTATTACTATAGATTTATAATTACTATTTATATTTATGTGAACATACATAGGTACATATATGAATATTCCCCCTTTTTTTTTTGTTCTAATACACTTTTTTTTTTTTATAGATTTTTCTTTTTGTTTATACTGTATGGTGCATATATGATTATATTTAAATCATTTTTTTTTGTTTTTTTTTTTTTCTTTTTTTTTATACTTAGATATTGAATATTATTTTAATATTAATAAAAGTTAAAAAAAAAGTAAACAGCAAGTGTCGAGCTCTGTGCACCTTGGTATAGCTCAAGTGCAAAAATATGCGTGGAGCACCTTGTATCTCAAAAAGTTGGTGGGCGATCAGGACTACTTTGTTGGATTGTCAGCCCGTGATCGCCAAATACCGCAATACCCTATCAAGGAATAATTATTTTATTCACTTTTCATACCTTCATTATTGATTAAATTAATTTAGTGATAAACTAATTTTATTTGAATTATTTTTTTTTTTTCATATGTATTTCAAAACAAATCACTCACCAATTAAGCTTTTTATATATGATTAATCACAATTTTGCTAACGGGCAATAGTTTCCACCTTCTTCTTAATTTTAACGTAGGTACTCCCTGTAAAATTTTGATCATGCATTTCACAATTCAATCTTAGGTTTCCCCTTTTTTTTTTTTTTTAACTTACTGTTTCTTTTTTTGTTATCAAACTAATGCAAATTTTAAATTCTTCATATTTTAAAATTACACTTTTTCTCTTTTTAGATATTTTTTTTGTTATTAAAAAAAAGAGACTTTAATTGTTCATTTTAATAGTTCTTGTTTTAGATTTTAGTTGTAATTAGGGAAAGGTTTTACGTGTGTTTTTTTTTTCTTTGTACATATGATTTTAAATTTTAAACTTCCCGCCTTATACGTTCGGCTTATAAAACAACTATGTCAGAACTCAGAAGACAAAATTACAAAATACCTATACTCTTCTACTCGTTCCGTAATTCCGATCAACGGCTAAATCGTTTGATTTTAACCACCAATCAAAAATATCCGCAACACTCATTTGAAAATTTGCCCCCCTTTATCATCACATTCATGTATTAATTTCTGTGTGTGTAAACTAGTGTAAATCAAATCGAATTTAGTACACGGTTCCACGACATCTAGCTTTTGAAACTGAAAGCATATCCTGTGTGGCGGCCATCATTCTTTTATTTTGTGAAACGAGTGCGACTATATAAAAATAACGCGAGACAGAAAATAACAAGAAAAAAAAATGTCAAACCAAAACAAAACCCAAAAGTGTGGCGACCCATTGACGGACACATGCCGTAAAAAAATTTTTTTTATTTCACCCCAAAAAAAATGCCTAAATGGATTCCAGGTAAGTACGTCCGTAATAATGAATGTATATACATTTATTAATACAAACTTTCTTTTCCCTTCGCACAGGGAAAAGTTTGCGTCATTCTGTGCCATCAGCAACGACAACAACAACAGCAGCAGCATAGAGTACCAGCAGCAGAAGGAACAACAAAAACGGTAAACAAAAATAATTCAAGAACTACAAATTGTTTATTACTTTTTATTTAATGGTTATTATATCTTTACAGCAAAAGGAGTGGAATTTATGAAATACCTAGGACGCCGCTGCACCAGGTACACTATTGCAATAGGTATCGTCCCAATAGGGAGTGGGTATGTATGTAATTACCTAAATAATTCAAGATACTAAATTCCTTTATTTCTAATTTCGCTTACAGGTGTCCACAACAGATAAAATATATACTAATAGATACAGCCCTATTCTGTTAAATATTCGCGTGAAAGTTTGTATTCTGCTATCCGTCGGAGGGAAAGAATTGCTCCAAATTTTGTATAAATTTCGATTAAAATAGGATTTAAACAAATATAAAAAATCTTGAATTGACCATTTTTTATAGTAAAAGTATATCGGGTCTCTAGTTTCCAAAACGATCAATGCAAAATTGACTGAATATATCGCACCCAGCTTCTTATTTTCTTTTGTAAGCAATTTCTTTCAAAGAATAGTTTTTGAAAAATAAATAGAATTAAAACAAAAAAGCGTGTTAATACATACATGATTATTTAAACATGCTAAGGAACTTATTTACTAAAACATTTCATACATCAAGGAACCGTTAAAAAACTTTGTATTAACTAACAACATTTAAATTTGTTTTATTTTTGTCGCATGCGTGATTTTTTTGTCGTATGTGTTTGGGTAACAAGCAGTTTTGGTTAAACCGTAACATACGACAACGGCATATTGAGAAAAATGTACCCTTATTCCTTGCTTTATCAGATTATTATATTTATTTTCACGTTTTTGAGTTGCCAGATGTTTACAGTATGATCCATTAAATTTATTAAAAAATTCAGCGTATAGTTTTTGAGAAAAAAATTTTTGAACTTAAAATGCGTTTCCCCAAAAGTAGCAAATTGTAACTTACGACAACATTTTATCCAGGCGACGATATGTTTTAGAAGACAGTGAGGAGGATGAATCACCATCAGGAAGTAACCGTAGCCGGAGTTGTTGGACGAAGGATTGGGTTGCCCGTCGACAGCAGGAGGGGTTTTATGCTAAATTGCTAGTCGAATTGCGAGCTGAGGAGCCCGAGCTGTATCGGCATTTTTTGCGGATTGATTCCAAACAGTCTGACGATCTGCTCCTTATGGTGACACCGCATATTGCGAAGCAGGACACCAATATGAGTGCAAGCATTTCAGCGGGTGAGCGGCTTGCATTGACACTGCGATATTTAGCTACTGGCGATGCATTCCGGTCGCTACAGTACCTGTTCCGCATTCCTGCTTCCACTATATCGACCATCATTCCAGAAGCCCTGGATGCAATTTATAAAGTACTCGTAGACGAATATCTGAAGGTAAGCTTTTGTCACTATCTACACCTACACGAATGTAGGAAGTATAATGCATTTTATGTTAGACGCCGAGAACACCAGAGGCTTGGGAAGATGTTGCCAAAAAAATTCAATGATCTGCGGCAATTCCCAAATTGCATTGGCGCAGTCGACGGGAAACATGTGGTTATGGTCGCACCACCCATAATTCTGGTAGTATCTTTTACAACTACAAGGGTACGCATAGCATTATTTTGATAGGCATTGCCGACGCGGAGTACAAACTCCTTTACATCGACGTCGGTCGCAATGGGCGGTTTTCCGATGGTGGCGTATTTAATCGATGCACGTTTGGCCAAGCGCTTGATAGTAATCAGCTGTGCCTTCCACCATGTAGAGCATTACCAGGTAGGGAATTGTCTGTTCCCTACGTGCTCGTTGCAGATGATGCGTTTGCTTTGCGGCCAAACATGTTGAAGCCGTATAACCAACGAAACCTTAATATGGTGCAGCGGGTGTTTAATTACCGCTTGCGCCGGGCTCGCCGAATAATAAAAAATGTGTTTGGGATAATGTCGGCTCGTTTCCGAGTGCTACGTAAGCCCATACATTTAGACGCCGAAAAAACAAAAAAAGTGACGCTTGCCTGTTGCGTGCTGCACAATTATCTAATGATTACTAATAAAAACAAGTACGCACCAACAAATTGCTTTGACCAAAACAATGATGACAATGAATTAATTTTGGGTGATTGGCGGCTTGATGCGGCAGCGGAAGAAACAACTTTGTTCCCATTGCAAAGGGCACGTACCGATACCCTTTTGAACGTTAAGACGTGCAGAACGAATTTAAGTCATATTTCGTCGAAGAGGGTGATCAACCTTGGCAGAAGATATTGTAATAAAATAAAATACTGTATAATTATTTCGAAACGGAGGCTATTTTAACAATTGACAACTCCATATTAACTTGATTTTAGGTGAGTAGCAAGTTAGACAAGTTAAAAGAAAACACATTAAAAAACATTGAATACATTTCAGTTACTAATTTTAACGAGAGCATCCTGGCCAAACATTTGTAAAGATGGTGTTCTAAAACACAAACCAAATCATAATTTGATTAAATTAACCAAATATTAAATGTAAGATATAAAACCCTAAAAATTGTTATAAAAATATATACATTTTTCTGTGTTTTTATATTTTTTTTTTATCAAAGCATATGTACCCTTATAGCCAGTGTTTTAAGTATACAAATTCAAACTCTAACGCAGAGTTAATTGCTTTCACATCAATTAAATGTATACATAATGTTCAATTTGAATGCATGTATGGATGCAAGTATCTTATGACATAAATTTTGTTAATGATAAAATATATACTAATAGATACAGCCCTATTCTGTTAAATATTCGCGTGAAAGTTTGTATTCTGCTATCCGTCGGAGGGAAAGAATTGCTCCAAATTTTGTATAAATTTCGATTAAAATAGGATTTAAACAAATATAAAAAATCTTGAATTGACCATTTTTTATAGTAAAAGTATATCGGGTCTCTAGTTTCCAAAACGATCAATGCAAAATTGACTGAATATATCGCACCCAGCTTCTTATTTTCTTTTGTAAGCAATTTCTTTCAAAGAATAGTTTTTGAAAAATAAATAGAATTAAAACAAAAAAGCGTGTTAATACATACATGATTATTTAAACATGCTAGGGAACTTATTTACTAAAACATTTCATACATCAAGGAACCGTTAAAAAACTTTGTATTTACTAACAACATTTAAATTTGTTTTATTTTTGTCGCATGCGTGATTTTTTTGTCGTATGTGTTTGGGTAACAAGCAGTTTTGGTTAAACCGTAACATACGACAACGGCATATTGAGAAAAATGTACCCTTATTCCTTGTTTTATCAGATTATTATATTTATTTTCACGTTTTTGAGTTGCCAGATGTTTACAGTATGATCCATTAAATTTATTAAAAAATTCAGCGTATAGTTTTTGAGAAAAAAATTTTTGAACTTAAGTAGCAAATTGTAACTTACGACAACATTTTATCCAGGCGACGATATGTTTTAGAAGACAGTGAGGAGGATGAATCACCATCAGGAAGTAACCGTAGCCGGAGTTGTTGGACGAAGGATTGGGTTGCCCGTCGACAGCAGGAGGGGTTTTATGCTAAATTGCTAGTCGAATTGCGAGCTGAGGAGCCCGAGCTGTATCGGCATTTTTTGCGGATTGATTCCAAACAGTCTGACGATCTGCTCCTTATGGTGACACCGCATATTGCGAAGCAGGACACCAATATGAGTGCAAGCATTTCAGCGGGTGAGCGGCTTGCATTGACACTGCGATATTTAGCTACTGGCGATGCATTCCGGTCGCTACAGTACCTGTTCCGCATTCCTGATTCCACTATATCGACCATCATTCCAGAAGCCCTGGATGCAATTTATAAAGTACTCGTAGACGAATATCTGAAGGTAAGTTTTTGTCACTATCTACACCTACACGAATGTAGGAACTATAATGCATTTTATGTTAGACGCCGAGAACACCAGAGGCTTGGGAAGATGTTGCCAAAAAAATTCAATGATCTGCGGCAATTCCCAAATTGCATTGGCGCAGTCGACGGGAAACATGTGGTTATGGTCGCACCACCCATAATTCTGGTAGTATCTTTTACAACTACAAGGGTACGCATAGCATTTTTTTGATAGGCATTGCCGACGCGGAGTACAAACTCCTTTACATCGACGTCGGTCGCAATGGGCGGTTTTCCGATGGTGGCGTATTTAATCGATGCACGTTTGGCCAAGCGCTTGATAGTAATCAGCTGTGCATTCCACCATGTAGAGCATTACCAGGTAGGGAATTGTCTGTTCCCTACGTGCTCGTTGCAGATGATGCGTTTACTTTGCGGCCAAACATGTTGAAGCCGTATAACCAACGAAACCTTAATATGGTGCAGCGGGTGTTTAATTACCGCTTGCGCCGGGCTCGCCGAATAATAAAAAATGTGTTGGGGATAATGTCGGCTCGTTTCCGAGTGCTACGTAAGCCCATACATTTAGACGCCGAAAAAACAAAAAAAGTGACGCTTGCCTGTTGCGTGCTGCACAATTATCTAATGATTACTAATAAAAACAAGTACGCACCAACAAATTGCTTTGACCATTACAATGATGACAACGAATTAATTTTAGGTGATTGGCGGCTTGATGCGGCAGCGGAAGAAACAACTTTGTTCCCATTGCAAAGGGCACGTACCGATACCCTTTTGAACGTTAAGACGTGCAGAACGAATTTAAGTCATATTTCGTCGAAGAGGGTGATCAACCTTGGCAGAAGATATTGTAATAAAATAAAATACTGTATAATTATTTCGAAACGGAGGCTATTTTAACAATTGACAACTCCATATTAACTTGATTTTAGGTGAGTAGCAAGTTAGACAAGTTAAAAGAAAACACATTAGCTGCATTTTATTTTCCCCCAGATCTAATCCGGATCAGATCATGATAATAAAACAAACTGGATCACAAATTTATTTATTTCTCACAGTTGGCTTTATTTGCACAATAAAATTGACAGAAGGAAAATTTTCACAAATATTATTTGAAATATATTTGGTATTGAATGTTTAAAATGGAACAGTTTTATTTTTTTACTTTAATTTTCATTAAGTTAATAGTTTTTATGTATTTTTGTCTCTATTGAATGAAGAAAAACTCATAAAAAAATTGATTTCGAGAATTTTTAATTTTATTGAGTTTTTTCTGTAAATCTCAGCAGTGGTACCAACCTATAAAATTAAAATTTTGCTAGGGAAGTGTTCAAAAAATGGATTTCGAAATCCAAATCTAGAAGCAGACCTGGATCTTGTGTTGCTTTTGTATTACTTGTATTTATGTTTCCAAATCCAATCCGGATCAGATCTGGGGGAAAATAAAATACAGCTATTAAAAAACATTGAATACATTTCAGTTACTAATTTTAACGAGAGCATCCTGGCCAAACATTTGTAAAGATGGTGTTCTAAAACACAAACCAAATCATAATTTGATTAAATTAACCAAATATTAAATGTAAGACATAAAACCCTAAAAATTGTTATAAAAATATATACATTCGGCTACTTTACAATTTTCTGTGTTTTTATATTTTTTTTTATCAAAGCATATGTACCCTTATAGCCAGTGTTTTAAGTATACAAATTCAAACTCTAACGCAGAGTTAATTGCTTTCACATCAATTAAATGTATACATAATGTTCAATTTGAATGCATGTATGGATGCAAGTATCTTATGACATAAATTTTGTTAATGATAAAATATATACTAATAGATACAGCCCTATTCTGTTAAATATTCGCGTGAAAGTTTGTATTCTGCTATCCGTCGGAGGGAAAGAATTGCTCCAAATTTTGTATAAATTTCGATTAAAATAGGATTTAAACAAATATAAAAAATCTTGAATTGACCATTTTTTATAGTAAAAGTATATCGGGTCTCTAGTTTCCAAAACGATCAATGCAAAATTGACTGAATATATCGCACCCAGCTTCTTATTTTCTTTTGTAAGCAATTTCTTTCAAAGAATAGTTTTTGAAAAATAAATAGAATTAAAACAAAAAAGCGTGTTAATACATACATGATTATTTAAACATGCTAAGGAACTTATTTACTAAAACATTTCATACATCAAGGAACCGTTAAAAAACTTTGTATTAACTAACAACATTTAAATTTGTTTTATTTTTGTCGCATGCGTGATTTTTTTGTCGTATGTGTTTGGGTAACAAGCAGTTTTGGTTAAACCGTAACATACGACAACGGCATATTGAGAAAAATGTACCCTTATTCCTTGCTTTATCAGATTATTATATTTATTTTCACGTTTTTGAGTTGCCAGATGTTTACAGTATGATCCATTAAATTTATTAAAAAATTCAGCGTATAGTTTTTGAGAAAAAAATTTTTGAACTTAAAATGCGTTTCCCCAAAAGTAGCAAATTGTAACTTACGACAACATTTTATCCAGGCGACGATATGTTTTAGAAGACAGTGAGGAGGATGAATCACCATCAGGAAGTAACCGTAGCCGGAGTTGTTGGACGAAGGATTGGGTTGCCCGTCGACAGCAGGAGGGGTTTTATGCTAAATTGCTAGTCGAATTGCGAGCTGAGGAGCCCGAGCTGTATCGGCATTTTTTGCGGATTGATTCCAAACAGTCTGACGATCTGCTCCTTATGGTGACACCGCATATTGCGAAGCAGGACACCAATATGAGTGCAAGCATTTCAGCGGGTGAGCGGCTTGCATTGACACTGCGATATTTAGCTACTGGCGATGCATTCCGGTCGATACAGTACCTGTTCCGCATTCCTGCTTCCACTATATCGACCATCATTCCAGAAGCCCTGGATGCAATTTATAAAGTACTCGTAGACGAATATCTGAAGGTAAGTTTTTGTCACTATCTACACCTACACGAATGTAGGAACTATAATGCATTTTATGTTAGACGCCGAGAACACCAGAGGCTTGGGAAGATGTTGCCAAAAAAATTCAATGATCTGCGGCAATTCCCAAATTGCATTGGCGCAGTCGACGGGAAACATGTGGTTATGGTCGCACCACCCATAATTCTGGTAGTATCTTTTACAACTACAAGGGTACGCATAGCATTATTTTGATAGGCATTGCCGACGCGGAGTACAAACTCCTTTACATCGACGTCGGTCGCAATGGGCGGTTTTCCGATGGTGGCGTATTTAATCGATGCACGTTTGGCCAAGCGCTTGATAGTAATCAGCTGTGCCTTCCACCATGTAGAGCATTACCAGGTAGGGAATTGTCTGTTCCCTACGTGCTCGTTGCAGATGATGCGTTTGCTTTGCGGCCAAACATGTTGAAGCCGTATAACCAACGAAACCTTAATATGGTGCAGCGGGTGTTTAATTACCGCTTGCGCCGGGCTCGCCGAATAATAAAAAATGTGTTGGGGATAATGTCGGCTCGTTTCCGAGTGCTACGTAAGCCCATACATTTAGACGCCGAAAAAACAAAAAAAGTGACGCTTGCCTGTTGCGTGCTGCACAATTATCTAATGATTACTAATAAAAACAAGTACGCACCAACAAATTGCTTTGACCATTACAATGATGACAACGAATTAATTTTAGGTGATTGGCGGCTTGATGCGGCAGCGGAAGAAACAACTTTGTTCCCATTGCAAAGGGCACGTACCGATACCCTTTTGAACGTTAAGACGTGCAGAACGAATTTAAGTCATATTTCGTCGAAGAGGGTGATCAACCTTGGCAGAAGATATTGTAATAAAATAAAATACTGTATAATTATTTCGAAACGGAGGCTATTTTAACAATTGACAACTCCATATTAACTTGATTTTAGGTGAGTAGCAAGTTAGACAAGTTAAAAGAAAACACATTAGCTGCATTTTATTTTCCCCCAGATCTAATCCGGATCAGATCATGATAATAAAACAAACTGGATCACAAATTTATTTATTTCTCACAGTTGGCTTTATTTGCACAATAAAATTGACAGAAGGAAAATTTTCACAAATATTATTTGAAATATATTTGGTATTGAATGTTTAAAATGGAACAGTTTTATTTTTTTACTTTAATTTTCATTAAGTTAATAGTTTTTATGTATTTTTGTCTCTATTGAATGAAGAAAAACTCATAAAAAAATTGATTTCGAGAATTTTTAATTTTATTGAGTTTTTTCTGTAAATCTCAGCAGTGGTACCAACCTATAAAATTAAAATTTTGCTAGGGAAGTGTTCAAAAAATGGATTTCGAAATCCAAATCTAGAAGCAGACCTGGATCTTGTGTTGCTTTTGTATTACTTGTATTTATGTTTCCAAATCCAATCCGGATCAGATCTGGGGGAAAATAAAATACAGCTATTAAAAAACATTGAATACATTTCAGTTACTAATTTTAACGAGAGCATCCTGGCCAAACATTTGTAAAGATGGTGTTCTAAAACACAAACCAAATCATAATTTGATTAAATTAACCAAATATTAAATGTAAGACATAAAACCCTAAAAATTGTTATAAAAATATATACATTCGGCTACTTTACAATTTTCTGTGTTTTTATATTTTTTTTTATCAAAGCATATGTACCCTTATAGCCAGTGTTTTAAGTATACAAATTCAAACTCTAACGCAGAGTTAATTGCTTTCACATCAATTAAATGTATACATAATGTTCAATTTGAATGCATGTATGGATGCAAGTATCTTATGACATAAATTTTGTTAATGATAAAATATATACTAATAGATACAGCCCTATTCTGTTAAATATTCGCGTGAAAGTTTGTATTCTGCTATCCGTCGGAGGGAAAGAATTGCTCCAAATTTTGTATAAATTTCGATTAAAATAGGATTTAAACAAATATAAAAAATCTTGAATTGACCATTTTTTATAGTAAAAGTATATCGGGTCTCTAGTTTCCAAAACGATCAATGCAAAATTGACTGAATATATCGCACCCAGCTTCTTATTTTCTTTTGTAAGCAATTTCTTTCAAAGAATAGTTTTTGAAAAATAAATAGAATTAAAACAAAAAAGCGTGTTAATACATACATGATTATTTAAACATGCTAAGGAACTTATTTACTAAAACATTTCATACATCAAGGAACCGTTAAAAAACTTTGTATTAACTAACAACATTTAAATTTGTTTTATTTTTGTCGCATGCGTGATTTTTTTGTCGTATGTGTTTGGGTAACAAGCAGTTTTGGTTAAACCGTAACATACGACAACGGCATATTGAGAAAAATGTACCCTTATTCCTTGCTTTATCAGATTATTATATTTATTTTCACGTTTTTGAGTTGCCAGATGTTTACAGTATGATCCATTAAATTTATTAAAAAATTCAGCGTATAGTTTTTGAGAAAAAAATTTTTGAACTTAAAATGCGTTTCCCCAAAAGTAGCAAATTGTAACTTACGACAACATTTTATCCAGGCGACGATATGTTTTAGAAGACAGTGAGGAGGATGAATCACCATCAGGAAGTAACCGTAGCCGGAGTTGTTGGACGAAGGATTGGGTTGCCCGTCGACAGCAGGAGGGGTTTTATGCTAAATTGCTAGTCGAATTGCGAGCTGAGGAGCCCGAGCTGTATCGGCATTTTTTGCGGATTGATTCCAAACAGTCTGACGATCTGCTCCTTATGGTGACACCGCATATTGCGAAGCAGGACACCAATATGAGTGCAAGCATTTCAGCGGGTGAGCGGCTTGCATTGACACTGCGATATTTAGCTACTGGCGATGCATTCCGGTCGATACAGTACCTGTTCCGCATTCCTGCTTCCACTATATCGACCATCATTCCAGAAGCCCTGGATGCAATTTATAAAGTACTCGTAGACGAATATCTGAAGGTAAGTTTTTGTCACTATCTACACCTACACGAATGTAGGAACTATAATGCATTTTATGTTAGACGCCGAGAACACCAGAGGCTTGGGAAGATGTTGCCAAAAAAATTCAATGATCTGCGGCAATTCCCAAATTGCATTGGCGCAGTCGACGGGAAACATGTGGTTATGGTCGCACCACCCATAATTCTGGTAGTATCTTTTACAACTACAAGGGTACGCATAGCATTATTTTGATAGGCATTGCCGACGCGGAGTACAAACTCCTTTACATCGACGTCGGTCGCAATGGGCGGTTTTCCGATGGTGGCGTATTTAATCGATGCACGTTTGGCCAAGCGCTTGATAGTAATCAGCTGTGCCTTCCACCATGTAGAGCATTACCAGGTAGGGAATTGTCTGTTCCCTACGTGCTCGTTGCAGATGATGCGTTTGCTTTGCGGCCAAACATGTTGAAGCCGTATAACCAACGAAACCTTAATATGGTGCAGCGGGTGTTTAATTACCGCTTGCGCCGGGCTCGCCGAATAATAAAAAATGTGTTGGGGATAATGTCGGCTCGTTTCCGAGTGCTACGTAAGCCCATACATTTAGACGCCGAAAAAACAAAAAAAGTGACGCTTGCCTGTTGCGTGCTGCACAATTATCTAATGATTACTAATAAAAACAAGTACGCACCAACAAATTGCTTTGACCATTACAATGATGACAACGAATTAATTTTAGGTGATTGGCGGCTTGATGCGGCAGCGGAAGAAACAACTTTGTTCCCATTGCAAAGGGCACGTACCGATACCCTTTTGAACGTTAAGACGTGCAGAACGAATTTAAGTCATATTTCGTCGAAGAGGGTGATCAACCTTGGCAGAAGATATTGTAATAAAATAAAATACTGTATAATTATTTCGAAACGGAGGCTATTTTAACAATTGACAACTCCATATTAACTTGATTTTAGGTGAGTAGCAAGTTAGACAAGTTAAAAGAAAACACATTAGCTGCATTTTATTTTCCCCCAGATCTAATCCGGATCAGATCATGATAATAAAACAAACTGGATCACAAATTTATTTATTTCTCACAGTTGGCTTTATTTGCACAATAAAATTGACAGAAGGAAAATTTTCACAAATATTATTTGAAATATATTTGGTATTGAATGTTTAAAATGGAACAGTTTTATTTTTTTACTTTAATTTTCATTAAGTTAATAGTTTTTATGTATTTTTGTCTCTATTGAATGAAGAAAAACTCATAAAAAAATTGATTTCGAGAATTTTTAATTTTATTGAGTTTTTTCTGTAAATCTCAGCAGTGGTACCAACCTATAAAATTAAAATTTTGCTAGGGAAGTGTTCAAAAAATGGATTTCGAAATCCAAATCTAGAAGCAGACCTGGATCTTGTGTTGCTTTTGTATTACTTGTATTTATGTTTCCAAATCCAATCCGGATCAGATCTGGGGGAAAATAAAATACAGCTATTAAAAAACATTGAATACATTTCAGTTACTAATTTTAACGAGAGCATCCTGGCCAAACATTTGTAAAGATGGTGTTCTAAAACACAAACCAAATCATAATTTGATTAAATTAACCAAATATTAAATGTAAGACATAAAACCCTAAAAATTGTTATAAAAATATATACATTCGGCTACTTTACAATTTTCTGTGTTTTTATATTTTTTTTTATCAAAGCATATGTACCCTTATAGCCAGTGTTTTAAGTATACAAATTCAAACTCTAACGCAGAGTTCATTGCTTTCACATCAATTAAATGTATACATAATGTTCAATTTGAATGCATGTATGGATGCAAGTATCTTATGACATAAATTTTGTTAATGATAAAATATATACTAATAGATACAGCCCTATTCTGTTAAATATTCGCGTGAAAGTTTGTATTCTGCTATCCGTCGGAGGGAAAGAATTGCTTCAAATTTTGTATAAATTTCGATTAAAATAGGATTTAAACAATATAAAAAATCTTGAATTGACCATTTTTTATAGTAAAAGTATATCGGGTCTCTAGTTTCCAAAACGATCAATGCAAAATTGACTGAATATATCGCACCCAGCTTCTTATTTTCTTTTGTAAGCAATTTCTTTCAAAGAATAGTTTTTGAAAAATAAATAGAATTAAAACAAAAAAGCGTGTTAATACATACATGATTATTTAAACATGCTAAGGAACTTATTTATTAAAACATTTCATACATCAAGGAACCGTTAAAAAACTTTTGTATTAATATTAGTGATACAAAGGAATTTTCTTAATTACTTTATCTTTTTTTTTGGTTTTGAATTAAATAGATTTTGGTCGAAAGATTCATGACTTGGTCCTGTTGCATCGCCTGATCACAGCAAATTCGAGTTATCATACTAAAAGTAAATTCAGCTCAATTAATAAATTTTTTCAATTAAAAATGATTTAATCAACTAAAAATAGAATAGGTACTTCACTATTAAGCTGTACTGAATTCAGTATTTATGCTTTACGTAAAAATTAAACTTGAAATTAGTATAAGTTCAAAACAAAAAATACTGACGGACAATCAAAAACAAAAAAAACTGGAAGACTAAATTGATCCTGTTTAAAACAGATTTTAATATTTTATTGAAAACTCATTGCAATAATTTTTTTTCGCATCTAAATCAAAGAAGAAAAACTTCGTCCTGTTGCAATTTATTTTGCAATGTAACAGAGAATGTTTAGAGAAGTCTCCGCTCTTTTTTTATTATTATTTCTTTTTTCATTACTGCATGGCTTTTGGTGATATTTTTCTGTTATACAGAATTTATGAGATTTTTCTCAGAATTATTTTTTGGGGAATTTAAAGTTCGTGGTAGCAGGAAGTAAGTATAGTTGTAGGTATTTTAGTTTTGTAAATTTGCAATTCATTTCGATCTACTATATCGGATTGAAGAACCAGCAGATAGTTACAATTTTTTTTGTTGGGTGTGTAGTATTCAGAAGAAAAAATTGATATTTTTCATGCTGGTGATGGTGAGCATCCCATCTTTTTTTTATAACGTCTTTATAATGATGTAAATGTTCATATCGGGTAAAGTAAACCGAAACTAAAGGCAAACTTTTGGCTAGAATTAAGAAAGCTTGGAGCTCTATCTGATAGAGAAGATGCAAAGAGTTGGTAAGGAGTTTCCGCATAAAATGCGGTACATAAACCTACCAAGTTCTAAATTTGTTAATTCAGAAATAATGCTATATTGGAAGTTTCCTTTACCAAAATTAAGCTTTTTTACTTTTATTCAAATGTGGGCTATTTCTGTGTCCACCAGCAATCTTGTCATCACAAGCAAAAATATTTGTATAATATTCAATTGATAATAATTTAATAATTAATTTTAAAGAATCATTAATATTTCCCAAAGTTCCATATATATACATATTATGTACATATACAAATAACAGCTTTTTGTTTTAAAATTAGAAATAAATTATGCTTTAATAAAAAAACTCAAAGTGCTATTTCTCTGTCCATAGCTGTATATTATTTTTTTATTTTAAGTATTTTTTTAAATTGCCCCTTCCACAGCAAAAAATGTTTCTATTTGACATCTCTAAAATCGCTATTAATTTTCTTCGCCTAACTTATCGTACTCGTGCCATCGCATTTGGATCGGAAAATGAGATGGGCAAAAAATGTTTGTGTTATATTAATATGTCACAAAAATCAGCGAAAAAGCCGAAATAATGAAATTCTAGAAATACTGGTAAATCCTACCTCACTGTTTATACATAGGATACAGTCAAAATTTCTTTAAATTCAGAATCTTTAAATGCAAAAGAAATTTTGCATACACCCAACCTCGTACCTACATTAAATCCTATAGTGGACCAAGCCCCTACTTTTGATTTCATAATCTACAACAGTTTACAAAAAAAATAGTTAAGTGATAAATTCCATTGGTGCTACCACCAATTGCTTACGAATTAATTTTAGGTATTTTAATTAGTTTTATTTTTGTTTGGCTGAAGATATAGCTATTTCAAGGGGTGCCAAGCCCTATCATCAGTCTCCCTTATAGTGGTGCTGGGATTTAATCCAATTTTATTTGAAAAACTTTCTACACATCATGCGGTATTTGAACCCGCGCATCAGATTTGCTCAGTCTTCGAAGCTGTTTACACTACGTACTCTGCTACTGCTGATCACTAACGTCACAGGTCGAGATGTGCTGTTTGTTTATCAAATGCATTTGGAGCATCAGCATTTTTTTAAGCGCCTTTAAGTATGCTGTCTTTTTCCAACTCCATCGAACCTGAAAAGCACAGGTAGGCAACTCTTCTGCGACGAAGCCTATTACATCTAAAAGAGCAAGATCGGAGGAGGAAAACAAGACCGTAGGTTCTAAAAAGCCTTAAACCAGTAGTCTTGATACCACCCCGATTGATCTGCAAGTTGCCATAATAAGCCGCGACAACCCGGATGGGAAAATCTCGGCATAAAAATTGGTTACTTGTAGAAAATGAAATCCTCAAAGCCAACGCACGACCTAATACTCTACATGTCTCAGGAGACCGTGGATGTGGCCTTAATCCAAGAACCATGGATTCGAAAGATTCAGGTCCGAGGATTAAGGTCAAAAGACTACAACCTTTTCCACTCCACTTCAGAAGGTAATATTAGAAGTTGTATTCTAGTGAAAAAGCCAATTAATGCTTTTTTACTATCTAGGTACAGCAACGGGGATAATGTGGCAATCAGCGTTGAAACCAAAGAAGGAAACTTTGTCTTGGCATCAACGTACATGCCATACGAGGAAGAGAACCCTCCAGCAAAGACAGTCCGCGACCTGGTGGATCATACCACAGCACGAGGGATACCTTTGGTGATGGGATGTGATGCCAACGCCCACCACACTCAGTGGGGCGGTATGGAAATCAACAAAAGGGGCGAGTCAATTTTTGAATACATTTTCTGTTCTAATCTAATGTTATGTAATGAGGGCGACCATCCAACATTTCGTAATAAAAACAGGGAAAAAATTCTAGACCTCACTCTTATGAGTAATAACGATAAAATTTCTGTAGGGAATTGGAGAGTCTCACCTAAGGAATCCTTTTCGGATCATCTTAGGATACTCTTCACTTTAGACAGAAACCCAAAGGAGATTAAGCCTTTTAGAAACCCAACTAGAACTAATTGGACAGAGTACACAAAATGGCTGAACGAACGTATCGATCCTCCAGAGGAGGAAACGATTTCGTTAACCTCAACCATCGACACTGTTGTTGAAAACCTTACTAGCAGCGTTGTGCTAAAGTGCCCAATTGGGCCATTTGGCCCCAAGATCCTTATTTTGGCCCCGTGCCCCGGGCCATCACGAAATGGCCTCAAAATCGCAAAATTCACAAACTAAAGTAACTAATTTTGCACAGCGTTAAAAAACATAATTTAAAAATTTTAGAAATCGATAATTTACAAGTAACCGATGTTTACTATCATATGCTAAGACAAGACAAATTTTAATGGAAATTTTTTATATAATAACATTTGTTCTTTCGCGATTAATATTTTAAGTTTACCACATAGCAGTGCGTGTGTAGAACGTGTTTTTTCGGCTCTTAATAATATTAAAACCGAAAATCGCAATAGATTCAGCTATGAAGTTAATAGTTAAAATAGTTAAGTGATAAATTCCATTGGTGCTACCACCAATTGCTTACGAATTAATTTTAGGTATTTTAATTAGTTTTATTTTTGTTTGGCTGAAGATATAGCTATTTCAAGGGGTGCCAAGCCCTATCATCAGTCTCCCTTATAGTGGTGCTGGGATTTAATCCAATTTTATTTGAAAAACTTTCTACACATCATGCGGTATTTGAACCCGCGCATCAGATTTGCTCAGTCTTCGAAGCTGTTTACACTACGTACTCTGCTACTGCTGATCACTAACGTCACAGGTCGAGATGTGCTGTTTGTTTATCAAATGCATTTGGAGCATCAGCATTTTTTTAAGCGCCTTTAAGTATGCTGTCTTTTTCCAACTCCATCGAACCTGAAAAGCACAGGTAGGCAACTCTTCTGCGACGAAGCCTATTACATCTAAAAGAGCAAGATCGGAGGAGGATAACAAGACCGTAGGTTCTAAAAAGCCTTAAACCAGTAGTCTTGATACCACCCCGATTGATCTGCAAGTTGCCATAATAAGCCGCGACAACCCGGATGGGAAAATCTCGGCATAAAAATTGGTTACTTGTAGAAAATGAAATCCTCAAAGCCAACGCACGACCTAATACTCTACATGTCTCAGGAGACCGTGGATGTGGCCTTAATCCAAGAACCATGGATTCGAAAGATTCAGGTCCGAGGATTAAGGTCAAAAGACTACAACCTTTTCCACTCCACTTCAGAAGGTAATATTAGAAGTTGTATTCTAGTGAAAAAGCCAATTAATGCTTTTTTACTATCTAGGTACAGCAACGGGGATAATGTGGCAATCAGCGTTGAAACCAAAGAAGGAAACTTTGTCTTGGCATCAACGTACATGCCATACGAGGAAGAGAACCCTCCAGCAAAGACAGTCCGCGACCTGGTGGATCATACCACAGCACGAGGGATACCTTTGGTGATGGGATGTGATGCCAACGCCCACCACACTCAGTGGGGCGGTATGGAAATCAACAAAAGGGGCGAGTCAATTTTTGAATACATTTTCTGTTCTAATCTAATGTTATGTAATGAGGGCGACCATCCAACATTTCGTAATAAAAACAGGGAAAAAATTCTAGACCTCACTCTTATGAGTAATAACGATAAAATTTCTGTAGGGAATTGGAGAGTCTCACCTAAGGAATCCTTTTCGGATCATCTTAGGATACTCTTCACTTTAGACAGAAACCCAAAGGAGATTAAGCCTTTTAGAAACCCAACTAGAACTAATTGGACAGAGTACACAAAATGGCTGAACGAACGTATCGATCCTCCAGAGGAGGAAACGATTTCGTTAACCTCAACCATCGACACTGTTGTTGAAAACCTTACTAGCAGCGTTGTGCTAAAGTGCCCAATTGGGCCATTTGGCCCCAAGATCCTTATTTTGGCCCCGTGCCCCGGGCCATCACGAAATGGCCTCAAAATCGCAAAATTCACAAACTAAAGTAACTAATTTTGCACAGCGTTAAAAAACATAATTTAAAAATTTTAGAAATCGATAATTTACAAGTAACCGATGTTTACTATCATATGCTAAGACAAGACAAATTTTAATGGAAATTTTTTATATAATAACATTTGTTCTTTCGCGATTAATATTTTAAGTTTACCACATAGCAGTGCGTGTGTAGAACGTGTTTTTTCGGCTCTTAATAATATTAAAACCGAAAATCGCAATAGATTCAGCTATGAAGTTCTAAACTCACTCACATTTTTCAGAAAACCTTTAAACTCACTTATGAGCTTTAAAGGTTTTCTGAAAAATGTTACTTGTGGCAATTTTATTCCACCTCCAGAATTGATTAAAAAATGTTTAAGATAGATATTTAATGTACCTACTTATGTAAATTAGATATTAATGTTGCTTTTTATTTAAAAAAAATCGATTGAATTAAAAAATACAAAAAGTTAGAATGGCCCCAAAATTGTTTTCCCCAAGAACAACGCTGCTTACTAGTAAAGTGAAAACGGCATTTGAAAAACACTGCCCTATATCTCGTAATACTAAACCCACTAATCCACCATGGTGGAGTAGTGAACTTAAGTTAGTTAGTTACTTTATTCTTTTTTTCTCTCTCTTCTTCAATCTTATGTGTGATCTTGCGCTGACTGTGCATATATATATATATATATATATATAAATATATATCTGTATACCTACATCAATTTTTAGGGTGACCATTTGTCATTTTTTTTTTTTCTTCTCAATGGTTTTTAATAAACATGGACGTAATTAAATGCTTTTTTTGCAAATCTGATATCGAAGAAGTTTCGGTACGATTTACTAGACTGCAAGCGATCTCTTTGCAGAAATTCTCATTTTTATGTAACGAATGCAAGAACTCAAACATTTCCTTGCAGCTACAAAATTTAAACAATACCCTTGAAAATGTCTCCCGAAATTTAAACGAGGTAGATTTTAATTCTAATAGATTTTTCAATGTGGAAAAAAAATCGGTTTGCTATTCGACCACTTAGTCGATCTGGCTGGCAACGTCGATAAAATTGATAAAACCATTGATTCTAACACTAACGCTGTCTCTCTTAATACTCTTAGTAATGATAAAAACCACTCCAAAATTGTTAAATTGTTGGTTAACTTGGAAAATACCCTTAATGAGGCATTGGATGATAAAATTAAATTAATTGATTCCGAAATTGAGAAAAACTCTAGTTTTTTGAATAAATTGAAAGATCATATGAATCTGTTAAGTAACAATGTTAATAATTTGAATACAAATACTGTTTCACATAACAATAAGATTTCTGAATCCGTTCTCCAACTGACAAAAGATTTTGACAGCTTGATTACATTAAATAGAATAAATTTTGAAGAATGCAACGGTAATTTTGCAATTTTGGAGAAAGAATTTTTAAGTATGAGAGACAGCTATACTGCATTGATCGATACTGTTCTTTCTAGTTCTAAAAGCCCCAAGTTTAAATGTACTGACATTACTGATGCCTCTGTCACTGCATCTCTTCATGAAGAATTGCAACTGCAATGTCCCAATAACATAAGCGGTACTCCTTCACCAACTCCAATCCAAACAGTTATTACCAACTCTCATCCTTTCAGTGTATCTCAACCCCTTGTTTCCCCATCAGTTGTTACCAACTCTCCTCCTCTCAGTGGTTTTCAACCTCCCGTTTCCCCATCAGTTGTCACCAACTCTCCTCACAATGTTTTTCAGCCTAGGGTGGTGCCTGCCCCTAAGTATATATTTATCTCGAAATTTGATATCGCAACATCCCAAACAGACATAATTAATCACATTAAATATATTTTAAATCAGCATAACTTCCCAAACGACCATAACCTAATTAAATGTAAAAACATTACCAAGTCTAACGGTAGAGTTGCATCATTCAAGGTTACAATTCCAGAGCCGATGTTCAATTTATTGATGTCTCCATCATCGTGGCCTAGTAATACTTTTATTCAGGAATTTGTCAACCGTAATACAAGACTTAATACTAACTCTCTTTTAGTTTCAAAAAACTGATTTGCTTGTCCCTTTACTACCAAAATGTAAGGGGACTTCGTTCTAAAGCCCGTGATGTATACTTAAAGTCACAAGAACTCCCTTTTGATGTTTTTGCCTTAACGGAAACAAATCTTAACAGTAGTTTTAATAACAATGAGTTCTTTACATCGGATTTTAATGTTTATCGGAAGGATGGTCTTTTGGACTTGGGGGCGCAGGCTGGTAGAGGGGTTCTTATAGCGGTACATTCTAGCTATGATAGTTCCTTCTTTGACATTCCTGATACAGAAAACATTGAACTGATATGTGTTAAAATAAACGTCAAACAAAAAAGTATTTTCGTTTTGTGCTGCTATTTGCGACCTTGTAGCCCAATTGATAGTTACCAACTTTTAATTAAAGCAATTGACTTTTTGAGTGATGTCATGGAAGTACATGATAGCCTATTGGTCATGGGTGATTTCAATCTGCCTAATCTGTCATGGTCACGTTCTGAAGATGACACTCACTTCGTCACTAGTAACGCAACAACTCAAAAAGAACTATTACACAGGCCTACAAAATGAAAAAAAAAATTTGGTGCCGCCATAACTGATATCAAATTTTGTTGTCCACTGTCACTAAGTAGGAACAACGGTTTTTTCAGGTCAAAGCTACGTACAGTTTTTTTTTTAACACGCGATGACATTTTTTTCGCATATGTGGCTGAGTTTTCTTCATATTTAGGTCATATCTTTTATTTTAAACGATTTAAATTAAAGTTTTTTATATGTCTTCCTCAAAGCGAAGATGTTTAAATGATCCAAACTCATTTTGCTATATTTGTGGTGAATTCACAGTGAAAAAACGTCAAAAACCTATATCCGAGTTTGTAAAAAAAGCGTATTTTGCTTACTTTAAAATAGAGATTAAGAACTTTGTCAAGCCTTGGATACCAAACAATGTTTGCAAATTGTGCTTTGAACATTTAAGACAATGGATTAATGGAAAACGAACCCATTTAAAGTTCGGTGTACCTATGATTTGGAGTGAACCAAAAAATCACATTGAAGATTGCTATTTTTGTGCTGCTAAATTACGTGGTGTTAATCGAAAGAAAATGGTCTATCCTGTCCTGTCCTCCGCTAAAATGCCTGTGCCTCACTCAGCAGATATACCATTTCCTATTTATCAAGTTCCACTGGATTTCTCAGACAGCGAAACAAGTTTGAACCCTACTTATGAAAAAGATATTGAATGGACAGCATCATCAGAACCTCAACTTTTCACTCAAGGTGCCTTAAGTGATCTCATAAGAGACCTAGACCTCTCAAAAGAAAGATCAGAGCTATTGGCATCTAGACTTAAAGAGAGAAACTTACTTTCTAGAGGTACGACTGTCTCGTTCCCGAGAAAAAAAATTTCTGCATTTCTTTAGTTCTGAAAGTGATATTGTTTTTTGTAACGATGTCGGTGGTCTTTTAATCGAGATGGGTATGTTCAGCTACCAGCCTAATGACTGGAGACTATTTATCGACAGTTCAAAACGAAGTTTAAAATGTGTTTTATTACACAATGGAAATAAGTATGGTGCAGTTCCATTAGCTCATTCCACGAAGCTAAAGGAGGAATATAAAACTGTCTCTCTCGTTTTAGAAAAGCTGAAATACCATGATCATCAGTGGGTAATATGCGTTGATTTGAAAATGGTTAATTTTTTACTGGGACAACAAAGTGGTTTTACGAAATTTCCATGTTTCATTTGCTTATGGGACAGTAGAGCAAAAAGCGACCACTGAATCAAGAAAGACTGGCCCGTGAGGGAATCATTAACCATTGGCAAACACAACGTCTTGAATAAACCTCTAGTTTCGAGAGAAAAAATAATTTTGCCTCCATTGCACATAAAATTGGGATTAATGAAACAATATGTAAAAGCATTAGATAAAAGTGGCTCTTGTTTTATATAATATCGAGAAAATTTCCTGGTTTGAGTACAGAAAAGCTTAAGGCTGGTATATTTGATGGGCCACAGATAAGGATTTTGATGAAAGATGATAATTTCGTGCATTCAATGAATGACTTAGAATCTGAAGCCTGGTTGGCTTTTGTAAACATAGTGAACAAGTTTTTGGGAAATCATAAGTCCCTAAATTACCAAGACTTAGTGCTAGACTTACTGGAAAATTTTAAAAAGCTTGGGTGTAATATGAGTATCAAAGTTCACTATCTCCACAGCCATTTGGACAGATTTCCCGAAAATCTTGGCTCATATAGCGAAGAACAAGGAGAAAGGTTCCACCAGGACCTAAAAGTCATGGAAGATAGGTATCAAGGTCGATGGGATGAACATATGATGGCTGATTACTGCTGGAGCATCACGCGAGAGTGTCATAAATACACTCATGCAAGAAAATCTCTTAAAAGAAGCTTTCTTCATGTAGAATAACACAATAAACTGTTATAAAATCGAAACATTTGTATTATTTGCACATATGCTGTATCTCAAAAACTACACGTAGGATCAAAAAAGTAAGTATACAGTTAGAACCTGGGTAACTAGTAAACAAAGAAACAGTTTTTATTTTGGCGGCACCAAAACCACTGTAGGCCTGTGTTATTTGTCGACAATATGACTGACTCTGGTCTACACCAGGCAACTTGATCTTATTTTTTCTAATGATGCTTATAACTGCATCGTAGAGAGCAGTAACTTAACTCTTTCAACCATTGACCTTTTCCATCCCCCATTATCTTTAACTTTTGCTTTTGATGGCAGTACGAATGTAAAACATGAAAACACATATCGTTTTAATTTCCGTAAAGCTAACTTCGACAAAATGAACGAGCTTCTTAGAAACATTAATTTTGATTTAATTCACAATAGCGATATTAACAATAGTATTGATGCCTTAACAACTAACTTTTATTCAGTTATTTTTGAATGTTTTATACAATCAGTGCCTTATGAACTACAGAAAAACACATCATCTTCACCTCCTTGGTATTCGAAAGAGTTGCGCAAACTCCGAAATTCTCGTAATGGTCTATAGCATAAATATTTAAGATCTAGATCAGAAACTGATTATTCTCTTTACATGCATGCATATAATGAATTTTCCACTCTTTCTAAACTACTCTATGAATCCTATATCAATCAAATTCAATCTGATATTATTACAGACCCTAAAAGATTTTGGCAGTTTATAAACTCAAAAAGGAAGTCTGATGGCTATCCTACTTCCCTAAATTATTTAGAGCATTCTTCTAATGATTCTAAAGTCATAACTAATTTATTTGCAAATTTTTTCAGTCTTGCTTTTTCCGACAGTAATTTCGAGCCTGATGTCAACTACTTTCATTATCTAAATAATTTAAACCAATCGTCTTTGGTCTCAATTAGCATTACTACTAATGATGTGGTCAACAAGATAAATAAACTTAAGGATGATTACTCATCAGGCCCAGATGGTTTACCTGCGATTGTTTTAAAAAAATGTGCAGCCAATCTGGCCAAGCCTCTTGCTACTCTTTTCCAAAAATCCCTATCTCTTGGGATTTTCGCTTCTATGTGGAAAGAGTCTTTCATCATTCCAATTCACAAAAAGGGTTGTAAGTCTGATATTTCTAATTATAGGCCAATCGCCAAATTGTCGTGCATTCCGAAACTATTCGAAAGTATAGTCTTTGACACCGTATATTTTCATTGCAAACCTTTGTTCTCTGCCAAACAACACGGGTTTCTTAAAGATAAATCCACGACCACTAACTTAACAGAATTCGTTTCTTATACTTTAAATGCATTAGAAAAAACAAATGAAGTCGATGTTATTGCCACAGACTTCAGCAAGGCCTTTGATAAAATCTCTCACAAAATTATAGCTTTTAAATTAAAGGCTCTTGGATTTCCTTCTGGTTTTGTTCAATGGATAGAATCGTACCTATTAGATCGCAAATATAGAGTGTTGTTTAGATCTTCAATTTCAAATTCTTTCATTGCTAAATCTGGTGTCCCACAAGGAAGTCATTTGGGCCCTATTCTTTTTATCCTGTCAATCAACGACGTGGAAAGCGTAATTAAGCATTCGGAACTATCTACGTACGCGGATGACATGAAAATTTTTAAAGTAGTTTCTTCACTTGACGATGCTTTACTTCTGCAGAATGACCTTAATAATTTCTTTGTCTGGTGTCAAAAGAACAACTTAGAACTTAATGTTGGGAAATGCCAAGCAATTACGTATTCTCGAAAACGGTGTTGTCCGCCACCGCGAAATTACTATATAAATAACGTCCTTGTTTCCAGAGTAACGACAGTCAAGGATTTAGGTGTTATCTGTGATAGCGAGCTTAACTTCCGACCCCATTACGACTACATAGTAACGAGAGCTAACTCTGTTCTTGGCTTTATCAAACGTTGGTCTAAGGAATTTTCAGATCCTTACGTTACGAAAACTCTTTACACAACCTTTGTTCGACCTTTGCTCGAATATGCTAGCCAGGTATGGTCCCCTTATCACCTCGTGCATATTAGGAGAATCGAAGCTATTCAGCGTAGATTTCTACGTTTCGCTCTGAGGGGACTTCCTTGGACTGACAACTACAATTTACCCCCTTATCATGATCGGTTGCAGCTCATAAACTTGCAATCTCTCGAAAAACGACGAGAAGTGGCTGATATTATTTTTGTTCATCAAATTTTGTCTGGTGTAACTGATTCCTCTGCCCTCCTCGAGGTAATGAATATTAACATCAACTCACGTTCTCTTAGATCAGTACCCCAATTCCATCTAGCTCCTCACAGAACTGACTATGGAAGAAACGAGCCAGTTACTAGAATGTTGAGGGAAGTAAATGCTAATTTTAATGTTTTTGACTATAATCATAGCAAGATCACACAAAAAAAACTCCTTTATGGTTCTTCCACTTTCTAACATAAATCTTATAAAATAACGTAATATTATGTATAAAGAGAAACGAGATAATTTTGAGAAACTGAAACTACTCTTTCTAACTTAACAAATGCCTAAGCATGCTAATCATTTCATTTTAATTTTTTACTTTTTGACTTTTCATATTAAGAACTATTCTATATGATCTTTTTTTTCTTATTTTAATCATATTTTTATTTTTATTTGTTTTAATTTCTTTGCCTTTTTAACTGCTTGCATTAAGCAGTCCACAATTTTTTAGCTTCCAGATTAGCTCGCGCTTTCCTTGAATACGGGTCGTTGTTGTGTTAAGTTGGCATCAACTTAGCACAATATACATAATGTAAAATATTTTTGATTTTTTTCTTTAAGAACATAATAATTCAATAATAAGTTCCGATATGACTTGCAACCGCAATTGCCGTCCTACTCGGTGTAAATGGACCCCAGCGCGTGCGGGATCTGGGGGGGAAAGAGGCGTGGGATTTATTTATTTATTTATTTATTTAAGAAACTAAGAACAGGGGTTAGAAAACTTTTTAACAAAGCCAAACTGAGCAAATTAGAAAAAGACTGGAATTTATATAGAGCTGAACTTAACTCATACTCCAAAGAGTATGAATCCATTGAGAACACAAGTGAGGCAACGAGGCTTCGCAAGATTCTTGCTTCAAAACCGGCGATTCCGGGGTATATCAAACATCCCAACGGATCTTGGTCGAACTCGAGCCAGGAAACACTTGAACTCTTTATGGAAACGCATTTCCCTGGATGTAAGAGTCCTGAGGACTCAGGTTATATAATATCAAACTCTTTACACACTGATCAACCAGCACCGGACTTGGAACAGGTTATCACAGGTCAGAAGATTATGTGGGCAATAAACTCGTTCAAACCCTTTAAATCAGCTGGACCAGACGAGATTATTCCGGCATTTCTTCAACATGCTCTACAGATAATCACCCCATGGCTTAGGGTTATCTTCAAAATTTGCATTAAACTTAGATACGTCCCTAACAGCTGAAGAAAAGTCAAAGTGGTCTTTATTCCAAAAGCTGAAAAACCGACACATTCGACTGAAAAAGATTACAGACCGATAGGCCTCTCTTCGTTTCTTCTTAAAACACTGGAGAGGATTCTTGATCTGCATGTTCGGGACCTTCTCAATCCAAATAATTTGTGCAACTACCAACACGCTTACCTTAAAGGTAAGTCAGTGGAGACAGCGTTGCACGAAGTAGTTCCCAAATTGAGAAAAGTCTCGAGTACAAAGAACATACCCTGGCATTTTTGGACATCGAAGGAGCGTTTAACAAAAAAAAAACCGAGTCCATAAAATCTGCTCTGGAAGAGGTTGGAGTTGAATCTGCCATTGTGGACTGGATTTATTTCATGCTCAGTGGTAGGGTCATAAACTCGCAACTTGGAGACACTATTGTTGAGAAAACAGTTACAAGAGGCACACCACAGGGAGGATAGCTACCTCAAAAACCTGAACAATGTACAGAGATTAGCCTGTATAGGAATAACGGGGGCACGGAGGTCTACTCCACAAGGGCTGGAAATTATTCTCAACCTTCCAGCTCTGGATGAGTATATAAGGTGTACAGCAGCCAAAAGTGCATTTCGACTTAAGGAAATGGGCTCTTGGAAGCACAGCACCTTTAGTCATAGGTCTATCTGGCAAAGATATGCCGGACTTGATGTGACCACTGACTACTTTCCACCTGTAATAGATTTTAGAAAAAACTTCTCGGTTATAATACCCGAAAGACATGGATGGGAGCCCAACTCACTACTCAGTGAACGGGGTATCCCCTTCTACACTGATGGGTCAAAAATGGAAGAAGGAACAGGAGCAGGGGTGTTTTGCGAAGCTCTTAATATTAGAGAATCTTACAAACTCCCAGATGAGTGTAGTGTCTTTCAAGCTGAGATTTATGCTATTGAAAAAGCAGCCGAAATTGTTCACGAGAAAAAACTGAGCTCGTCAGAAATCACTTTTTTCGTGGACAGCCAAACTGCTATCAAAGCATTAGCCAGTGAGACTATAAGATCCAAGGTAGTAGCAAAATGTCGAGGCATACTGAACAATATATTATTATTATTATTATTATAATTTATTAAACTGCACATTAATGTATCGTATAATATAAAGAATAAACGGCACTGTAGCTACCAGGGCTTAAGGCCGAAATGAACAATATATGTTACACTAACCAAGTCAAACTCTGCTGGATTCCTGGACATAGCAATATAGAAGGGAATGACATAGCAGATGCACTGGCAAGGAAGGGGTCAATATCATATACAGACAGTAGTAGCCAATTAGACATGGAACTAAACGTCCCTATTAGCGTAATCAAAAGGAAGATAGACCTAATACCGAAAGAGCAAATCATTAACTCCTGGATATCCAGGAACGATTGCTCCATCTCTAGAAGTTTATGGCCTAGAATTAATGAAAAGGAAACTCGCTTTTGATGGCGGATTTGCATTTTTCTATTCTAAAAAGCGATTCGCTTTTCATGCCAAAGCGAAAGTTCTCACTACATGTCATTTTGGGTTTGAAAGCGATAGGTGTCTAGGTGGCGGATTGAAAGAAAATGTAAATACATAAATAATTTGCAAGTAATTATGTGTCTTCTTCAATTTCGGCAAATAAAAACACACTATTCCATCAAAATGTTTTAATTTTTTTTGTTAAGAGCAACAACATTGCAAAATTACAAATAAGCACAAAAAAAAAAAAAACAACTTCTTTGGACGGCAAATAGCTACCTACTATCAAATTTTTGGAAAAAACTGACAATTAAATGAGAAGAGTGGAAGTGAATATGGGAGTGGCCTGGAAAATTTGAGCATAAAGTGAGAGAAACTGGAAGGATCGTTTTCGCCCTTGTTCGCTTTTGAGAATAACCCAAAGCGAATATGGTCGAAATTGAGTTATCGCTTTTAATCCGATCCGCCGCACTTTCTGGAATAGGCCTGCAGAACCCTGATAGGTGTACTGACGGGACATTGTGTCATTGGCATAATGGCCACTAGATTGGGTGTACACGCACCCGATTTCTGCAGAAGCTGTCAGGATGTTGAAGAAATAGAAACCATTAAACACCTGCTCTGCGATTGCCCAAACCTCCAAACAAACCGCCTCCGTTACCTTAGAAACAGGTTTGTTGGAGAACTGGACGATTAAGCGCAGGTCTCAATGGCAAACATGAGGAAATATATAGAAAGCACGGGCTGGTTCGTAAATGAACCAGTCTAGCCACTAGCTTAGGATTAATCTCCGTTATAGGGGATCACAATGGACCGATAGGCCCCCGTGTACGCAACAGCCTCAGAGCTGGGCACGCCCCTCCTAACCTAACCTTACCTAACCTATGGTCAAAGATTAAATCGTTCACTATGTCAATCAGATTGATTCGGTCTTTTTGATTGTAATACGTTATAAACATGAGTTTTTTGCAAATATCTCAGAAACGGTTTGTGCTAAATAAAAATTTCATTCCACAATCTTATAGCTGAAGCAGTTTCCCACAAAAATGGTATATAATATTTTTTTCGTAGAATTAAAAAAGCAAATCGAAAAGTCAAAAAATCCCTTAAAATGTGCTGTAACCTTTAAACGGTTAATGCTACAAAAAAAATTATATATATGCCATTTTTGTGGGAAATTGCCCCAGCTACAAAATTGAATAAAGTTTTTCTCTAGCGCAAACCGTTTATGAGATATTCGCGAAAAAACTCTAAGAACTATTCTTACTGTGCTTCAATGATTCGGTCTTTTCAATCAATCATTATTTCAATCATTATGGTCAAAGATTAAATCGTTCACTATGTCAATCAGATTGATTCAGTCTTTGTGATTGTGATACGTTGTAAAAATCAGTTTTTTGCAAATATCTGAGAAACGGTTTGTGCTAAACAAAAATTTCATTCCACAATCTTATAGCTGAAGCAATTTCCCACCAAAATTCGTAGCATTAACCGTTAAAAAGTTACAGCAAATCGAAAAGTCAAAAAAATCCCTTAAAAGAGGACAAAGGTCATGAAAATGTGCTGTAACTTTTAAACGGTTAATGCTACAAAACAATTGTATGTACCATTTTTGTGGGAAATGCATTTAGCTATAATATTGTCGAATACAATTTTTATCTAGCATAAACCGTTTCTGAGATATTTGCAAAAAACTCAATTTTATGACTTTTGACCCCTTATACTGACCTACCTGTCATCGGTGAGGAACTCTCTCATTGTTTTTCTTTTATGTTTTTTTATTTCTTTGTGTGATGTGATTGAGAATGTGTGGAATGAACGAAACATATATGCGTGCTTCGGCCGTTTATTCAAAAACTGAAATGATTGACGTTGAGATTGATTGTGTCGGTTTACTGTGATTGAAATCAATCATTCATTTTGATGAACGGGTCACAAAGACCGAATCAATCACGATTGACACAGCTCTACTATTCTTGGGTGCCAGCACGTAGTAGTAGTAAATTGTTTTTATTTTAACCAAAATCTTAAATATATACATAGATTTTCATTTGCCTTGTATTTAAGTATTGTTAAAATTTCAAACTTTTGACAATGACCTTAAGAGTCGTCTGTCGGGTAGTTAATTTTCATTTTTAAAATACTGTTTGTAAATAGATTTTTTACAATATATTAACCGGAAAATTTAAAAAGATATTACAAAAGCACAGGTTATAATAAAAATTTTAAATTTACATTTTAAACACGCATTCTAATATTTGAAACATTGTTAAAAGATAATTGAAACAATATTTTATTTATTTAATTGTACTCTTCAACCAGCAGTTTTCTGTGAACGTGACGAAAACTCGTGTCGTAGCTATCAAACCAATTTCAAGTAATAAGAATATACAAGAGTATTCACAATAAAGCGTTTCTCGTCGTCCCGTTGACGAAATTGAAAAAAAGACGCGACGAGACTAAAGTAGCCTTTGTCCATCCTCATGTTCCAAGCTGTCGTTAAATTTTCATTACAATCAATTATGTATTTTCGGAGATTAAGAGGAACAAACAGACAGACAAACAAACTTTCACATTTATAATATTAAATAGGATAATAGGATTGTCCTAAAAAAACTATAGAAAGGAAATGTCAAATGTGTGTTCTTTTTTAAATTGGAAAATACGAATTTTCGTTTCCCTCTAATGGATAGCAGAATACAAACTTCCACGCGAACGTTTAGCAGAATAAGGCTGGTTAGAATATTGAAAACAAAACAAGTTTTCAATAAAGTAAAATTTTATTAAAAAAGAACTAAACAAAACGGTTATCTTGTCAACATTTTGAGTTTGGAAATACATTTTTCAAAAACTTCAATTGAAAAAAAAAATATATTTAAAAAGAAGATTGAAGAATGGATTTCTGGCTGCAAGAAAATGTATAGGATCATCCCAGATCACGATATACAGATACAAGGTATGCTCATTACATACACCCTAGTTGCCATCTTGGCATTTTTATGAGTATTATTTTCTTTTTTAAATGAAGACTATTATTTAGAATTTAGCATTCAAACAAACTATTTTTAAGTGATAGGGATTGTGAAAATAAAACAACAAATAAAACCAATCCAATGAAATGGAATTATCTTTTCGCTCTCCGAAGAAAACCAGATGATTGTGACGTCATATAGCTAATGAGCATACCTTGTTTCTGTTTATCGTGATCCCAGATATGTATTGTCGTTGGATTTGGCGGGTCTATTCTATGTTGTCATTTTTTTGAATTTATGTATTTCAGGAGTATATAAAATTTGTATTATAAAAGAAGTGTTAATAATAATAGTTATTAAGAAGAGGAATATCAAAAATAAAAGAAAAATATTTTTGTTGTTGTTATTGTGATTTTGTATTTATTCATTCAAAGTTGACAGTTTCAAATTCGATTTTTTGAGAATTAACTTTTTTTTAAAAGCTGCTTTTGCTTTCAATATCCAGAATAAACTATTTTAAAACTACAATGTTTGGAGGAATTTAATTTTGTGAAAGTTGGCAACTAGTTTGAGAAGCGAAAATTTTTTAATTCTTGAAAGAAGATATTTATAAGATGCTTCCGAGGAAATACATTATTTTTTAATTGGCTTTTTTTAATTCTAATTCAACATTTTGAATGAACTTAAATAGTCCAACTTTAAATATTCTCCTCCCGAGCTAAGAATTAAAGAAGAACTTGCCGCTCGATTTAGTATCGATTTAGTTTTCAGCATGTTGTACATTGTACAATTTTGTCAACTAAATTTATTTTCTCTTACACCTAAACTTAAAAAAAAAAAACAATTCCGCATCTATTTTCAATTATTATTTTATTTTTTGTATTCTAATTTAAACCAAAACAATCAAAATGACATAATATGGATGCGTTCAGAACTTGGTTTGTTACAATTTTGAATATGAATTTACTACATTGATTTTTTTCATTTTATAAATTACGTTCCGTTAGCTAACGTAGGTCGCGATCCCAATACGTTCACTCGATTGACTGCTGACTTAATTTTCATTTACTCGTTCGCTCATCCGTTCACGGAGGACGCAATTCGGCCCCAGAACTAGCATATATAACGCAAGGTCTCCCTGCTATGAGACGACACGGTTATTAGATTATACAGGATGAAAACTTTTTCAGATCACTTTTTTACAGAACCAGAATCGACCACATAGTGTAAAAACACGGACTTTCATATGGCTTTTCTACGTGTACCATAATCATACATTAAACAAAAGTAAATTTTTTTTATTACATCATTATAAGTTTATTCGAACTATTTGGTTATCATTCTTTTTGTTGATAAATATAATGTTATTAGCCGCGTTTTATTATCTTTGGATCTGGATCACGATCATCCCTTGAAAATAAAACGATATGGATCACAATTATAGCAGTGTTATATAACCATCTCTTTGTTACTTACGTTTTAATTATTTTCAGTTGTTTCCCGTCTTTTTTCTTTGCACTACAACAAACGCTACCTTACCATAAAAGCCATCTACCCGCCAAAGTAAGAATTCATTTTTGGATCTTCGAAATAGATCCAGATAGAGAGCAGGATCCTGAATTGTTTTTGTATTACGTGTTGTAAAATGATCCTGATCCAGATCGGTAGTAAATAAAACGCAGCTATTATGTGTGCAGACTAATACTATACAATTTTTTTTCCATTATCATACTATAAAATAACAACCAATGACGCACACAATTTGCGTCAATTTCTACATAAGGCCCTCATTATGAATAGCTAATCGAATATAAAACTTTGCGAATTCGCTGATTACGTTTTAAGAATAGTGAATCGAACAGATAAAGTTCCCTTCAAAACTTAAGCGAACTTGTTTATCACTTTATTACAATAGCTCAATTAACAAAACAAGTCGAACTAAAGTGGTATGTGATAAATTATAGAATTCCAAATTTAAGTGCTTAAAATCATTTGTTTATTGTTTATTTTATGCATTACCCAATTAATGATCGAATAAAAAGCAAAATGCAAGTACAAAGCATCAAGAAAAAGATTATTAGGAGTATACAAATCTCAAAGGCTTTGGTCCTTCTTAACGTGAAAGTAAAGACTCTAATAAGGTTTCCTGAGTGCAAAGAGCAGGAGCATACTTATACTCAACCTTTATTTTTGGCACCTTTGTTTATTTCTTTTATTTTTTTTTTCTTATCTGGAGACATATATGTATATATCCGTTGTAGGTAACCCAAGACATGACCAACATTTATAGAGTAATAATTCCAAAGGCACACACGCTCTGTTTCCGTTCAAAATATTCGGCTCTGAAAAAAAACACTGAAGGAATTTGAGGACCGGATACATATCTCTTGTTTTTCTTCGTTATCTGCAAATCTAAAATTAATTCCACACATCATTCTCAAAGAAGAAGAAATTTTGTTTTTAATTGTTTATAGTAGGCCGAAAAATTAATGATTATTTTAAACACGTTAATGTTAAAATAAATACACAACCAAACAACAACAAAATCGAATAAAAATCAATCATTTCACAAACTGAACTAAAAACATAAATGTCGTTTGACGTTTAGTGTGTTTGATATCCATGTAAAACTGTTGGCAGCATTGATTTCTTTAGCCAATACGAAAGCTCGCTACCGATAATACCGTGACAAGCGAAATTTGCTTAACTATTAATAGCGCCACTATCGAACGTTCGAATCGCTATTCATAATCGGTCATATCGAGGTAATCGTCGGAGCGGAATTCTCTCCGATTTCCTACAAATCGGAGACATTTTGCTGATCGGAGAACTACCTCGAAGCAAAATGTCTCCGATTCGTAGGAAATCGGAGATAATTCCGCTCCGACGGACGGTTACTTCGATAGGGCCGAATAGGGCTTAAAACGCGCACAAAACTATATTTTATTGAAGAAATATACTTATAATATTTAAGAATTAAATTGTAATTTTGTTCCCTTTGCTTCAAGATAATGAGTTTCTCATGCTAGTTGCAGGAACCGAAAATGATTCTGAATTATTAACAATAAGATTTTCGTTGTAAGGCGGTGGCTCTACTGGCGACGCGGCGTTCTCTGCGTTACCAAGATTATTATTATTATTATTATTGTTTTCATTTTGCGAAAAATTCTCGTTGTTAATGTTAGATATGGCAGCTTGGTAAGATGGTGGTGGTACTTGTTTCATGTACTGAGCAATCGCCTCATCATAGTTTGGCAAAATAGTTGTGTAAGCAGCTTGATCGACAGCCATGCTTGCTGCGGCATCATGCATGACGCATGGCATTAATGATCGCATATTATGCTGTCGCAATGTCAAATATTTGTAGCAACGCCACACAATTCCAATTGCGTAAGCCTTAATGAAAACAATGCTTACGAATGCTATAACTACTAGCAATACTAGTGCATTTGGTGATAGTTCCAATAACTTTTCCCTCCATGGAAGGCGGTGGCTTTTAGCGACAAGATTATGTACCGATTGTAAATAGCACAAGTAGCCAGCTGCGGTAAGACTGCAAAGAAGAAAAAGAAACGTTACATTAATACATTACATTATTATACATTATTTTGTAAAACCTAAGATTCTGTACGTATTAAAAATCACACGCCATATTAAAACACTTTTTCTTAAAACGTGTAATTATTTATTTAAGTCTAGTACGCTGCTGATGCGAAACGAAATTTTTCGTTGGTCTCCAACATGACAACGATATGCTTACGAAAACCATAATGAAAAATTACCCCTTGAAAGTGTCACAGTTTGAAAAAACACAAACGCATACAAATCGAAGGAAGGTATATTGTGATCGTTAAAAAAGAATACCTTATGTTAGAAAAGAATACCCTATGTTAAAAAAGAATACTGTACTTATTTCTTGATAAGGATAGGTTTTATTTGGACTATAACTTAATAATTTTCAACTTTTCGGTTTCACAATGCGACGAGAAAACGAGACGTCAGCGTGACGAGATCTCTTCGCAGTTGTTTTCTCTTAAAACAGAATTTTAAACAGTGAAATAATACATAATTAAGCATTTCTCGTCGTCACGTCACGTCATAAAGTTCGAAAAATTGAAAAAAAAAAAGACGCAACGTGAATACGAGAAATACTTTATAACATTGACCTATTATATATGGACGCCAGCAGCCAAATCATGATGGTTCAACCATTGAATAAATACAAATAGAAGTGGACACTCCATAACTCAAAGCGCCACTATCATCATCGTGGTCAAAATCTGCAACTATGAACAACTCCCCTTAGGGATATTTAATTATTATTTGTATGAGTGTGTATGTGGAAGGAAAAGAAGGCGTTTTTAATTTAGGATGAACACAACGACACAACTAGAACTACATACGTGTTGAATGTAATGCCATCCAAGGCCAAGGAAAAGTGTTCGGGATACAACTTTTATTTTCTTTAGTCGTATGGATTGTAGGTATTTTGCTTGTTAAGAATTAGGGAATGGTGATTAAATTTTGTTTTCTCATGAGTTTTTTTAGGAAGTCTTTAAATAATAAGGTTAGTTAATTATTATTATTTTACATATACATATATTATATAACTATTATAAATGAAAGAAACAGTCACTCACTGACTCATTCATTCATTTGACTCATCATTGTACAGCTTACCTATAATGTAAGTGATAAAAATAGGTATATAATACATTTTAGTAAACAGTGAATATTATGTATAGGCGCATAAAGACAAGATTTTTAGAAATTCCATTTTAATTAGGGTAAAAAATGGTTTTTCTTATTAAAGGTCGAAAAACTATTTTCTAAACGGAAAGGGGTAAGTGTTCATTTTAATTTTAGTTGATAGATATTTTTAAATACAAGAAAAATGTAAAATAAAAAAAAATTCTATAAAACCTTCGAAGCGAGTTATAAAATGTTGAAAGTTGAATTTTGAAATATAGACGTTTGACAAAAAATTCGCCAAAAATCGGGGATCTAGGTTAGGGACATAAATTTTTTACTATTATAAAGGTAATAAAACAGAAAATTATCCATGTTTCAAAAATTTTCGATGCGAATTTATTTTCACCTACTTTTTGATTTTTGAAAACACACATTTTTGTATCCATTTTGTTGTGGTTTTTGATTTTTTATATTTTTAGGGGTGATTCTAAAAATCTGAAATTTCTACACCTGAGGCCTTTTTCACCAGCTTACAAATTGTAATTTACAAGTGATTTCTTACAATATTTGTTATAAAATCGATTTATTCTGTTTCACAAAATCTTTGTATTACAAAATTGTAGTTGTAATTTACAAAGGGAAATTTGTGGGAATTTATTTGTTTGTCGTTTTACCAAGAGTAATTTTAGTTTGTAGTTTACAAGTACAAATTTGTGAAAATTCATAAAATTTTGTAAGTTTATGTAAAATCTTTTCATTGACTCCTAGGCAGCAGTTCCTAACATTTTTATACTTTTTAATTTTTTTCTGTAGGAAAATAATTTTCCAAAATTAAAAAAAAAAATCAAAAAAAGAACTTTCTTTTTTTTTTTAGTTTTGTTAGGTACATGATTATGTTTTTACACGGCACATTCTCAAAAAAAATTGTGGAATACAATTGTTGCTTACAAAGTTTTGCAAATAAGCTGTGAAACGGATTTGTTTTGTATTTGTAAATTACAACTACAAATTTCCTCAATTTTTTTTCACTATGTCAATTTGTTGAAATCTTGTTTGTTGTTTGTGAAACAGAAATTCAGTTTTTAAATTTGTAATTGTTGTTTACAAATACAAATTTGTGATTCTAATTGTAATTTGGTGAAATAGGCCACTGATGGTCACTATTCATTTATAAATATTTTAAAAATTTCAAATTTTTTCAACACCCCCAACTCGAGGTATTTACAAAATGAGACTTCAGAATCAATGAATCAATGGTCGTATAACCTTGATCGTATGAAAAAACAATGGATAGAGGAGGGTGATAGAGGTCGAGGGTGGAGAGAAGATGGAAACTTTCGGTCGCGACAGTGTTGCAAGGGTCCGACGAGTAGATGAGATCTAATTGCCTACCTAAATTGTTTGTGATTCCACTTATTTGAAAAAGGCTAGATTCATGGAGTCGGTCAAGGAAAAGGTATTCCTTTGCGGAATTGGGATTACAGGGGACAAAGCACGATTCATCTTCTGATGGAACCCAAACCAAGTCGGGTAGATTGAAATCGCCGACGATAATAAAATCATTGCTGGAACTCGCAGCCTCAAATAGGGAATCCAACGAATCGACAAATGATTTATATGCAAGAATGGGTTGTGAGGGGCGAATATAGCAACAAAGTATAAACACCGTTTAGAAAAAGACACTTGGACACAGACGATTTCGAAAAGCGACGATTTAGAGATTTCGACAAGGGTTGCATTAAGTCGGTTGTGTACGGCCAGTAGAACACCACTTCCTGACGGAAAAATACCATTACCTTGTCCATCTGCGCGAAAAACGGTGAAATCCGAAGTAAGTAACTCAGTACCTATCACGAAAAGTTGGACAGAGGTTTGTTTCACTCAGGGCGAAAATGTCAAAAGGGAAATTTTGGGAGTTAATAAACACTGAAGTAGTTTTGGTGCGGAGCCCTCTAACGTTTTGATAACACAGAGACAAGGAAGTAGAGGTTAAGGCAGTGAAAACAGGTTTCAAATCTAGGTTACTGTTAAAGAGGACGTTTTAAGTTAAATTTTGAAGGTTTCGAGTGCTTATAACTTATGTGAGAAGCATACGTTGCAAGGTCCTTAGAGACGGTAGATGCAGAAATATTTAAATCTCCATGAAAGCGGGTATAGATTCTGGAGAGGGCCTTCTTTTAGTATTGAAGCGGTTACGTTGGTTCTGGTCTTACCGTCAATACAAACAGAGTCTGGTTTATCATGCAAAAATGCAAGGTAGAGACGTACATTTTCATAAAGCTTGTTGTCACGTAGCCTTGCCATCATGTATCGCCCATCGATCTCATTGGTAAAAGGCTTTGGATCAGAAAACTTGGAAATAAGTCGGACAGAAGGTGGAAACATTGGGTCGAAAATTGGGGGAGGAGCAAAGCTGAAACTTGGTGGTATGATAGTTGACACATTATATAATAAAAAAAAATATAGTCAGCTGGCTGTATGTGGGTGGAAAGACCGTCAGCAGGCCTAGTCAAACATGCACCTTTATAACCACGTTTAACAGCCGCGCGCACAATTTACTGCGTAACTTGAAAACCTTCCCCCCGACATACAGTCAGCGGATCATGTTTATAATATAGTATTAAGATTTATTTTGCCAGGTTTCACTTTTGGTAGTATCATATTTCTTGAGTTTTTCTAATAAACGTGGGCATGCGGCTTGTAACGTTAATATAGACTTTAGGTCATTAGATTTAAAGCTGAATTAAACAATGTATTTATAAAACATGTATATAATTTAAATAATTTTATGAATTCGAAATTAAAAAAGGAGGGGCAAATTTCCAAAAAAAAAAAAATACACAAAAAATAAAAAATTATTAAAAAACAACGGCAACACCTACAATATCGTGCTATAGCTTTTTTAAAGCCAGGAACTCATTCTTCAAGTTTTTGTTAAACTTATGTTATTTTAGTGCTTAGTTTTTGAAAAAAATAATTTCAAACTCAAAATTTTGAAAAAAAAAAACGTAAGAAAAAAATGTATAATTTTTGTTTTAAGATTGTACACCATTAAGTATTTTTTAACTCAAATATTTTTCGATACTCTTATTATTTTTATGTTGATTACTGAAAACTAGATAGCTGTAAGTCTTTCAGTTTTTAATAAAATTGAAAATTTCAAAAGTCCCTTTATCGTAAAAAACCTTTTTTTTTTTTTGGTATTTATTTAGTACATTCAAACATTTAATTTTGATCAAAAAAAATACTTTTAGTTTGTCAAATAAAACATTAGACCCAATTTGTCGTCGTCGATAGATATACTATATACATTACCGTATACCCTCCCCAGACACCCTAAACCCCAACTAATTTCATTGCTTTTATATATTTGGGGAGAAAAAGTGTAGACAAAAAGCAGAGAGTGGGCCAGGTAATGATCAGTAGATGGATTTATAGGGGGGTGGTGCCGTAGGAATAAAACTTTTAAAATTCATTGATTTTATCATTGTTGCTAAATTAGGTGGGATGGACATTCATTCTGCACAAACGGACATAAGGTCCATGGACATTATGTCTTTCTTATAATGTCCATGGACTTAAGTTCTTTTTAAAATGAAGATAATATGACATAAATGGGGGGGGGGGGGCGCGGGGCGATACGGGTGGCGGGGGTACGGCGCGTGGCGGCACGGGTGGCGCCGACGCGTCGCACCGTGTGTGGGCGGTGGCGGTACCGGCGCGCCATCCCACTGCACCTCGCGCCACGCCCGCACCACCCGTGCCGCCACGCGCCGTGCCCCCACCACCCGTATCGCCCCGCGCCGCGATTTTTTTTTTACAGTTTTAACATACAAAAATATTAAAGCAAATTTAAACACGAGTTATGAGTAGTTGCATTAAAAATTTTCATTAATTATCCTATCACGATAGTCCAGCGCGACCTTACAGTAATTAAACAGCTTCGGTACTTCCATTTCATTTAAATGCGATAACATCTCTTCCACCGTCATCATATTGCAGCCAAAGAAAAATCTCCTTGTTTCGTTTAACACCGGACACGTTCCTAGGAAATAAAGCACATCCTCTCTTTCTCTCTGATTGCAAAGATTACATAAAAATGGGAGGTCATCTCTATGTGCCACATAGTTAAGTCGCAGAGGTTCACCACGCAGTCTTAACATAGTAGATATTTGATCCACACTGTACTCATCTCGAAAATAGTTTCTAGAGCCCAAATAGTCTACTATATATCGATCTATGCACGGAGCGGGTAGCTTCTTCCATACATCTCTCCCTATACTTAATATCCACAGTCTCAAAAAGTTTGTACAGTACGCATTTCCATTCACTGAGGTTGTCTAAATCCAAATTTATCGGGATCCCACACCACTGCGCAAGCTCCAACAACTCAGCATACCAACTTGTTCGTAGGCCAATGACTTGACGTGCCGCTTTCCTTGGTAGTCTCTCATTATACATGTTCAAAACTTTAATAATATAATCTATGTGAAGCTTAAATGTGCGAATGAAGAGGGGGGGCAGCCCTGTTTATAACATGAAAATGTAGTTAGGGGTATTCGAAGGTAGACGAAATATTATTTTAATATAAAACCTTACAGCTTGTAGCCCCATACTTGCGATCCGTAGAGCATTATTGATTCCGAGACTGATTCAAAAACACGAAATTTACTGCTATGAGCAATATATTTGTTGGAGAAACATTTTTTCCATGTAGCACTTATGGCATTCTTGGCCTTGCCAAGTTTCTCCTTGAAATGCTTTTCCATGCTAAGATTCTTGGTGAAACAAACTCCAAGATATTTATATTCTTTAACAATTTCTATACTTTCCCCGTTGTAGGACCACTTCTCATTTGAACAATTTTTTCCACCACCCTTTTTAAAAATCATAACTTTTGATTTACTCAGATTCACTCTAAGGCTCCAAGCGTTGCAGTACCTATGTAGTTGATTAATCATCAGCTGTAGCGATTCCGGTGAATATGCAAACAAAACTATATCATCCTCGAAGAAGAGAGCCTTTATTAAAGTTCCTGCATACTCGATACCTCCAGATAAACCGTCGGAAAGATCCTCAATGTAGAGTGCAAACAAAAGGGGGCTCAACGTACATCCCTGACGCACTCCTGATTCGGTTTGAAACCATTCAATGGAGCGATGGATCTTAGAACAAAGATGTAATCTATCGTTGAGTATCCAGGCCTGAATCCAGCTTGAAATTCTTAATTATATGGTTTTCCTCAATCCAGGAACTAAATCGTCTTTGAAGTATAGATGTAAATATTTTATAAGTTGCATTAAGAAAACTTATCCTACGATAGTTTTCCGGGTTCCTCTTGCATCCTTTTTTGTAGATTAGAAAATCAAGGATTCCTTAAACTGCTGCGGAATAGTTCCTGTATCCATAATATGATTAAACGACATATTAAGCTTATTTACCAACTCCGTAGTCCCATATTTATAAAACTCTGCTGGAATTCCATCAGACCCAGCAGCCTTTCCATCCTTTAACCTCCTTAAAACGCTAATTATTTCCGAGCTAGTTATACAACCTTCCAATAACGGATTTTCAAAGTTTGGTACTGCATAAGCAATGGTGAGACCAATGGAAGATGGATTCAATAGTTCCTTAAAATGCGCAAATAAGATATCAGGTGTTAGATCTTGATTTATGGTAAACTTGTTTCCGTTTAAGGTTCTTGCCAATTTCCAAAAAATTTTTGCATTACTGCAATGCGACAGGCGTCTAGACTCCAACTCAAAGTAGTGTTCCTTTTTGCTCTTACATAGGGATTTAAACTCCTTATTTGCTTTCATATACTGACTTTTGCTAAATTGATCATTATAGACACGGAATGTTCTTAGCCATGAAAATGATTTATTTCTAGCGTTTTTGCAGGATTAGGTTTTTTAATATCTGAACCGCCCTAATCAGGGTAAGAAGATCTTATGCAGTTTATGATATCCGTAAGATCAGAGAAGTGGGGTCTTCTAAGCGAAATGTTCAGGTTTCGGCGATAACCTACTGATTTGTTTTCCATCCACTTGAGCTTAGGCAGCATTGTTAGATTTCTATTTCCATTTGTTTCCATACCTTCTATTTGGAGGGTCGTAATTATGGGAAGATGATCAGAGTACGGTACCATGTCTACTTTGAAATCACTTACGTAGTCGTTCCATGTACCACCAGCTAGACTATAATCAACGACCGAGTTGCCTTGTTCACCCACAAAAGTGGACTTCACTCGTTCCATTTAAAATTCGAAGACCAAAAGTGTTACATATGTCTAAAATTGTATTCCCTCTTGCATTGCAAACAATATCCTTAGATTGGCGTATAAATCCCGCTGCTTAATTTTCTAATCCTGCTTCATTTCCTGTCCTCGCATTAAAATCTCCGACCAAAAGTACGTTAGCATTATCATTGTGAAGAATAAACTCGTATAAATTTCTGAAGTCTTTTTCCCAATTGTTGCAATTTAAGTATATCGGTAATATTATAAACTGTTCATAACAAAAATTAACTTGCACATAGGTAACCTCGTCGTCTTTGTATTCAAATTTATACAGGGTGTCCCAAAACTCAACGTCAAGCGGGTACCGGGTGATAGGGCAGGTTGTGCCCGTTCTTTAATAAGTGTGAAAAAATAATCCATCTAACTTGGTTTAGTAGTTATGGCAATATTAAGAAAAATAATGAAAATCGATACCCTAGCTCACATTTTTAGATACAGTGGTTACAAATTTTAAAATTTAGCTGTTTTCTTTTCTTACGTAATCCTTAATAACCATGCTATTGATCGCAATCACAAATCCAAGAATTAATATTGTCAGTTTCGTAAAAAAATAAAGTTTGACTGAGTCATTGTTCAAAAAAATTTTGTAAGCTAACTTTGACACTTCATATTTTTAAAAAAATGTACCACACTACCCTCGGCAAGTTATTTAAAAAAATGGCCCGTTTCATCAAGATTTCAAAATGGTACAACATTTGCTACTTATTTACTCGTAAAAAATACGATTTGTTGCGGGCAAGAGGAGGGGAAAGAAGTGGACCATGGTAGGACAGGAATAAGGAAAGGTTAGGAAATTAGAATAGGAAGAGTTTGGAAAGGAGGGAGTTGAATGTCAAGTTCCGGGGGACGCGGCCTGCTTGTAATGCGCGGCAGTTAGCTCGCCGGAATGGGGGGGGATCTTGCCCCCGAAACTCAACCTCACCTGCAACAAATACACAAATCAGGCCAGGAAAAAAAACTGAAAAGACGACGGACGGACTATCACCACACCAAAGGGGCTGCTGATGACGTTGCAGCGTGGCCTTAACCCACCCAACCTGGAAATCCGCGGCCATGTTTAGATTTCCCCAATGATGGTGGATGATCGCGTTCAGATCATACCATCTTCACCAAAGTCCTTCGGCTACCGTCGGCACCCCTGAAAAGTATTACCTCAAACAACCATGTTCTGCTTACGCAAAACACTAAAAGACATTATTTCCAACATAATGGCATTTGAAGTTTATTGGACTATTATTTTTAAATTCAAGATAAATTACCAAACGTGACTTAACATAACCTCTCTTTGTTTTTAGGAATAAATACCTACAAACTAAATCTCAACAAACAGATTAGAATACTCGAAGGAAGAAAACAACAAACGAAGTGAAACTGGTCACTTTCCAACGAAGAATCTATGAAAGAGCCCCCTTTCTGGTGCTTAAACAAAACTAGATTTGCGTGCCGAGACTTTTCCTACCTGCATAGAGCTCTTTGGAGGTGGATTTAACAAAAAAATTACCAGGTAAAATTTGGTCTTGGACAAACGGTACGCGGTCAAAAACAATTGGAAACGTAACGGAGTTCACTTACACTTTTGTAATTACGTTAAAAAAAAATAGGAAATAAGAAAAATAATTTAAAAGAAAATTATATATAAAAAAAAATAAATATAGTAAAGACAATATAATCAATGAAAAATAATAACTTCAAAGCCAAATATAAAAAAAAAAGTTATAACAAAATGGTTTTAAACAGGAACAGCCGGAACGACAGGAACTAGATAGCGGTAGCGATTTTATTAAATAATATCCCTATATCGATCGATCTCAATCGATTCGGATCTAAATACAGAACGAAAAATCTGCTTCCGTGTATTTTTTTTTTTTTATTGGTATGTACTTTATGTATATGTATGTTGTTTAGTGATCTTGTCTGTCTAATTTCGTACCTGTGACTCCTCTTAATTCTTTGTTTGTTTTGTTTTTTTTTTCTTTTAAAGACCCACTGTACAGCAGTATTGTCGGCGGTGAAAATCTTCAGGTTGGTGGATTGGTAGTCTCATAGACTCTGGTGACTCTTTTTAGTTGCTGAGTTTTCACCAAGAATGCGGGGCATCCAGGAACTACCTATGGCATCTAGCACACTGCCAATGAAGTTTGAAGGAGGTTGACCAGTAGGCACACGAAAGACTAGACGATCCAATCACACATGATACAAAAAATGGTAGTGGCGGCCCAGCGCTCCGCTGACAAACTGGGACCGCCAAGGGAACACAATTTTCAAAAAGAATTATAACCTTATTCGAGTTATTTTATTAGGTTATTTAAGCGTTATGTTGTCCGCTTTAGGTAGGTACGGGTAAGTACGTTCAAAATTCAATCAGGAAATCACAGAGCAGAATCCTGCCAAAAACAACAGCTTGTGTAGCCCCAACTTGTCCCCGCACTTAAATTATAACGTTGACGAAACACGAGTTCAAGTTACAGCACAAGCACGATATTGCTTGTAAGACGAGTGTATATTTAAATTGCGGTCTAGAAAATCAGTCCACTCTGCAGTTATTCTGTCTCACACACTATCCGCAGCACACATCGAAAACACATCCACATGTTTCTTTTTTTTTTCTATAGAATTGTAAAATTCGCAAATTCTGTTGGGTTGTCAAGAATTTTCTGACATTTCGCCCCAACCTCATCTATTACCTTTGAGCTCTGTTCCCTACTCCCTTCAACGCATAGATGGCACAAGCTACAACCTCGTTTACACGGAGACTATTCAATATTTTGGTCGGATATTTTCGGACCAAATACGCCTAAAAAAAAACATCTGTGCCACTAAATACGGATTTCTTGGCTTTCGTTAACTCCTAGCACACTAAAAATATCCAAATGACTACATACTAAAAAGTAGTAGAATTTTATCTGATCTCAGATCTCACCGTGTAGATTCCAGATTTCTCGGTGTAGAACATCAAAAAGACAACACGACATAAAAGCGAACGATGAAAACGGTGGGAAATGCCATGGAAACAAAACTATTTTACCCTTACGTCTACTGTCAAAATGACAGTTGACAGATGTCTAACGTAAACAAAATTTTTAATTTACTTTTTGACAGATGACGGCAGAGTTTAGAGCTACCCGGGCGTCCATAACAAAATTCATGCTTTCATGGGATATATTCCAATGAAAGAATGAAGAAAAAGGTCGCCCGTAGCTTTGATGCATGCAACGAGTTAAAATCTGGTTGAAATCGCACTAGTCGACTCTAGAAATTATTTTTGTGTCTCTAAATATTAAAATTTATACGAATAGAAATCTTTGTCCAACTGTCATTTGGCCGAAATTCCCTATTTTCCAACTGGAAACCCACTCCAACTTATTTTCGACCTATAGTCAACCCCCAACCCAGTTTACATGAGGTTCAGTGTTGAACAGGGAGGAAATTAGTCCAAAATAGTCGTCTCTCTATTAAATACTCATTATGGATTAGATTGACAACCCTAAACGAAAGAAAAAAAAAATAACATTCAAGTTGACGATTCACGACATTCAGTAGGTGCAGGTATCTGGACTTTCTTTTGGTAAGTAATTATTATTTCGTTTAGTTATTGGATTTCAATAGGTATTTTGATATTTATCTTTTATATTCCTTTTCCTTTAGCTATTGTATCATTCATTACTACGATGAAATGGGTTAACCGAACCGAATGCAGGAGGGTGATGGGTGAAACAAGAACAAGTGGCTTAGACTGTGGGGAGCAACCCACGTTTTGCCGGGCATTAGCAACCGAAGAGGAGTTCAGTTATCGGTGTACGCCGTAAGTAAATTCGGGTATAAAATATCACTGTTTTCAAATTTTTTTTCTTCTATCGATTTTTTTTGCAGATATTGATTAATTGGACTGTGTTTTATGGCTAGTTCAGCCAACACCCCCCCAGCCCTGACGATCCAGTTAATGTTAAGGGTGGGTACGAATCTCTTTTTCTTCTTTTAAACTGATCTTTTCTTAAGATTTTGTTTCTTTTTTTTTTTTTTTCAGATTTGCACACACTCCTGCAACACCAAACTAGGATAAAGGATATAACCCCTCCACCTCAAGGACCTTTAATAAACCAGTATCGTATGGTGAGCGTTTGTTATTTTGCTACGATGTGTTATTTTTTTTTTCTTTTCGGTTTCAATAATAATATAAATAAAAGGACGAAACAAATAAATTAACACATAACTACTTATGTATAATAAAAACTAATTTGTAATTATCACATAGTTTTTAATCATTGCGGATCGTTTAAGCTTTAAAATATCACAGTTTACTAATCCTCACAGGTATCTAATAATTTCGTAAATATCACAGAAGAATAGTTTTTAATCATTGCGGATTAGTATATCACAGTTAGTATTAATAAATAAGTAAATAAATAAATAAATCGTTGTTAGTAAATAAGCATATACTAAAATAAATAATGAAAAGCATGCATTAACTAAATGCTAAAAGAAAATAATTTTATTTGACTAGATAGATAATTTTTCAGGTACGTTGTGAATTAAATAGTGTTTTTTTTTTGTTTTTAAGTGTTTTCTTTTCTTTTACTACGTATGTGAGGTGTTGTGGATATTTTGAAAAGAAAACAAATTAAATAAGGTGTTATGGGAATAAGCAAAAGGTAGCTACACCTTTACTAGGTACAACTTGAGACAAATAAAAACAAAGTGTTCAGACATACAAAGGGAAATTACGTGCGTATATATTTAAATTTCGGTTTTTTTTTTTTTTTTTTTTTTTTATTAAGAGTGTGCATATCGGAGACGGTATTTTTTTTTGTGAGTTTTCGTGATGTAAATTACTGTTTTCTATTGTTTAAGATCCTTGGCATGGAATATACCGATCTTTTTTCCGCTAAGATTTTCCAGCTCATATAAATTATTTCCTACTTGCTTTGAAATTCTACATTTGATATATTTTGGTGATAATTTTGCCGATATGCATTTTGATGAATCACTTAAAATGAAATTCTTCCTAAACACTTCCTGTCCGGGTAGATATTGAACCTTTTTCGTTCGCGTATTATAAACTTTCGCGGATTTTTCATTGGCCTTGGCAATATTCTCGTGGATTTGATTCCTGATGCACTGCAATCGACCTTGCCGAGGAATGGTCAAAAGCTCGCTATCGTCGACCATGTTCAGCTTCCGTGCCAATTCATAGCTACTACCATGCAGCATCATATTAGTGCCAAACAAGGCGTAATATGGTGACACGCCCGTAGAGCTATGAACTGCACTCCTCAATGCACACGCGATATCGCTGAGATGAACATCCCATTCTCGTTGGTCGTTTTTAAGATATGACCGGATAGCGGCTAGAACCGAGCGGTTTACCCTCTCCGACGCATTCGACTGCGGTGCATAATTGGCCGTTTTAAAATGCCTTATGCCATATTTTGACAAAAGATTTTGACGTAAAAATTTTATGATGCTAGAAGCGTTAGCATTTCTTAGGGCTTTTAGGAAGACAAATTTTGACAAATGGTCTAAAACGACGAAAACATAGGCATTGCCTGACTTTGATCTCGGATACGGACCTAAGAAATCAACATATAATTTTTCAAAAGGGCGGTTTGAACTATAGGACGTGACGATGGGTGGACGAGAGACTTGATTGGACGCCTTACTCTGTTTACATACAGAACAATTAGATACGTATTGTCGAATTTGAACCGTCATATTAGGCCAGTAGAAATGCTGGCGGATTCTTTGCAAAGTTTTTGCAATGCCTCCATGTGCTACAAGTGGAGGATCATGAGCCTTTCTTATTATTTCTTCTGTGAGACCTGATGGTATCCACAAAAGCCAAGCATGTTCCGACATGATCTCATCGCCACCATACCTGAACGCGCGTTTATAAACGAATCCGTCTTCGATTTTTAAATCCGGCAGTTCTATCGCGTTTTCTTTTACCGTGTCTATTAAATTAGTATATTCCTCGGATTGGAATTCTTCAGAAGTCAAGTCTATTAATGGGGCAACTTCTTCTATAGCCAGAGAATCTACGTGTACCCGAGAAAGAGTGTCTGGTACTACATTCAGTGTGCCTTTTCTGTGCTGTATGTCGAAGGCATACGATTGCAGCGACAGACTCCACCTGGCGAGCTTTCCACTGAGGTCTTTCATGCTCATGAGCCATTGAAGACTGGAGTGGTCGGTGATAACTGTAAAATCCATGCCCTCGACATACGGCCTGAATTTTTGCACAGCCATCACTGCTGCCATACACTCTTTCTCGGTCACACTGAAGTTTCTCTGCCTCTTATTGAACTTTTGCGAGAAGTACGCAATTGGGACTTCTTCGTCCTCCCCGTTCTTTTGGAATAGTACGGCACCTATTCCCGCATCCGAAGCATCACATTGGATATAAAACCTTTTTGTAAAGTCCGGATGCGACAGAACAGGGGCCGTGGTTAACGCTATCTTTAGATCATCGAACGCTTTCAGGGCCTCAGCAGTCATACAAAACTTAGCATTCCTCTTTTTCAGTAGGTCAGTCAGAGGTGCGGTCAGACTAGAGAAATTCTTTATGAATTTCCAATACCACCCAGCTAAACCAAGCAACCGCCGAACCTGCCTTGGGGATTTGGGCACTGGGAAGTCCACAATAGCTTCCACCTTGGCAGGATCGGTTTTAAGCTTACCGCCACCAACTATGAAGCCCAAGTACTTCAGCTCTTTGAAGCAAAATTTGGATTTCTTCATGTTGATGGTGAGGTTAGCCCTGCGCAAACAGTCGGCTACTTCGTTTAACAAGGTGATATGCGTCTCGAAATCCGGCGCCATGATAAGCAAATCATCAAGATATACAAAGACACGATCCCTAAGTCGTGCAGGGATCACCTTGTCCATCAACTGGCATAGCCTTTGGGCAGCGTTACACAACCCAAAGGGCATAACCGTGAATTGGTACAAGGGTCTCCCCGGTACCGCAAAGGCAGTCTTTTCCCTACTCTGTTTCTCCAGCGGTATTTGCCAGAATGCTTCTTTTAGATCAATACTACTAATGTAGTATGTATCCGGTAGTCGGCTGATGAGCCCCTCGATATGGGGGAGAGGGTTAGCGTTTTTCTTCGTCAGTGAGTTCACCTTGCGAGAATCCAGGCAAAGTCGATTTTTGCCTGGTTTTCGCAAGAGAACCACCGGCGAACATGTTGGAAACGGTTCAACATACGAATGTTTTGATTAACAGCAAATTTAAAAATAACAGTCACAGTTTGAGAATGGTTGCAGGTTTCCGGTTTTATTACTTTAAATATTGTGGATGGTATTGGATGGAAGTGGGATGGACATGATTGCCGCAGTGCAAATGAATGGTAGTTGGATATAAATTTTAGAGAAAGAGAAAATATGCGAGAGAACATGGTACTCCGCATCCATTTGGTGCAAATTTCGAAATGGTATGCCCTATAAAGAAAAGAGAGAAAAAAAAATATTGTACACCAACACAGAGATCTTTTTTTTTACTTTTGCAACATGGAAGTGTTTCCGTGGGGGTTTTTACAGCCAATTTAGACTGAAAATGAAATATTGTCTTACATGTATTTTTCAAAAAATCAGAAAATAATTTTGATACCAAACATGTAATTTTTCAGTCTATATTTCGGCCAGAAACAAGACATCCCGAAATCACTTCCTGTGCCATTTTGAATGTCGATTTCTGATGCGCTGTCCAGGGTTACCGTCGGCTATAAAAGGCCAGTTTTCGAGCTGATACGCGCCTTTTTGATTTGGGATTCCTTTGCGGGCGCTTCACTTTTGCCGTGGCGTGGTAAAATACAAAAAAAAAATGTTCGGGTTTAAACTTAAATTAAAAAAATAGTATTAATTTGTCGAAATTTAAGAAAGTATACAAAAATTAGATAAAATCAAAAGAACCGACATCGTAAAGTCCGAAAGTTTAACCAAATTAAAATAAGGAATAATTAAAATTAGTACTGCAAAGAAGCCGCGCTTTACCTTGAGAATAATCCGAGAAGATCCTCGCAATCGGAAATAAAAAGAGTGTAAAAAGTACATAAAAGATTATTATAATTACCCTCTCTGTGGTGCCGTGGACTTTCTTAAAGAAAAAGGCACAAAATAATAAAAATAATACTAATAAGTGTGCTTACCGTAATCTCCCTCCCCCACCACAAGAAAAAAAAAAAACCATAAAAAGTGATTATAATTATCGAAAATACGTGTCTGGTATGTGAAGACATCCAAAAACAAAACAAAAAAGACAAAAAAAAAATATACCCACCGTATGAAAAAAAAAAAACAAAAAAATTCCCGCCAAGAAGTGAAGTGAGCCATTTAATCCTAACCTATCCAAAAAAAAAAGTATAAAAAAAAAAAAACAGAAACCCATTGATGATAACCTTACGCACTTAATCAAGTACTTAAAACTACGTTACGTTCTGTACAAATAAAAACAGAAAAAAAAAACTACTATTAAAAATCTGTATATCGAAAGATTTCCCGTCGCAACCCCTCCTAAAACGACACCCGAACCTGAGACGTCCAATTCCAATGACAAATCTAAGATTGAACCGAGTGCCATCATTTATCTCCATTCCATCAGCCATCTCCCGTATTAAAATAATTTTTTTATTTTTTTTATAATATTTTTATAGGTATTTTATGTGTAATACCTACTTACATAAACTTCATATTTTTCCTAACATCGATTAAAATTTTAGTGATTAGAGTTAAATTCCTTATTAATGTAAAAAAAAAAAAAAAAGAAACAAAAAAGAGAAATGTATATATATATAAAAAAAAAAAAAATATATCTTTATAGCAAGTCAGAATTCAACGCGTTATCAATTCCATTTTGGTCAATAGTGGTACCGAATCAGTGCGTGTTCGTTTAATTAATTAAAAAAATATATATATATTTATGTATTCGTGTATAATGAAACAATAACAGGTGATTGAGAAAAAAAAACCCACGCAAATTGAAAGTGACTTTGGAGCGGTGCACCCCATCAAAGGAAATATCATTTGAATAACAACAACGGTAAGTTTGTCTAAATATTGGATTTAAAAATGAAAAAATGATAAATATATATTTTAACGTTAATTAATTCAACGAAATTCAGCTGATCTTATTCTGATTGACGATCCACAAAACTTGATACAATTCACAGTTTTTTTTTAATGCGGCTAGCTAAACCCTACAAATGCCAATGCTAATTGTACTTGCTTTAAGATAACAATAGAATCAAAATCGAGAATGCCTCCTTATGTTCTATGCAAATTATTTTTTTTTTTTTTGTCAAATATAATTCTTCTTTTCGAATTATATGTAATTAATTTTTGTATTATTCTCAAAAAAAAAAAAGTGAATTTTAAATTAATTTTATTTTCATTTATTAGTTTAGAGTAAAATTTGTGAATTAAATAAGAATGCAGATCATTATTGTATGTTCCATTCGAAAACTGTTGACTGTTATATAAAGGAGAAATTGATAGAGAAGATTTAACATTCATATGTACGAAGCTTTTAGTTTAGGTATTTATTTTTTTTTTCCCCATCGGCAGACTAGATAAGTTTACTTGATTTGATTCAATAAAATTTTTTTGAATGTGCTGGTTTAGTATCTAAAAATTGAATATTGTCTTTTATTTCATGAATTTTACTGGTATTATTCCGCTCCTTGATTGATTGTTATAAATATTGGAAGTTTTGATTCTTTGAACATTTTAGCTTAGGAAACGGATGAGGATATGAAACCTAACTAAGATTATAAGCCGTTGGTGGATGTGACAGGGTAAGTGATGGGTGTGTTGAAGACGTGAAAAACAAATTAAATATGAAAGTTGAAAGATTTAGAATTTTAAATTTTGAAGATGGTGACTAGTTTAGATACATATATTGAAGACGGTGTTGTTTTGGTTACATCTATGATCCGTTGATTTTTTTTATTTTTCTTCTTCAACAAGCGTTAGGGGCTATTATAAAATACGAGGGCATAATAGCCATGGTCCGTTTCTTTTAGATACGTGTGGGTGGGTAATTCCCTCAGAGAGGCAACTCCATCTAGTCCTCTCCTCACCAGATTTTTTTTATTTTGAAATATTTGACCTATCAGGACGAATTCGGGCTCCTTTCCTGGAATTCTCATCAGATTTTATTCCGGCATGTAATTCGTAACAACATCCGGTGCCGCGACAGCAAAGAACCTCCCCGCCGACGAGCTAGGACGCGCGAATGCTAGCATGCCACGCTGTCGTGTCCTGGGTACCCATTCCTTCCTGCTGCCAGGATCAGCCCATAGTTCCTGTAAGCTATGGGTTGTAATGGTGGTAAGGGAAGTAGTGGTTTGGGGGTCTTTTTAGAAATATTTCTACTATGTGCTACGTATTTCAGTTTAAGGGTTATAGCATCTCTAGGTGGTGAGATTGAGGAACATTCTATTGAAGACCCTAGCCGATAACACCTCGGTTCTGTTACAAACACCACGGGCTTTCACTCTCCTCGATAACGCCGAGGCTCAACATCCGATCTTCACAGGGAGCGCATCTCCTGTATCGATGACGTGCTCCATTAGCGACGTCTTTCCAAGACCATCCCGGTCAAAACACAGAAAACTCTGCCTGACCGCATCCAGTCTGGCCTGCTGATCAGAGTTCAACTGATGAGCGTTCGATGAATCTAGTTCTTCGTCAACCGCAACACTACTTACTATACCTGGGGCCAACTGGAATGCCCTCCAGAAGTCTACCCCAAGGTAGATCTCCTGGTACAAATTTGGAACAAGGTAGAACGTTAGCCCCTCTACTTTGTTGTTATACCGCACTTTAACTTCTACTTTGCCCACAATAGCTTGACTTTTCCCGTCCGCAGTCTTAACACCCGATTGGTAAGGAGTCATTTCGCATTGGAGTTCCTTGACTAGCTGCAGACAATTTTTTCCAAATATGCTGACGCTAGCTCCGCTATCAAGTAACCCAAAAACTTCCTTTTCACCTAACTTTATCCTCGCATAAGGCCTCGGATCGGATCCAAGATTTAAAATAGTTGAGGCAATTCGTTTCCTAGTTTCTTTTCTAGCTTTGAAACGGGTTCTAGCTTTGAGGACATTCTTTGACGGACAGACAATTGAACTGTTAAAAATTCGGTTTCGCGCTTGATTATACTCTTGGATACGGACATGTAATGGCTTGATTTGGTAAAGATTTGGTTTAATATTTTCTACTTTATCCGATTCCTTATTTATTTCCCGTTTTAAAATTTTAATTTTTTGTTTGCCCTCTTCCACGAGAGGACTCTTTATCGCTTCATTTTTAGTTTCTCTTGGACATTTTGAAATTATTGGGGGTTCTGAATCGAGTTGGCACGCGATTCCCCCGGAGCCTTCGCGTCCCGTGATCGGTTTCCCTGACTACATCGGTTACAACGCGGAGTTATGACACCTTCCTGACCGCACTTGTAGCAAAAAATGTTTCGCACCTCAGACTCGCAGTCAAAGTACGTATGGCCCTGCACCTTGAAGTTCCAACACACTAAGCTAGTAGCATCCGCATATTTCCGAGGAGGATTCTTCGGACGAGCTCCACCAAGTTGATAAGCCGCGAGCTGTTCATCTGACGGTTGGTACAATTCTTCGTAATCGAGCTCATTGGCCACATATTTACCTGGAGGTTTACTGAAAGACTTAGGTACCTCTCGATCTCTCCTCGGAAATGCTGCTTCCGCATCCTTGCACGCCGTCCTCAGCTGATCCAAGGAGAATATAGGTTGAGGATAAACTAATTTGCCTATTTTTTCATTCAAATTTCTTTTCAGTATCCGCACCATTTCTACCTCCGGAATCGGGATTCTTAACTGGAATTTCATCTTATTTATGGCCATGAACAAATCTTCACTGCTCTCCCAGGAATTTTGCCTACGGTCCATTATGTCACGAATTATTTCGAAGTCAGTTCGAGTATTTTTGAATTGTCGCATCAGAGCGTCCTTCAATGTTGGCCAGTCGGGCCGGTAATTATTTCTCTGGAATTGCCAGAACCAATCGTGGGCATTTCCTGAGAGAAGGAGATGAAAATCTCTTAAAATTTCCGCCCACGGACATGCATGATGGCTCTGCAAAGTTTCCAGCCGAAAGACAAAGTCTTCGACTGTCATAGTCGCTGTTTGGCCATCGAACTTCAGGCCCCACTTATCAACCTTGATCGGAGCTTTGAATCCCGGAAGTAGATATGGGCTGAAATTCGTAGGTTGGTAGTTATTGGACTGATTTGGATGGTTTATTGGAGTCATAAAGTTTCTACCAGGACCCTGGTAAAATTCATAGTACGGGTCAGGTTGACTCCTTCTACCTGGTTCTGGTTGTCGTCTCCGCTGTTGTCCTGGAGGCACAAACGCACTCCTACTTGGATCAGCTGGAGGATTTTGTTGCATTGGTGGCTGTCCCGCATGTGCAGGGTCATATGAACGTGCTGTTGGTCTAGGCAGCTGATCAGAGGATGCTTGATTCGAAGGCCCTAACTTTAAATCCCTAAGGAATCCTCCTAGTTGATTCTGGATTTCCTCTTTCAAGGTATTTGTCATTTCCTTTTGTATTGCCTGTCTCGTTGTTGACAAACCTTCGACTATGGCTAAGTTGATATAGGCCTTCAAATCTTCTGGACTTATCCTCGTTTCTTTTACTTTACTTGCAGGAGCAGCTTGGGCTAAATTTTCTAAGAAATCTCTAGCACTACCTAAATTTCCTGGATTGGTTGACGCTGGTCTAGTGTTAAAAACCCTACCAGTATTTTGCCTAACCGTATCGTTCAGAGAATCTAAACTTTCTCGAGGAGTTTCTAAACCTGCTCCCAATCCACTAAGTTCGCTGAAGGGAGGAGCTGAAATAGAGTCGGTTGAGCTGTTAGCTTGACTTTCTGCGGCCGAAATGCCAGAGTTGACGACTACATTGGATGCGGATCGGGTGCGCCTATCGGATATGAGGGGAGAAAACATAGCTTGCTGTCTAGCGGTAACATCTAAATTTCGACTTACTGATCTTGTTACTCTAGCCTGTTCATTTATTTCAATATCTCTAATTAAGCTGTTGATGCGATCTTCTTCATCTTTGTTAGTGAACGACATCTTTAAATTTTATTATGAAATTCAACAGAAAAACCAAAAAAAAATATATGAAAAAAATAAGGTGAGTTTTCAAAGAACGATTTTTATCTTTTCAAAAAAAACGTAACGCTCAATTTGTAGCAAAAACTAAACCAAAATTATTATAAGAAAAATTTGAAGAACTAATAAGAAAATTTCCTGAAAAATTTAAAGTAAATTTGAAAAAGAGTATAAAGCAAAAACAAAATAACGAAAAATTGGATCAAAATATATAAATTAATAAATAAATAACAAAAAAAAAGGTGCTTAACGAAGAAACAATTAAGAAAACCAATAGCTGTTTCTTACGAAAACTTTAATAGCAAAAAAAAAGATAAACTTGTAACAAAAGCCTTTTCTAAAACAAACTATTCTAGAAAACTTTGTATTCTTATCTTAAAGTATGCTTTCATACACAATTAGAGTATGTTTTTTTCTATCGAAGAAAAAAAACTAAATTATATAGAAAACTTTGTATTAAAGTATTATTAATGACTAACAAATAATATTACCAAAAACTTTGGAAACGAAATGAAAGTTTCGTTAAAACAAATATGAATAACTCAAAAAAAAAGATAATGAAAATAAATAAATTAGAAAATAAGTAAAGTAGACTAGTATTATTATCCTAAGAAAATCAAAATTTTAGATATTAAGAATTGAACAAATTATGTAACCTTTATAAATGGAGTACTAAACTGGGAAATAAAAAAAAATGTTTATTAGCCAAAAAACTCAAAAATAATTTTTCTTTGCGTAAAAGGAATTTATAACGGTTAATCACTTGGTTTGTTATCATAAACATACGGGGTGCTTCAGGTAGCATCTTCGGTGGTTTCTTTTCGCTATGGTATGATCTTACTAACGACATCACTATTTAACAAGACTTCAGACGGACAAACTATTTCCCTTGGTGTGGTGAGGTTAATAGGAGAAAAAGCAAAAACACTAACAATGACATTACTCAGATTCCCTCACCGTTCCCGCAATTCTAGACTGTCCCTAGGACTTAGCTAAAAGACTTGAAACGGTGAGGTAATCTAGACACAAAGAGAACTACTATGTTGGAAACGGTGCATCGATGTTCGACAACTCGTCAAACATGGTCACTACGTTCCAAAAACCCTAACAAGACAAGACTAATGGATAAGAAATTGAAAATAGAAATAGAAAAGTGAAAAATAGTAAGGAAAGGAATAGGGAAAAACAAGACACAAGATGTTAGCTGTTGCTACTGCAAGTTTCCAGACATACGTCGCAATACGACTAGGTACGTCTGAGACCTTCCTGTCGCAGACATACGTATGCTGAAAACCCTGCAGCAACTCAAGATAAACATCTAACAAAAACTAACCGCAGTCGCTGTGAACCTTCAAGAAACCGTCGCGATACAACTAGGTTCGTCTGAGACCTTCCTGATGCAGACATACGATTCTTGAAGATCCACAGCAAGTTTGGTTGAGGACTTTCACGACATAAATAAACTGGAACTAAGACTACACAAGCTAATACGTTGGGCGCCATTTTGTTGCGGGCAAGAGGAGGGGAAAGAAGTGGACCATGGTAGGACAGGAATAAGGAAAGGTTAGGAAATTAGAATAGGAAGAGTTTGGAAAGGAGGGAGTTGAATGTCAAGTTCCGGGGGACGCGGCCTGCTTGTAATGCGCGGCAGTTAGCTCGCCGGAATGGGGGGGGATCTTGCCCCCGAAACTCAACCTCACCTGCAACAAATACACAAATCAGGCCAGGAAAAAAAAACTGAAAAGACGACGGACGGACTATCACCACACCAAAGGGGCTGCTGATGACGTTGCAGCGTGGCCTTAACCCACCCAACCTGGAAATCCGCGGCCATGTTTAGATTTCCCCAATGATGGTGGATGATCGCGTTCAGATCATACCATCTTCACCAAAGTCCTTCGGCTACCGTCGGCACCCCTGAAAAGTATTACCTCAAACAACCATGTTCTGCTTACGCAAAACACTAAAAGACATTATTTCCAACATAATGGCATTTGAAGTTTATTGGACTATTATTTTTAAATTCAAGATAAATTACCAAACTTGACTTAACATAACCTCTCTTTGTTTTTAGGAATAAATACCTACAAACTAAATCTCAACAAACAGATTAGAATACTCGAAGGAAGAAAACAACAAACGAAGTGAAACTGGTCACTTTCCAACGAAGAATCTATGAAAGAGCCCCCTTTCTGGTGCTTAAACAAAACTAGATTTGCGTGCCGAGACTTTTCCTACCTGCATAGAGCTCTCTGGAGGTGGATTTAACAAAAAAATTACCAGGTAAAATTTGGTCTTGGACAAACGGTACGCGGTCAAAAACAATTGGAAACGTAACGGAGTTCACTTACACTTTTGTAATTACGTTAAAAAAAATAGGAAATAAGAAAAATAATTTAAAAGAAAATTATATATAAAAAAAATAAATATAGTAAAGACAATATAATCAATGAAAAATAATAACTTCAAAGCCAAATATAAAAAAAAAGTTATAACAAAATGGTTTTAAACAGGAACAGCCGGAACGACAGGAACTAGATAGCGGTAGCGATTTTATTAAATAATATCCCTATATCGATCGATCTCAATCGATTCGGATCTAAATACAGAACGAAAAATCTGCTTCCGTGTATTTTTTTTTTTTTTATTGGTATGTACTTTATGTATATGTATGTTGTTTAGTGATCTTGTCTGTCTAATTTCGTACCTGTGACTCCTCTTAATTCTTTGTTTGTTTTGTTTTTTTTTTTTTCTTTTAAAGACTCACTGTACAGCAGTATTGTCGGCGGTGAAAATCTTCAGGTTGGTGGATTGGTAGTCTCATAGACTCTGGTGACTCTTTTTAGTTGCTGAGTTTTCACCAAGAATGCGGGGCATCCAGGAACTACCTATGGCATCTAGCACACTGCCAATGAAGTTTGAAGGAGGTTGACCAGTAGGCACACGAAAGACTAGACGATCCAATCACACATGATACAAAAAATGGTAGTGGCGGCCCAGCGCTCCGCTGACAAACTGGGACCGCCAAGGGAACACAATTTTCAAAAAGAATTATAACCTTATTCGAGTTATTTTATTAGGTTATTTAAGCGTTATGTTGTCCGCTTTAGGTAGGTACGGGTAAGTACGTTCAAAATTCAATCAGGAAATCACAGAGCAGAATCCTGCCAAAAACAACAGCTTGTGTAGCCCCAACTTGTCCCCGCACTTAAATTATAACGTTGACGAAACACGAGTTCAAGTTACAGCACAAGCACGATATTGCTTGTAAGACGAGTGTATATTTAAATTGCGGTCTAGAAAATCAGTCCACTCTGCAGTTATTCTGTCTCACACACTATCCGCAGCACACATCGAAAACACATCCACATGTTTCTTTTTTTTTTTCTATAGAATTGTCAAATTCGCAAATTCTGTTGGGTTGTCAAGAATTTTCTGACATTTCGCCCCAACCTCATCTATTACCTTTGAGCTCTGTTCCCTACTCCCTTCAACGCATAGATGGCACAAGCTACAACCTCGTTTACACGGAGACTATTCAATATTTTGGTCGGATATTTTCGGACCAAATACGCCTAAAAAAAAACATCTGTGCCACTAAATACGGATTTCTTGGCTTTCGTTAACTCCTAGCACACTAAAAATATCCAAATGACTACATACTAAAAAGTAGTAGAATTTTATCTGATCTCAGATCTCACCGTGTAGATTCCAGATTTCTCGGTGTAGAACATCAAAAAGACAACACGACATAAAAGCGAACGATGAAAAGGGTGGGAAATGCCATGGAAACAAAACTATTTTACCCTTACGTCTACTGTCAAAATGACAGTTGACAGATGTCTAACGTAAACAAAATTTGTTATTTACTTTTTGACAGATGACGGCAGAGTTTAGAGCTACCCGGGCGTCCATAACAGATTGCTTTTTTATTTGCAAAAGGACCTCAGTTCACTTCATATCACTTTTACGTAAATAATGCTCTTTTGTGCTCAAAAATCGGTTTTACCGAGGTGTATGTAAGATAAATAGAGGCACTTGAATAAGACACTGGTTGCAATAAATTAGAGTGAGACAGATAGACATTACACACGGTGCGCTACGATCTACGTTCTGTGGGCTACGTTCCTTCTTTTACTAACAATTTCTCGTAATTGTGCGCCTTTGTGTTACCCTGAACTCGATTAGTGTTGTGAAAATTATGGTAATTCGTAATAAAAGCCTTTCGCGAATAGCGTATTAGTACATGCCTCAAGAATATGAAAAAATCAATATTAGTCCATTGAAAGTTACACTAATCTGGCATTTTATATCCCTTTAATGATAATTTTCTTTAAACTTTCATCTGTTTTAAATTTCAATTTGTTTTCAATTTTACGATAAAAAGTGCCTTACCGTTTATTGTACAGAATTCAATTTCATACACAAATGTGCAAAATTATTTTTGTAAGACGCATTGTTCTCCAGATATAGCGAAAAACTTTTAACACCCCATTTTCCAAAATGGCGCCTAAAAAAGGGAGGGGCTTTTAGCCCCGAAAATTTCTTTTTACACTAACCCTCCCATAAATCAAAAACATGTACTTAGTCCTGAACAAAATGCCAGGCTAATGTTACATTTCAATGACCTAGTATGTATGTTCTTATATTCTTGAGCTTCGACAAATACGCTATTCGTGAAAGGTTTTTAGTACCTACGTATTATTAGATAATAACTAACATAATTTTCAAAAAACTAATCGAGTCCAGGGTAACACAAAAGCGCACAATTACGAGAAATTGCTAGTAAAAGAAGGAACGTAGCCCACAGAACGTAGATCGTAGCGTACCGTGTGTAATGTCTATCTGTCTCACTCTAATTTATTGCAACCAGTGTCTTATTCAAGTGCCTCTATTTATCTTACATACACCTCGGTAAAACCGATTTTTGAGCACAAAAAAGCATTATTTACGTAAAAGTGATATGAAGTGAACTGAGGTCCTTTTGCAAATAAAAAAGCAATCGTATTTTTTACGAGTAAATAAGTACCAAATGTTGTACCATTTTGAAATCTTGATGAAACGGGCAATTTTTTTAAATGACTTGCCGAGGGTAGTGTGGTACATTTTTTTAAAAATATGAAGTGTCAAAGTTAGCTTACAAAATTTTTTTGAACAATGACTCAGTCAAACTTTATTTTTTTTACGAAACTGACAATATTAATTCTTGGATTTGTGATTGCGATCAATAGCATGGTTATTAAGGATTACGTAAGAAAAGAAAACACAGCTAAATTTTAAAATTTGTAACCACTGTATCTAAAAATGTGAGCTAGGGTATCGATTTTCATTATTTTTCTTAATATTGCCATAACTACTAAACCAAGCGAGATTGATTATTTTTTCACACTTATTAAAGAACGGGCACAACCTGCCCTATCACCCGGTACCCGCTTGACGTTGAGTTTCGGGACACCCTGTTTATCAAGTTTTTGTTTTTTTTTTTTAATTTCCAGATATGAACCACCGCTTGCTCTACCTCTTGAATTCGACCTTGTTGCTGGAATCCATTTGAAATCAAAGTTTTTAAAATTGCTCTCGTACTTTTCAAAATTACTATCACTAATAAAAGTTTCAAACAAAAAAATCATATCAAAACGATTCACATAATTATAAAAATCAATAAATAAGTTCTTATTGGCAAGTCCTGCTACATTATATGCTAGAATTGTAAATTTTTAATTTAGCTTTTTTACATTTATTACGTTTTTAACATTATAACTAAGACAGACGGCATTTTTATTAAAGGATATATTTCTGAACGCACCCCTCCGTTTAAGAGCCACTGCAACTGGCTGCCATTGTGTTTCCACTATCACTAGCTGTCATATCGCTTACCAGATGTTGGAGAAACGTCAATCCATCGTCGCTGTCACATAACAGCTTGTTGTTCTTGTCGTAATAAAATGTTTTTCCGTTTATTTGTAGTTTTTCTTCCCTAATTTGCGTTTTTAAATCCTTGTTTTGTGAAGTTATTTGTGTTTTCAATTTAACAATCCTCCTCCTGTGTTCCCTTGTCGCTACCGGGTAGTCCTTATGCATCGTTATCCCTTTGTCATGAGTGCTTGATTTGGATTTTAGCACGCTGATTGCATCATCGTTCGCAGTGCTTCCACCGGAGTAGAGTTCCCGCTTTTTACCTTACCAGGGTTATCTGTTCTGAGAAGCTTAAGACAAAGGGATTTTGCGCGCTCTACAGCATCAAGTCCATTTTGTTTGGGAAAATGCACAATTATATTTTGTTCATTTGGCTTCCTTTCCAGTTGTTCCACCTGCCGCTCTAAGGTCATACAGCGCGACTGCATTTGCTCTAGTTGCAATTGCAACGATTTGTTGTTTTTTTGCAGACAAACGATCTCTGCACTGATGCCTCCCACGTCAAATTTGGTTTCCACATTTTTCAGCTTTTCGTCGAGGCGAATTCCCTACCACTGACGGAGGCTCTACATTTGCAAATTGATTCCTCGATGAGGTGGGCGAAGGTGATAGATCAATATGCAGTCTTTTAGCAGAAGTACTTTCCATTGTTCGGTTGTTAAGGCCTTTGTTGACGGGTGACCGTTTAACAGACATCTTTGGGTCGTATTTTCGGAACTTATTTTCTACGTAAAGACTGCAGGCTCACCTTTTTTTTTTACATCGCAATGATTCTCTTTACTTCAAGTGGACTTACAGCTCGCTTTTAGTGATATTTTAATTTATAATTTGCTTTAATTCAACGATTAATTTGGAGCTTACTTATAAACCAACTTTTCAATTCATTGCCAGAGTTGCCAATGTAAATTCATTGATTAGGAGCGAACGTAGCTAATCTTTTCCAATTGTTGAAATACCAAAGTCCAGATTTGCTTTTGGCTAGCGAAACCAAGCTAAACCAGAAACACAAATTGACTAATAGCAATAACAATATCGTTAGAAGAGATCGGCCCAACTCCACTCAAGGGGGTGGTCTCGCAATCTTCATACGAAAAGGCATCAATCATAAAGTTAATAGTGATGCGCGAAGATTTCGGTTGCTAGAAGCTTGCGTCATATGCATTCCTCTCCAACAAGGGAAGCGGATGTATGTGATTGCAGCGTACGCACCGGACTCCTCTCTGCCAACTGACTTTACAACAGAGCTTGAAAAACTTTTCGAATACTTAAGACTGAACTCGGAGGAGAACTACTATCTCATGGCCGATGATTTAAATGCCAAACATTCAGATTGGGGAAATCAAATACAGAATCCCAAGCCATCTGTTTAATTGGATGGGTCAATACAGCATTGAATATGGCATTGACCTGCTGGCTAGAAAAAGGCCATCGTTTCCAAGAAGCGGTGCCTATCTGGATCTATTGCTAATAGACTCAAGACTGACAGTTACTAACGCTGTGGGTCAACGACCAAGAAACTGTTTGCGAACGATCGAGTACGACAGTGATCACTGCGGACTCGCCGGAGTAATACAGCTTCCGAACGAGCTTGTAGAATTGGAGGAGTATGTGCGAGTGCATACTAACAATTACAGTAAGATGCGCTGGCCACGCTCCTATAATGCCTTAGCGAGCGAAGTCCGTTCGAAAAATATATCCCCACCAAATGACAAGAATCTTACAAACACTGAAATTGACGAATACTTAGAACAAATGGACGAGACAATCAAACGAACAATGAAACGAACAATACCGAAATACAAAGAACAACATTGACGCACTACACAGACAAAAAAGTGGACTGTTGACAAGACTGAAACTCTTATACCGACGGTCTACTGACTCACGAGATCTGGAGATCAGGACACTGAAGTCGTCAATCAAAAATATCAACCAATTGATCAAGGAGAACTATCGGTTGTCCATAAATTTGTATTGGGACAACAAAATTCGGGCCGTAGATTCCAGCGACCCGAGTATGTTTCCACAAATTAATAAGAACTTTTGGAGGAATGATCAAAACGATCTTCCGTGTCTTAAGCTTCAGAGGACGACAGAGAACAGAAATGTACTTCTGACAGCAGGCAAAGACCCTGAGGACGCCGTCTTGGACGATGACCTATTTATAATCGAAGATTATTTTGAATAATGCATATCATCCAGGGCGGTGGAAGATATGTAACTATGGTGCATCCTCTCCCGAAAAAGGGAAAGGACAACTCCAATCCGGCGAATCTCCGGTCGATAAGTCTTCTCCCAAGTATCAGCAAGGTATTCGAGAAAGTAATCAATAGAGCTCTGTTTAAGTGAGCAGAGGACAATAATATCATACCGGATAATCAGTTCGGATTTAAGGCGAGGCATTACACCATACATGCCGCGTCTAAGCTCGTTTCTGATATCCAATGGTGGATTTGAAGAAGGCTTTCGACACCGTATGGCTAGAAGAACTTTATCTAAAGCTGACCAGACTTGGCATAAGTATACCGCTTAAAGTTTGTGGCAATGTAACTTCTACCAAGATCTTCGACGTTAAAAATGGTCTTCAGCAGGGAGCGGTGAACTCGCCGATTCTCTTCAGCATTTACACCAGCGATCTGATAGGTAATCTAACTCATGCAATTGCGTATGCCGACAATCTGATTGCGTACAGAACAGCCAAAAGCCGAGGTCATCAGAATACTTTTGCAGCGTGACTTGGACAAGATACACCGATATTGTGATGACTGGAAGTTAAAAATTAACTTTCAGAAATCAGAAACCATTCTGTTTAGGAGTCCGTTGCATAGAGCCACAAGGGATACGAGAAAGAACTGGCGCAAGCTGGTGATCGTAGGGCAAATGGACAGCCACTAGCGAGTAAAAGTGTAGTAAAGTACCTTGGCATCTGGTTAGATCAGTATTTGTATTTCGACAGACATATAAATGCTGCTCTGACCAGGGCTAGGTGAGCTTTTGCCCGGACGAAACGGTTGTTTTATGGCAGCCGGCTTGACACAAGGGTGAAGGTGATTTGCTACATGGCCCTCATCCGGCCGATGATTGCCTATGGATGCCCGGTTTGGTTCAACGTTGCCCCACCTCAAATGGAAAAGATTCGGGTGTTTGAAAGGCAGTGCCTTAGACGCTGGCGCTGCCTGGGATTACACAGAACACCAGAGTCGGAGTACAAACATTATTATTTCCCAACCAGGCTCTAAAAAACGGGGCCAACATAAACAGAATAGATAATTTTTTATTGAAGATGATTCGGGGTCACATTGCAAGGGCGATGTCCTCGACAAACAGCCTAATTTTTGGGGCTTTATTCCGCCCGATGCATTTCTCTACTTAGACAGTCGAGGTCTGATACAGGATGGATTGGCAGTTCCGCTAATCTACCACGTCGGCCGTAGAACTGTAGACAGGCGTTACTGTGTCCGACCGGGACCGAAGAGATAGGGTAAGGCAGGAGAACCAGTTCTGGTGTTTAAAAATCGACAACGGTTATGGTCGGCCTTGGCCGACTTACATAGATTTAGGTATAGTAGTGTAAGTAGGGACATTCAGGGTAGCACCAAAAAAAAAAAAAAAAAAAAAACACAAAAAAAAAAACAACAAAAAAAAAAAACAAAAAAAAAACAAAAAAAAAAAACAAAAAAAAACAAAAAAAAACAAAAAAAAAAAAAAATAAAACAAAAAAATTATAAAACCAACATAAAATGCTTGCTGTGGCTGCTCTAGTTTTAAGTAGTTAAAAAGTTTTAATTAGCTTTAAGTAGTTTTAAATAGTCTTTATTACGTTTAGTTTAGTTTTATTTAGTTTGTAAGTTTTATATAAAATTAAAAAAATACTACTTCAAATGAAGAGAGTTAATGGATTTTTACTTTCAATTTGAAAAGACAAATAAACAGGATGAGTTAGTAATTTAGTTATAAAAAAAGGATGAGAAGGATAAGGAGAGAGGGATGATAGGATAAAGGCAGAGGGAGCAAGATATGGGGTTGCTGTGGCAAGTGATGCAACCATGGTAGGGAGGGTAGAGGCGAATTCTCGCGCATCATTACACCAAGATGCAAAAACTGGCAAAAGAAACATTTTTTTTTATCGAGCTAGGTCCAAGAACCACACCTAACGCTGAGCTAGGGGTTTGAAATTCGCCAGCATGGACCGAAAGGCAAACAGCTCGTTACAAGCGGAAATGTGAAATTTGTAGATCAATTTGAGAAACGGTAGATCTAATAATAAAGCCAAGTATGGCATTGATGAAGCCAACACTTTTTTAAACAAAAATATATATACATATACGCATATACAAACTACTAAAAAAACCTTTAATTCACGAAAATGAGAAAAGCCTTTTTGGGGTAACTGTACTGAGAATCTAAATCAGATCTAAATAAAAAAATGAGTGTATTATATACATATACGCATATACAAACTACTAAAAAAACCTTTAATTCACGAAAATGAGAAAAGCCTTTTTGGGGTAACTGTACTGAGAATCTAAATCAGATCTAAATAAAAAAATTAGTGTATTCTTTAATTATATGTATGTATGTATGTAGATTTAAAAAATCATATTATCTCTATTGTATAAATTTTTTCAGTATTTTGGGGTTTTTGCCAACTAGGAACCATTGTACACCGGGCATGTACTTTTTTCTACATTACCAAAAAATAAAAAATTTCAGACCGCCATGTTTATTCTGCCATTTTATTTCGTAATTGAATTTTTTTTTAAGTTGAGGTTTTTGATGAGTAAAAAACTAACGTCACCTGATTTTTTGTATTATTTCTATCTGTGCCAAAAAAAAGATACGAAATCATAGAAAAAAAAAAACTCATGTAATTTATATATAAAACAGTACAGGCTGGAGGTTTCACGACAATTTGTTTTATTTATTTAGAGACGTTTTGGGGGTGCACTAATTAAAATTGGAAATCACCCATTTAACGACCACTCTAATGTACACATATACATCAATCACTACATGAAATCAAAGAAAATATTAACTAAAAAACTTACGTTGTAATAGCGAAATCGAAAAGCTGCAAACAAAAGAATGGCAATATATGAGAAGGTTTGCTTTTTACTGTGCCATATATCATCATCAGTGTAATAGTGATCATACAGAGGCAAACTAAGCCCCCCATATCAAAGTTTTCTGAAAATAAAGAACATGTTATGAGAAATTTCAAACAAATAACTTAATTAGCTTAGCAGTAACTATTATACATTACAACACAACAGGTTTACCTTATGAATAATCCAAGTTAAAAAATTAAAAAAAAAATTCAGACATTGTCGATTTTAACCCTAAAGAATAAGCTTTCTATTATAACTGCGCTCTACAGTTTTAAAGTAATCTGTGCCCCTAACTGTCTCTGTAAACCTAAAAGTTTCCAAAATGGATTCTGCTTTGTCCACAAAAGGCTTTACTTTACATTGTTTTATGTTTTTGAATATTACAATAAAAAAAAAAAGAACATAAACGTAAGGTTGGTTGTGGTGAACGGACGTGTTAACTAAGAGTGCTTTGTGGGGTGCGCACTATTTATAATTTTTGTTCATTCCAACATTCCAGTAACTTATTTAATTTTTCTCTCGAGTTCATTACATTTTTATTTTAACTTAAATTATTACCTACTATTTGTATAATAATATCTAAGCATATTCGGAACATGAATTGCACTTTGTTTGCTCGTATGGTAATCCATACATCAACTTATCTTGAATAATTGACTCATCTTCAACAACAACAACATCATATTTGTTTTCTCTGTTTTCAATAACAAACAGTAAATTCGTTGCAATTTTTTTTCTACCATGCCTACTACGTAGATCTACCGGAAAATTCAAATCTGATAAATTGACTTTTTTTGAGAAAAATAATTTTTTTTTGCACACTGGAAGACGAAAATTATCGAAATCGGTGTTTTGACAGATCTGGATCAAAAAAATTTGATCAAAAAAATGAAAATAAATCTCATCTACAATTTTATCAATCAGAATGTCTCTTAGTATGGCCCTTAGTTTTTCGTTAGCACTGCATGCTGTAATGCAGCTTATTAGGCTTTTTAGTCATCATCATCAAGTTTCCTGACATATTTGCTTGGCGTCCCAGCGACTGAATTCAAAATTGAAAGGGAATTTTCATCTTTAAATTTTATTTTTAGTGACAAAAAAAGACAATCTTGGGTCAAAAAAACCTTGAGAGTTTATCATTAGCGAACTTTAATACCATAAATTAAAAAAAAAACATACAAATTCGTTGCTCCGCTTAGGGGGTTATCAGTCGCCAGGCAGGCGCCAATGTGAACAGTTTTCTTGACCAAAATACTCATTAACCAAAAATTTAATTTCTCTTTACAATCTTTTTTATTAAAAGCACCTTGCCCGGCCTTTTTTGAAAGTTTTTGAAAAAAACAAACTTTTTTTACCAACTTTTTTATTGATTTTTTAGAACTACTGGCGCTACCTAGTCAAGTTTAAAGATGCAAACTTTGATGCCTCTAGCACGTCTAGTTTAGCCGCAAATCGTATTTAAAGATAAAAGTCGATTTTTTATATAATGCGATGCACCAATTGAAAAGGTGGCACTTCCTAGATTACGAATATGCATTTTTGAAGTCGCTAGGTGGTTAGTTATATTATTAAAATTTTTTGGTCGAATTAACCATTTTTGATTTATTTTCTACGAAAAAGGTTAAAGTTTGACCTTTTCCATTAATTTTTTCGTAAAAAACTCGGCCATTGAGAAATATTTTAAAAAATAAAAAATAAATCTCAACCGATAACCGATATTTTGTTTTTCAATAAATAAATCTCAAACCGTAACCGAAATCTTCTTAAAGAAATGTGGTAACTCTCAGAGAGAAACCAATTGAAGTTACCGTTTAAGAGTTATGTGCGAATAACCTATATTTTTGGGACTTTTCTTTTTTAAGGGAGCAATATCTTGTAACTGATAGCTCGTATGGAAAAGAGTGTCAACAATTTTTTGTCAAAAATCTTATATTCTATAAAAAAAGCTTAAAATATTTTTTAAAAAATTCGACAGTTCAGAGTAAAAAGCAAAAAACCAGTATTTTTGACTTTTGACAAATGTTTTTAAATGATTATATTTTTTAAACGGTGAATGTTAGAAGACATATGTTAATAATTTATTATATAATGTCAAACAGTTAACGAAATTTTCATAAATATGTTTTCAAAACAACACACCATTTAGAAGTTATGTGCGAAAAACCAACATTTTCGTCATTTTCCGTTTTTTGAAATAGCCATATCTTCTAAACGGTAAGTCGGAAGAAAAAAAGTCTCATAACCTATTTTTTAGAAAATTGTATGGTTTACAATCTTTTAATGAAATACTATTTCTATCTTTTACCGATAAAAAGTTATATGCAAAAAACTTGGTTTTTCGACATAAAACCCTAATTACTTTGTATGCGAACCAGTTTCGACAATGTACTTTTTAGGCAATATTCCTTTTGCCAAAATAAAGATAATTGCGTTTAAAAATCTTCACTTGCATTTTTTCCGCAGTAAAAATTACATTTTTTCTGGGTTAAGAATGCATTTTTCAAACCCGTCTGCCGCGGTGTTAGCCTCTACTTTTTCGTAAGTATTAAAATTAAAAAAAAAAAACGGTATCCATGTACCTTATGATTTTTTTTCACTAATTTTTGCAACTTTAGCGTGGTCTGCCGGCTACTTGGCCTCACGCAAACCGTCTGCCATTTTGCTTACGCTTATTTACGACGGAATGAAGATATTTGTGTAATCAGAATCCATGTACCTTATAACTTTTTTTCGCCAAATTTTTGCAACTTTGATTCCCCGCCCCCGCTTTAAGCCTCTGAATCACGCTGGCAGACGTGCAAATCTTTGCTCAGCTACTCTGAATGATTCTCTCCAGTAAAAATTAATCGTGTACTGATGACTCACTTTTTTTTGTTGCTAGCTCTCCGTCTATATGGGAGATTGTCACTGGTATTGTAGTAAAATCAGAACAAGAGGCTGAATTGGTCAAATGGACGAAGAAAGACAACGCTGCTCAAAAGAAGATTGTGAGCACGATGGGAGAAGAACCAATGTTGCATATTTTGCATTACGAAACTTCGGCAGAAATGTGGGCGAAGCTAGAGTGTATATGAACAGAAATCAGAGACAATCATACATTTGCTACAGCAGCAATTCTTTAATTATTCAGAGGAGCAAGATGATTCAATTGCAGTTCATTTGTCAAATTGTCGAAGATCGCTTAGCAATTAAAACATCTGGGGGAAGAAATCTCTGAAAACATGCTCGTTACAAAGATTCGAATGACGTTGCCAAATAGTTTTGGTCATTTTTTCACGTCTTGGGAGTCCACTGAAAAAAGGGAACTCAATCTAAAAAATTTTACTGCTAGGTTATGTATGGAAGAATCTCGGATAGGGGTACAAAGCTGTGTTTCGGGTGTTGGTTGCAGTGGAAGTGGTGACAATGGTAGCAATGGTGGCAATGGTACTAAGATGAACGTATTCAGAAAGCGTGGTAAATGTTTCATTTGCAAAAGCGATGGTCACTGGAAAAATGATTGCCCCAAGAGAAGGGTTAGGCAGGAGCAGCATAGCAATGATAGGATGGGTGATGCTTTCATTATCCAGAAGAGTTTCTCGGTGACTGCAGAGAGGGATAGCTGGTTCTTAGACTCGGGAGCCAGCGGTCACGTGTGTTTTAGGAAGGATTGGCTTCGTGATTATGAACGATTTGTGGAACCAATGTTCATAAGAGTTGGAAATGGTGATGTGATAAAGGCTGAGGGGGAAGGGAACTGTGGATATTGAAGGTTTAATGGTAAATGTTGGTCAAAAAGGTTTCTATCAAATGTCTTATTTGTTTTAGACATAAAGTTGAATTTGTTTTCCACTAATTCTACTTTGGACAAGGAATTCAATATGGTGGCAGATAACAATCGGTGCGAAATTCTTAAAAACAATAAGGTTGCTGCAGTGGCATATCGAGAGTCTAGCAAACTTTTTAGACTAGCTTTTAAGGTAATTTTGACTAAAGATTTTAGCTCAGAAAATACGGAATTAGTTTTAACCTTGCAATCGTGGAACCAAAGATTGTGTCACCAACACGTAGGTCATGTCAAGGAAGTGCTGACCTGTCAAAATATAGCATTTAGAGATGACAAAGATTTCTTTTGCGAAGCGTGTATTTTTGGAAAGCTTCATCGGAAACCATTTCAGGCAAGCGACAATCGGGCCAAGTCATTGGGTGAGCTTGTGCATACAGATCTATACGGTCCTATCCAGGAAAATTCATATGGAGGTGCACGTTATATGCTCTTATTTCGTGATGACTTTTCCAATTTTCGCAGTATTCTTTATAAAATCTAAGACTGATGAACCAAAATTAATTGAGCAGTATTTGGAACAGGTTCAGGCAGAGACAGGGTTCTGCGTTAAGACATTACCGTCAGACAATGGAGTTGAGTTCATCAACAATGATGTGGAATCTATTTTGAGAAGGCATGGTGTTTGTCACCAAAAGAGTATTCTTTACACCCCTCAGCATAAAGACAGAGCAGAGCGCGATATGAGAACTGTCAAAGATTTGGCCAGAACTATGATACATGCAAAAGATTTGAGTTATACATTTTGGGGAGAGGCTGTTACAACTGCAGTTTATACACTAAATCGTACGGGTTCCTGCCCAGAAAATGGTAAGACGCCTTTTGAGATGTGGTTTGGGAAAGTTCCAGATATAAAGAATTTTCAAATTTTTGGAATTGATGCTTATATTCATGTAAATAAAATAAATTTGATGGCACATCAGCTCATGAAGAACTAGGGCCTAGTGACTTACAACTCTCAACCATTCCTGTGTGCGTGTCTGCAGGAATGGAGGGGACCTACAGTTTATTGCCGAATCCGAACGGCTAACGAGCGGCACTTTTCTGTGACAGGAGATACTCTTGGAGGATTTGTCAATTTCTCGCAAGAGGCAGTAGCCGTTTTTTCATTTTAAATAAATAGGTTGCAAGGCTGGGGATCGAACCTTAGACCTCCGGCATGACAGTCCATCGCACTAACCATTACGCCACGGCTACTACACTTATACTCATGTGCTAAAAGCAAAAAGATGCAAACTGTGTTCAAAAGCAAAGAAAAGAGTATTCGTGGGCTACGAGGAAAGTTCGAAAGGCTTTCGAGTGTGGGTACCTGAATGCAGAAAGGTCGAAAATTCGAGAGACGTTGTGTTTGGAGATACGTCGTCAATCGTGGCCATTCCCGATATAAACGAAATTGAGGAGAATGGGGATACTTCCATGCAGGAACAGAAGGTTTCAAATTTAGTGAAAGAAACTGAAGTTGAAAGAAAAACAAAAGAAGAACAACAAAAGATCCTCGAAAAACCTGAAGAATATAAAAGCTATGAAAAGCTATATGTAATGAAATTTTAAGAACCCAAAAAACAAGTTAACCGAGCTTGCCTTCGCCAGCAAACTTTATGGACTATGCCTAAACTTGACAAAGGAGGCTTATGGAGGACAATAACACTGCCTTGACAGAAATTTTGTTTCTAAAATATTAAATAGAACTTAATCATTATACTTTATGTGATATTTTAATGTAATTTGTACAAAATTTATACTGATTGTAATTTAATTGGTTAATAAAGCTTAAAAGTACAAGAGAGAGCGGAGTGAGTCGGACGTGTTTGTTAGACCTCTTACAGTTTAATTATATATCAAAAATTACATCTATCGTTCAACTGATTTTAATACTTTATTTATTATAAAAATGGAAAGATGTGCTGCTTGTCTAAATTCTATAAAATCTGACCGAGTAAAATGTTTCGGGTTCTGCGGCAAAAGCTTCCATAAATTATGTGCAAGAATTCATGATGATTTGTTCAGTGTTCTTAAAATCAATAAAAACATAAGGTATTACTGTGACATATGCTCGGATGGTGACAGTGACCTAAAAAACAAAATTATTGATATGAATGGTGTACTCATTGGCCTAAAAAACTCAATAGATGTGATATCTATTCAAATAAATGCGATAAATTCCATTTTGTCTAAAAAATCTGTAACTAATTTCATGTCACATGACCCCAGTTGTGCTTCTACTTCTCCCTCTCTTACTCTTGTTCAAGATGAACTAAAATCTCTATCGAGTAGCAAAAATCTCTTAAATTCGGTTGGTGTTGATCAAAATAGTATTAACAAAGACATAACAAACAAACAAAATCAAAATCATCAACTACGTTGTGCAAGTGATGCCCATGCCCTACCCCTTACCGCCGCCGCCGGCACCACATCTAATTTGTTTCACACAATTGAACCAATAAATGTGGATGTGATCCCAGTGTTAAAACCTTCTACCACTCTTTCTACGTTGCCCTTGCCCAAAAATGTGAATGATTCTCGCCCTGAAAATAATTCAAACACAAACAAAGATTCCATTAGCTTGAGAAAAGTAAAAAATATTCACAATACAAATCATATGTATATGGTAGGTGCAGATGTCCCTCAAAGTGATATAAGTGTTATTCCACCAACGAAATGGTTGCATTTATCGAAGTTTGACATTACCACCTCTGAATCTTCTCTAAAAAAATATATATCTATGAAATTAAACATTTGTGAAGATGATGTTAAGTGTTTCACGTTAGTAAAAGGTAATGTTGACATTTCTACTCTGAAATATATTACTTTTAAGGTTGGAATCCCACCCAATAAACTTGAGCTGGCCCTAAATGCTAAAAATTGGCCATTGCATGTTAATGTGAAAAACTTTTTAACTCGCCCAAAAAACTTCAAGCGATCTCAAAGGAACACATTCACTGTATAACATCTACGAACACCTCACCTCTACCTCTTCAACCAATACCTTCACCGTCAGTGAATAAAGAGCACCAAAATGTTATTCAGCCATCTCTTTGTTCTCTTCCCCAAATTGGTACTAAAAATAATCTAAGTGTTTATTATCAAAACATGGGTGGATTCTCATCAAAGCTAAGAGATCTCGCTATTTCTATTGATGCCTCTGCCTATGACATATTTGCATTTACTGAGACCTGGTTACATGAGCATATTATGAGTGAAGAACTCTTTGATTTGTCGTCATTTTCTGTTTTTCGCCTCGATCGATTTGACTTAAACAAGAAGCGTGGCGGTGGAATATTGATTGCGGTGCGTCGCTCTATAAAATCATCAGCTGTTGATCTGAATGTGGTACTGGATGAAAACAACTTTAATATTGAGCAACTTGGTGTCAGTGTGTCTGTCGCTGGTATTCAACTTCTTCTTCTACTAAGCTATATCCCCCCTGCGAGTGCATCAGCTGTCTATAAAAAACACTTAGAAAATATTGATAGTGTTGCCGCCTTACCAGAATATAAAAATTTTTACATTTGTGTTTTTGGTGATTTTAATCTGCCAAATTTAACTTGGCATGAAAATAATGAAAGCAAACTTGTTCCAATGTTAATTAATACTGAAACTGAAGTCATGTTGATTGATTGTCTTTTTTCTTTGAACCTAAACCAGATTAATAAAATTTATAACTCCTTAAATAGACTGTTAGACTTGGTTTTTGTTTCTGACGATTTAAATGTTAATATTTCAGAATCAATTCCACTACTCATTAATTCTGTACATCACACAGCTGTAAAGTTTTGTATATCGATTTATAATTATGATAACTATAGTAAATTCAATAACTCGAATTCATTACATCGTAAATTTAATTCAAATAACTTAAACGTACTGAAATCTCACTTGAATTGTATAAACTGGGAATCTGAATTTCAGCACAATGATTTATCTGTTAATTTCATTAATTTTAGAAATATTTTGAGTGATGCTTTGAATAATTCTGTGCCCTTGGTTCGTCGAAAGTTAAATTCTAGTCCAATGTGGTATAATTACCGTCTTAAAAAATTAAAAAATGCGAAAAATACTGCACACAAACGATATAAAAAATCCGAATCCCAAGCCGATTATACAATTTTTTGTCGTCTTAGGAAAGAATTTGTATTCCTATCAAAATTCCTTTACTGCAATTATGTGCACTCGATTGAGTCAACATTGAAATCAAACCCAAAAAAATTTTGGAAGTTTATTAATTCTAAACGTAAGAGTGTTGGGTTTCCATCAACGATGCATTTTAATCAGAAATCTTCTTCAGAACCACTTGAAATTGCAAATTTATTTGCTGACTACTTTCAAAGTATTTTTAATTCCACATGTACTGATGAGGCGGATGAAAATTATTTTAAATTGCTTCCATCCTTTATAGAATGCTGCAACTTTAGAATCAACATTGATGATGTTCTCAAATTATTAAATGCACTTGAACCCTTGCATAATCCAGATATTTTGGGATTTTTTCCCGTTGTTTTAAAACATTGTGCCGATATTCTTTCTTTTCCTTTGACTGAATTGTTCAATCAGTCCATACGCAGTGGTGTTTTCCCTGATGAGTGGAAAATCTCAGTTATAACCCCAATTTTTAAATCAGGGAAAAGAGACGACATATGTAACTACAGACCTATAGCAAAACTTTCCATTATCCCAAAGCTGCTGGATTGTCTTGTTAAAGATATTTTTGTCGACCTAATAAAGGGGCATGTAAGTGATTCCCAACATGGATTTTGGAAGGGTCGATCCACTGTTTCGAATTTGGTCGAGTTTACTAATTTTTCTATAAATGCCTTGGAAAAAAACCAGCAAGTTCATGTTATATATACAGATTTTACCAAAGCGTTCAGCAGAGTAAACTTGAAAATTCTTTTGAAGAAGCTGGAGGCTTATGGAGTTTGTGGTTCCCTGTTGTGTTGGTTTAAATCATATCTGTTCAACCGGAAGCAAATAGTAGTTGTTGATGACATCCGCTCTAAAGAAATAAATGTTACCTCAGGTGTTCCGGAAGGGAGCCATTTAGGTCCTCCTATCTTCTTGTTGCACGTAAATGATATACCCAAAATATTGAAATTTTGCAAGTGCCTCATTTTTGCTGATGACATCAAGTTTTTTGCAGTGATTTCATCATTTGCCGATCGTTTACGTTTACAAAACGATCTTGATGAGTTTTCTAAGTGGTGCAAAGTAAATGACTTAAATCTCAATATTGAAAAATGCATTTCGATGTCCTACAATCGATCCCTATACCAAATACTCCCATCCTATTCCTTAAACAATAATCATCTTAAAATTGTTCATGATGTAAAAGACCTGGGCGTTGTATTTGATGAAAAACTAACGTTCCAATTACACATTAATGCTGTTATTTCAAAAGCTAATTCGCTCTTGGGATTCTTGAAAAGGAATTCCTCTGATTTTTCTGATCCCTATACCTTAAAATCACTCTACTGTAGTATTGTAAGGCCCTCGTTAGAATATGCATGTGTTGTTTGGAATCCAACAACTCAAAATGACGTTCTTAAAATTGAAAGAGTGCAAAAGAACTTCTTGCGCTTTGCACTGAGAAAATTCTTTGGAAATTCCAACATAAATAATAATCTTTATTCTTATCGGTCGAAATGTCTTTTGTTGGGAATACAATCTCTTGAACTACGAAGAGAAATGTATGGCATAATGTTTGTTCGGGATGTTTTATGTAGTTTTGTTGATTGTCCAAATTTGCTTTCTCTTACAAATATATATGCTCCGTCAAGAGTATTAAGACCAAGGCCTCTATTATTTGAAGTTCCACATCGAACTAATTATGGATTGCGTGAACCACTAAGTCACTGTTGTAATTTATTTAATGAAGCTTATTACTGTTTAGATGTATGCTTTGAAAGAAATGTTTTTAAAAATTTATTGCTAGCGTTCTTAACTCACAAATTTACTACTAGGAATTAAGAATAATATTTATATTGTACTATTTGTATCTTTAAGTCTGTAGATTATAAAATCGTAGATATAATAAATAAATAAATAAATAAATAAATAAATAAAATAATAATAAGAATACAGTGGGCTCTCGTTAACTTGAACATTTGATAACTTCAACATTCCAATAACTTGAACAAATAATTTTTCCCATTACACATTCTATAACTTGAACTGACAATTTTTAAGACTCGATAACAGCGTTGTTCTTGGAAAAAAAATGTTGGGGCCATTCTAACTTTTTTGGGGCCACTTACTTTTTTCATGTTTAATAATATAATAATAGAATAAAAAATTGAATTATATTTCGTATTTTTATTTAGTATTTTTTAATTCAATCGATTTTTTTTTTATAAAAAGCAACATTAATATCTAATTTACATAAGTAGTTACATTTAATATCTATCTTAAACATTTTTTAATCAATTCTGGAGGTGGAATAAAATTGCCACAAGTAACATTTTTCAGAAAACCTTTAAAGCTCATAAGTGAATTTATAACTTCATACCCCGCCTGGAAAAACAATCCAGTTTTCAATAAGGCGCTGGCAAGTTTTTCATAGTTACTAACAAGGATCTAACAAGGGTTAATATAGGCATTCGCTAGGCCTCCACCAGTTATGAACTCTTTTGCCTCGTCAGTTAAATTCTGCCTAAGCCCTGACTAGTAAAGACTAGATTTGTTCCACATATTTCGTTTTACATGGTTTTCCATTTAACCATTTCAGATATGGGGGCCAAAGCTAGAAGCTGTCAGTCGCTCTATAATATTTTAATGTAGATAGATATCCAGTTCCTCGTGTGTTTGTCGTGTGCAGTCCAGTCCATGTCCATGGAAGGATGGCTCCTTGCGGAATATCATCGACTTTGTGTACTTGTCCTAGATGATAAAATTCAGTTATTTCCCAATCGATGAGGAGCAACATTTTACTTTGGTGTGTGTATGTTTATTGAGGCTGTTCGAAACAGTTTAGAACAGAAAAGAACAAGTTCAATGAGAAATTTTTTGTTCTAAACTGTTATGGCTTGCTGTTCAGTGAGTCTGTTTGTACTTGCTTTTTAGGTAGAACAACTGAGAACAGATCGTAGTAGCCGTGGCGTGATGGTTAGTGCGATGGACTGTCATGCCGGAGGTCTAAGGTTCGATCCCCAGCCTCGCCATCTATTTATTTAAAAGAAAAACGGCTACTGCCTCTTGCGAGGAATTGACAAATCCTCCAAGAGTATCTCCTGTCACAGAAAAGTGCCGCTCGTTAGCCGTTCGGATTCGGCAATAAACTGTAGGTCCCCTCCATTCCTGCAGACACGCACACAGGAATGGTTGAGAGTTGTAAGTCACTAGGCCCTAGTTCTTCATGAGCTGTTGTGCCATCAAATTTATTTATTTAACTGAGAACAGATTTCTGAGAAATGTCAAATTCAGTTGTGGTTCTGTCTTTTTCTGTTTTGTCTGCAGTTGCGATTTTACTATTTTACGCACTGATTTCCAATCATAATTTGAAATTTGCAGAGTTAATTAACACACAAAGATTTTTATTACGATATACATATGCTTTTATTAATTTGCGTAAAATGATTTCAAATAGGTAGTTACCATGAAGAACCTCACCAGTACTTTATTAAATAAATGTTCTCAGCGAGGCACTAATAGGGGTCTGTCTTGTTTTTCTCGTCCATGTTTTCTTTGCCGAAAACCTGCCAGGGCCTCGCCTAAACTTGCCAAAAACTTGCCATTTTTCCAGGCGGGTACCCGGCTGGAAAAATGGCAAGTTTTTGGCTAGTTTAGACAAGGCCCTGGGTAGTTTTCGGTAAGGAAAATCTACACGAGGAAAACATGACAAACCCCCTTTGATGCCTCGCTGAGAATATTTATTAAGTTAAGTGCTGATGAGGCTCTAGCTAGTAACTAACTAGTGAAAACATTTTATGAAAATTAATAAAATAAGGATCGTTTTAAACTCTAATAACAATATTCATTTTTTCGTAAATTAACCTTATTGTCATTCGTCGTTTTCCAAGCTTTCGCTCCACAAGCTCTCATTATAATTCTTTAGTTATTTTATTATTATAAAAAGGACTCTATCTCTATCAAAACTAAGAATTTCATGTTTTTGGAATGTATAGACAAATATACTTGGCTAATTAACACCATAGTTCAACAAATTGAAGCCCGAAGATGGATTAACATATCAGAAACGCGTCGCTTTTATAATTTATATAATTAATAATTAATGTTGTGATAATTTCAAAGTTTACTTTATAATAATAAAATTAAATTATATTTTAATAATCTAATTTGTATTTGTATTTCATTATATACACACAACATGGAGACAACACCCCAAAGATATGTATAGAGTCGGTTCAGTAGTTCAAGACTATACCCCCTACATACAAACCAACAAAGTTTATAACTTTATAATATAGGCTATGTCCATCGTCATGTTACCAATTCTCATACCAATCATTTAATTTATTTTCTGGGATTAATTGGAACTGGTCAGGGCTTAGACAGGATTTAACTGTCGAGGCAAAAAGGTTCATAACTAGTGAGAGCCTAGCGAATGCCTATTGTAACCCTTGCTAGACCCTTCTTAGTAACTATGAAAAACTTTTCAGGGCCTCATTGAAAACTAGATTCTTTTTCCAGGCGGGTAGCTGAGTCTATTGCGATTTTCGGTTTTAATATTATTAAGAGCCGAAAAAACACGTTCTGCACACGCACTGCTATGGGGTAAACTTAAAATATTAATCGCGAAAGAACAAATGTTATTATATAAAAAATTTCCATTAAAATTTGTCTTGTCTTTAAGACTGGCCCAGAATCTAATTGTTCCTCGGAGAAATCTTTTTCTTCTATGATATTCTGAAGCTCAAAGACCAAGACATCTTTAGAACATTCAAATAAATTAGGAAATTTTTTTAAAAGAATCTCGTTAAATTGAATTAATATAGTTTTAAAATCATTTATATTTTTTTTCAAATAATTTGGATCAAAAATTTGAAAAGCATTTAATACATTATTGTCTATTTTAAACCTTATTTTGAATTGAGTAATAAGTTCAATATAATAATTTTGAACTGATTTTAAAAATGTATTCTGCATCCGAAAGTGTATTAAATATGTCATCAAAATCATTTCCGTAAAAAATATCATTCAATGGTTTTAAATTTTTTTTTTTCAAAGCTCACATCATTTATGCTTGTCAAACTTTGCAAAATTTCGCAGTATAATACTTGATTTCTTTTTTATATCATTAGACAATGTGTGAATTCTTGGACATTCACTTTGGAAATGCAAATTCAAATCTGTTACAATCTTTAGTATATATTTAAAAAAAATGAAATACATTTTATAAAGCGGATTATTTAAATTATTTAAATGCAGTTTACCCTTTTCGTTTTGATCTTCGAAAACGACTGCAATAAAAAAATGTTTCAATGCTATCCAATTATTTAAAAAATATTCAACCACCTCAAAGAACGATAGCCACCTAGTGGCAACAACTTTTTTGATCTTATTTTTTTTTAAATTGAAATAATCTTAGAATATTATGAGTTCATCTTGCCTTTTTGAGCTGTTCTTGAAGAACTGAAAAATTTCCTTAGGAAAAGAACAAATTTCTGTTGGCAAGGTACTTGAGGCGTACTCTGCACATTTGTGCATTGAATACGAGGTGCAAACTACTGAATAAATTTCTTTATTTAGCTCCTTTAAGAGTGCTTGAACCCCATTCTTTTCACCTTGCATTACGTTGGCACCATCTGATCCAAAGCCAATTAAGTTTGAGTATGGAATTTGTAACTTGTCCAAGCTACTCTTTATTGTCCTTTATTTCTAAAATACACAAAAATTGATCAACAACTTTTTTCAAGTCTTCGTCATAGAACCGTGTGAGAACGGCAATGCATTTAATTGTTGAGATATCTGTTGATTCGTCAGTTATTATTGAGAACTTCGTATTTCTAAATTTCTTGACGATTTGTTCTTGACAAAAAGGTTCTACAACATCTTTAATAAAAAAAAAAGAAAAATACATTTGAGTAGATATACGAGTAAGAATTCAAAAAATAGTTTCGTCCCACCAGTCAATATCTTGGTCGCTTTCTTTCTTGCGCATTTAAAGTTTTGAGCCGTCTTGGAATCTGAACACACATTTCTTAAAAATTCAGAAAAATGATCCATAAGTGGAATAGCCAAGTTGTGTTTTGCTATAAAAGCTAAACATTTCAGAAGAGTTGTATTTTCCGAATTTCTCGATTCACAAAGTTTAGATTTCTCAAACGCCTCTTCCAATATAGTTTTGCTTACATTTTTGTTGGCATTTGTTTGATGTGTCTTTCGTTTTTCATAAATAAAAATAAATAAATTTGATGGCACAACAGCTCATGAAGAACTAGGGCCTAGTGACTTACAACTCTCAGCCATTCCTGTGTGCGTGTCTGCAGGAATGGAGGGGACCTACAGTTTATTGCCGAATCCGAACGGCTAACGAGCGGCACTTTTCTGTGACAGGAGATACTCTTGGAGGATTTGTCAATTCCTCGCAAGAGGCAGTAGCCGTTTTTTCTTTTAAATAAATAGGTGGCGAGGCTGGGGATCGAACCTTAGACCTCCGGCATGACAGTCCATCGCACTAACCATCACGCCACGGCTACTACTTTCGTTTTTCATGTCGCGACAAATTATATTTTTTTTTAACTAAAAATACCTTGCAAAGTGAACAGTATGGTTTTTTTTTTTCAAAAAACATTCACCCTATCGGTGTTCTTCGATTGTTTTTTTCTTTTTGGGCTTTCTGCTTCAGAAGTTGAATTGGAATCAGAATCGTATTCGATTGCAGGTTCTGCTTCATGAGAAGATATTTTTTCCACACTTGATATTGGATTCGATAGTTTTTATTTGAATGCTCTTCTAATGATGTTGTGGCGACTTCAGTTTTTTTGCATTGACGAATCAATTGTAGATTTTGTTATTTTCTGGAAATATCTATTTTTTCACTAATGATAATGTACAAATAAATATCAGAATAATATATTTTACCTTTCAATACTCATTTTCGTTTTCTGTTTGGGATTTTATTTAGTTCTTAGCCAGACACAACTCAATGTAAATTCCACGAAAACTAACAGTAAACAAGTTAATGCTGAGCTGAGTTAGTGAAACTAAGTCAGGTAGAGAGAGACAGCTAAAATCTGCTACTGTCAGTCGATGTGATGTGTTGAATTTTTCAGTGAATGCGTTCAGCAAAATTAGCATATGATAGTAAACATCGGTTACTTGTAAATTATGGATTTCTAAAATTTTTAAATTATATCTTTTAACGCTGTGCAAAATTAGTTACTTTAGTTTGTGAATTTTGCGATTTTGGGGCCATTTCGTGATGGCCCGGGGCACGGGGCCAAAATAAGGATCTTGGGGCCAAATGGCCCAATTGGGCACTTTAGCACAACGCTTCTCGATAACTTTATTTTTTGCCTTAAATACTCTATAATTTGAACATATAAAATATTTGCAAACTCTGTAACTTGAACAAAGTTTAATATCGGAATATTTGCAACGTACCTAGTATTGGTAAAAATTGAGAACGATTTTAAGAAGGGGAACCCTAGGCAATTAGTTTTGCTTTTATTTGTTTTATTCTTAATCAAAGTAAATTTCATTTAAACAAGTGTGTATTTGGAAAAAGATTTTAAGAAAACGTGAAAAAGTGGTTTAAAGAAAAAAAACAAAAAGCTGCAATAACTGAACAAAAAACTCAAGCTTAGGTACGTCTTACTCAAATGCACATGGAAGGGAAAATATGCAATTTTCAAAATCAAAAAACCTTTTCACAAATTACGGTTCTCCAGAACCTCCAAGAATTTTCTTTCAGAAACGTGCTGCGCAAAGCTTAGCAGTATAAAATAATATTTTTTTGGCCAGGTCGTCTTAAAAATGTATCATCTCAAATTATTAAGTTCGTTCCTTTACTTTGAAAGTTCTGTCAAAGTTCATATTAAATTTTATTAAAATGCACAAAAAATTACAGAGTTTTAAGGAAGGGAACAATTTACTTTTAATATTATTATTTAGGTAATTATATTTTTCAGGTAATAATAAATTACTTAAATATAAAGAAAAACACAATTTCTGTATTGGTCCAGTAACTTGAACAACCCTATACTTTGAACACCTCTGGTTTCGTATGTGTTCAAGTTAACGAGCTTTCACCGTAATAATAATACGTATACACAATCATTATTTTTTTGAAAAAAAAAAATTATTTGGGTCCAACTTTCCATAATATACATATAGGTAGGTAGGTTATATATTATGTACATTGATTTTTAATATTTCAAAGGTTGTATTACCTTATTAATGATCATTGACCCAATAAAAGTCATTTTATGTGGAATGTTTGGGCATAATGATTTTTTTTGGCAACAAATAATAACTGAGTCAGCCTTTATTTTGGAATACAAATGAAGAACTGTTCAAAATAAAGGTTAACATTTTCAATTATCGTTTTTTCGAACATTTACGTTTTCAATGAAAACTCATCATTTAAAATTTTAGTTATTAGTTTTAGGAAGTTTTTAAGGTAAAATCTGTTATTATTTTGATGCCAAAAAAGCTTGTGGTTTAATATTATTATATTTGGTTAATTAATACTGGCCTCAATGTTTGGCATTTTTATTCAAAAAAAATTAATTAGTATGTTCTGACTGAATGAAATAGCGCAATTTTGGATTATTTTTCCGAAATCATCTTCAAAATTGCACAATTTCCCATACAATGACGATATTTCAAAATCATCTCAAATCACTTCAATTTAAACGAAATTGCTTACAAAATAACCTTTTATAACAATTTATTACAACTTCCAAATTAAGTGAACGAACTGAACTATAAAGAACGACATATAATTTTCTTTAACTGTTAATTTCCTTCGTTGTTGACAAAAGTATTCAGGGTGTCCCGAAAATCAACGTCAAGCGGGTACTGGGTGATAGGGCAGGTTGTGCCCGTTCTGGGATAAGTATGAACAAATAATCTATTTCGCTTGGTTTAGTAATTATAGCAATATTATGAAAAATATTGAAAATCGATACCCTAGCTCACATTTTTAGATACAGTGGTCACAAATTTTTAATTTTTGCGGTGTTTTCCTTATTTGCGTAATTCCTAATAACCATGCTATTGATCGCAATCACAAATCCGAGAATTGATATTGTGAGTTTTGTAAGAAAAATAAAGTGTGACTGAGTCATTGTTCAAAAAAATTTTGTAAGCTAACTTTGACACTTCATATTTAAAAAAAAAATGTACCACACTACCATCAGCAAGTTATTTAAAAAAGTGGCCCGTTTCATCAAAATTCCAAAATGACACAACACTTTCTACTTATTTATTCGTATTTTCAAAAGCACCTCAAGTTCACTTCATATCACTTTTGAGTAAATAATGCTTTTTTGTGCTCAAATATCGGCTTTACCGAGGTGTATGCAAGATAAACAGAGGCACTTGAATAAGACAGTGTTTGCGGGGTTGAAAGCCCCTCCCTCTTTTGGACGCCATTTTGGAATAGGGGGCCTTAAAAGTTATTCGCTATATCTTGAGAACCATGCATATTACAAAAAAAAATTTAGCACATTTGTGTATGCAATTGAATTCTGTACAATAAATGTTAGGGCACTTTTTATCGTAAAATTTATAACAAAAAAGGTTAAAATTAAAAACAGACGAAAGTTCTAAGAAAATTATCATTAAAATTATAAAATTCCAAGTTACTGTAACTTTCAATGGACTAATATGGACTTTCTCATATTCTTGAGCTATGTACAAATACGCTATTCGCGAAAGGCTTTTAGTACCAACTTATTACTACATAATATGTAACATAATTTTCACAACACATATCGAGTCGAGGGTAACACAAAGGCGCATACTTACGAGAAGTTGCGGGTAAAAGCACGAACGTAGCCTAGCGAATGTAGATCGTAGCGTTCCGTATGTAATGTTGATCTGTCTCACTCTAATTTACGACAAACAGTGTTTTATTCAAGTGCTTCTGTTTTCTTACACACAACACCGGTAAAACCGATATTTTAGTACAAAAAAGCATTATTTACGTAACAGCGATATGAAGTGAACTGAGGTCCTTTGGCAAATAAAGAAGGAATAATATTTTTTACGAATAAATAAGTAGCAAGTGTTGTACCATTTTGAAATCTTGACGAAACAGGCCACTTTTTTAAAAATAACTTGCCGATGGTAAAGAAAGAATAGTAACATGTATCAGGAAATTGCAACAGCTTTAAATTGCAGAGGATCTAGCTGGTCGGGTGATGAAGTAAAATTAACAATAAATAACTAATAATAAATTTATTTTCTCTTTATTTATTTTAACTAATAATTTATTTTAACTAATAATAAATTTATTTTCTGGAAGAAAATCATGGAGATTCTAACAGCGCTATTATTTTTGACGTAAGCCGTTTATCTATTGTTAACCTCCTAAGTTGACGTCAACTTATCAGGACAACCATTTTTTCACAAACCAACAGAGCAATTAATTTTTTTTGCGTAACTAATTAGCAATTATGTAGCAACTAATTACTATATACTTTTTAATCTGCAACGAAAAAAGTGACCAACTAAGTTGATACACATGCTTTTTTTGACATCAAAATAATCACAGATTTTGCCTTCAAAACTTCCTAAAACTAATGACTAGGGCTAGGATTTCCATGCAAATGCAAATATTTTTTGGTACCCTTTATAAGCATGATAACAAATTATCTTTACGAATCTTGAATTTTCATTTAATATGGCATTCAATCGTTAGCGCATATTTTTGCATATTTAACTATAAATGCATATTTTTGCATATTTCTACATATTTCTGCATATTTTTAGTTCATATTTTCAAGAAAATAAATTTACAACATAAGAACATCGGCTTCTTTGAAGACACACCATTAAATTTCTTAATTAAGAATAAAAGAATTGTATGGCTGTTTCAAAATTACGTACTGATGTTGAAGGATCTCTTAGTTCAGTTCAGTTTTAATAAAAGCTTGTGCGTACTAAGACAAAATGAAGGATCTTCAACAATGAAAAATATATTTTAAGAATTCGCATTGAGGGCTTCAATGTTGAAAAACTTTACTACCGATGAAATTTGCTCTTTTAAAAATGCATCAATTACGTCAGTTGACGTAGAAAGTTTTTTTTTTTTTTCAATGTATTAAACCGCGCCGTACGCTTTAAATTTTGTATTGGCCCTAAAAATTCTTTGTCAAAATTAATGTCTATCAAAATACATGTGCACCGAAAATTTTTTCGTATGCGCCGAAAATCCACTAGAATTGGATAGCGTGCGTTGAATGTGACGCAAAAATTTGTGTGCGCTCGGACGTCCACACTGAAATATTTTTTTTTCATCTATACAAATATTTGCGCCGAATACCACTCACAAAGAAAATTTTTATTGATCTGGCCGCGTCATAAAACATTCCAAAGTTTTGCTTTTAAAATAAAGATAGGAGGTTTTAAATGCATATTTTAAGTGCATATTTCTCATTTTTAAGAGCATATTTTAGGCGCATATTTTCAGTTTTTTAGTGCATGAAAATCCTAGCCCTACAATGACTAACTGCCTTATTCATAAACAAAAAATGGTTATTTCAGCTCTCGTGTTCAGGGAAACTACACCATGGAATAACAGTTTTCCGGACTCAAATGGAGCAGTAAGAATTTGCCTTTATTTTGAGTCCGGAAAATTCTTATTCCATGGTGTAGTTTCCCTAAACACGAGAGCTGAAATAACCAATTTTTGTTTATGAATGAGGCAGAAAAATTTTAAATGATGAGTTTTAATTGAAAACGTAAATGTTCGAAAAAAACGATAATTGAAAATGTTAACCGTTTATTCTGAACAGTTCTTCATTTGTATTTCAAAATAAAGGCTGACTCAGTTATTATTTTTTTTATCAAAAAAAATCATTATTCCCAAATATTCTACATAAAATGACTTTTATTGCTAATTGGTAGTGCAATCATTGAAATATTAAATACCTACATATGTATATATTATGGAAAATTGGACCCAAATATTGTTTTTTTTTTTTTAAATAATGATAGCGTATATTGCCATCAAAAATCCTGCTTTTGTTTTTTAAGTTTCCCAAAAATTTTGTTAAAAAATTTAAAGAATTTCAATAAAATCGTACTGTATTGTTTTTATACTGAGAATTGTAGAGATAAGACATAGTTGAATGGAAGTGCGGAAAGTAAAACACAAACATTTGAATTTTGTATGAATCTGACGTTATTTCTAATAGCACCTAATAGTTTTCTATCGTGCGCTGCAACAATGCGTGAAACAAACAGGGTTACCAACTCTGGTAAGGCCCAGGCCCGGAAGTTTTTTTGTAATTCATACCTTTAGCGATAATATTATCACGAAATAAAAACAAAAAAAACATGATTACATTTGTTTGTACTTTTCATTTTAGGATTTTTTCCCAGTACGGATTAATTTATTTCAAAATATATCTAAATATACAAACATAGTTTTCGGAATTAAAAAAATCTTATTAAGGAAATAATTAACTTAAGAAAATTCAAGGTGCTCAAAATGTTTAACTGCATTACATGTTAACAAAGTCATGTTTATTTAAAAATACTTTAGATAAAAATTTATACTTTGATGGAATTTTGCTGGTAAAAGCATTTTTTTTTTTGGATTGAAAGTGTTGAATAAATTTAAAAAATTCTTGACATTCCATATCGAAATTGATTCGTATAGAGTTCAGCATTAAAAAGCATGTTTCTGTCTGCTCTCCAAACCGATTCTAGTATAGAAAAAAATCGTTTGAAAAAATGTATTACTAACGGGAATGCTTTGTACTTTTAAACAATTTTAGAAATTTGAGATTCTTCTGAGCTTTAAAAAATCGAAAGCCAAGCTTTATTTACAGATATGTTTTGAATTTTTTTTCGCAAATTTGGTAAGGTTTTATTCATAACATAATTTCATCTAAATCTACATTTATTAAATTCAGAACTTAACTACATTAATTATATCGTCTTATATGAGATATTTTGATTATACAGGATGATCGGTATAAGATGCACCAAACTGCTGGAGCGAGTAGGTTGGGTTAAGACAAGGGGAGAGGGGGTCTATTTCCCCCCGTTTAGGCAGGAGGGGCAATTTTCTAAAAAAATGACTTAAAACAGAAAAAAAATATTTCAAAACAACGGTACAATTTAAAATGCCTTTTGCTATACCTTTTTAGCAAGTCAGAAATCTCTTCTTTGATTTTCATACTAAATTAAGTTGTGTTAGTGAATAGTTTTTGAAAAATTAATTTCCAAACTCGAAATTTTGAAGACAAAAAAAAAACAGACTAATTTTTTTCAAAATTGTATGTCATTTTTTGACTAATCTACAACTCAATTATAAAATTAATAAGCAAAATTGTTTCGTGTTCCCTGAATTTAGAAATGTTAATTATTCAGCATTGCGGTCGTCTCTGACCTTTGAGTTTTGGGATGAGGTATATGCTGCAAGTGATCCTTCAATTGCATTTGATTTATTTTTGAATAAGCTGCAGATGCATATTTTAAATTGCACTGTAACTACCAGCAGTAAATCAAACAAATTTAAACGCCTTAAGCCATGGATATCCCTGCCACTTTTAAAAAAAATAAGAAAGAAAAATTGTCTTCGTAAATCAGTGTTAAAGCATCCTAACAATTCAAGATTAAAGATTTTTTACAAGAAATTGTGCTGTGAGTTGAAAACCGAAATACCAAGGTGCAGAGATAATTACTACACTCATAAACTGGCTGATAACATTGGGAATATCAAAAAAGAATGGAAACTAGTGAATGAAATTTTGAATCAAAATTCATCAGATTTGGACTTGAAAATTATTAAAAATAATGAAATAATTTCAAATCCTATCAATGTAGCTAATATTTTTAATAATCATTTTTCAACAATACCCACTATTTCCCAGCATGATGATTTACTTATCCACGATGAGGCCATTCAGGATGATATCTTCTCTCAAGACAGCTTTTGCTTTTATGACTTTTCTTCTTTTGAAATTCATAAATTGATTTTGTCACTTAAATCTACAAGTTCTGCTTCTCATGACAAGATTTCCAGTCGTACACTAAAAAATATTTCATTTCAAATTGCTGATGTTCTTTGTTATATTTTCAACCTATGTGTTAGAGAAGGTGTGTTTCCAGATTCTCTTAAAACAGCTATTGTAATCCCATTACATAAAAAAGGTGACACTTTAGACATAAATAACTACAGGCCTATTTCTCTCCTGTCTGTTTTTTCCAAGGTATTTGAAAGGGGTATGAAGGATAGAATTATGTCATTTCTTTCCAGAACTGATTTCTTCAGTGATCTTCAGTTTGGTTTTAGGAAAGGTAAGTCAACAGAAGATGCGCTGCTAAAATTTTGTGGTGAAATCTATAAGTCAATTAATGATTCTAAAGTTTCAGCGGCTTTATTCATTGACATTACAAAAGCCTTTGATACGGTTGACCATAAAATATTACTCAAGAAACTCTATATTGCTGGATTCAGAGGTTTCGTGCATGATTGGCTTCGTTCTTACCTAACAAATCGTAACCAAAGGACCAGGATACAAAATTTTCATAGTTCGGTAACCTACGTAAAAATGGGAATTCCACAGGGTTCTGTTTTGGGTCCCATCTTATTTCTTATTTTTGTAAATTCTTTGTTCTTACAACCATTTCAAGGTAAATTATCTGCCTTTGCTGATGATACAGCTCTTTCGTACTCCAATAATAACCATTTTGAAACATTTGTCAGTATGAATCACGACCTTGAAATTCTCTGTCACTGGTTTCGGTCTCATAAGCTAGTCATTAGCAGTAAGACTAAGTTCATGTTTTTTAATTTACAGGGTATCATCCCTGATAGTTTATCTTTAACTTATCATGCACCTGGCTGTTCTAGGTTTCAAGTTTGCTCATCATTGATTATGCCTGCGTATCAGTGCTGTGATGGTTGTTTTGACATTGAATGTGTTGATCATTTTAAGTATTTAGGAGTTTTACTCGATAAGAAGCTTAGTTGGGTTGAACACACATCAAACTTAAAATTATATCTTAATAAGGTTATCAGACAGATTTATCACCTTAGTCTTTACTGCCCTCAAAAAATTTTAAAATGGTCTAGTTCAATCAAAACTTCAATATGGAATTTGCTGCTGGGGTGGTACTCATGCTAGTAAGATTATTCCGCTCCTCACTAGCCAAAAACATTCAATTCGCATTATATCTAAAGTTACTCGTTTGACACCCAGTTTCGCCTTGTTCACCAATCTCGGCATTCTCCCTGTGAGGCATTTATATTTGTATAATATTCTAAAAACATTTTTCAAAAGCAAAGGTTATAATGATGAAAGATCAATTGAGATTTTTAGTTTGAGATCTAGCTTACGCCGTTTTGTGAATGTTCCCAGAATTTTTAAATCACACTTTAGTAATTTTTATACAGTAACTGCACCCCGCTTATTTAATAAATTGCCTGATGAATTCAGATGTGAGAGAAACGAATCAGGATTTTTAGCTTTAGTTAAACATTGGCTTTTTTCTTTTGATCATTCTCAGATTGATGTTATTCTAAGTCCAATAATTTAATTGTATTATATAGACATTTTAATTTTTATGAATCTAATTTAAAGTTTTGAATTAATTTAGTGTAAATCCCCACAAAAGTATATACTTGATATTGTTTTCTATCTTAAGGTTCATTCGACACTTATTCCTTTGAATAACAGAATTAACCTATTTCCTTGAAATCTTGCTTTATTGTCAAATAATTATACCTGATATATTTAAGATACATATATACATAAATATTTTTTTCTACACATAAAGCCATACAAATATTGTTAAATATTCTCTATTATTTTAGTAATACAATGTAAGCTTATTTTGAGTGAAATAAAGTTAAATTAAAAAAAAAAAAAAAAAAAAAATTTTTGTTTTTTAAAATTTAATGCTCTTATTTATTTTCAATAAAAAACGGAAAACCGGATGTTAAAATGTATCTTAGTTTTTGAGAAATTAAAAAAAAATAAAAAGTACTTTTTTCCAAGGAGACAACTTTTTTGTTTGTTCTATCTTTGCATAAACACCATTAGTTTTATTAGCAAGTAATACAAAAAATAATTTATTAACTAGTAATATTTTTAATATCTGTTACATTTTAGCCGATCACCGTGGCGTGATCGTTAGTGCGATGGACTGTCATGCCGGAGGTCTAAGGTTCGATCCCCAGCCTCGCCACCTATTTATTTAAAAAAAAACAACGGCTACTGCCTCTTGCGAGGAATTGACAAATCCTCCAAGAGTATCTCCTGTCACAGAAAAGTGCCACTCGTTAGCCGTTCGGATTCGGCAATAAACTGTAGGTCCCCTCCATTCCTGCAGACACGCACACAGGAATGGTTGAGAGTTGTAAGTCACTAGGCCCTAGTTCTTCATGAGCTGTTGTGCCATCAAATTTATTAATTTATTTAATAAAAATTAATGATATTATAAGAAATTTTCGATATGATTCCCACTCTTTAGAAGGCAAAGATAGTATCTTCTTCTTATGGCTGCAGATAAATTTAAGTCCACCAAATTCTCCTGCAATTTGACTCAGCAACTTCAATGCGTTAAGTTGCTCCAAAGAAGAAATTTAAACTTCATATACATCGTTCTTCATAAATCACCAAGCGTAAGAATCCAAAGGAGTTAAATCTGGTGGTCTTGGTGGCCATTCAGTGGGACCTCCCCTTCCGTTGAAATGATTATTCAGCCAGTTTCGCACAGCCAGGCTAAAGTATGCTGGAGCTCCATCTTGTTGGTATATTAAATTGTCTATTATAGCCAAAGGTACATCTTCTATTAAATCTGGCCAAAGGGTTTTTAGGAATTGCAGATAGAATTCTCCATTTAAAACCGTATTCAAAAAACGTGGTCCAATCACCGTTCGTTCAACAATGCCAAGCCACACATTGCAGCTAAAGCGGTGCTGCGATTTATTTTGTTTTTTTAACATGTGGATTATTGTAACTCCAGTAATGCAAGTTGTGGAAATTGGTAACTCCATCACTGGTACACTGTGCTTCATCTGTCCAAACTATACTTTAAAAGTAGTTGTGTTCTGTTTCTTCCCTCAGCAATAGCGTTCTACAGAATTCAGTCCTCAAAATTTTATCATTTGATGTCAACTCTTGCACTGAGGTAAAGTGATATGGGTGAAGGCCTTCGGTATGAATCAATGTCCAAACCCTGTTTTGGGGCAATCCAAGCATAGTTGCTATTGCTATCCTTCTGGTGCTAAGGTTTGGATTACGTCGTACCAAATCCAAAATCCGGTCCTCTATGTCTGTTGATCCACCAGATGACCTTTCTCTCTTTGGAGTCTCCAGCACTCCATGTTCCCGAAGACGGTTCTGAAGTCTTGGAAAAAGTGAATAGTGGGGACATCTCCTATTGGGGAACCTTTCAGCGTACAATCTCTGTGCTTCCCGACTGGAACCATCTGCTAAACCGTAGCAATAGTGCATATCAGTCAATTCTTCCCGAGAGCAGAGATTAAAATGAGTATGTTCGAATATGTTCGAACAATTCCACTTTTTCCCTATGTTCGTTCATACTCGATCGTTCTGCTTCTATGCTCGCGAGTCATGTTATCCACGAGTTAAAATACTCACAAGTAAAGTCAAACAAATTGTTCGAACTCGTGAACTTCTCGCAATTCTATACCCACGTTGCTCGTGGGCTCGTAAACAATTGGAAATATTTTCGAGTACTCAAAACAAAGCGAGGATACTCGAACCAAAGTGGGTGATCGTAAACAAAGTGAATATCGTGAACATTTTGCTTGCGGGTTAAATGGTCGGTCGTTGTTGCAGGGTAGGTAGATTTTAGGTTTTCTTTGTATTTATCGTTTTTATGGTTTGTGGTTTATTACAAGAAGTTAAATTGGTTTCTGTATTTTGTTGCTATTGCATTTAAAAAAAGATGTAAATATGCAAATGATCAATATCTGAAAGTGAGTAGATAAGGTACATTCATAAAAAGAATGGCTATTTTATTTTTATGTGTGAAAATAGCGAGCGCTTTTGATTTGTTAAAATACAAACAAAAATGAATGTTTTATTTAATATTCCTTTGCTTCAAAAGAAAAATTCAATTTTTTGTAGCCGGCGATATGCAGCCACCAATACACACAGCGAAGAGTTTAGCTAGCCCAACACCCAATACATCAGAGTTAACAATAGTTAATCTGTCAAAACGAAAGGGGTTGAAAAAAAATATGAATTGTATTTGAAATGAATACCCAAGAAAAAATGTGATTGCATTAAATTTATTGCAAAAATAATTATTAGGAATTCAAAATAACATAGGTAATATTTCCAATTTAAATTTCTTTACATTCAGTTTTGTATAAATTGAACAGAAATAAGTGCAATTTTCTTCATTGTTTATGGCACAGAATTTTTTGATGAAAAATTAACCAAATATAAAGAAGAAAATGCCGACAGAAAGAAAATGCATCAGAAATAAAAAAAAAAAAAATATTCCAAATATCAAATTCGAGAAAAAAAAAAAACAATTCCAAATCAAATCAAATCAAAAGGGCAAAAAGTAAACAAAACATCCACCATTGCATTTCAGCTGTGTTTGACAGATCAACTATTTCAATTCATATCGAGGAGATGAGTTGGAAAAAGTTACAAAAAGTTACTTTTTGACACATTTACTTCGGAATTTAGGAACGATTTTATGACGTCATAAAGTTACTCGAAGTAACTTTTCTGAATTAAAGGAACGACCGAAGTTAACTAATAGTTAACCACAGTACATAAAAGAACGCGCCACTGGTAAGGCCGTGTGTGAATTGGTTAATGTTAATGATATTAAGGTATATTCGAGAAGTGAACATGGAAATGTCAAACATTAATGTGTGATCAAACTTTAAACATTTTGATCCAATGATACTCCTTATATGGTTAGCAGAATTTTACAAAATCGCTTAAGTGTTGTAATTATAAGTGGAGAACAACCAGTCTCGAGATATAACATGTAGTTCGGGGTGCTGTTAGCCAATTTAAATACGCGTTTTATGCAATATCTTTGAAACTTTTCAACGGTTTTTGACGTAGTATATCCCCAAGCTTGTGCTGCGTATAGAAAAAGTGAAAAGACTTTTTAATTTTTCAGACAAATTTTGAACAGTGAAAAGTAAAAGTGTTTCACCAATTTAAAAAAGAACTTTGCATTTAAATTCGTATTTTGCAAAGTAAAACTTGATCTACATAAGTTGATACATTGGTTGTATCAATTCTGCATTCAAAAAACAAAAAAACAAAAAACACTGACATTGACCCCTGTTAAAATCTCTGTTCTGCATAATTTGTCCTTATTGGGGTTATTACCAATGCATTAGGGAATAGTCTATATCCTCATTGGAACTTAAAAATCGTCGTAAATCGGATAAATTTCAGACGCTTCTATCTGTTTCATAACCTCGATTTTTTATTGCACCAGCTGCACTGCAGATGATATTTTCAAACATACGACATAAGCAAACTGCATTGTACGCTACCTGTCCAGCTTACCTTTACAGCATATATAAACTATAAATCCCACCAACCATCAAAGCATGCTTTCTATACCTGCTGACATAATGTTGTTTTCATTATGGGTGAATTGTACCGTCAATACATTCCGCTACTCAAAGAAATCATCCAAGAGAATTTTTTGTCCAGCAAATGGTGTTGCTCAAATGCAACACCGTGATATTGGGCTTCATTACCGGCCCAATGTTATGCACACAAAAGTTGTTGGAAGTGACTTTAACCCACATTCCTTTGACTGCCTAATTGTAGTTTTTTTTCCGATTTAAAAAAAACTCTTTTTTCGAACAATTATTTCAGATATCAAAGATAATTCTTAACTTAACTACTCTTTGGTCACTATTACACTATTATTTACTTCTTCGTTCTCAAAATGGTTATTTTTTTTTTAATATTATTTTCCGACAACTTTTCATAAAAAAACGCTTATTTTCAAATGAAAAATTCTCTTTGCATATTACTGAAAAACTTTTCAAAATTCTAAATATAATTTGCAAAGTTTATTTGTTTGGTGAAATGAAAAGTACAATATTTTTTCAAATTAAAAAAACTTTTCACTTTGCAAAAAGAACTTTTCATTTTGCAAATTTGCATTTGGTGAAACGTAATTTGCAAAGAGGAAACTTTTCATTTCAATAATTTCCTCTTCGCAAATTTGCGTTTGGTGAAACGAAATTTGCAAAGTAAAAGTGAAAAGTTGCAAAGTGAAAAGTGTTTGGTGAAATAGGCCCCAGGTATTGCGACTTGGTTTATCTCGACTCCTCTCACCATTTCATCAGTTAAGTCGTTGATATATAATATAAAAAGCAAAGTACTCAGTATGCATCCTTGTTTCACTCCCATTGTAGTAGGAAACTCTTCCGACAGAAAATTCCCATCCCAAACTGTCGCGACATTGTTTTCATACAGGGCTTTTATTATGTTAATCATCTTATAGCTTATACCTATTCTATGGAATTTGTAATATATGGCTTCACGTGGGATTGAGTCAAAAGCTGATTTGAAGTCAACGAACAAGGCGTATAGTTTTTTTTGTTTTTGTTTGTAAATTTGGACAATACTTAGCAACGTAAAGCTTTGTGGTATATCCTCGTTATGGAAACATCTATTAGTAGTTAGGTCAGGGCTTTTGCATATTCGGTGGTGCAGTTCTTATAAAATTCGAAAGGAATTCCATCTTCTCCTGGAGCCTTATTGTCTTTAGAATTTCTAATTACTTGAATTGTTTCCTCAATATCAAACGGTGCATCAAGGTAGTCATCAATAAAATGGAGTTCGGCATATTGAATCCTAGGGGATATCTGCGTGGTATTCAGAAGATCTCTAAAATACGCTTGCAATTCACATTATTTAAGTTGTACTGATATTCTGTTTTTACTACCATTCATTATTTTGACTGCTTTCCAAAATTCAGCTGACGATCGGGCATTGTTAATTGAAGCAATATTCCTGAATTCAAATTCGATTTTTTTTTTTTGTTTTGCAGATAGACTTGATAAATGTGAACTCACCTTTTGAGTCCCCTTCGCAACTTCCGTTTAAAACATGACAATCAAAAGCATCTGTAAGTTCAAGTAATTTACTACCTTTCCTGTCGCATAGCTCGTCTTTGGATTGTCGATTTGATTTCAAAAGTTTACAATTTGTGTCTGACGAGAAATCGTTCTGGGAAAGTCCTATTCTACCATTGAAGTCACCTATGAGAACCAATTCATTCGAATTTAAATCGTTAAGTAGTTCACAAAGCTTGTCAATCTTGTTGCCATTTGTTACAGTTGAGGTAGATAGGAACCAGATATAAATTATTTGTAAAAATAAATAAATTAAATTTGATGGCACAACTGCTCATGAAGAACTAGGGCCTAGTGACTTACAACTCTCAACCATTCCTGTGTGCGTGTTTGCAGGAATGGAGGGGACCTACAGTTTATTGCCGAATCCGAACTCTTGGAGGATTTGTCAATTCCTCGCAAGAGGCAGTAGCCGTTTTTTCTTTTAAATAAATAGGTGTACTTGCACTTAATTTGAGTACATGCGAGTTACATACGTTAAGAAATTCTATATTTAATTCTATACTTTTACGGTATGCGAAAAGTTCACCTCCACTTGCTCTTCCGAATATGTTATGTTTCTCTGCAGGAATCCATTTTAGTTCGTAATTTATAAAAATATTGTTAAATTTTACTTGATGAACATTTAATAAGTGCGTTTCAAATAAGAAAAAAATATCAAATTTTTTTTCAATAATTAAAGACTTCAGTAGCATATAATTTGTTATTAATTCCAGAAATATTATAACTTAAGATTTTATATTTTTTGTTGTCTTGAATCGAGAATACGGCTGGCGCTCATTGAATGTGCCTATCTAAAGCTCCAGTTATGTTGTGTACAGCGGTGTACTTTTGTCTTACTCTTTCTATTCCTGCACTCGTACCTGCTGTCGAATTTGACAGTTGTTCACGTTGTACTTCATTGGCCGCGTTCATCAGCACATTTGACAGTTCGGAACTGTCATTTTTAGAGCTTCTGATTGGCCAGCAGTCATAAAAATTCAGTTGACGTCGATTGACATTTAGTTACGTTTCTTACGTTTTTTTCTGAATTTTCAGATGAAAAATTCTATCTGAAAATTCAGATGACAGCTAAAAGCAACAAAAAAACAGTTTTTGATCCAGTTTTTTTTTTCGTGTGTGGTCTGATCGTCTGGGTCTTGTATCGCTTTTCGGATTTTGATTTTAAAGTGCAAAAAATAATAAAAACAGAATAAATAATTTCAGTGTTCAGTGTTACGTTTTTCAGAACTGAATTTTTAGATCTGTCAAAAACGTTGTTATGAACGTGGCCATTATCATTACTTGAGCTTTCATTCATAAGTTCGATTATAGTATTTGGTACCCCTGTTGAGATATTACCAAATATTTGTATCAAAGTTTGGATTCCATCAAAGTTTCCGCACTTCAATCCATCAGAACTGTCCCATGTGATTATTTTACCCTCAACATGCAAGCGATCTTCTCTCAATGCGATCTTTTTCTTAGGAAATTCATTGCGGAGTGATACCATGAGTTTGATTAACTTTGATCTTCTTTGGCGTACATTAAATGGAAGGTCTTTGCTGACGGAGATAACAGATTTCTTAAGTTTGGCTGAGTTTTGTAGAACACCCAAAGCTTTTTCATGGATTTTCATTTGGACAACAATTGTGGCTTTTTGATCATCACGGGTTTGGACTTTGAAGGCGCTCTCAATTTCGATGTTTGTGTTGAGGTTAAGTAGCCCCGAGCAGACAGATTTTGCTTTTTCTGTCATGTCCACATCAGTTTCAATTGGTAAGCGAACTATTAGATTTTTTCAATGTTTTTTTTTTGAATTTTAGCTTATCTATTTGGATTTCGAATGCCTTGTTTTTTTGCTCCAATTGCAAATTTTGGCGGAGATCACATTGTGTTTACTTTTTAAGTGTTGTGATTTCTTTAAACAGATGTTGGAAGTCGGTTTTTGTGGGAAGTTCTTTGACAAGCTTAGTGTTATTTTCGCGAAGAATTTCTTTTAGTATCTCTTTGTTGAAAAGAACACTTTCATTGGAGTTATATATGATGGGAAGTTGTTTAGCGGCTCTTTTTTCTGTGTCGAGTTTTTTCTGGCGAAATTTGTGCTAATACCCTTTTGCTCATTTATTGAGGTTAAGCTTTTGGATTCAGAGCGCGTATTTTATTTTGCGATTTTTATCTTAACTCTACCACTTACTCAGAGTTTATTTATTTATTTTGCTAAACAGATGTAAATAGCAGACAAATTTCATAAAAAATATGTTTAATTGACAGATTTATTTCACTTTTTTTCCTTTTTTTTTAGAGAGCTCTTATTTACAAAACTTTTTTCACCGTTTAACCAAATGTCAATCATCATCATGATCAGATTTAATGGTCTCCGTTTTACGTTGTTAAACGCTCCTTCGATGTCTAAAAATGCTGCCAGGGTATGTTCTTTGTGCTCGAGACTTTTCTCAATTTGGGAAACTACTTCATGCAACGCTGTCTCCACTGACTTGTCTTTAAGGTAAGCGTGTTGGTAGTTGCACAAATTATTTGGATTGAAAAGGTCCCTAACATGCAGATCAATAATCCTCTCCAGTTTTTAAGGAGAAACGAAGAGAGGCTAGTCGGTCTATAATCTTTTGCGGTCAAGTGTATCGGTTTTTCAGCTTTTGGAATGAAGACCACTTTAACCTTCCTCCAGCTGTCAGGGACGTACCGCAGCCCACAGATCGTAGATCGTAGCGTACCGTGTGTAATGTTGATCTGTCCCACTCTAATTTACTGCAAACAGTATCTTATTTAAGTGCTTCTGTTTATCTTACATACACCTCGGTATAACCGATTTTTGAGCACAAAAAAGCATTATTTACTTAAAAGTGATATGAAGTGAACTGAGGTCCTTTTGCAAATAAAAAAGCAATCGTATTTTTTACGAGTAAATAAGAAGCAAGTGTTGTACCATTTTGAAATCTTGATGAAACGGGCCATTTTTTTAAATAACTTGCCGAGGGTAGTGTGGTACATTTTTTTAAAAATATGAAGTGTCAAAGTTAGCTCACAAAATTTTTTTGAACAATGACTCAGTCATTGACAATATTAATTCTTGGATTTGTGATTGCGATCAATAGCATGGTTATTAAGGATTACGCAAAAAAAGAAAACACAGCTAAATTTTAAAATTTGTAACCACTGTATCTAAAAATGTGAGCTAGGGTATCGATTTTCATATTTTTTCTTAATATGGCTATAACTACTAAACCAAGCGAGATGGATTATTTTTTCATACTTTTCAAAGAATGGGCACAACCTGCCCTATCACCCAGTACCGGCTTGACGTTGAGTTTCGGGACACCCTGTATAACTTCCAGTCTTCTTCTATTTTGCTCTTGGCTTTATTGAAAAGTTTTCCGACCCCTGTTCTCAATTTCTTAAGTTCACTACTCCACCATGGGGGATTACTTACTTTACTTTACTTTAGATGGCGCTCACAGCCCAGGATGGACTACGGCCTCAACCAACAAGCCCCTCCAGCCAGCTCGGTCCCTAGCTAGCTGCCTCCAGTTACGCACTCCAAGTTGGTTGAGGTCGTTTTCCACTTGTGTGCGCCACCTAAGGTGGGGTCTTCCTCTGCTGCGCAGACCGTCAGGGGTAGATTCGAAGACTCGTCGGGCTGGTGCGTTGGTGTCCATACGCTCCACGTGTCCCAGCCATCTCAGCCGCTGAATTTTCAGCTTCTTGACCAGGTCGACGTCGCTGTAAAGCCCGTAAAGCTCGTTATTAAATCTTCTCCTCCATACTCCATCGATACAGACTGGACCGAAGATCACCCGAAGAATCTTCCTTTCAAAGCACCCAAGCAGATTCTCATCCGTTTTTGACAGGGTCCATGCCTCTGCCCCATATAGCAGGACCGGGATGATTAGGGTCTTATATAAGGTCTCCTTGGTTCTCTGAGAGAGGGCTTTATTACTTAGATGCCTTCTTAGCCCGAAGAAACAGCGATTGGCAAGAGTAATTCTTCGTTTGATCTCTGCGCTGATGTCATTTTGCGATGTTACAGTGGAGCCCAGGTAGACAAAGTCCTTGACGACTTCGAAGTTGTATCTATCCATCGTGACGTTTTGCCCGAGCCGACGATGTTGAGATTCCTTTCTCGATGATAGCATATACTTCGTCTTGTCCTCATTAACAGCCAAACCCATTTTCGCCGCCTCCGATTCAATACTTGCAAACGCGCCGGTAACAGCTCGCTTCGTTCTCCCAATGATGTCAATATCATCTGCATAAGCAAGTAGTTGAACAGACTTTTGAAAAATTGTACCTCTGTTGTTGACTTGCGAGTTGCGTACAATTGCTTCAAGAACGATGTTAAACAGGTTGCATGATAACGCGTCGCCTTGCCTCAAACCTTTCTCGACATCAAAGGGTTCGGTGGTGTTCTTGCCGACTTTGACGGAGCAGCGAGATTTCTCCATCGTCATCCTGCACAAGCGGACGAGTTTGACAGGGATGCCGAGATGCGCCATGGCTCTGAATAGCTCGTCTCTGTCTACGCTATCATATGCGACTTTAAAATCGATAAAGAGGTGGTGTGTATCGATTTGAAACTCCTGGGTTTTTTCCAAAATCTGTCGGAGTGTGAACATTTGATCGACGGTTGATTTGCCGGGCCTAAAACCACACTGATAGGGGCCGATCAGATCGTTGACAAACGGTTTTAAGCGATCACACAGTATAGATGACAAGATTTTGTATGCGATGTTGAGGAGACTTATACCTCTGTAGTTGGAACAGGTCAGAGCATCTCCTTTCTTGTGGATGGGGCACACTATACCGAGGTTCCATTCATCGGGCATACTTTCCTCCGACCAAATTTTGGAGATAAGCTGGTGTATACTCCCTACCAAGTCATCTCCCCCTGCTTTGAATAGCTCGGCTGGCAGGCCATCCGCACCAGCAGCCTTGTACGTTTTAAGCTTGGCTATCGCTAACCGCACTTCATTTGGGTCGGGTGGACGGAAATTTTGACCATCATCGTCCAGGTTGAATGGAGTGTTCTGTCTTACAGCGGAATTATGGCCATCTTCGCCGTTTAGCAGTCTAGAAAAGTGTTGTTTCCAGATCCTCAGCACCGACTGTGTGTCTACCACCATATTCCCACTCTCGTCTCGGCAGGCTTCCGTTCTGGCCTTGTAACCCTGGGTAGTTTGCCTCACCCTTCGGTAGAACTTTCGAACATCCCCCCTGCCGCTACAGTCCTCAATAGACTCGACCGCCCGCTTCGCATGCTCTCTCTTTTTCCTCCTGAGAAGTCGGCGTTCCTCCCTTCGCTTTTGCCCGTAGAGCTCCCGGGCTGCTCTCTCAGCAGCTCTGGTTCTAGTCTGCAGCATTGCTTGGTAGGCCTCGTTCTTTGCTTCATGTGCCAGTCTGCATTCTTCATCGAACCAGGGGTTTCGTTGTGGTGGCCTAGTGAAACCCAGCACATCAGTAGCGGCACTTTTGATGGCATTTTGGCAGTGTTTCCATTGGTCCTCTACAGATGATGCTTGTGGCGGGCTTGAGAGTTTAAGAGAGACGTGGTCTGCAAAAGTCCTGGCTATCTCTTGCGATTTTAGCTTCGCGACGTTAAATCGTTTTACAGCATCCGCTCGTCGTTGTGGCGTCATAGCTATCCGCATACGTACTTGCGCTACCACCAGGTAGTGATCCGAGTCTATGTTGGCACCTCGGAACGTTCGGACATCCAGGATACTGGAAGCATGTCTGGCGTCTATCGCAACATGATCAATCTGGTTGACGGTTCGTTGATCCGGAGACCGCCAGGTCCCTTTGTGTATATTGAGGTGTGGGAATAGAGTGCTTGCTATGATGGCATTTCGCCCCGCCGCGAAATCGATGAGCCTGAGTCCGTTACCGGAAGTGTTGTCGTGCAGGCTGTGTCCTCCGACTATCGAACCAAAGATGCCCTCCTTTCCAATCTTGGCGTTGAAGTCGCCAAGAATAATCTTGACGTCGTACTTGGGGCACCTATCATACGTATCCTCGAGGAGATCGTAGAATTCTTCTTTGGTTGAGTCATCCTTTTCTTCTGTTGGGGCATGGGCACAGATCAACGTGATGTTTTTGAACTTTGCTTTGATGCGGATTGTGACCAGGCGCTCGCTTACATTTCTGAAGCCCAAGACTTCTTGCCTAAGTCTTCCCCTTACCACAAAACCACAACCAAAGAGCCGCTGACCTTGCTCCTTGCAGCACTCGCCGAAGTAGATGTCACACGTTTTCATCCTTCGGATGCCCTCTCCATCCCATCGCACTTCCTGGATGGCTGTTACATCAGCCCTTAGCCTATCCAGGTTCTCCCATAGTTGTTCGGCTGCACGTGGCCTGTTTAGGGTCCGTACATTCCACGTGCAGATCCGAAATTCATTGTCCTTGTTTCGTTTGCTGGGGTCGTCAACATTAAAATCATCCATATCCGAGGCTTGTTGTTGTTTCGGAACCGATAATTTTTTACGTGGTAGGGAAGTCACCCCGACGCACAACCCCCTAGCCTGGAGGACCAGATCCTTATTATAACTCCAAGGACGGGGAGCCGGATAAACCGCTCCTTATAGGCCTGAGCTACGAATACGTCGTAGTAGCCCATATAAGGTGTTCACTAAGTAGTTCAAACTGACTAGAACTGTAGACGCCACCGTTGATTCCATCTGGGGAATTCCTCCGCTGCCGCCTGAAAAAAGGAGAAGTGCCTTAGTGGAAACACTCCTCCCCCCCTCTCTCGTCTGCTGCCACCTTAAACCGTCCACAGGGATTGGATCCCCATCTTCAGTCAAAGGTACTAGGCACCCGATGTTCACCACGGGGAGGTGAGAGTAGGAGTTGATAGACAGAGGTTGAATGTGGACGCTTGTGTCCTCTTGAATGCACCTCGTTGTCTACCCTTTGAACATCACCATGGGGGATTAGTGGGTTTAATATTACGAGATATGGGGCAGTGCTTTTCAAATGCCATTTTCTTTTTACTAGTAAGGTCTTGAACAACAGTGTCGATGGTTGAGGTTAACGTTCGTTCAGCCATTTTGTGTACTCTGTCCAATTAGTTCTAGTTGGGTTTCTAAAAAGATTAATAACCTTTGGGTTTCTGTCTAATGTAAAAAGTATCCAAAGGTGATCCGAAAAAGATTCCTTAGGTGAGACTCTCCAATTCCCTACAGAAATGTTCTCGTTATTACTCATAAGAGTGAGGTCTAGAATTTCTTCCCTGTTTTTATTACGAAATGTTGGATGGTTGCCCTCATTACATAACATAAGATTAGAACAGAGAATGTGTTCAAAAATTGACTCACCCCTTTTGTTGATTTCATTACCGCCCTATTGAGTGTGGTGGGCGTTGGCATCACATCCCATCAACGAAGGTGTCCCTCGTGGCTCGTGCTGTGGTATGATCCACCAGGTCGCGGACTGTCTTTGCTGGAGGGTTTTCTTCCTCGTTCGGCATGTACGTTGATGCCAAGACGAAGTTTCCTTCTTTGGTTTCAACGCTGATTGCCACGTTATTCCCGTTGCTGTACTTAGATAATAAGAAAGCATTAATTGACTTTTTCACTAGAATACAACTTCTTATATTACCTTCTGACGTGGAGTGGAAAAGGTTGTAATCTTTTGACCTCAATCCTCGGACCTGATTCTTTCGAATCCATGGTTCTTTGATTAAGGCCACATCCACGGTTTCCTGAGACATATAGACATGTAGAGCATTAGGTTGTGCGTTGCTGCTTTTGCGTGATGCAAATTAATTTGCACCACCAGCAGCTTTTGACTCCCTTTTGCCATCATGCCTTCCTACCTTTACGGTTCCGAGACTGTATCTCAACACGTCCGATTTCTCTTTCAGGAGAAGGTCAGATTTCTTGTCGATTACATACAAGGGGTCCTTCCCTTCCCCGTTCAGACTCTTCCTGGAGAGGACGAGCTCCCATTCTAATATGGAGAACTGTTTGTTCTGTTTCGCCATCAGTTCGATTATGGATGTGTCCTCATGCGCGGCGGGAGAAGGGATCCATATTTTAACCTGTTGGAGAAGTGGCAAAGCAGTGACGGGAAGAACCCCGAGAGAAGAACCCTCCCACAGTTCGCCAATGTTGGTGATTGTGCGAGTGAGGAACTCCAGGGATTTCCGGTCCCTACAGCAAACCACTTTCACTCCTTTTAGCCATCCAGCTCCTTCGAATGTATAGTCCTCAGAACTATCGTTTTCAGATGTTGCCATCATGGCTTTGAGGACTTCATTTTCTACAAGTAACCAATTTTTAGCCGAGATTTCCCATCCGGGTTGTCGCGGCTTATTATGGCAACTTGCAAATCAATCGGGGTGGTATCAAAACTACTGGTTTTAGGTTTTTTAGAACCTACAGTCTTGTTTTCTTCCTCCGATCTTGCTCTTTTAGATGTTATAGGCTTCGTCGCAGAAGAGTTGCCGACCTGTGTTTGATCGTTCCTTTTCAGGTTCTATGTAGCGCTGGCCTGCTGTTTCTTTCTGGATTTCGACAGTTTCGTTTTTGAGCTGGAGCGTGGACCAGAACTAATGGCAACCTGTTTCTGGAGCATCTTTTTAGGGATGGACTTGGATGTAGAAGCCAAAACTCTGTCTTTGTCCTGTCTTTCAGTGTAAGGTTGTTGGGAGGGAACAGTGGGTTCAGTTGCAACTAATGTCAACCAACGTTCATAGTTCTTCACCAACTTCCTATGTTTTTTCAAAAGGGCCTTGTCTCTCGAACTGAGAGTAGTTGGGCCCTTTTTGTCCATTGCACTCACGAATCTTTTAGAGGGTCCGTAGTTACTGCGTTGAAATAGGAAAGATCCTATTTCTACAAAATATGTAGTAAAGTAGACTTTGTTTGAATTTTTTTTTTTTCAAAATTTCGAGTTTGGAATTTAATTTTTCAAAAACTATTCACTAAAACAACTTAATTTAAAATGAAAATCAAAGAAGGAATTTCTGGCTTTCTAAAAAGGTATAGCATGGCATTTTAAATTGTACCGTTGTTTTTAAATATTTTTTTTCTGTTTTAAGTCAATTATTTAGAAAATTGCCCCTCCTGCCTAAACGGGGGGAAATAGAGCCCCCCTCCTATACGATTTTGTTCTTGTCTTAACCCAACCTACTCGCTCCAGCAGAACCGGTGGTATAAGAGGGATTCACGGGTCAAAATGCCAGGCTAGGCAGATTGTTGGTTTCAGAAGTCCATTTACCACCTGCTTGTAGTCTATGGTTTCTGAGTAGTAGCTACTTGAAGAATCATCTTAGAGCCATTTCGACCCATTGAGAAAAGAGATCAAGTCTTTGATCTTTAGTTCGAAGAGTTCATTGAGATCCAATGATTGTGTTCTAATTCTGGCCAGAGCGGGACATTTACAAAGGAAATGAAAAACAATTTATCTTTCCTGCTGGTCCCCACAGCTACGACAGTGAGTGTTGTAAGGGATGCCTAGCTTCGCCGCATTTTCTCCGATGGGCCCAGAAAAGGTCGCAACGACCCTGCCTATGTCTCGCCTGGGTCTGCATAAAAGATCAGTTGTTCGGTTTTTGCTATAGGTGGGCCACGTCTTTCTGGATATGACGCAGTTAGCTAAACTGCTTCACCACGGTTGGATTCATTTAGAAAATTTGAGAATATATTGCCCTTCATAACCCCAAGAGGAATTTTGACTCTTTCCGCAAGAGAGTCATGAAGGGCTGATCCTTGCCTGGCCAGTTCGTCTGCCCGCTCGTTACCCTTAATGCCACGATGACCTGGAACCCAGATAAGAGAGACTCTGAGGTTCCCATCTAGGCTTGCGAAGTCATCACGACATTGTCGAACCAATTTGGAAGACGAGAGTGGCGAAGCAATAGCTTTAACGGCTGCCTGACTGTCTGTCAGGATGGCAGTATTACGGTTCTTGTCAGGGTCTTGTTTAGGTATCCTGCATGCTTTCCTAATTGCCAGCAATTCCGCCTGGAAAACACTAGCGAAGTTGGGAAGCCGATAAGATTTGGAAATGTTCAGAGATTCGGAAAAGACACCCGAACCAACTCCACACTCCATCTTTGAACCATCAGTGAAGATAGTTGTGTCGAAGCCACTCGTCACGAGGTCATCTTTCCATTCCTCCCTGGCAGGAAAAATAGCTTTAAAATCCGAACTGAGGTCCAGAGTAGGAGTGCAGTAGTCAGTGACTGTTGAGAACATGTCCATGGGGATCAATTTTGTAATATTTCTATCACCACATGGTGGATCCATTAAATATCTATTAAATATTTCAGGTGGAGACACCGCGTAAGGTCTGGCAACCCAACAATTCGACTCTTTTAGTCTTAGCGCGCTGCAGGATACTAGATATTTTATATGTAAGTCGGGTGGTAGAAGGTGCAGGAAAACGCTTAAGGCATCTGTTGGACATGTTCGTAAGGCCCCTGTAGTGCCAACGCTAGCTGTTCGTTGTACTTTTTTTTAGCTTATCTATGTTGTACGGCTTTATTAAGTGCGGGCCACCATCGAACCGTACGTGAGGATTGGTCGTACCACGGCTGTGTACGTCCACAGTATCATTTTCGACTGTAGGCCCCACTTTTTACCGAATGTTTTTTCTGCAGGCGTAGAAGGCTATGCAGGCTTTCTTTACCCGTTCTTCAATATTTATTTTCCAGTTTAATTTAGGGTCGAGAACTACGCCCAGGTATTTCGCACTGGAGGAGAATGAGAGAGTTTGGCCGTTGAGTCGGGGTAGAGTGAAGGGTGGTATTTTAGTTCTGGTAGTAAAGAGCATCAGTTCAGTTTTACTTTGGTTAACTCCTGGTCCACAACTTGTAGCCCAGTTACTAACCTTGTTCAATGCCATCTCTATGATCTCACTGATCACGGGCGGGAACTTTCCTGACACCAATAGTACTAAATCATCCGCATACGCAACTGCCTTCACCCCACAATTTTCCAACTTAAGCCTAGTTTATACATCAATGCGAAGTGAAATTCAAATCGAAATGAAACATCAATAAATCTCGCGTCGAAAGGTTTACAAAGAAAATAAATTCTTTTTTATATTTGGCTTAGATAAGTCCGTTGAATTATATTTACTTCGAAACAAATTTTTTCCTCCTTGTCGCTTAAATAATTGCATTTAATTTTATTGTATTTTTCACGCCTGGGAAAAAAAAAGAATTTTGTTCATGACTAAAAGCCATAGGAGAGGGCATAGAACACCACACTGGGGTGTTCCTCTACTAATATATTTGGTCGATTTTAAATTACCTAACGAAGCTTGAATCCTTCTATTGTTGGCAAAGTCGAGGGATTCGAGCCGGGTGAGGACTTCGATTCCTATGATAGATTGCGCATTTTTTTCTAAATAAATGAAGTAAAGGAGGAAAATAAACCATTAATTCTTTTAACGTTAATTGGAAAAAATTGCTATAAAATTCTAAAAGATTTAGTGCCTAAGTGTATGAAATTTGAGGAACTTATTGCGTCTTTAAAATCACATTTTGCAACGAGATTTAATATTCGAGTCGAGCGCTTTAAATTCAATAAATCATATCAAAAAGAAGGTGAGACGATAAACGAATCTATCAATAGTTTCAAAGCTCATGTGGTTTTGGAGGTTACTTGGGGTTGTTGCAGCCTAAAAACGCACCGGTCAAGTGATGCGATAAATTCAAAGTTCCAGAGGTGGAGTCTCCTGTTCAGTGGAAAGCTCAAGCGCTAGATGATGCGTTAACAGATAGGTTCATCGCTGGTATTCGGTCAGAGGAAATTCATAGAGCGTTGCTGAATGATGCAAGTCTCGACTTGCTGCAATTTATTCCTCACTATCGAAATGTCGCACAAAGAATCGCAAGCAATTCGTCCAGAGCCTTCCTTCAGACACGTGTCTTCGAGTAGAAAACGCCCGGCAAAGCAAAACACAAAAAAATGATGACTCTGTTGTCAAGTTCAAGCCTAGCAACAAGGCAAATAATTCAGCAAGAAAGAAGGGGAGCTGTTTCAGATGCGGCAGGCAGCATAATTCCGATACATGTCCAGCAGTCAATTGGAAATGTTCCCAGTGTAACCGTATGGGTCTCACATCACCAATGTGTAGATTCGGCAAAGGTGCAGTCCAGCGAAAGTATGCAGTTAAGTCAGTACATCAAGTACAACCAGATGGATCTGATCGGTTCATGATATCGATATTCATAGAGAAGCAGCTTACAGAAGTAGAAGTCAACACAGGTGCCTGCACCTCGCTTATATCTTTAAGAGAGTATTATAAATATTTGTCGCATGTTACATTAGAAGTTTTTTCAAGTCAGTTATGTTCTATTACAGGTTAGTGGCTGGTTGTAAGAGGAAAGGTCAAAGTCTGTGAGGAGTTTGATAATCAGAAGCACGTGTTAGAGCTCATAGTCATCGAATCTAAAAAACGGAAACGATGAGGTAAAGTCAGTTGATATTCAATCAAGTAATGTGGTATAATTTATTAAAAGTAATTTTAAGAACTTGTTTGAACCAAAAGTGAATCAGTGCATGAAAGGTTTTGAGGTTGATATTGTGTTAAAACAAAATGTGACGCCTATTTTTCATAAGCCCTACAGTGTTCCCTTAAGAATCAAAGACAGATTAAATGAAGAGTTGAGTAGGCTGGTAAAATCGGGAAGTTTAGTACCCATACAATATAGTCAATGGGCAAGTCCAATTGTTTGCGTTCTAAGGCCGTCCGGGGAAATTAGAATCTGTGTAGATTTTAGCGTCACATTAAATAAAGTCATAGAAACTCATCGTTACCATTTGCCGTTGATAGAGGAAATTTTCGCTTCGCTTGCAGATTGCAATGTTTTCTGTGTCTTGGATCTCTCAGGGGCATATCAGCAACTACGGGTTGCGGAAGCTAGTCAATATCTGTTGACAATCAACACGTGGTTAGGTTTATTCAGATGTTCAAGATTACCTCTGGGGATAAAAATTAGGCCGGCAGCATTCCAGTCTGCCATGGATCAGATTTTAAAAAGTCTGAAAAAAGTTTTTTGTTTCATTGATGACATCTTAATAGGTGGAAAAGACTTTAAAGAATGCAAAGAGATTTTGTTCCTTGTCCTGGAAAGATTAAGTGAACACAACGTTCAAATCAATGAAAAACAATGTAAATTTTTTGTAGATAGTGTGGATTATTTAGGACGTACCTTGTCAAATGGACAAATCAGTCCAAATCCTGAAAAAATACGTGCGATTGTCAATACTCCAGCACACTCTAAGGCCGGCCGCACATTGGATGCGTTATCGTACGGATTTCACTCGTGCGAATACGTACAAACACGCACGAACAATCCCAACCTTCTAAGTACTATGGGAGTGCGCACACTGGGTGCTAGTGAGTCATACGTATACGTACGTTTACTTCCGACGTACGAAATGAATCCGAACTTGTTGGGATTTTTATACACGTTCGTACGTTGAAACATTGAAATGTATGGAAAGAGGACTTCGCGAAAGCGATGAGTCACCAGGACACTGCGTATTTGAAGGAAAAAAATGTATTCAGTGTGCGCACTCGATTCGTGCGACCAGTATTCACACGTGTAAGTACGATATGAATTCGTATGTTGACGCATCCAATGTGCGGCCGGCCTAACGTACAGCAGTTGCAATCTTTCTTAGGACTGCTTAATTACTATAGCAGATTTGAGCCAAATTTGTCATTTCATTTGAAAGATTTGTACAAGTTGCTAAGAAAAGATTCTGTTTTTAGTTGGTCGGCTGAGTGCCAAAAAGCATTTGAGGCAACAAAATCTTTGATCACCAATAATAGGTGTTTAGAGCTATATGATCCAGCAAAGCCTATAGTTTTGGCTATTGATGCTAGCCCCTACGGAGTGGAGGCAGTATTGTCACATTTATGCGAAGGGGTAGAGAAACCCGTTATGTTCGTGTCTAGTACTTTGTCGTCATCAGAAAAGAATTATTCCCAACTCCACACAGAAGCTCTAGCAATTGTGTTTGGAGTACGTCGGTTTCATAAATATTTATTTGGGAAGCCTTTTACTATTTATCCTGACCATCAAGCTTTGAGAGAGATATTTAGTCCTGGGAAAAATAATTCTGGAGCTGCTGTCGCTCGACTTCAGAGGTGGGCGGTCATTTTATCTATCTATGACTATACAGTTGTCTATCGTAAGGGGTCTTTAATGGCAAATGCGGATGTATTTTCCAGAATTCCACTTAGTGAAGAAACTAAAATCAAAGTTATCAATATGGTTCAAAATGTAAACGGTTTAGAGTCGGATTGTAAAGTAGTAACCATGGAAGAGGTAGCAATTGCTTCTAAATTCGATCCGGTACTTAAAAATATTTTTGATTTTGTTTTTAAAAATAAGTGGCCAAAGGTTATCAACGCGTAATGCCATATTTGTAGGAGGAATGATTTGTTCACGGAAAATAACTGAGTTTTTTATGGAATCCGGGTAATCATTCCCAAAGCTCTAAAACCAAATGTATTGCAGATAGTGCATAGCATGAATCATATTGGTATGGTAAAAATGGAATGTGTAATGAGAAGTTACGTCTGGTGGAACAATATTGATAAAGATATTGAGCAAACTGTCTCAGTGTCCACAATGTCAAATGACATCAAATGTTTCCATGACACAGCTTTGAGGCCTTGGACCGAGATTTCGTTTCCATTTGAACGTATTCATTTGGATTTTTTCCATTTTTTGAATTTCACTCTTCTGATTTTAGTAGATGCCTATTCTAAGTATATGGACGTGGTGCTTATGAAGAACATAAATGCCGAAGCGGTTATTCATTGCCTTTTTACTTTTGTTTCCGTCTTCGGACTACCTACCGAAGTAGTATCAGTCAATGGACCACCGTTCGGTTCGTCATAATTTATTAATTTTTGTCAAAAGTATAATATAAAAGGTAAAAAATCACCAGCTTATTACCTGCAAAGCTTTTAAGAATTATTATTTGGAAAACAAAAACTTGGATATTTTAACTACCGTTTCCAAATTTTTGTTTTCATCAAAGACATATTCCCAATGTAACAACTAAAAAGAGCCCAGCAGATTTGATTTTTTCTTTTAAAACCAGAACTACTTTAGATTTATTGAATAATAAAGTATTCAAAAGTTTTCCGAAAAATAGTAATGTTAATAAAAATAAAAGCAAAAATAATCTTAAAAGCAAGTCAAATGAGAAAGATGAGGTATACAATGTGGGAGATAAAATTCTTTATTTAAATCATTTTAAAAACAATTTTGTGAAATGGGTTCCAGGGCAAGTGATGGAAATAGTAAGCCCTGTGACACTGTTAATTAGAGTAAATGATAACGTAAGATTTGTACATAAGGGTCAAATAAAGAAATCTAATTAATTGGATAAGTTTCATCCAACTATGAATTTTTGATAAAAACTAATGTTAGTAATAAGTTATCTAGTAATAATGAAATATTTTCAAAGGAAATGTAAAAAGCAAAGATAACTCGGAGCCATTAGTTAGTTACAAGCAACGAAATCGTAGTATATGGGGAATTGGCCAACTAAATTAAGACGTTCGGAAAGATGCAGACTACTAAGCTTGTAATGTTTTGACTGGATTTTGGTATTGAGAGTATTCTTTGTTTTCTTATTATTTTTATCTTTTTGTGGGGAAATATATTGTTGTATATAAACATATGAATTATAATTTAGCAGTATGGAATTCTTATTGGTCACCGTATGTATTCATTCCTTTATATTTCTCAAAGTTGGATGCACTAGCTTTTACATTATCGTGATACCACATGTAATTAATCTAGGAAAGTTTTTTCCTTTTCCGTTCTTTTTGATTTCCAACCAGCTTTAAGTTAGCACGTAAGATCTCTGAAATAAAATAATTGAATTGTACTCTGAGTCTTTTATTCGAGTTAACAAGTAAAACAGTAAGAGACTGCCATTATTGGTAAAATTGAACAAGTTATGTTATTTTAGTCATTGAATTGATACAAGATGTCACTAGTTTTAAAAAAATAATTTAAATTAGAAATAAGACTCGATTTAAAAAATAGCATTTTCTTTTTATTTGTTTTCGAACCATGTTTGCTTGGATTTAATTGGTTATAACTTTCGATTTCAGGCTTGCTTCAGAAAGTTTTATACGTTTTGAGTAATTATAAGAATAAGGTGATTTTTTAAAAGTAAGAACCAATATTAGGTCATACGAATTTTTGTCAGGATGCTTTTTCAAAGACTGAAGTAAAAAATTAATTTAGATCAAACTTTGAGTTTATCTAGTAATTTTAAGAATAAGGGCGTATAAAATCAAAATTATTTTAATGCACTAAAAAGGTCTTTTTATTGGCCAATGTTTAAGTGCAAAATTAAAAAAAAATAAAAAATCAATTATGGACAGGATGAACAAAAAACTCATTCAAAGTAGGGGCTTGTACAAATTTCAAACAAACAGTCGTTACTCGATAACCGTCATGATACGGTAATTCTGAGAGGTCATGACCTGGCCTATCACCATAATAAGTTTGAACCATTCTTACCAGGACACCCTGTATATGCACATATACATATGTATATTTTCTGTCGTTGCACCCATAAGCCAACAAATAACTGTCATTGCTCTAGAGCAGGAGTATTTAACATAACAAACTAAAACAGACAGCCATGAAGCGATAGAGGAAGCCATACGTTACAGCCGCAGTTTCACATATTTATTATAGACCGAGAGCTGGTGAACGTTTTGGTTAAAGAGTTTTATACCGCTCCAAACTTTCTGAGCATGGCATTTGTACCAATGCAAACTACATGCAATCAACCTTTCAGGGATATCGCGGCCCTTAGACCACTATAATGCACTTTGAAAATGCAAAAAAAAAAGGAGCGAAGTTAAAGTGTTTTATACCGCTTCAAATTTTGTGAGCATAATGCTTAGATGTGTCTAAACTAATTTCAATCGGTCTGCCAGCGATACTGCGGCCCCAACACCTGCATAATGCACTTTGAAAATGCAACAAAAAAAAAACAAAAATCGTTCTTACCGCTCCAAAATTTTTTCATAAGTACCTCGTTAGTGTCCAAACTCAATTTTATCAAATTGGTAGAAAAACCTAAGCCCTAACACCGTTAATTGGTATAAAATGACAAAATTAATGACATTTTGTCATTCGTGTAAATCCGGCATAACTTTTAAGGTGAAGCTAATAAAAATAAAATCTTCTTTTTCAGGAGAAAACCACAGAAATTCACAATCATCAAATGTCAATATGAAAACCGTGGTATTCAATATGACAACCGTAGTTTTCAATATGACTACCGCGATTTTCAATATGACAACCGTGGTTTTCAATATGACAACCGTGGTTTTCAATATGAAAACCATAGTTTTCAATACGACAACTGCTATATTCAATATGACAACCGCAGTATTCATTATAACGATTGCAGGTTTTGCGGAATTCATACTGACAACTGCGATTTTCAATATGACAACCGCAGTATTCAATATAACAATTGCAGTTTCTGCGTTGATCATAGTGACAATTTCAATTTTCAATATGACAATCACAGTGTTATATACATTCATATGTACAATTGCCATTTTCAATATGACAACCGCAGGTTTTCAATATGACAACCACAGTTTTATTGTTGTCATATTGAAAACCGTAGATGCTTACAAAACACAACCCAGTATATTCATTTGTTGTCAATATGAAAATCACAATCTCTCGTAAAATGAAAATACTGGTTTTTGGAAATTGTCATATTGACAATCGTAAAAGCTGATTTTCTCGAAATTACAATCGCAATTTCAAAAGTTGTTGTATTGACAATCCAAGTTGTTGGTTGAGTCATGTCAATACGATTGACAACAAAAATTGTCAATATGACAGCAGAATTATTTTGAGTGAACCAACCCAAATGACAATATAGGATTTATTCACAATTAAATAAGCACAGTAACAGACATCCATGTCAATTGAGATACATAATACCAAAAAGAAAATTTGTTGATACTTTCGACTTTTGTCGAATCAAACGTTGAAAGACACTCGTTATCAGGCCCTAATTGTTATTATAATTTTTTGTCTTTAAATGGGGCACAATTGAATAGATCTTAATTAAGACTGCAGTGTAATTTTAAAACCCCAAATTATTCATTCATATTATAAATTTATTATTCTTAAGATTTGAAAAGGTATATTTTGGAAATTATTTGGTTTACAAAGACGCTTATGGACTTAAATTGAAAAAATTAAGTTACTTACATTAAAATGGTAGAGCGTAGTAGTCTTCAGCGTTTCAATCGCGAATAACTTTAAAAAAAAAAACAGAAACTGAAAAATTGGAATATTCATTAGGCTAAGATCATATATAACTCGGCGAAAATCATAACTAACGGCTCTGATGCAAGTTCCCTTTCTTTCAGGCGAAATAGTCACTGGACTGCTATGTTAAAAAAAAAATTTGATTATTCAAATTAATAAAAACTTACGATAGTTTAAAGAGTGATCCCGATACGCATTTGGTGAATTAATCTTGCTAAGCGGAGTCGGCAATGCTGGGGCATTTAAATCAACGGAATAATCATAGCTGTTTTCTAGCTCTTCAACCATTTGTGGGTTATGCCATATAACAGCCAAAAGGCTAAGCGCAAGACAGTTAAGAAACTGGAAAATAAAGATAGTTATTTTTGACAATATATAAATGTTTTTTTTTTTTTTTCAGTGATAGATTGACTTCAAAATAAGTTTCCCTAAGCAATTTTCAAGTTCCCCTTCTTCAAGTATAAAATTACCAAATAAATATAAAAATTTTTTTGAGATTAAGTCTTTAAACCCATCCCTAATCTAACAAAAACATTTTCAAAAAAGGTAAATATAGTTATTATGATATTTATCGTTTACTGTTTAACTTGTTTATTAAACAGAAATATGTACAATTGGTTCTTAAATCTACATGTAACATAGGTAATATTACATTTTCATATTTTAAAATTGTAACATAAGGGGGCCTTATTTTATACAATTTTTTATTTAAAAATTGTCGTTGTTACTTTTTATTTTTATATGCATAATAATAATTTATATACATAATACTTGATGAATATCTCTTGAAGTTCCAGGCCGGTAGTCTTTGTGGGCTATATGCGGCTTCCTTTGCCCAGTAGCTCTCACCAGTGGATTCGTATGGTTGCTCGGATTACTCGTCAGTATTTTTGCACCGTTGATCATGTCCAGTAGAATGATTCCTTATTCTTCGTACATCCTTATCCAACGTGACGTTCTACTGTATTTGTCTGTTATAATAGTTCTGTACGAATCTGCAGTATTTTCCTCTTGAACACTCCGAACTTTTTCATACTGGATTTGGATATAGTAAACCGGGTAGCAAAACAGTACTTAATGATGGGTCTTAGAAGTTGCGCCTCGTTAAAGATTTGGGTGCCGCATTTTTAAGTGCCAGATTTTTCTATATTTTGTTTTCGTGCAGATATTATTAGAAATGGCTAACTCACAAAAATAATAATTCATTTAGAGGAGAAAAGTTATGTTTCAATAGCTACTTTTTATTTGAAAGCTAAACTTGAATTTATTTATTTTTTTTTCCTAAATTTATGACACCATGTTGAGGTTGCCAAAAACCACGGGTACAGCCACTACTTGCTTGGAAAAAAACTGTGTTCCATTGTGACTAATCACAGACTTAATCAAAAAAAAAACAATCGCCATATTGAATAATTATTTTTTGAAGGCAGAGTTTAAAATAAAAGCCTATTGTTGAAAGAACTGCAGGGAACTACGCAGTTGCGGAGTCTTAATTACTTACTTTACTTTAGACGGCGCTTACAGTCCAGGATGGACTACGGCCTCAACCAAAAAGCCCCTCCAGCCAGATCGGTCCCTAGCTAGCTGCCTCCACGCGCGATCTGACGCCTTGGGTAATGTGTTCAAATTTAGTGGTTTTAATTTCTCTTCACAGTATCCAGTCAGCTTTTGTTTTGACTGGTACGGTACCTTTGGCAACCGCAAATTGATAGACGGACACTTCACCACGCCGCCGCTTGAGCGCTGAATATTTAAGTGCTGCCATTTGAGTGCTGAAAATTTCAGTGTCGTAGTTTTAAGTGCTAGATTTTTCGTGTCCGGATATTTGGTTTTCGTGTTGGCAAGGATTTAAATTTTATTAAAAATAATTAATTCACAATGACAATTCATTTATATTGATTGCAATAACAAAAATAACAAACCGTTCTATTTTTTTTTGCTTATTTAACCATTTCTGTAGGCAATGTTTTAAAGTCTAGTGGTGAAAGAACGGCAGCGAAATACCTAGTGGCGAAACCGCTGTAGCGAAATTTGCAAGCATCAAAAAGGCTGGTTGTCCGAAGATGGTGGTGAAGTGTCCAACGGTGAAAGTTCGGCACTGAAAAGTCCTGCTTCGGTTTTGACGTATGATTTGGGACTGAATTTTTCAAAAGGTGTGTTTGTTTAGTTCAACTCTGAATTGCAACTGGTTTTGGAGTGGTTTTATATAAAACTTGTAGTTTTCGAAAACTTGTGGTGCAGCAAAAATGTATAGGAAAACTTGTGTTTTCGATTAGGTCTTCGCCCAAAACCGATAATTTTGCGAAAACATGGTTTTGGGCTTGGTGTGAAAAGCCTATAAGACTTTCAGTAAATGTATTTCAATGTTGTGGTTTTGTTTACTTTTTTTTTTTTGTTTACTTTTTGGTGATGTTTAAAATCTAGCAGACATTTTTGGATCAAAGCGTTCGTGTATTTTTGGACTGTTTCCGTTATCTTTGAGAGAATTTCATCCCCACTCCTGAAAATTTGATAATTTGTCAGTTTTAGTCCGGAAAGTACACGAACAAACCCAATTTCATTTGCGTTTTCATTTTTGTTCTGTTCTGCGCACCTATCAAAATCGACAGAAAATGCTGGATCCAGTGCTCCTTTGCTTGACAAATTTCGATATTATTGTTGCTTTTATTAATGTAGGGTGAAGTTTTTGGGGGCACTTGAACAAACATTTTTTAATTTCCGACAGTTTCAATTTTGATAGATAGGCAGTACCACGATAAACAGAAACAAGGTATTCTCATTAGTTGTATGACGTCACAATCATCTGGTTTTCTTCGGAGAGCAAAAAGTTAATTCCATTTCATTGGATGGTTTTTATTTGTTGTTTTATTTTCACAGTCCCTTTCACTTAAAAATAATTTGTTTAAATGCTAAATTTTAAATTATAGTCTCCATTTAAAAAAGAAAATAATACTCAAAGATGATTGTGACGTCATAAAAATGCTAAGATGGCGACTTGGGTGTATGTAATGAGCATACCTTATATCTGTATATCGTGGGCAGTACTATGTTTTCGAAGGTTCTTTTTCCATTTCTGTAATCAGATTTGGCCTATCAATTACCGTTACCGGAATAATCAGTATGCATTTTATCGTATATCCACATAATAATCCATCCCTTAGTTTTATTTTGTCGTACACGCCACATTTTGGCATATATGTACGACAAAATATCCATGTATTTTCGGTATATTTTTTGTTTAACTCTGTTTTGTCGTACGTGTAAAGGCTTAACAGACAACGCCCAAAATTTTAAATGAAACCAAAGTATTATTTCGGCGTACGCGTTACGTATCATAAAAATGCAAAAAACATATACATAAGTATAGGTGAGGCGTCGGCCGGCGCCGGTTCAACGCCGTCGACACCCGCAAGGCTGCGACACTGTCACGACTGAGCGTAACCAAAATATGCCTGACTGTGACTTGAAGTGCATACCTGCATTGTTGTTGTCTGTCTCGTGGGTGTCGCCGGTTAGCATCGACGACGCACCGACATGGACGTCGCGACGCGGTTAATTTTTTTTGTTAACTAATATGATATTATATTTATAAATTGTGATTCGCATAAGGTGTGACAAAAGCTAGAGCATGTAGGATAGGCTGAGACAAGAAAAAAGAACCATATTGAAGGGGAGCTTAAGCCCCCCCCCCCACGCAAAAAAAATACAGCGGAATACTTACAATGTGATGCTATACATTTTTGGAAAGCCAGATATCTGAATATGTTAATGAATATAATTAACTAATTTAATTTTCAAACTCAAAATTAAAAAAAAAAAAAAATTAAAGAAACTTTGTTCAAACTAATTTTGTTCAAAATTAATTAATATTTATTAATTAATATTTAATAAAAATTAAGTGTTAAGTAATATTTTTGTTTTTAATATATTCACTGCTCCTACAAATTTTTGATCAGTTTTTTGACTAGTTTTTGAGAAAATTGAAAATAGCAATATCTATTTTACTATACTCTATTAATTGAGATAGGGGCTTTACAAAAAAGGAGAGCATGATAGTTTAGGTGTTTTCGTTCATATTTATTTTTTTCCATTTCAAGTCGATTTTTCGATTTTTTTAGAAAATTGCCCCGGGGGGAAACAGACCCACCTTGCCATTAACTTTTTTTCTTATCTCAACCCAACCTACACGCTCTAGCTTTTTGTCACACAGAGGAATAAAACGAATTAAAATACCTAAAATTAATTCGTAAGCAATTGGTGGTTGTCGTTGTTGTTCAAAAATTCAATGAAATTGACGGAATAAAGAATGGTCAAGTCTAATAAACTGACATTCTAGTATGAATAATACAATACAAATAATTATAATACATATATTTTTGGTTTAAATCCTTCGAGTTGCGAGGTTTCCGGAAGTCCCCTTCAAAATAATCTTTTCGAAGTCGGTGATCTTTTGTTTCGAATCGTGGAAGCTACAGACAATGATCGAGAAGTTTGATTCTGGATATTGACCGAGTGGGAACTGCTTTTGGCAGCAAGCCCCGAAACGCTGCACGGCTTCGCACCAAAAATTCGCAGAGAATAAAAGTGCAAAAAAAATATCGTTGAATCCCAGGAAATTATAAATATAAAGAAAGGACCAAAAAAAAAATAATCCCGGATTTACGTTCATAACGAAACGCATTTTCTGTATATACGTTTAATTTTATTTCTAAAAAGAAAAAAAAAGGAAAACTCGTCCTCAAGAATCACGTGCTATATTCCTTAATTATCGACTTATCTCGTTTTATAAAATAATGAAATCTTAAAAAAAGAAAAAGTCTGAAATTATCGCTTTTCTACGGTTCAGTACAATTGTCGAATGATACCTGCTCGACAAGCATTGTGTTGTAAAATCTAAGAAATCATAAAAGAAAAACTTAACTAAATAGCCTGTAAAGAAAAGGTCCATAAAAAGTGCAATCGGTCATTTTAATTTTAAACAAAATATTTGTGACGTCTAAAAATGCAAAGAAATAGTCCATTACCTGTTCCTTAAAAATCAATAAAAAAATAAAAAAAAAAAACAACTGAAAAAAAAAAAGAGAAAAAAAACTAAAATTTTGAGGCCCTACCACCTCATCTCAATCACTCGGATCTCAAAAAAAAAAAAAAAACAATAGAACACTACCTAATTACATATACACCCTGCTCCTCTCCGACCTGCAAAAAGAATCTTCATCACAGCATCATCATCAACGTCCTTACTCTACTGACATCGACCAACATCGGGATTAGTTTTAGTGATTTTTTTTTTGTTTAATACATTTTTTTAAAATTTTTTTTTAAGTTTTAGGTTCTTGCTTCCTTGTTTGTATTGTAAATTATAATAGAAGAAAAAAAAAGAAAGAATTCAATTTTTATTTTAAAAGTTTTAATCAAAGAAAATAATAATAAAAAAAAATAAATAAAGAGTAAAAAAAATTAATAAATATTTCTTTATTTAATGTGAACTTGCAAAGTATGAAAAAGAAAATATATAGGAATTAAATAGATGAATAATTCGTTCAACATCTTATTTTTTTTTTGCGGTGTAATTTTTTTTGTGTGTGCTTTTATTAAGGTACAGGTGTAACCAATAAAGTGGATATCGGATATTGTGCGCACAACGTTAGGATAGTTTGGATACATAGTGAAAAGAAATATAAGCAAAAGGAGAAAATAATACATAGTACATGCATATTGTAGTCATTCCTTTTTTTTTCTCCATTAAACAAAAAAAAAATAAATAAGAAAATGGAAGGAAAATAAAAAGAAAAGAAAGAGTAAACCAAACACGTAGGTTATTTCATATACTTTAATTACAAGTTGTTAATTGTTGGTTTATAAAGAAAATAGAATGAAATTTTTCAGAAATTATTAAATGTAATCTTTTTTTTACGAAACTGTCAACTCCGAATGTCAAATCATTAAGAACAGCTAGCTAAACTCCCTCAGAGAAAATAAATCATAACATAATAAATTTGCTCATCCATTAATATATTACAACTATGCATACATACTTCGCTAAATGTCAAGTCTTGTTGACAATATTTTGATACGAATTTAAAACTTTTATTTCTTGTAATTTATCCTTTTTATAACTAAATATTAAATTTTATATTATTCCATTTGGTAATTGAATACCTACGTTTAACTTTCTTTTTATCTTTTGTATATTCAATTTGAGATAAAATTATTTTTTTATTATTTTTTTTTAAAGAAATAAAAATTGTTTTTGTATTCTATCTAAAACGAAATGAATGGTTTATCATTTACATGGATTCACACTGGTTAGCAAAATTCATTATTGATTTTATTTAAGAGAATTCAATACAGAATGAATATCTGTTGGTAAAGTTTAAGACGGTGGATGTGGCAAATTTTTTTAATGACGTCAGCGACAGCGATGGTAAACAAATTTTTTGTGTTGAGTTTTACGCGCATCGGGAAGAAATTTTTTTTGTTTTGTGCGGACGCAATGAAGATTGTAAGATTGTGGAGGTATGTATGTACATATATGCACAAGTAAATACCTTTCTTTATGGATATCGCTTGATGAGTTTTATTTTTTTTTTATTTTTTTTAATTTTATTTTGAGTTTTAGACAAATTCAGTAAAGTAAAGTTATAGATGAAAATAAAGAAAAAAAAATAAAACAAACCTACAGTAGGATGAAGAATTCAAAGCTTCTTAACACCTTTGGGGAGGACGTGGTAACTATGGCTATGACGTCACCGTGATTTGGCATTCACAATGATGTTGGTGGGTTGGGAATTTCCTCAGAGGGCAATTTCACCTAAGCTCTCACGCCTCAACGGAATCAGATAACTATAGATAACCAATAAATAAAGCTATCGAAACTATTTAGGCCTCGCAAATTTAGCAAACTAAATTTTGGCATGTAATACGTAACACCCGTTCAGTCTTTACGTCAGCAAGTACCCACCCACCGACGAGCTAGAACGTGCTAGAGCTAGCATGCTAAGCGGACGTGGACTGGACACCCTTCTTCTTTGCTGCCAGGACTGGCTGGAGGTCCCTGTAAACTCGAGGTAGAGTGACAAAGGGGCAGGTTTTAAGAACTTTACTTGAAAGGTTGATGTTTTGTTTATTGAGGTGTGATTTTCAGTGTCACGGTTCTGGTTTTCCTTCAACCTGCAAGTAACTCTTGTTACGCCTTTGAACATCTCGACTATCAATAGTTTTCGTTACACAATAACGTAAAAACCAAAATAAAAGGTTTTTCTTAGAAAAAAGTTATTTTTGTTATTTTTGATTTTCTCAAAAACTACAAAACATTTTGACATTCGGTTCTGTGTTCGATCGTAAATTAATAATTATATTATATTAGGAAAAAAAAGTAGTACTAAATTAAGTAAAATTTTGAAAAAAAAATTATTAAAGAAACAAAAAATCCTTTTTTTAGAATTTTGAATTTGAAAATTAATTTTTCAAAAACTATTATCTCGAACAACTTAATTTAAAAATAAGACTAAAGAATGGATCGCTGGCTTTTCAAAACGCTATAGCATGACTCAGCAGGTATTACCGTTATTTTTTAATAATTTTAATTGTTTTAAGTGATTTTTTTTGAAAATTGCCCCTCCCGCCTAAACGGGGGGAGCTAGACCCCTCTCCGATATGATTTTTTTCTCGTATAAGTCCAACCTACACGTCCTAGCTTTTTGTTACACCTTATGCAAATCAACCTGTAAAAGGTAACACATCTATTCATAGAGCTAATTTTTATATCATGACTATAATTAGAATGGAAATTTTCAATTTTCTCAAAAACTAAAAGACTTACATCTATCTTGTTTACAGTAATCAATTGGAAAATAATAGAAGTATCGAAAAATATTTGGTTAGAAAAGTACTTAATGGTGTACAATCTCGAAAAAAAAATTTACAAATTTTTTTCGGATTTTTTTTTTTACAAAATTTTGAGTTTGAAATTATTGTTTTCAAAAACTAAGCACTAACATAACATAATTTAAACACAAGCTTAAAGAATGAGGTCCTGGCTTTACAAAAAGCTAGAGCATGATATTGTAGGTGTTGCTGTTGTTTTTTTTATTTTTTTTTCTCTTGTACGTATTTTTTTTTATAAATTTGCCCCTCCCACCCAAAGGGGCGAGAATTTTAAGTGGCCCAATATCTTATTATCGTAGTAGCCGTGGCGTGATGGTTAGGGCGATGGACTGTCATGCCAGAGGTCTAAGGTTCGATCCCCAGCCTCGCCACCAATTTATTTAAAAGAAAAAACGGCTACTGCCTCTTGCGAGGAATTGACAAATCCTCCGAGTATCTCCTGTAAAAGAAAAGTGCCACTCGTTAGCCGTTCGGATTCGGCAATAAAATGTAGGTCCCCTCCATTTCTGCAGACACGCACACAGGAATGGTTGAGAGTTGTAAGTCACTAGGCCCTAGTTCTTCATGAGCTGTTGTGCCATCAAATTTATTTATTTATTTATTTTATATCTTAAAAACATTTTTATGTAATATACCAACGACGAATAAAATTGATGCTTTTATCATAAAGTGCACAATTATCATACGTATGAGTGCTGTGCCGCTCCACTACCTAAGCTTGCTCTCAGTGAGATCTCAGAAACGTGAATTGGCAATGTTTACTTTTTTATTATATTTATTTATAATCTATGAACTTTTCTATAATATATATAACAAATATAATAATATATATAACAAATATTAACAATTCTGAACAAAAATGTACTCACGAGATGCCAAAGTCCAATAATTATTGTTACTGTATGAACATGTAAGCCGAAACAACAAGTCCACTCTTTCCTTGCAGGACTTCGTTTGAGCCGAATTCTTAACATTTCGTCCACTTTTAAAATTCAGATATATAAATCATAAAATATATGTATAGTACAATTATTCCTCCTTTCAATCACCTTGAGAATAGGAACAATTCAAAGCAGAGAATATTTTAAAACTCAATATATACTTATAACTTTGTCAGGACTTACCAAATCCTAATCAGTCAGAACTCAAACAAAATATTTATTTGGGTACGTTCAACGCAAAAAAAATCTGAAATTTCAGTCAAAAGCAACTGTGCAAAGATACTGAATTTATAAAGATATGAATCCTCGGCTGTCATTCCGGTTTGCCTACAAGCTACAGCAACCAGCTGACTCATAAGAGGCCTTCCACACTATCCCACTGAGTATTAACACATGTCAAAAAAGTGGGAAGTAAATCGTGTATAATAGTGTGGAAACAAAATATGAAATCACATCCCACACGTCTTGACAGCCCATATCACACAATTTGACATGTGTTAATACATGAAAATTTTTAGGATTGGTTCTAAAACCATCACACATTCTATCTTACTTGGGGGTTTGAGGTTATGGTGAATTGATTTTTTGGATTCAGGTGTGGAAGCAAAATATGAAAATCGTTTTCTTCACACAAATTTGGCAGTCGTAAGTAATTCTATCACACTTTTTTTTTGACATGTATTAATACTCGATGGGATAGTGTGGAACGGCTATAAGCAAAAATACTGGATATAAAGATATGCATCTTCGGCTGTCAGTTCAGTTTGCCTACAAGCTCTATCAAATAAAAAATGAGAAAGTATATGTAAAAATGGCGGTATAAAACTCACCCATTCACAGTACTTATCTTCACAACTCACACATTCACAGTATTTATCTTCACATCACTCTGCTATATTGTTGTTGGATTTCACACCTATTCATCGACACAAAATTAAATTACAAATACAACAATGTAAACAAATGGGTTTTGGAGGGTAAAACGTACGAAAGATTCATATCTTTATATTCAGTATTTTTGCTAATAAGCTTTTCACTTTGTCAGCCTATTCACACCGGAACGAAATCTAGATTTCGAGCAAAAATCACCAAATCTCATCGAAATCAACAAGATTTTACATACATTTTCAGATTTCGTAATCTAGTAGATTACAACAAAATCTCCTCCAAATCTACTTGGAACAGTATAAATGTGAAACAAACATACTTAGGCCGTGTGCGAATTCGTTTAAAATTACGATTAAATTTTATCCGAGATTAAATTTTAACACTTCTACGTACAGATTCACCTCACTAGTGTCAAAAATTAATCTCCGGATAAAATTTAACGCGATTTTAAGCCAAGTCACACACGGCCTCAATTACTCATTTTTCTCTTCAGTATAACAGTTCAGTAAGAAAACATGAACAATGAAAAGAGAGTTAGTTATGTGTAGTGTACAGAGCACTGGGGCCTATTTCTGCGCTACTACATCAGCTACAATGTAGTAGTATAACAGTTGTAATACATCAATTCTGTTTCAAACATACATTGGTTTTTCTGGTGTAGTACATCAATGTAGCTTTGGAGAATTGACTGGAAATATTGGAAAAATGTATGATTCTGTTTCACAGCTTTTGATACTACATTGTTGTAGTACAACTAACAATAAATTCTTGTTACATTCTCACAACAAAAATATTTGCTGTGATTGTTGTATACCATCAAAAAATGGCTGGATATAAAAGAAAATATACGAATGTAATGTCGTTTTCCGTTGGTCACTCCTAGCACTCTTTTTTCACTCCATCCACACTCCAAAAACCTTCCATTGGCTGTTCGGAGTGATGATTTAGGAGTGTTTTTTCACTCCGGATTTCATTAAAGAGTGCTAGGAGTACACTCTGAAAACACACATATTTTTAAAAGTATGTGTTGGATTAATTGTTAAAATAGTAAATGCTTCTTCTTGAGATGTTCTGGAATTGAAATTATTGAAGAATTCATTTTAGTTTTAACTTCTACATAGATACACATATTACGGAAGAGAGTTTTCCATATTCCATTAGAATCAAAAAAGAGTGAAACACTCTGAAAATCCAATCGAAAACGACATAAGTATTTTTTTTTGTTATTTAAATATGAGAAATTCAAAAAATTTATGATTTTTAATTTTTTTATATAGTCGGTGAAGGAACAGCCAATGGAGTGTTAATAAAATCTGTAGGAGCGGTGATAAAGTATATTTGTTGCAATTAATTGGATGGGCAAAAGAAACGCAGATTGGATTTGTTTTTTGTTTGCTAATGTATGTGTGGGATGTCAAATTTAATTTTGTCAAAAATAATTTTAATTTAATAAAGCAAAAAATAATTTTCATAGACAAAGAATCAAAAACGGAATGCAAATGAAATAGAAAATCACAGAATCACACAAAAGCACAAAATGACGTTTTATAAATAGTGTGTGTGCAAGTGCGTGTTTCATGTAGGTGTAAATCTCTCTTTAATTCGGGATCAGAGATTTTGATCCCGAATTGTCAGGGATTGATTTTTTTTGGTTGAATGTAATGCAAAAACTTGTCCGGGATCAAGGGATCAATTTTTTTGGCTGAAAGAAAAACGACATTAATTTATCTTTATTTATTTTTATTAATTTGTTTGTGTCTTCAAAAATCGAAACTAGCACTCTTTTCCCAAAAAAATTATATAAACGTCAAACGAGCTACACATCTACTACATCAACGAGCTACATCATACAACACTTCCAGTTGTAGTTATGAAACAGAAAAATGTAGTTGATGTAGTTATACTATTTTGCTGTAAGATGTCGTCGGTGTAGCTGCTGTAGTAGCGGAGAAATAGGTCCCTGATCTCTATAATACACTGGATACATGGTTGCCACTTAAAAATAAAATTTGTGTCCAAAATTAAAAATAAAAATGACCAACTGTAGCTAAAAATGACCAAAATAATTTGAGTCCGAAATATTTGTACCTCTAAACACAGAAAACAATGAATTCATCACATTTATTTTAACATATTCTTCATATTACACAGATGACATATTAAGTAACGAATCATAAATAAAAAAACATAAAAATAATAACTTCTGAGAGCATTTTAAAATGAGATAAAAGTAGAAGCTTATCTAATAAAAACAAATATAAATATGTTCATAAAATCGATATTAAAAAAATGACCAAATGGAATAAAAAATGACCATGCGACCAAGTGAAAAAATAATGACCAAATTTGGTCACAAATGACCAAAGTGGCAACCGTGACTGGATAGCGTATTCATACAAAAATGGTGGCTCCGTTTGAACAATTGATATATTATGCGCCTGACCATTCTTTGTATAACAGTACACATGAATAACATATAAAATACCAAAAATGTCGGCCAAAATTCTGAATATAAAGATATCACTGATCTCTATAATACACTGGATAGCGCATCCATACAAGAAAGTTGATGCCATTTGAGAATTGTTATAATGTTGAGTTGACTATTTTTTTGTATAACGGTACAACAGTATAACTGTATAACATAATGAAATGAAAAATTTTTTACAAAATTGCAACAAAATTAAATCTCAATATATACTCATAACTTTGTCGGGACTTACCAAATCCTAATCAGTCAGAACTCAAACAAAATATTTATTTGGGTACGTTCAACGCAAAAAAAATCTGAAATTTCAGTCAAAAGCAACTGTGCAAAGATACTGAATTTATAAAGATATGAATCCTCGGCTGTCATTCCGGTTTGCCTACAAGCTACAGCAACCAGCTGACTCATAAGCAAAAATACTGGATATAAAGATATGAATCCTCGGCTGTCAGTTCAGTTTGCCTACAAGCTCTATCAGATAAAAAATGAGAAACTATGTCTAAAAATGGCGGTTTAAAACTCACACATTCACAGTACTTATCTTCACAACTCACACATTCACAGTATTTATCTTCACATCACTCAGCTATATTGTTGTTGGATTTCACATCTATTCATCGCAACAAAATTAAATTACAAAAACAACAATGTAAACAAATGGGTAGTGGATTCCCTACAAAGTATAACAGTTTTTCTACTTCCAATTGAAGATGACAAGTACGTAGGCAACTCAACACTTTAGGTATGTTCAGTGAGGCAACTCAACACTTTAGGTATGTTCAGTGAGACTGAGAAGGCCAGTTCAAGTTGCTGAGATCTCAAAAATTCTACTTCAACCGAAGAGGGGCAAAAACCAAAGTGGAATTTCTAAGAAAAAAAAGCAAAAGAACCGTCATTTTTTTGTAAACTTGATTTTTTGTAATTTAAAATAATTGTAAAAGTGAATTTAAAATATTTTAGTTGCAATTTTGTAAAAAATTTTGCATTTCATTATGTTATACAGTTATACCGTTATACAAAAAAATAGGCAACTGTTGAATAGAAAACACTTTGTATCCTTTTCGATATAAATAACTCGTCATATATCCTTATTAATAATCATAGTATTCTCTCATATATTTTTTCTTAAAATATTTTCAGTCAAATTTTCATTCTTTGTTATAAATTCAAAATATAAACATCTTTAATTCTAATAAATTTAATTCTTATTTGTTCCATAAAAGACTTTTTAATTCTTTTGGAAAAGCGTAACTCTAACAGCAACTCAACATTATAACAATTCTCAAATGGCATCAACTTTCTTGTATGGATGCAATATCCAGTGTATTATAGAGATCAGTGTGTTAAACTCATTGCAATAAGAAATTTGTGTAGCAGAAAGTTGCAAGGAGGGGAAATTTCTTACTCTCTCGCTGTTCTCTCTTCTTGCTACTTTCTGCAACTTTTTTGAGCTAAGCCTAGTATAGTATAGTATAGTTCTTTTGAATAAAAAAACTATTGTGATAAAATAAAAAATCTTTTTTCCCGGAAAAAAAAAATGTCTGTGGTGAAACAAAATTGTTTTTAATCGAATATTACACGGTGCCTCGAGAGTCATGACTATCTGATATTTTGTCTCTTTTATACTCATTTAGGTTCATAAAGAGTCATAGCTCCATGTAAGCACAAACTATATTTTTTTGCAAAAGAAAAAGAATCGTGGTGAGTATAATTTTTTATTTCTGGGGATAGTTCACAGTTCAATAAAAAAACTTTTCAGCAGAAAATTTTTTTTTGCTCCCATAAACTCATTTTTCTCTTCAGTATAACAGTTCAGTAAGAAAACATGAACAATAAAAAGAGAGTTTGTAATGTGTAGTGTACAGAGGTGGTGGGTTTCCATTCCATTTGGTGCGTTTTTTTTAATAGAAAAAGAGAGAGAAAATTTAAATTTTGGAAATTGTCCTGGGAATTTTCACTAAATATCAATGGATTTTTTTTTCGTAGTTACTATCAACACTAAGAATCGTTTGAAATGTCAAACAAAATCTAGTTATGTGCGCAGTGTGAACGATTAAATGAGATTAATTTGGTAATCTCGTTGCCGAAATCCGAGATTTCAGTTCAGTGTGAATACCGTATAAGAAGTACATGTATTTTTTTTTCGAGGAGGAACTGTATACTAGGCTTCAAAGCCAAAAACAAACAACAAAAAATAAAAACAAAGAACTAAAGTCCCCTTTCACACGAAGATACCAGTTGCTGGTGATTTTTTTGACGTTTTCTTTAAATCTCCTTAACAATCTCTTGTACCTTTCACACGAAGATACAAAGTCGGAAGAGACTTGCTGTATTTTCCTTTTAAACTACCTTGGTTGAACGCACACAATCGTAGTGTGAAAAGAAATGTCAAAAAAGTCTCCTGAATTTGTTGACCGGGGAGATTTCGTTTACCCCTCTTTCTTCCTGCCCTTCTCTCCTATGAACTGATTGTTGCTGGCAACTCAGTTGCCTTGTGTGAAAGGGGATAAAGCGACACCCCAAAACCAAAAGTCAGCTGTAATCAGCTGTTCCTCAAATTGCGCATGGGATAGCTTAGTATCCCGAAAATTTTAGGATAGCTTTAGACGTCAAAAAAAATCCAAGGTGTAACACGCCGACTCCACAGGACATACAGATGCCAAGATCAAAACCACAATCCAATCAACAATCAGCTTGTTTTTTCGCACTGGGCACTTTATGTCATGTCGATAAATTCCACTAATAAGCCAGAGCAAGAGAATCACACACAAATTCCTTTCAGTACTACTTCTGCATCTCTCACACACATGGAACGTCAAATCTTATGGCCAAGCTTTGAACAGAGCTCATGTCTTGTTCAAAAATTAGTTTTCGTCAACATGTTCATGACATGGACCATAGAGTACCTATATTATCTAGAGAACCGACTCGTACCCCTCTTGCCTGAAACACCCTCAAAATTTATTTGAGGTGAGTAAGAGAAAACTCTCTTATTTTACTCTTATTTTCCTATCTGTGAATCTGTGTGAATGGTGGAATATAAATACAAAATGGCCGCATTTGCTCAGTTTTTTTTGTATAGATTTTTCAAAAGTGACAGTTCTCATTTGACAATTCAAAGTTTTTAATTGCCTGAAATAAAAGTAATCTTGATATAAAAATCAAAATTAATTGTATTCTTTTAAAGTTATTAACATATTTATATTCTTTTCTATTTCAGCTATTCGCTTCTTGACTTTTAATCAAAAATCTGCCGAGAATTTCCCGACAAATATCGAGAGCTTCTCTAAACACTATGGCGAGAAAACTTTTGGGAACTTTGGGAACAAGGTGCCACACTCCTTGTAACCAATGCAAAACCTACACAACCTACAAACCTCATTCACCTAGCCGGAACACCAGGCTCCCAAATTACCCAATATGCTGGTGTCTCTCAAGGAAGAAATAATTTCTATGAGTGGTCAACAACAGCCAGTACGTCTGATAAGTACTCTCAGGCATTTTCTGGCACAGTTTTCACTTCAACCACACCCGCTAACAAACCCGTTGTCAGTCCTGCACCTACCAAACTCATCTCAACCAACCAAATCACTGGTTGAATGCCAAATTCCTCAGCAAAACAGCCGGAGGTATTCGAATGATCAATACCCAGAAATTCAATATAGCCAACCTTCAGGGCAAACCTATTATCATTGCCAGCAAAACAAGCGGCAACAAATCTAATACTACGTTTTCATTAGAGCAAATGAGGTAATTTCGTTGAAAATTTCCAAATTAGATCGGAAATTACCTCATTTCCCATACAAAATCAAATTTCGAAATGAGATAATTTCAACCAAATTTGCACGAAATTAGGTTGGAAATTAAGTGAAACTAAATCGAACACATCTAAATTCAATGCTATTGTGAATCCACTATTCACAATAAAACTTCTTTTGACGTCTGACTTCAAAAACTGTAAGCAACAAAAAAAATTTTTCTACGGAAACAAAAATAAAATTATCATGTATTTTAAAAACAATAATAATTTTGATTATTCTAATTTGTAGTCGTGAATCTTATTGAGTGGTCTGGTCTATACTATAGATTGAGGAAAGTATTTGAAATAAAAATCTAAATTTCAAAACAAATGGTGGAAATATGGCTTTGGTACATGAGCCAAGAATAATTCTCAGTCGGTTTGGTGCTTTCGGTCGCCAGATTCAAGCTGATTTCACTAGCTCAACATATTTTCTATCTGACCCAGAACCCGAAAAGAAAAGAAATCAAAAATTAAAACACCAACGAACGTCCCAGTCAGCAGAGAGATACATTCAGTGTACAGAAGTCCTATAAAATCATGATTTGCATACGAACCTGTCTTGGGTCTGGGCGAACCATTGCTGATTGCTGTTTGGTTTGATTTAGAAACCTTGCAGAACCATCTACGCACTATGGAAACTGTTGCTTAGTACTTAACTCTTATGAATGATATATTGAAAATAAAAACTATTTATTTTGGTGCTAATTCAACAAAAACACTTTTTTTATTTCTTTTTTACACAAATCAAACTTTAAGGAATCGCTGGTGCATGGTAGTGCTGGTGATCTAACTTGATGTTCAGTTCATAGGTTTCATCTTTTTTGTCAACGTGGCCGACCGAGGGTAGATAGACACAAGACACAAGATCTTCTTTATTTGGTACTTGAAGGAGGTCTTGAATTCATCGATTTTGCCTATCGTCGATTCTTGATGGGTGAAGCAACATACCAGAGAATTTGCCAGCTTTGTTCAAACTGGTTTCCCAACAGACTTGGGATGTGTTTGAAATTTGATTAGAGATTTGGTGGCCAAGAAAGCATGATAGTACCTCCTTGGGAGCTTCTTCTTGACGAGTGTCTTGTTCAACAGCTTCTTGAGAACCTCAGTGACCATGCATTCTATTTGTCTTTTGGCTTCATTGCAGTAGGTGCTATTGATATCCCAAAACCAAAACAAGCATTTTGAGCAAACATTTTGCAAATATTTTTTTATGACTTAAGTTTTGTAATTTTATCTGTCAATTCAGTTTCAAAAAATTGACCAGGGCTGTCAAACGAAATGAGGAACGTTAATGAAAACACTTTTTCTGTAATTTGCGAAATTACCTCATTTGGGCTCTAATGAAAACGCAGTATAAATCAGAAGCAATAGGGCTTTTTAACAAACAGCAGTATATCTCTGTCTCGTTCATATTTAAATGTCAAACTAAAATTCTTGGCACAATGACATTTAAGTGGCAGCCATTTGATGGTTTATTTTGGAGGCAAATAAATATTTCGAATTGTTTTTTTCCTTTTTTTTTATAGAAAACATGCAAGTAAAAATGTTTTTATACTTTATATAAGATATTTTAATCTTTTTATTGCACAAAATAGCAAGATTTTTGTAAATAAAATTAGCCCTCCTTCATTTTTCTTTCCAATTTCATCTGTCATTGTGCCAAGTTTTTGCTGTCATTTGAAACTGACAATTTGGTAGAGATCTCTATTAGGTCATCAGCAAACAACAGAGGCGCTGGCACCAGTGCTGTGATCGGTGGTCGATCCTAAAAGTTAAATAAACAAAAACTTTATCAATTACTATTCAGAAACCTTTGAAGAATTTCGGCAAATATCCCAAAAATTCCGAGAACGAATCTACAAAGCTCAATCTTATTATGAGCATTGTCAAGCTGCGCTTAGGGATAAGTTTGACCTAATTCTCCCTGAACTCTAATCACTCTTGCCAGACATCAATAAACAACAGGTAATTAGTTCTTTTGTATTGATGTCCAGAAAAGAGATAAGTAAAAAAAGGTGTTCACACAATCAAATGTTTCCCCATCTAAAATGTATGAATGTTTTTAAAATAAATTAATTATTACATCAAACTATATGTTGTGAGAGTCAGACTGTTAAGAAAAATATAGTTTTATATTTGAAACAAGAGATATGATATATTTAAATGTATATTCACTATATCATTAACACTAAACACAAAAATAGTACTCAATGACGTAAAATTTTGAACAAAATTAGTTTGAACACAATTTTTAATTTTTTTTTTTCAAAAATTTAAGTTGAAAATTAATTTTTGAAAAACTGTACACTAAAATAACGAAATTGAAAAAGGAAATAAAAAGAAAGATTTCTGGCTCTACAAAAGGGTATAGCATGCTGTTGTAACATTACGTTGTTTTTTTTTATTTTCTGTTTCTTTTTCAAGTCAATAACATTATCTAGAATATTTATAACAAAACTTTTTCCTATAGTCAAAATAAACGGTACATTATATAAATGTTGAAAAACCGTTACAGAAAATCGAAATTTTCTTGAAAACGACGAAGTGGAGGGGAATCTCAGAGTCTTGAATTAAATGAAGCTAGATAAAGACAAGGTCCCTTAAATAAGTTGGTTCTGTGCCCGTATTACAAATTACGAAACGTAAAGCCTTAACTACATAAGCCAAAAAAGTGAAAAAGTACAAAAGTGAAAATTTTCAAACTCATTTTGGGATTGTTTTTCTCACTGGAAAACTTATAAAAATGATGCAGAAAGCTTAAATTTTGGTTTAAAAATAATTGTATACCTTCTTTTTCACAAAACAACTCCGCTAGCGGGAAAAAAAATATTTTTACTTTTGTAATTTTGCAAAAAGTGGCCAATGTAGTTAAGACTTAAGGCATAACAAATGATACCTAAGAAAACGAAAGCCATGACATAGACCGATTATGATTAACGAAAATGGATGATGAACAGATTGCAAGCTTAAATCAAAAAATATATTTTTTTAAAATAAATATGCCAGAGATAATCCTAAGTCAGAAGTGTCAGAACTATAAACTACGAACGCCAAAAGCAGTTGTAAAAGAAAACGAGTATCGTTTTAAAAAATTGACTATCGTAAATTGTAAATGCAACTTAACGATAACGAGAGATTTTAAACTATAATCTTAATTCGGCCCTGAGTTCTATTCCTCTCACTTCACTTTAAAAAAAACTCAGCTTCACTACGTGTTAATCACCTTCAAATTTAGAATGAAATATTTTTTAATCAAATAAAGTATAATACTAATGTGAAGTGAAACTTGTACTTAACATTGTTATTTTTTCTTTGTAAACAATATATTTTTTATCATTTAAACTTAATTTTTAATTCCTATTTCCATAACTAATTTTTAAATAATTTATATTTTACTAATATTTTTTTTTTATTTTGAAAATCAACTTTTCTTCTTAAGTATGAATATATTAAACATAATTATATGCATGTTTTGTTGAGAAAGTTTGTGTGCCGATTCAACAATGTACATATAGTTACTGAAAAGTAAGTTTGTTTTTTCGTAAAATTTGAAGTGAAAACTTGGCTTATATGAAGAATTTCTTAATGTGTTCACTAAGCTCAATAAAACACGCCTAGTAAAAAAAAACAATACTTGCATACACAGAATTTAATGTTTTTTAATGTTAACACACAAATGGTCTACCATTTTATTTGCTTGTATCAGCTATTTTGAAATGTAACCTATCTGGCTCCATGGTCGTTGAGAAACATGCATGGATATACGAGTATCCAAGGTAGACTTACAGATCAAAACCCCTAACATGAAAATAATAATTACTCAAAGTAATACAAATTTACGAAATTCAAATAAAAGAAAATTTAACATTGAGAATTTGTAATAGAGCGGAGTAGATGGGAATTGTAAATTCTAAATGTATGTTTTTTTGTAGCTGAGAAAAGCGAACGTGGCATGCTAGTATGTGCTCGGCTTGAGCTCGCCGGGTTGGGCTGGGATCTTGTTCACTTCTCCCAGACTCCTCCATTACTTAACATAAATCATGCCAAAAAAAAAGTCATAAGATAACCCAATAGAGGATTGGATTAAATGAGAATCGGACGGACTTTACCACTGCGAGACTGGCTGAGGTGTTGTCAGCCTTGACCTTCCCCCCCCTATCATAGGAGTTAATAGGCACTGTTTTTAACTCCCCCAATACATTTCCTTACCACTTACTGTTCCTCAGTTCAACATCACCGAACCATTCTGTTGTCTTCTGCATCCCCTGAAAGAAGAAAAACTAGCAATACATCAAGCTATGTGCTTGACAAAAAGACAGATCATCAACCATTATGGTGCTGTATATTAATAAATAATTTATTAATAATCATGGGTTTTTGAAATTACAATAACATGAGTTTAAATTTTTTTATAAATTTTATCAAACAAAAAAAAAAACATAAGAAAAATAATCTTACGGAAAAGTAAGGGTGGTAGCCCTATATTTAACTTGAAAAATCTCTAAATACAAAAAAAACGATTACGAAAAGGAAAAACTAAGTATCTAGGAATTTCACCACGATAAATTATTAAAAGCAGTAAGTATTTATTCAGTTTCCTTTGCTTATAATACCAAAACTCTTTATGCAAAATGATTTTTATGCCTTACCAGCTACCCTGCCTAAATCGAGCTCAATCAAGGGGAGAGAATCTGATATCAAAAGAAAATCTTAAAATCTTTTATTTAAATTGTTTTTATTAATGGGGAAACTAACTTCCGCAGAAAGAAGCGAAATCAAGACCAAAAATTCCTACGTACTTTTGCAAAGGTTTACAAAGGTAGTTAAATTGTTATCGACAAATAAAAAATTACGATAACCCAAAAAAAAAACTTGTGATCGTTTTAAGTATTTGCACCAATTTACGTAAATTACTTGATTGTTGACTACGGGAGTAAATTTGATGGTAAAATTTTGATTGTAGAAACTTGATTGTTGTATAAATTTGATTGTTGAAGCTTGATTTGTAGTACAAATTTGATTGTAGAAGCTTGATAAAAGTAACTTGATTGTTCTATAAATTTGATTGTTGGAGCTTGATTGTAGTACAAATTTTTGTTTTCTCGTCTCAACAAAGAAAAGAGGGGGCGATCACGATTCTTCATAAATGTCGATGATCGCCAGCTTCCTAGTGGTTACATAAAAAAAATGCATGAACAAATTAGTTCCATTGTTTTATATAATAGGATACGATAGGATACGCAAAAAAAAAACCCTTATATATATATGAGTATCCATATATGTACATGATGTTTTAATTTATAAAAAATAAAATAGATCTTAAATTTTGTATACAAATGTGCACTTACCCTCATTAGTTGATAAGAAAAGGATAAATCCACTTCCTTTAAAACAAAACTTTCAGACAAGATTCTAGATTTCGCAACTTCTATTGTTTTCACAGAAAAGCAGTATAGGTACTGGTTTAAACGATGTATCGGGCCAAGGCTTTTCAAAAAGGCCAAAAGATCGCCTAGTAACAAAATCCTTAACAAAAGGAATTATGTTTGAATTAGTTTAAATGTATTTCAACATCGTTATAGTACAAAAACTTTTTTTTTTTTGTTAAACAAATACGTAACTCACCAGTGAAAAGGATAAAATTTGTTTCTCTTCGTGTAAAATTGAAATTCGCACGCCACAGTATTTACGGTAATTTTTTTTAAACTGTAGTGCCGCTATGCGGTACGTATATACAGATGTATATGGTGCCACTATGCGGCTCAAGCGCTAAGGGCATACGGTAAATCTGATAATTGAAGCAAAACAAAATCTTTCTCTAATATTAGCATTTAATTTATTCTCTGGTTATTCTTACTTCGTGGTCTTTCTTATTGTGTGTAGGTACTTCGTTGTTTTTTTTGTTCGGTTTACAAAAAAAAAGAAATTAATGGATAATCAAAATGCACAATGCACGTCGGTACTGGTCGGCGATTTCAATTCATTTGACTCTTCTCTATTACCTTTTACTTTCATTTCATTCTGCCGATCAAATACATTCGACCAACTGCACACTAGAAATGGAAACTATATCTGTGTTTTCTTTTTCTAGCCTTTTGGGTTTTCTTCAATATATTAGGATTTCTCGTGTAAACCTTACCTAAAATGAGTGCTACCAAGACATTCGTGATCATACACTTAAATATTTCGCCCTGCGCCCATTTTGGTATTCGAGACTTGAACAAATACCAAAAACAAAATAGAAAACAACAAAAACAGAACATAGTCCCCTTTCACACAGGGCAACTGAGTTGCCGGCAACAATTAGTTCATGGGCGAGAAGGGCAGGAAGAAAGAGGGGGAAATGAAATCTCCCCGGTCAACAAATTCAGGAGATTTTTTGACGTTTCTCTTCACACTACGTTTGTGTGCGTTCAACCAAGGTAGTTTAAAAGGAAAATAAAGAAAATCTCCGGGTTTTTGTTGCTTGCGTGTGAAAGGTACAAGAAATTGTTAAGGAGATTTAAAGAAAACGTCAAAAAAATCACCAGCAACTAGTATCTTCGTGTGAAAGGGGACATAGCTGTCAACGTAACAAACCCAGAGGCCAGAAACAAAATTCAAGCAGAAACAATCAAAAAAAGGTAAGTTCTCAACTTTAATATTTTTTTTGTGTATAAACCCCAACTATTATTCCCTAGATTTATTCATTCAATTGATTAATATGGATCAATTCGATAGTAACATTCATTCGATAGTAACGGAGTGTCTTTATATTTCCGCCTCCAGTAGAAACAACAGAACAACCAGCGTGAGTAGCCAACCCGACCTACCGCAAATAGCAAGAACAAATTTGTCCTAATAATATTTTCTTTATTTCAGCTCCTCGGTGTCATAACAGACTATACGATCCTGTTTATATAAAATACTATACAAATCCTCTTCTTTTTCAGGGTTCATCACCTCCTGCCGACCTTCACAACTAACTTATGCTGGCCTTGAACGAGTTACGGAGAACACTCTTGATACCGCTACGACTACCAATAACTACCTATTATTAATGCAGCCAAATCTGTTGCATTTAGTTTTAAATAAGATTAAGTAATTTTAAGTTCTTTAATCTAATTGCTATTATTATTATTTCCTTATGATTTAACAAAAAAAAATTATTGAAAATGTATTAAACTAAACCTACTTATGTAACTATACCTATATATATATATGTATATATTTTTTTTATATATATATAAGGCTATACCTAATTCCTATTTATAATATTACCTATACTCTAATTTAAAATACTATACTATTACCTAACCCAACACCTATTATAAAAAAACAGACTTCTTTTTTTTTCTTTTTTTTTGAGAACCTATACTTGATTAAAACAGATTCTTTTGTATTTTAAATTTTGATTTATTATATTTCTTTCTACTTTACCTACACACCAAATTGACCAAAAACCGACTATACAAACAAGCGAGATGCTAATTTGTACGAACAAAATTATTTTGTTTTAAAAAAAAGAACAAAATTCCATACAAAAAAAAACCCACTTCGACCTTTGACTGAAAATTATTTTGCTTTACAAAATTCTTTTCGAAATGTAAATTATTATTATTATTGATTTACTTTTTCATGATTTGCGGGGGTGCTTAGGGCAGCTTCGAACGGTAAAGCTAAGTACAGACGATTGTCAGATCTGTCAATGGTCTGACAATAGCGGACAATTAGCTGACAATTGACAAATTTGTTACAATGTAAAATTGTCCGTTCACACGATTGGTAAATTTTGTACCAAAGTCTGACAATTTATTTGTCAGCTCTTGTCTGACAATTTTCGGACAGTTATATATCTGAAAATATTTTCAGCTTGAAAATTTTCTGTTCACACGGTTGGCAGATCAATAAAAATTAAAGTCACAATAAAAATTGAGGATTTCAAGATCAAACATCTTTTATAGAATTTCACTTTTTAATGTATGTAGCCACTATCAAGAAGAGGATACTTTCAAAGTGATTTGAAAATCTAGTGTCATAGTGGTTATTCCAAAACAATTGGACGAGCATTCAGAACAATTTAACTACAACTGGACATCGAGGGCAACGGACGACTTTACACACTACGAAGGAGAAATATGCCAGAGGTCGTCAAGACGCGCTACGAAGAATAAAAGTCGATATTCTCTATCGATTTATTAAACAAAAAAAAAAGAATTTAAATTTTAAATCATTTATTTTTTGAAAGACGCAAGGATGAGAAGATCTTGCAATAATTGAATTATATTGTTTAGAAGAAAAAATAAACTTTTGCGTACAAAAAATTCAGCAGTCTTACTCTAAAGAGTTCGACTGATTTAGAAAGTGACCTTGAGACTATGTTAGATCTGTGCGAGTTGGCGGCAGGCTGCCTATTGTTACCAATTGCTTGAGGTAGTGTCCCTGTCCACCCTTGTTTTGGCATTCTTCAAAATTATTTGATTGCTCGTATAGTTTCTTGGCCATTTTGAAGTCCAATTTTTTTTAACTTGTTGGAATTTGATGATCACTTTATTTTCATCGTATTTAATCTTCATTTGAGTAGATATCTTTCAATGGTTTTATTTATTCCGAACAAAACTACAAAGCACAAGGAATTTAATATCAAAGCGAGTCCAGTTGCTTTATAGATTTTTTTTATTCAGTTTTGGAAAGACTACAAAATTCCTGCAAAAATGTTTTTTTTTTATCTCTCAACTCGGCTCCAACCGTTTGACATTTCGAACAATGAAGAAATTGTCAGCAATTGTAAGATGTTTTCAATGAAAACATCTGACAATGACCAATGAGTCTGACAATGTCCTAATTGCCTGACAATGACAAAAATTGTGCGTTCAGACGATTGTAAGATACCTGACAATTTTTTGTCAGATTGTCATCTGACAATTACCTGACAATGACGTTTCTGACAATATTGTCAGACAAAATTGTGTGTACAGACGATTGTAAGACATTTGGGACAGTATTTTCACTGACAGATCTGACAATATTGTAAGATCTGACAATCGTCTGTACTTAGCTTTACTTTTCTCTACTACTGGTGTGACGTCATAGCCGGGTATTCCCTCTAAAATGTATTTTCTTCTAAGACTAGCAGCTTTGAACATACAAAGACATAAACACATACACAGACGTTACACATGATGCTAGAATCAGAACCGGACTTCCTCGTCGCAATTAATCGGGCTTTCTCACGAGCTAGCCCGATCAAGACTTACGATTCATTCCGATTCTGATTGCAGCAGCAAATGTAACATTAACGGGACACTAACTACACTTGCTTCCAGAATCAATCTCTCGTCGCTATTCGATAGGTACATCTGTGACCTTCCAGTCGAAGTCATACCAGAGACCAAATTCTGATGTCAAGTGCAATTATCATTCAGCAAACAATTTCTAGCTATTTCCACTGACAACCCCGAAACTCCTCATCGCATTTGAAGTGGTATGCTTGAGCAAGACATACAAGTCGTTTCGATGATGTCAATGAAAACACCCAAAATTGCTTGAACAACACACAATTAACAAGGACAAACATTGGACTTTACGTATGGGCGCCATTTGTAACGGGGCAAAAGGATGAGGACCTAGGAGTAGGAATAAGGATTAGGGAATGAAAAGGAAACGGGATAGGAAATTGGTTTTCCTGTTGGAAGCTGCAGAAGTCACCGGAGGTCTATATTATAAGACACGCCAAAAAGGGAATAATAGGAAAGGGGATATGGAAAAGAAAAGTAAGGGTCCGAATGTCCAGCGAAAGGTGCCGTGGCATTCTGGCGGTGCACGGCTTAGCTCGCCAGAAGTAGGGGGGGATCTTGCACCTCCGCTGAACCTCACCTCGCTACAAAAATAAAAACTTTCATGCCAAAACTTCATTAATCTCGAACTAATTTTAAGCTGCTACCCTCAATGCGTCTGCAGATGGTATGCAAACGGGCCTACCCACTCCTCTCCTCGGAATCTGTACGGCCATTCGATTTCAGATTCCCCTGTATCGGCACTCACCTCGGCTATGTCGTCACTCCATACCGTTCAGGGCTCGCATGCCCTCTTACACCCCCTGAAAATTTACACCCTTAGCAAACCATTTTGTTAGAACTTCAGAGTTCCATGAAAAGACCGTTCATGAGCGTAGCTTACAAGCGTAGTTTATTTAACAAAAAATGTAACCATGAGTTTTTAATTATAACAAGAAGACAAAAAAAGTAAGTAAAATAGGGATTCGTGTTGATGCAAAAAAAAACAATCAAAATTAAAAATCGTTTACAAAAACAAATATTAATGGAAACAAAATAGTTAAAAAAAAAATTAATTATAAGAAAAAAAAACATCGACTGAGGAAAAAGAACAGCTAGGTAAGTAAGAGAGCTCTAGTCGTTTTAAGACCTTTCTGTCTCTCTAGGTCGGCACGTCACTGGTACACTAGGTAGAATGCCAGGGAAGTGACCGACACCACTACGCCACTTCTCGATACTAAAATTGGGAATAGAGCCCAGTTCCGCCCTTCACTCCCTGTTTTAAAACAATAGGTTTTTTATTTTCTTTCACCCGAACCTGCCTAAGAGCGCTGTAAGGGGTTTGCCATCAATATTCGTGCCACAGTCGCTGTTACAATTTCTTGTCGGGAGAAACTAGTTTCGTCTGTCAAACCAGTGCGTCAACGACACGCTTCCCTTTTACCACCCTTCACACTTTTTCACCACCGATTTAAATAAATATTAAGAAAAATAAAAGTAAAAATTAAAAAAATTAAAAAAAATAGAATAAAACAAATGAACAAAAAAAAAATATTTAAAATTGCCAAGGCTCAATATTCAAACTCCGGAAACGCCGCAACCACCATCTGACCCGATTCGTCTTCGGTTCGATTTTTTGCTTTGGTTGGTGGATTCACTTTTCGAACTTTAGTTCGTAGGTGGTTAGCTTGTTTTTTTTTTTTATTCGAAAATTCGCTGAGTGGTTGTGGGATTTAATATTCGAACTCAATTTTTTATTATGTGTTTTTATATAGGGTATCGTTCAGTAAGTGTTTTGTCGTTCGAAATAAAAATCATAAAAAAGATGATAAAAGAAGGTACGTATCGTGCCGGTCCTGAAATGCAGATTTTTCCACCTTTATAACCCTCTTATATTTAGGCATCAATTAATTGCAGCCGGAAAATCCCTCGTTAGCGATGATTATGTTCGGGAAATCTGCCATCAAACAAAATATGGCGGCCCCGACTTCGACCTCTATCGGTGACTGCCCGCCTTTCCTACCGAACCCTAAATAGATAGCGCTTAACATCCGATTTTTTTGTCTAAAAAAAAATCATGACAATCAACCACAACACCAGATTTATCACTTTAACTTAAAATTAAACGTCGTCGTTGCGTTGACAATTAATAAGACAAATTTTCGCAAAACTATAAAATAAAGATACAATTAACCAATGAACACACCCTATCTTACAAAATTTAATTTTACCGGCTTTTATAACACGTAGGTCTTGGACCAGGCTCTATGACAGTTTACTTATTACTTCAAACTAAACCCCTTTGTTCATTTCTAATTCTCACCACCGCTAACTGTTTGTTCGGTGAGGTATATGGGACCCGTTTGGAGTTGCCGCATCAACACGGAGGAGCCCCCTCTTCACGTTCTCTCCTTAATAAATAGCTTAATACTATATGGGTATCTTACGTGGTGTGTTCGCTCCCCAAACGGATATCTCATATCCGAACCTAACTACCACTTATCATTCGGCCGGTTCCTGAATGGTTTCACTTATTCGAACTTCAACAGCTGTCATTCGAAAAGCCGAAATCAAAATAAAAAAAACTAAATGGATGGATAGCTTTTGGTTTGTATTTGTGCATTTTTATTTTCAATTATTTCTTTCATTAATTCTTTTTCCTTTCCAAATATAGCCTTTAATGAAGAAAACACACCCACCAAATTACTAAACACAGACAAAAAGAAGGAAGTGTAAGCCCCAAGATACCCAGCCTAGAAAAAAAAAGATCTGAGCCCGAACCCCATTGCCCACCGAGCACAGCCAATCCACTGATCTCTATAATATACTGGATAGCGCATCCATACAAAAAAGTTGAAGCAAATTGAAGAATTGTTATACTGGCCCACTTGTACACCAACTGTCAAAATAGATATAAAAAATATAACAAATATAACAATTTTGTGTTTTCAACATGAGATGACGTCAAGAACAAAAACAAAGTAGTTTATGGTTATTTTTTTTTTTTGTGAAACCAACAAAATAAAATAGTCTTTTCGTTTGTTTTTTTTTTTGTTTTGTATCCGATATTGGTACAAAAATATATTTTAAACTTGTCAAAAGTGGAAACGAGATCCAGACACACCGCAAGTTCGACGAAAAATTTGGGCCTGGTCTGGACGATTATTAACAAGTAGATTTGCAGAACATTCTGCTTATACGAAACCTCAAATGGAAAAGAACAATCTTGTTGCAGCCATGGAACAAGACAAATTCATCATTAGAATGTCAAGGGATTCCCACTCACTGTTCAAGAGACACATCCAGGATAAGAAGCTGGAAATGCTTTCTCAGATTGTGACTAAGTATATCCTAATTGATACTTACGAAGGAACAGCACGCAGCAAGGCTCAGTGCGATGGATTACCATGACGACAACAGATCCACCCACTGAAGAAGAGGATGAAAACGCCATGATGCTCCAAATAGACCAAAGAAAAAGAAACCGAAGAAAGGCCCGCATTTGTGGCACTCTCCGTTCAATAAAGAAACTCTAAAACCTTTTTCAGTTTTTTGAGTTTCTCATCAAATGACCTGCCTACAAGTGTACTCCGAGGTTGAATTTTTGTTATAGAGCTTTGGGATCAAAACTTTGTATGCTCCTTTTAAAGGCATCGAGAGCAGATTCCAAATTGGTATCAACCACATTAGTGGCACTCTCCATTCAATAAAGAAACCCCAAAACTTTCTTTGAATATTTAAATTAAAAAAAAAACTGAAAAAGGTTTTGGTGTTTCTTTATTGAATGGAGAGTGCCACAAATGTGGTTGATACCATTTTGGAATCTGCTTTCGATGTCTTTAAAAGGAGCATAAAAAGTTTTGATTCCAAAGCTCTATAAAAAAAATTCAACCTAGGAGTACACTTGTAGGTAGGTTTTTATTGAATTAAAGAGAAAGCAACAAAACTTAATAAGAAAAATATTTCTCTAACTCCTAAAGGTTATTTAAATTTCATATAATTTATTATCAGCGTCCTTAAGTACTGGCAGAGGTACACGATCATGGGCGGCAGCGTTTGGATCGGATTTCGATTTTTTTTTTTCGAGAAAAGCGGGTCTTTCTTCGGTTTCTTTTTCTTTGGTCTATCTGGAGCATCATGGCGTTTTCATCCTCTTCTTCAGTGGGTGGATCTGTTGTCGTCATGGTAATCCATCGCACTGAGCCTTGCTGCGTGCGTCACAATCTGAGAGAGCATTTCCAGCTTCTTATCCTGGATGTGTCTCTTGAACAGTGAGTGGGAATCCCTTGACATTCTAATGATGAATTTGTCTTGTTCCATGGCTGCAACAAGATTGTTCTTTTCCATTTGAGGTTTCGTATAAGCAGAATGTTCTGCAAATCTACTTGTTAATAATCGTCCAGACCAGGCCCAAATTTTTCGACGAACTTGCGGTGTGCCTGGATCTCGTTTCCACTTTTGACAAGTTTAAAATATATCTTTGTACCAATATCGGATACAACACAAAAAAAAAACGAAAAGACTGACTGACAGTTTTATTTTGTTGATTTCACAAAAAAAAATAACCTCAAACTACTTTTTTTTTGTTTCACATAGATGTCAAAATTGGCCACTCAGCCACCTTATGTCATCTTCAATTGGAATGAAAAAAACTGTTTTACTTGAATGGTATACACTATCCAGTATATTATAGAGATCGCAGTGAGCCAATCCCTCTAGCCGGTTCACGTTCCTCAAAATCTCCTTGAGCAAACACTATCAGCTCCCCTGGATCATTTCCTCTGCTAAAAATCAAAACAATGTCATCTTTTTATTCGTCAACCAATTGCGACCAAGAATATAATTGAGCCAGCGAATCCAAAATTACCAGTCTCAGCTTGACGGCAGGAAAGAGGAATCTTAGGTAAGTCCGTATCTAATAGATTCTGATAGTACGATTTCTAATTGCTTGCCTTTTGTAGATCTGCTCGTGGCGCTTATGTGAACGGATGACCTACACTTGGACTTCTGGTGGTTCTTCAACGTTGGGTGATGTGTTTCGTACCAGAACGGTCGAATATTTAAAGATCTTGCGACTCAAGCACAAGTTAAGCTGGACTACCCTGCACTTCACCATCCCGAGCCCAAGTACAATTCCCTGGCAATCGTAATCACTCATCAAAATAAAAAGCAACTGCACCTGTAATTGCACTTAGCCTTAGGTTTGGGTTTGGATAACGAGACACAATAAAAACGTAAGTCACCTTTTACTTCTTTTATTATTTGGTGTTGGTGACCGAATCCGTCACAATTTTTACCCTTGCCGGATATCCCTAATGTTGTTTTTGTTGTGCTTACTTAGGCCTCGTAATGAGTTTTTAAATAAATTAATCATTATAAAACATAAAAATTATCATTTGACCTTTGGTCTGTATCTCCTAAAAATAAAAGTAAGCCATGCTTGGCTTAGTATTAGATATCTTTACTTGTTTGGTAATTTATTTAAAAGCAGTTGGTCACACTAAAAAACAATAAAGGTGGAATTTTGTTTGTTTACATTTTGTATGTATTTTTAAAAGCGCTAGAGTTTGAAGTCTTAATAGTTGTACGAAAGTTATTGAATTAGCAACACAACGGGTGTTCTGTCTACGTTTAAAATCGAGTGTAGTGAAAAATTAAATGGGTAAACATTATTTAAAGTGTTTGGCATGCGGTCGTGTAGAATTGCGGAATTCAGGAGTAAGATTCTTTCTACTACCGCAAAACACTGAAAGGTAAGCAAAATAATATATTTTTTAATAGATAATCACTCATTTGCTGCAATACCGGAACTCAAAGATTCTCAGATGTACATACCTAAATGCGTGCGATAATTTAGTTTAATGAAGTGAAGCTATTGAAAAAAAAAAACACTTGTAGCTACATAATTAAATGTTTGTTTGTATTTGTGTTTGAGAAAAGATATTAATGCAGCATGCAGGTATGATGTTTGACAAAAAAGTGAAGCGCGAAAGTTTTGTTACAATATCTAAGTAATAAAATGTAAAATTTTAGATGATTTAGTATTATGTTAAAGCGTTTTTAGGTTTTTCCAAATTTTAAACGACATAGAATCGTATTATCTTGTTAACATTTTGTTAAAATTCCAATTTTTGATTTTTAGTATCTTTCAAACTCCGAAAGTCACTTTGACAATTACAAATCTTAAATTGCTGTGAACTCCAATAGTTTAAAATTTAAAACATTTTAGAAAAGAACTTTAAAGTTAGAAAATTATCGTTTTAAGTAATATTATGACATCACTTTAAAACCAGTCTGTTTAAAATTTTGCGCCAATGTTTTTTAATTCTACCTGGACCTTTCAACTTAGTTAAAATTTATCGATAACGACAATCAGTATCGAAATCTTTAATTAATTTTCGGTTTAATATAATTGTTGTAGAGTTAATGTCCAAAGTAATAAAAGTAATAACAACGAAATAGTGATTTAACCTTTATTGTTCGAGAAATGAAGTAAGAATGAAAATATAAGCGAACGTTAGTAATTCAGTTTAAAATGCAAGAAGGAGATAAAACATTGAATAAGATATATTTAATGCTGTCAAGTATTATTACGAATGGATTAGATGAGCGCGTTTGAACTTCAACACTCCTCCTCAAACGCTCTCAACCAAACCGCATCTTTCTCTGAGATCTTTGATTCTTCCTGCTGGTAGTGGTTTTGTAAGAAGATCTGCTATCATGTTGGTACTTTCACAATAGTCGCATCTTATAACACCACTGGCGATGTAATCCTTGATAAAATGGTATTTTGTATCTATATGTTTGGAACGGCCGCTGAACTTTTCGCTTGAAATTAATTTTAAGCAGCTTTGATTATCTTCTAAGATAAGGATTGGTTCTTCGATCCTTTCATCGATATCTTCAAGTAATCTTTTTAGCCAAACTGCTTCTCTGCTTGCCTCTGTCAAAGCGACAAACTCAGCCTCCGTTGATGAGAGAGCTACACAACTCTGTTTTCGGCAACACCAGCTTACTGTTCCACCAAAGACCTTGAAGATGTATCCGCTATTTGATTTCCTTTCACTGCGATCTTCTGCCCAATTAGCATCTGCGTAACCCAAGAGTTTAGTTGTGTTGTTTAATTCACCGAGAGTTAGTTTTAGATCTGATGTGCCCTTGAGATACTTGGTTAATCTCTTTAGTTCGTTCCAGTCTTCTGATGAAGGTTGCGATACCTTTCTTGCAAGAATAGATACACTGGCTGCAATATCTGGTCGAGAATTGACTGAAATATATAATAGGCATCCAATAAACTTCTGATATTTTTCGTTGTCAGATAATAAACATGGATCAGTATTTCCTTTTCCATAGCTGGGTTCCAATGGAACATTAGAAGTTTTAGCATTTTTTAGACCCATGTCTTCTACGATTTTATTGATGTATCCCGACTGGCTTATTAAGAAATGTCCGTTTTTATTTTGACTCACGTCGAGTCCTAGGTATTGTCTGATCGTCCCGAGATTTTTAATTTCAAATTTAGTTCCCAATGACTTGCTAACTTCATCAATAAGTTGTACGTCTTTACTTGCTACTAGCAGGTCATCAACATAAATTAAAATGAAAATCCAGGTATTATCAATCCTTTTCGTATATAAACATTGGTCATTTTTACTTTGTTCGAAATAAATGTCAATTAGTGCTGAGTGAATTATCTGGTTCCAAGACCTTGCGGACTGCTTCAGGCCGTAAATACTTTTCTTTAATTTACAAACGTGGTTCAGCTTACCTTCAATTACGAAGCCTGGAGGTTGTTGCATATAGACTGTTTCCTTAAGATCACTGTTAAGGAATGCGGTTTTTGCATCAAAATGCTGAACGTGCATTTTTCGATGTCCAGCTACTGCCAAAAGAACCCTTAGAGTTGTATGACGAACGACTGGAGCAAACGTCTCGTCATAGTCTACTCCATAGCGCTGAGAAAACCTTGCGCAACCAGACGAGCCTTGTAGATACATTTTTCTCCACCTTCAATTATTTTTCGTTTGTAAACCCATTTACTTCCTACTGCTTTTCTATCAGAAGGCAATGGTACTATCTCCCAAGTGTTATTGTGTTGCAACGAGTTCATCTCCTCCTTCATTGCACTTTTCCACAGTTCTGATTCCTTGCAATCCAAAGCCTCTTGCAAACATGTTGGGTCTTTTCTTGTCTCATGCCTTACAGCAAGTACCTCGTTAATTAGTCTTGGAGGTGGTTTACCTTTTGCTTTTGTTTGTCTGTTAGATACTCTTTTCTCAACAATGAGCTCTTTACCGACACCCCGATATTCGTTAACTGCCCTTTCATCGAATCCAAAGAACTGGGATTCAGAAGAAGAATCCTCATCCTCGCCAGAGAAATATTCCAGGTCGTCCTGTTCTGCAACCACCACATCGAACTCAGCTCTTTTATTTAGTTTTCCACCAACTATCACTTCAACCACTTCTTCAGCACTTTGCAGCTCTCGTACATTGGTTTGTGAACCTTCGGAAACATATACATCTTTTTCAAGGATCATATCTTTCGCAGATTTACATGATGACCCACTTGATTTGAGAAAACGAACATCCCTGCTGACAACAATTCTTTTATTTTCAGGATTGAATAATCTGTATGCCTTCGAATTTTGATCATAACCCACAAAAACCATACATTCAGACTTCCTATCCCATTTCCTTCGCTTTTCTTTTGGAACATGGACGTAGCATCTTTCTCCAAATGTTCGAAGATGTTCAAAGCGTGGTTTAGTAGCGTTCCACATCTCAAAAGGGGTAGTCATAACTGCTCTTGATGGTAATCTATTTTGCATATATGTGGCAGTCAAAATTGCCTCAGCCCAAAACTCCTTTTCCAACCCTGCTTCTATCAGCATACACCTTGACATCTCCACCAAAGATCTGTTTCGCCTTTCAGCAACGCCATTTTGCTGCGGAGAATACGCTGTTGTAAATTGGCTTTGAATGCCTTGCTGCCTCAAGTAATTCTGAATTTGGTGACCGGTGTACTCTCCTCCACGATCTGATCTGAAGATTTTTGGCTTTTTCCCGAACTTAGTTTTTGTTACCTCAACATATTCCTTCATTCGATCAATGACTTCTGACTTGTACTGTAGCAGATAAACGATAGTGTATCTGCTGTAATCATCGACAAAAGTAAGAAAATAGCGATTCCCGCCAAAACTGCTTACTTCCATAGGGCCGCATACGTCTGTATGTATCAATTCCAGAACAGCAATTGACTTACTTTCTGAATTTTTCGGGAATGGAAGACGAGTTGACTTTCCTTGCAGACATACCTCACAAGAATCTTTTATGCCACACTTATCAATTTTGATACCTGTACCCAAATCCCTCGAAACTATGCATTCAATTGCCTCTGTATCCCTATGTCCAAGTATACGGTGCCATTGATGTAAACAATTGTCCTTATGACCAGCGACAAAAACTCTCTTTGGTTGCCTCAATGTGTATATATTGTGTGATTGATCTGCGACACCAACTTCTGAACCATTCTTAATAAGTCTGCACATCCCTTTGTCAAAAATTACTTCAACGCCTTTCTCTGCCAGACATGAAACCGATAGAAGACTTCCTTGCATCTTTGGAACATACAAGACGCCAGAGATAGAAGCTTTAACTTCTACGTTTTTGCTGTTCAGGATTTTGATTTCGCAAGTGCCTTTCCCTTCCGACAACAGATCGTTGCCATCCCCAACAAAAACCTTTTCTTTGAAAGCGGGATTGAAGTCAACAAAAAATTCTTTTGTATTTGTAATATGGCACGTTGATCCTGAATCGACAATCCAACCGTTTGTACTATTTAACGAAGTGAAAAAACTTACTTCATTCTTGTAAGTAGATGTTGAAACCAGATGAGCTTTCTGCTTATTTTTGTTCCTCCATTCTTGGTACTGTCTACAATCCTTCTTGAAGTGACCCTTTTGATGACAAAAGTAACATTCTGGACCATAACCTTTTGTCGGACGCGCACCCTTTGTCACCTTCTTTGCAGATTCGTGTTTTTCAACACGTGGTTCTGCCCTTCGCTTGAATTCTTCACGGAGTTTTGATTGCACACAGTCGAAGCTCAGTTCCTCTCGTGTTTCCAATGCCATGATTAACGTGTCGTAGCTCCTGGGCAAACTGCTTAACAGCATTGCAACACTCCACTGCTCAGACAGACGTTCTTCTCCAATTGCTGCTAACCGCTCGAACAAATTGTTCATATTCGCTATATGGGTTTCCACATTTCCACCCTCATCTAATCGAAGACCGCATATCTGCCTCATAAGCTGAACTTTGTTGCCCAAAGTATTCCTTTCATGGTACGTCCTTAGCGAGTTCCATGCATCCATCGACGTGGTCGATTTCTTTATATGCTGAATCTGATTGTCTTCGACAGACAGTGCAATTGTTGCACGAGCCTCATCATCTTTCGAGATCCATATAGCAGTTATGGGTTCGGGTTTCACTATAACACCTGATACATACCCCCATAATCCTTCCCTGATCAGCAGCATCTCCATTTTATATTTCCATGTGAAGTAATTTTCATTACTCAACTTTTGGAATGAAAACCTGGCGTCCGTCATCCTACAGCAGCAGTAGAGACCTTTAAAACTTTTATACTTTATTAATCTATATACTTTTATCACTAAATGGGACTGGTCCCATAACCTGTTGTAGAGTTAATGTCCAAAGTAATAAAAGTAATAACAACGAAATAGTGATTTAACCTTTATTGTTCGAGAAATGAAGTAAGAATGAAAATATAAGCGAACGTTAGTAATTCAGTTTAAAATGCAAGAAGGAGATAAAACATTGAATAAGATATATTTAATGCTGTCAAGTATTATTACGAATGGATTAGATGAGCGCGTTTGAACTTCAACAATAATTACATTATTATTATTAATAAAAATGGGTTTGATAACAAAATCTCAAGTTTCATAATCTCATGCTTTTTCAATTGCGATGTATGTACGTAACTATTATAGGCAGGTTTTGCATTGGTAAACAATCTGACTAGAGCTTTTCTTCTCGAGTTTCTGTCTACAGATAATCAATTTCGATCAAATTTGTATGCGAATTTAAAAGAAATAAAACATTTACAACTATAATTTTCATTATATGTTGAAACTGACCGGTTACATATGTAGGTTCAATTGATTTAAAAATAATTTTCCCGGAGGTGCAGCCAGATTATGAAATGCGAGATCTTGAGGCATTCACACTTAAATTTAATAAACTGTTAAACATAAATTTTCCTTTTTACCAGGAGGAAAAAATGGTTTATTGCTATGTACAGACCAGATTTGGTAAACAAAAAACTGTCGCAGGATTTAAGATTGTGCGAAAACCATTTCTCAAAAGATATGTACACTAAATCCAAAGCCCGCTTAAAATTCTCGGCTACACCTAACTTAAATATTTTAAAAACCCATACTGATAATTCAAAAGGTAAATCAGAAAACGAATAACACCTAACTAAGACAATACACTTTCTTTTCACAGAAAAACTTGATCATATTGATAAAGAAATCATAGAAGTTCAACCAAGTGAAGCAGAGGTTTGTAAAGCTGTCGTTCCAGATGAAGATACTCAATTAAAGGAGTTGTTGGTGGAAGACTATGGTATCCAAGCTACTGACTCATTTAACGTATCAATGGAAAACTTAGAAGCAGATGCGGCTCTAAGTCTACTTCCATTGGAAGCGGAGAGATCATCATCAGAACATAAGTCGACGCAGGCAAGCTTCAAGGAAACAGCAGAGGTATTTTATTTAAGAAAAGAGTGTGAAAATTTGAAAAAAAGAAATTGAAATTAAAAAAAAAGAAAAATATTCAGAATTAACGTACATAGAAAAAACTAGAAATATTTTACCTGTAGAGTTAGCTCGAATAGTTGAAAATCATGTTATAAACTTCAAAAGAAAAGAGAAAGGATGGTGGTACTCTAATGAATTTAAAAAATTTTGTCTCAGTATATATTTCATTGCACCCAATGCATATAACTTCTTACAGCATAATTAAAGTTTGCCATCGAAAAAAACTTTAACTAGGTTTACGAAAACGTGGCCTTCCGGACCTGGATTTCACAAGCCATTATTTAATGCTTAAAATACATGTTCTACCAGAACTTGCTAAGAATTGTGTTATATGCTTAGATGAAATATCTTTGAAAACAAATCTTTATTTTAGTAAATAAATAAGGGAGAAATAATAGGATTGGAAGACGATGGACAAAATAAAACTCATTTAGCTGCAACCGGTATAAGCAGTTACTCGGGTATTATTTCGTCAATTCCGCTTGTCCAGCCAAAATATTGAAACAAATCTTATATACATCTTATAACAATTTGTTGAAGTTAAGATGAAACCTAGGCTTGTAATTTCAGACCAAGGTGGAAATTTCATCGGTCTAAATAGACTCCTTGGCATTCCCTTTACCAAACCTTTCTTTTATGTAGAAGAAACAAAAATATATTATATGTTCGACAGTCCTCATCTCTTAAAATCCTTCTGGCGTAATTTTATGAAGTATGACATTGTTACACTTGGTAATAAGAGAGCAAACTGAAGAGATGTTGTTAATTTTTATTTAAGAGACACAGAGACTCGACATAGATTGGCTCCAAAAATAACAGATGAACACATTTTTCCCAATAATTTTCAAACAATAAGTGCAACAGTTGCAGCTGGTATTTATACTCTTGCCAGTGTAGGTGCAGTATCTTCAACAGCTATTAATACTGCTGAAGTAGTTGAAAAGATGGATAAGTTGTTTGATATTTTCAATACATTTAAATTTAAAACAAAGGCATCCAGAAGGCCATTTTTGGGAAATAAAGAGCAAATTGACTTTTTAAATGAAATGAAAATTTTACTCTAAAACATAGTTTTTCTTGACAACTTAGTTCATGTAACTAAGAAAATGAGATTTATAAATGGATGGCAACAGAATATTTATGCTCTTATTGACATTTCCAGTGAGTTTAGGCAAGAAGGTGTAAGATTTTCTTCTTACGAGAAACCTTAATCAAGACTGTCTTGAAAATACATTTGCTGTGTTACGCAATAGGGGAGGAAATAATAAGTTGCTTACTCCCTTTCAATTTATATGCGCATTCAAAAGGTTTTTTCGACCAAATATATGGAAGATGTTACAAGGGGAAACTGCGAGCCAACTTTCAATTTGGAACTTCCAGATGTTAAAATACAAATGGAATTACCAGAAGAAAAAAAAGATGAACTAAATAATGCTTTTACAATCGAGTCTGACTACAAAACGGTAAATTTTGGCATTTTATTATTTTGCAGGATATATTTTGAAAAAATACCGCCAAAAACACAAATGTGAGTTGGCCTCCAGTGAGTCTGAGCAACCTAATGTTTCCTCCATACATACAGATTTTAAGGAATATGAGGGTGCGAAACTGGTGCGACCGCCCCAAGATTTTTTGAATGCATTAGAGAAACTTGAAGAAAAATGTATTCCTTGTTTTCCAAATATTTACTTTTTAAATAACTTTGAAATAAAATTTTTGAATAAATATAAAAATAAAGTTTTTGAAAAAAATATGAGATTTTCATAAATATCTTATTTTATTACTATATTGTAGGTACTCGTGTTGAAATAATGTAATCAATCAATACATGACGTCATGACATTTTACAAAAGTATATCCATACGTCTTGGAACCTTTTCGCCATTAAAACAAGGTTCTCTTCATGATTGGCCTCAATATCCCATATGTTAATATCAACCCATTTAATCGCTTCTCACCAGGCTTGATGCGTAGATTCGTTTTTAATCTGTGAATAAGACAAGAGAAAGACCTTTCGCTTGAAGCCACAGATACGAGAAGGGTTGCACCCAAATAGTCCATTGAAATGTTACAAAATTTTGACCGAACCTTGCATTTTGTACAGGATAACAGGATAATATTTGTGTAGAGAATAAAATTTTCTACAATTTATGTTAACACACTTTTCATTTTGAAAACAAAAAAGTTGCAACCAAAAAAAAATGACCGTTCTAAGAAATTTATATTAAAGAGGATATAAAAATAATAAAAGAAGAAGATAATGATACTTTTCTTGACAATGGTCATCTTTTTTTGATTATAACTTTTTTGTTTTCAATTTTACGATGAAAAGTGTGTTAACATAAACTGTAGAAAATTTAATTCTCTATAGGTACTCTCTATAATAAAATGAAATGATAGAAACATGAACAGAAGTAAACTTTCTTCGGAGAAAAAACACACTTCTGTATAATTCAATTAAACCAGCAGTTGAATTGACATTTAAAAACTTTAGCTGCTATTAGACCCCTCTATTGAACCCCTAAAACCCCCCTGCGTCCGCCCCTGGTTGCACTACAAAACACGAAATGGACGAAAAACAGTAACATTTAATTTATGAAGCGGCCATTTTTTATAAGAAAATAAAAAAAAGAACTACGTCTTCGCCACTCCACTTGCAAAGATGAACTAAACAAAGGTGTGGGTAAAATGCCTGTAGAAACAAAGAATTTTTGTAGGTGTGCGTGAAACACTCAGTTTAGCAAAGATCCAAGAAGGACCGAGAAAGTTGGGTCAGTGAATTCGCTTGAAGCGCCGGCTCCAGTTCCGTCTCCGTCACCATTCTGTTCAGCCAGTAACACGTAAAAAGACGACTGTTTGTAGTGAGGATCGCAAATATTGAAAATGAATTCTGAAGTTCATTTTCAGTATTCTTTGAAGCCACAGAAGCGTTATTTCGAGATAAGTATAATTTATTTGTATTATCTATCGCTAACAAAACGTCAGATAGACGTGGTCATTTTAAAATTAGTTCTACACATATTGCTAAATGCGCCACTGACACTTCAAAGAATACTGAAAACGAACTTCAGAATTCATTTTCAATATTTGCGATCCTCTCTACAGACAGTCGTGTAAAAAGTAAACGGCAATAATGAGCGCGTTCAGTACCTAGACTTTCTATGAAGAGTCGGAAGATCGAGTTGGAAGGTTTGCATTTCTGACAAAGGTTTTTCTGGAAGAGTTGAACGATAGATTTTTGATGTTGAGAAAGACTATTTTTAAGCGATGATTTAATATTTCATGCAATCTTTAAGGACGATCGAAAGAAACATTTATGTGACGTAGTAGCAGGAGTAGAAGTAGAATTTACACAAATACCGTTCTCTTACGCAAAAATTTTTTAGTTTCGGGCAAAAGGGAACGCTCATGAGAAAGTGAAAAATTTCCCCTTTCTGACAAAATCTGCCCAAGAAATTTTTTCGGGCAGAAATGTGAGATCTGTCAAAGTAAAAAAGAAGTAAAAAAAAAGAAATAAATACAAAATGGCGGTTGTTTGTTTTATTTTGAGTTCGGTAGATCTAAATTTTTTTTTTGCTATTTTATCATGTTATTTAGTACTAAAGCTTTTTAATAAAGTGTTGCTGTAATTTTCAAAGGTTTCTTTAGTGAAAGTTAATAAAGAATATAACAGTTACAAAAAAATTCAAATGTTGTCGCTTTGTTAACATTTTTGTTATGCATGCTCTTGTTTACTTTTTTGACGTTCAAAACAATTCTCCGTTCAAAAAGCGTTCTTTTATTTTTGGACGATTTTAATCTCCTTGAGAGTATTTTATACACTCTCCTCTAAATTTGGCAGACATTACAAATTTAGTGTAAACGAAGCGAATATACCTATATTATATAACTCTTAAGTTTTGTTAAAATAAAAAATCAAATTGTAAGGATATTTAAGAACAAATAATTTATTTCAAGCAAGGAACTAATACGGCGTTTTCATTAGAGCAAATGAGGTAATTTCGTCAAAAATTTCCAAATTAAATTCAAAATCATCTCATTTCCCATACAAATTCAAATTTCCAAATGAGGTAATTTCAACCAAATTTGCACGAAATTCGGTAGGAAATTACGTAAAACTTTTATGAACACACCCAAATGGATTCCATTCAAAGTGGAACCCATTTCAAATGACAGGATTCAATGCAAAAACAACAAAAACAAGCGATTGACAATCTGGGCCTTCAAACAAAATTAGGAAATTTGAAATGTGAACACTTTTTTTGTAATTTGCCAAATTACCTCATTTCAGGTCTAATGAAAACGCAGTATAACACTAAAATTGTGAAAACAAATTCTTGGAAATGGTTAAATATAATTTCTTCTCGGGAACAGCCATTTTATGTGACATGACACACAATGCTCTTATTTAAAAATATAAAAGTCGAATTAATTATATTTTTGATAGTTAGACAGTGTCCAAATATTTTGAAGTAGTCGGAAATGTGCTTCATTTAATAAAAAAATATTATTTATCAAGGTTTAGACAATCGATTCCATTCTCCAAAGTTAGATGAAAAGCTATTTTGGACAGCTTTCTTAATCAAAACATCGTTTATAAATACAACCATATAAGATTCTATTTTCGTATTTATAAACGTTTCTGATGTGGAAAAGAGGTTTATTTATTTTACCTTCAACCAATAAGAATATCAAATAGAGAGCTTTAGACTGGTGCAAAGTTCGGCCAACATTTTGTAACTTTTCGATGGAGTGGTATACAAAGGGTCTAAGTGAGCTTCAAGCTCGTTTAAATACCACATGGAAACGTAGTAATAATTGCATTGAGTTGAAATTGAAATGGGTTTTTTTCACTGATCTCTATAATACACTTGATAGTGGATTTCCTACAAAGTATAATAGTTTTTCTACTTCCAATTGAAGATGACAAGTGCGTAGGCAATTCAACACTTTAGGTATGTTCAGTGAGGCAACTCAACACTTTAGGTATGTTCAGTTAGGGTGAGAAGGCCAGTTAAAGTTGCTGAGATCTCAAAAATTCTATTACAACCGAAGAGGGGCAAAAACCAAAGTGGAATTTCTAAGAAAAAAAAGCAAAAGAACCATCACTGCTGATAAATGTAGCTAAATTTGATTAAATATTCATGACAAATTTTACTCTAATGATTTTTTTTTTATTTTAGTGCAAGATAATGTTCTACTTCAAATATGAAAACTATCATACATTTGGCGTATGATAATGGTTTTCAATCATACATCATACCATAACAGAGATTATCATACGTGTAGCATGATTATCATACGGTTGGCAAGTTCAACAGATACAACTAGGGTTCCCAACTTTCTTCGAAATGAAAGCAGGACACAATTTTCTAAATATGTACATTAAAAATAAAATACGGTAGGCATCTACTAATTTTTTAAATTCGAAAGCTCATTATAAATAAAATCCTTGCCCTCTGGAAAATCAATTCAGTTTTCTTAAGGCACTAGCAAAGCAGGTACTTTCAAAGTCAACCAGGCCCTCGCCAGTTAATACCATTCCACTTGAAGAGCCAACTAAAATTGGTTTAGTTTATATTCGGTACTAGAACTTCCCGCATGGAAAAATGGCAAGTTTTTGGCAAGTTTAGGCGAGGCCCTGAAAAATTTTCGGTAAGGAAAACATGGACGAGGAAAACATGGCAGACCCTAATTAGTGCCTCGCTGAGAACATTTATTTAATTCAGTATTGGTGAGGCTCTTGATGGTAACTAAGTACATATGTGAAATCATTTTACGAAAATTTATAAAAGCAGGATCTTATTACATCTTAATAAAAATCTGAAATAAGTGAGCTTTTATCACCTTTAACAAGAAAAAACGTGTTTTTGAATTCCTCTTAATCTCCCAATATAAGCAACGCACTGCCACAGAAGTACAAACGATGACACTACCGAGCGCTGCACGCTTTTAAACGGACGTAAATGCACACAAACGGCATGAATATAGGGACTATCAGAACTATGTTGACAGGACCAACCAATATGACCATCAGTTCATCGGTAAGCTGAGACGTTGTAGGTACACTGAAGTCTTCGAAGCAACATTCTTCCATGGCGATAGACTGGTCAAGAAAACGATCATTTAGAGTGTATAACCAGGGTGGTGACTAGTGAGAAAAAAAAAACATGTAAAACAAAATATGTGGAACAAATCTAGTTTTAACTAGTCAGGGCTTTGGCAGAATTTAACTGACGAGGCAAAAAGGTTCATAACTGGCGAAGGCCTAGCGAATGCCTCTAGTAACCCTTGCTAGACCCTTGTTAGTAACTATGAAAAACTTGCCAGGGCCTTTTTGAAAACTAGATTCTTTTTCCAGGCGGGTTTCGGCTTACTAGTCTAATACACTAACCAATGCACTGGCTACTTAGAAATACAGACGTTCAATGATGAAAATTAATAACTTTAAACTTTAAAGGGGTATTTCTGATGCGATAAGAAAACTTGCCTAACTTGCTTGAAAAATTAAGCAAGGGCCTACGAGTATTTGCCAAGTTTTCCCTTATGAAAATGTTCAGGGCGTTCGGTAAACTTGGTAAAACTTACCATTTTTCCAAGCGGGTTTTCGACATGAATCATGAACAAAAATTAAATATTAAGGAAAATATAAATACAAATTTTATCATGTCATTCCTTATATTAATAAAAAAAAATATAAATAAAATCATAAGAAATCGGCATTTTGTTGCCATAATAACAAAAAAAAACTTTAACTCAAAAAATTCAAAAGGAAAGTTACAAGTATTTTGGTTGAACTTTTCTTATTTATCACAATATAAATTGCATTTCAAAACTAAATATTTTTATTTGAAAATTTGGATCTTGAAAAGTAGTTGTAGTACATTTTCATGAGTGACGAAATGTTATTTGGTAGTTTGTTATCAAGCAGGATTATGACCAACATTTTAATAAAATGGCAAAAATAATTATATTATAACGCTTAACAACAATGGTACATACTAACAAAATGAATTTTTAAATAAAAATACATAAATAAATATCCTTTAGATTTAGATTTTTTAAAAAGAGGACATTTCAAAGTGAAGAAGGACGGGAGGACAAATAGTTGAAAAGGAGGACTGTCCTCCCAAATAGAGGACAGTTGGGAACCCTAATACAACATCGATCTTGGAAGAAATGGCTTGCTGAATATTTCTTGGACTTGTGTCGATGAACAAAATGGTACGAACCTGTTGAACCCTTGTCAACTGGAGATTTGGTATTATTGTGTGACAGTAACATTCATCGTTCCAAATGGCCAATGGGAAGAGTAACCAAAGTATTTACTGAAAAAGATTGGCAAGTAAGATCCGCTGAAGTACAAACGAACGTTGATGTCTTCAAGAGGCCAGTTTCTATTTTGGCAAAGTTAGATATTGGTGAATCTGGGGGTCAATTCTCGTTCTGTGAAGCTGTGAAGTGATAAAAATATATCATTTCGGTCTTCACAGCAATTTTTCATTTTATCACTTCACAAATATGTCTTATGTGATTCTGGAACTCATTGTGAAACAGCTTCCATTGTGATAAATGTGTGTTCTAAAATGACTAAATGAGAAACTCTTCTCGCAATTTCTCTCTTCAAACGATACTGAAAACTAATACACATACAAATTTGTACTTTTTCAACCAACATGAGCGATGATAAATCAAACAAAAATACTAACACAAGGAACAGAGCTTCATGTATACATTTTTTTTTTCTCTCAGAGAATTTCATTTCGTATGCTCTCGTCTCCTTTCGTGTGTTCTCGTCTCGAAGTAAAATATACAAATACAACTTGTTTTTTCTCTCGGTTCAATTCTACCGACATGCGCAGGTCAAATAATGATTGATTTTCTTCACAGCAGCTTCACAGAATAACTTGTCGGTGATAAAAATTTTATCACGTGAAGAGATTATGACTTTCCAGAATCGAATTTCGTTTGAAGGTGTGAAAAAATTTATCACTTCACAGAACGAGAATTGACCCCCTGATATGGTTTAGAGTCACGGAGGTGGGGATGTTAGAAGAATTTAATTTGTTTGTATTTAAATTAATAAGTTTGTTTTTCTCAGTGTTCTTAATTTTGTATGATTCTTGAATTGTTGTTGTTTATTATGCAAGTTACTAGACCAAGCCAAAAATTGTGTTTTTCTTTATTTTTAAATAATTTATTATTACCTATATAATTATTTAATATTACCTATATTATTACCTATATAATAATATTATTATAATAATATATAATAATATTAGCTGCATTTTATTTTCCCCCAGATCTAATCCGGATCAGATCATGATAATAAAACAAACTGGATCACAAATTTATTTAGTTCTCACAGTTGGCTTAATTTGCACAACAAAATTGACAGAAGGAAAATTTTCACAAATATTATTTGAAATAATATTTGGTATTGAATGTTTAAAATGGAACAGTTTTATTTTTTTAGTTTTATTTTCATTAAGTTAATAGTTTTTATGTATTTTTTCCGTGCTTCGCAACGCGTCGTCTCTATTGAATGAAGAAAAACTCATAAAAAAAAATTGGAATGATGGCGGCATTTGTTTGATTTTGAGAATTTTTAATTTTATTGAGTTTTTTCTGTAAATCTCAGCAATGGTACCAACCTATAAAATTAAAATATTGCTAGGGAAGTGTTCAAAAAATGGACTTCGAAATCCAAATCTAGAAGCAGACCTGGATCTTGTGTTGTTTTTGTATTACTAGTATTTATGTTTCCAAATCCAATCCGGATCAGATCTGGGGGAAAATAAAATGCAGCTATTATTAATTTTTTGCAAGTTACAGAGTTTGCATTTTATTTGTTATGTTCAAATTATAGAGTATTTAAGGCAAAAAGTCAAGTTATCGAGTCTTAAAAATTGTCAGTTCAAGTTATGAAATGCGTAATGGGAAAAATTATTTGTTCAAGTTATTGGAATGTTCAAGTTATCGTATGTTCAAATTAACGAGACCCGCCCACTGTATTATTATTACGGTGAAAGCCAGAGATCAGAAATAAATCTCAACCTTTTGAAAGGTCCCTTAATAACTCTTATTTGTTGCTTTTTTCAATAAAAATCACAAAATAACCTTTATTCTAAAAAAAAAGTTTTTCGGTCAAGGTCTGAGCGAAACCTTTATTTTGTTTTTTTTTTATGTTACGGTCAACCAGTGAGAGAAATCGCTGAGAGAAAAAAATAAATCTCATCTGCAATTTTATCAATCAGAATGTCTCTTAGTATGGCCCTTAGTTTTTCGTTAGCACTGCATGCTGAAGTGCAGCTTATTAGGCTTTTTAGTCATCATCATAAAGTTTCCTGACATATTTGCTTGGCGTCCCAGCGACTGAATTCAAAATTGAAAGGGAATTTTTATCTTTAAATTTTATTTTTAGTGACAAAAAAGGACAATCTTGGGTCAAAAAAACTTTGAGAGTTTATCATTAGCGAAATTTAATACCATAAATTAAAAAAAACATAAAAATCCGTTGCTCCGCTTAGGGGGTTATCAGTCGCCAGGCAGGCGCCAATGTGAACAGTTTTCTTGACCAAAATACTCATTAACCAAAAATTTAATTTCTCTTTACAATCTTTTTTATTAAAAGCACCTTGCCCGGCCTTTTTTAAAAGTTTTTGAAAAAAAAACAAACTTTTTTTACCAACTTTTTTACTGATTTTTTAGAACTACTGGCGCTACCTAGATCACGAATATGTATTTTTGAAGTCGATAGGTCGCTTTGTTTAGCCGCAAGTCAAGTTTAAAGATGCAAACTTTGATGCCTCTAGCACGTCTAGTTTAGCCGCAAATCGTATTTAAAGATAAAAGTCGATTTTTTATATAATGACATGCATCAATTGAAAAGGTGGCACTTCCTAGATTACGAATATGCATTTTTGAAGTCGCTAGGTCGCTTAGTTATATTATTAAAATTTTTTGTTCGAATTAACCATTTTTGATTTATTTTCTACGAAAAAGGTTAAAGGTTGACCTTTTCCATTAATTTTTTCGTAAAAAACTCAACCATTGAGAGATATTTTAAAAAATATAAAATAAATCTCAACCGATAACCGATATTTTGTTTTTCAATAAATAAATCTCAAACCGTAACCGAAATCTTCTTAAAGAAATGTGGTAACTCTCAGAGAGAAACCAATTGAAAATAAAGGTCAACAGTTATTTCTGATCTCTGGCTGAAAGCTCGTTAACTTGAACACATACGAAACCAGGGGTGTTCAAAGTATAGGGTTGTTCAATCGTTCCCAGTTTTTACCAATACTAGGTATCTTGCAAATATTCCAATATTAAACTTTGTTTAAGTTGCAGAGTTTGCAAATATTTTATATGTTCAAATTATAGAGTATTTAAGGCAAAAAATAAAGTTATCGAGTCTTAAAAATTGTCAGTTCAAGTTATAGAATGCGTAATAATGGGAAAAATTATTTGTTCAAGTTATTGGAATGTTTAAGTTATCGTATGTTCAAGTTAACGAGAGCCCACTGTATTTAATTTGAGATTTTATTTTAGTTATTTTATTAAGTTATTTAGTTATTATTATTTTAGTTAATTAGGAAATAAAACAACTATTATCCAGCATTGAAAATGCATTGTTTTATTTGATAAATCCGGGACTTACGCTGTTTGCCCATCGTTTGGATCTTGTGTAATTTTCCTTGATTTTGTCCTTGATATGCGTCCCTCGCTGTCTTGAATTCTAGAGCTTTCTGCACAGCTCTACCAAAGGTTAATTCACTCCCCTAAGCATAAACATTCTCATGTTCTTCTGTTGGTGATTTCAAAAACAAAGCGGTCCATCAGCACATTGCTTAAATAAGCACCAAAATCGCAGTTTATTGAATGCTTCTTTAATCTCCTTGCCCAATCTTGGATTCTTTCCGAACTTTCCATTTAAGCTGCACATTTTTTTTTCTTTTCAATAAATGCTGAGGTAATAGGTTTCAAATGTTTGTTCATCATCGCTTCAATTTCTTCAAACGGTCTGATTTCAGCTTTTGTTGGAAAGCATGAATTGTTGAGAAGAGAAAATGTTTCTTCTGACAGCATTGCACTGCCATCGTTTTCTCAGCCACAGTCATTTCAGTTTGTTTATTTTTTTCTTTCGACCCCATATAAATTTCTTTATTACATAAGAATATTTTTATTTAAACTTCAAAATTATGAGTTCCTAAAAACTAACAAATAAATTACATAAATACAAATACTAGCAAGTATTTTCTTTATTTCATATTTAACATTGATAAAAGCCATAACTATCGATACTGATTCTAATTTCAAAAGTAAAGCTTCATATCTTGTTTTTCCATGAAGAGATTTTTTCTCCGATATAAATTTTAAATCAGAAAAAAGATAAATCTAATAAAAAACGATGCTAACGAAAGGTCAAACGATCAAAACAATTAGACGGCGAAACGGTATGGCAATATTTCGCGAAAAAATAAAAACGCGAAACGTTATTTAACGACTAAGGCGAAACAAAGAAATACCTAATGAATTTTGCCAAACAATGGTGAGTACAGTTTTCTGAACAACAGTGCCTTCGGGGGACCTCTTTACGGGTTCAAAGGATTTCAACTCACTTTTCGGATCCTGTTTCCCTCTGTTGCTTCGCCCTGTGTTTTCAGACCTCAGGCGTTTTATGGGTTACCGGTAGTTGGTTTTTTCTTTTTTTAAATGTTATGAAGGAGATAAATAAATTTTGTGCGAAATTATAGACCTTTTTCCATTTTGAAATTCTTTATTCTTGAAATAGCAACTTAGATTTCGTCTTACAATGTTTGTAATGATTTTGAGCACACGATTCTCTGAAATGTTAAAAATAAGTTAAAACGGTAAACAACTATAGCTTTTTTTTCATCTTTTGTCATGATAATTCTTTATATTGTTCTATTTAGATGTTATAACATTTTAGATTTGGAGTTTATTCCACTCTTGAGAATGCAAAAAACTTAAAAACGGTTTTGGCCTTTATTGGAATCTTAAGTAAAGTAAAAATTCTTTTTCAGATATAAGGCAAATTTTATGTTTTAAGTGTTTTCATTCATTACACATTGAGGTGTATATAATATTTACAATATTTTATATATGTATGTAAAAAAACATTACATTTATCAAAAATTTAACTCCACTTCAAACATATCTGTACTCGAGTCGGATGAGGTGTGTAACGGGTTTATTTGCTTCTGTTGGGTTTTTGCTGGCAATGATTGAACCCCTAGCTCATCGGTATGGGGTGGTTCTTTAACCCTAAACCTCACTACAAAAAAAAATAAATTGCCAGGCTTTGCATCTTGGTGTTCACGATGCCCGAGATATCGCCTCTACCCCCCCTTCCTTGGTTGACTCCCTCGCCAGAGCAACCCCTTTGACAGGCCTCTTACTCCCTCGTCCTACGTCATCACTTCCTGTTCCTCCTTCTCATCCCTTTAAAATAAAACTTACTCACAACTCATTTTGTGTATATCGTTATAGATTTCATTTAAAAATCATTTTTATTCATCTTAGAATTTATAAATTTTATTATTCATTCATTAAATTTAAATTAAAAATGAAAACAAGATTATTTAAAATTTAATATATAAATCATTCAAAAATAAGTATAATTTAATTGCAAACTATTCAATCAAAATTTAAATTTTACCACAGTTGGCAATCGTGTTGCTAATTAAATGAAAATTCTTTCATTCAGTAAGATCGACACTTCATCGATTCTATTCACAAGTGTGGGATTTGCAGTCCTCTTTTCAAATTAGGTTTTCTTTTATACTCTTTAATACCCGATAAAACCCTCCCGTTTCAACTCGCGTAGATTTACTTTTTTTTTTTTTTATATATACGATATACTTCTTTTAGAGAAATAAAATAATAAAAAAAGTAAGGCTTTTCAAAACTCACCCCCAAAACTCCTCCTGTCCTGAAGTGGCCACTGCAAGCTGGATAATCGTGGAGATGGTACCTATTATACAATGCACTTTGTTCCGTGCTTTTTATTTCACTCTAATCCGTATACTTTTGTATATTACTGCGCGAATTGAAATTGTCTTTTCTTTCCTTTTTTTTTATACACGGTTCGCGTATCGATCACACATAAATAAAAATCTTTTTTTTTTTTTTTAACCGCAAACACTCTAGCAACGTGATTTAAAACAAATCAAAAATCGAAAGTTAATTTAAAATTGATTTTAAATAAAAAAAAAGAATGAAAAAAAAAAAATGTGCTTGACTGGTGGTGATTCGAACTCCAGATCCTTCGGTTACCCCCAAAAGTTGTTCGACGGATTTACCGTCTGAGCCACCAGTAGATGTTAGGTTTGAACCGCTAATTAATTATTTGATGGGGCACGGTATTTATTCAAAAAGCTAACGTCTAATCCCGATATGGTTGCGGTACGGGATTTTTGTACCGCTTGCTTTTTTTGCTGATCGCTTGGTACCCTGAATTTAGCTATGGCGATTTTTTTTTGGAATTTTCTCCTGAATATTTTTCCGGCCAATTGAAATTATTTTCTTCGTTGCTTTCGTTAGCAGGAAAATTCAGCGGCCACAAATTCGATTCACCGCTCGGAATTATAGGAATCCGCCTAATCAAAAGAAAATCCGGAATTTCAAATAAAAAAAAATTTCACACTAAAAAACACTTATTCGCATAAATTACCTCTTGGGTTTGTTATGCCTTATTTAATACGGCTGTATATACACCAGATTTAATAAAAATAATAATAAAAAAAATGATTAAATTACGCGCTTCGTAACTCTTTTATTTTTTTTATAAGTTGGAAACTTTAAAAATTTATTTCTAAAAAGAAAAATTAATATGCCTTAGCTTCGGCGGTTTGATTCGGAATGATTCTTTGTCTAAAAGTTTCTTTTTTTTCTGCAGTAAATCTGCCAATCTGGAAATCCTAACAAAGCTCACGTTTTCCAGGATCATTGACTTCATTAAGCAGCAACTTTCACTCTCGAGTCAAAATAATCCCGATTCTGTACCCATATCCGATCTTCTCTCACAAGTTGCTTCAAGAAAATCTGCAAAAGTTTTCTATACATTTCAAACGGCTAAAACCTAAGCAACATGTTCGGACTCTCTGTAGCGACAAGTCTACTACAAAACAAACAACATAAACTTTTCCCGATTCAAGGTACCTTTCCTATCGTATGCGAACATGGCAGATCGAATAATCCAAACTCCTGTCAACAAACTCCTCAAGTCGCGACTTTGTTACTTTGCTTTGAAAACAGATTTACTTCAAAGTTTATTTGTTTTCATATTATACGGTCGTTGTAATATTAAGAAATTCGGTTACAGGGCTTTGCTTTTTCTAGATAAATCGTTATCTGGAACATGCAAAAAGAACCCACGCATTAAAATTCGGTCGGCTAATACCTACGCGAGAAAAGTGATCAAGTGCCTACAACCAAGCTTCAAGCATAAACGATTCTACAAGAATCGAGTTCAAAATTACAAAAAAAAATGTATTTAGCCAGTGATTAAGTGCTTACTAGTGAAATTCCGATAAAATAGCGATAGCGCAATTAAAGGAAATAAAAAAAAATCAAACCTGAGTGCAAATGAAAACAAAACAAAAAAAAAAAATATAAATACAAAATTATAATTTACCGTCGCTAGTGAAAAGGACGGTTGTATAGTTCGAATAGGCCCAACAGGAGCAATAGTGCGGGATACTAAATAATACAGTGTTCCGTTGGTCGAAAACAAACCGAAGTGTAATTAAAAAAAAAATGTAAACAAAATTGGTAAATATACCACAATATGTACCTACGTATACAGCTATTTTCGATTAATCGTAAATAGTGTTTTGCCGTCGGTAAATAACAAAAATAATGCATACAACCGTCGGTAGAACTTATGAAAATAATTTTTGATTAAATTCGAGTTACATAAGTGTTTTGCCGTCGGTAAAGCGAAGTAAAAGTAATTATTAAAAATTGATTAAATTTTTCTTCCACTATCAACGTGGGTCGCGAACCCATATACCTAGCCGGGCAGTTGTCAGATAAGTTAACATTTCAACTTTTCTGAAGTTAAATAGATACTTTGTGTGTTCTACTTTTCTCTTTTCAGGGGAATTATTGGCGTATGTCTTTGGCATGGAGCCTAGTAGTTTTCCTGCTCGAGATTCCAGCGCGATTTTACAAACTTTGGGAGCAGTTTGGCGTTTATGCCCTGGACAAAATTGCTTTGCGCATTTCCTCGTTTCGTACGCGGATATGGTCCCAAGAAGTCGACATAGAGTCGCTGAATAGGCCTTTCAGATACAATCTGCTTGGTGATTGGTGGACGAAGAATCATGTTAGGGGACTTTACCATCTTGCATGTTTCACACTCACTCACAAATGCCTTCACATCTCTAACCATTTTAGGCCAATAAAACTTCTTTTTAATACGAGCATATGTCTTCGCAAAGCCACTGTGGCAGCTTAACTTAGTATTATGTGATAGTTCAATACATTTGTGAGTGAGGGCTTCCGGTAACCAAAGACGCCATAACGAATCTTCCTCGTTTACGTCACCCTTCCTAAACCTCATTCTTTTGTAAATAAATTTTCCCGATACAACTAGGTCAGGAAGTGCAGATTGATTCGAGTTTATGCTCTTTCTCAATTGGGAATATTGCTCCGAATCAAACTCAACCGAATCAAGGTCAACTTCACCGCATATCATTGTCGAAGAAACCTCCTCAATCTCATTTTCTGTCACGGTTACTTTTGCAGAAATCTCTTCCATATCCATACGAGATAGAGAATCCGGTACCACGTTAAGGGATCCCTTTCGATGTTCAATAACGAAATCAAAGCCTTGGAGTTATAAACTCCATCTGGCCAGTCTACCAGACAACTCTTTCATGGACATCAACCATTTGAGGCTTGAATGATCTGTTATGACCTTTAAAGGTAATCCATCAACGTAGGGCCTAAATTTTCGTATGCTCAGGACAGCTGCAAGACATTCCTGCTCAGTAACTGTGTAGTTTTTCTGAGACTTATTCAGCTTCTTCGACATGTATGCAATCGGTCTCTCGTTGTTGTTCTCATCCAATTGAAAAAGAACACCCCCTACTCCTTCCGAAGATGCATCACACTGGATAGTAAATGCCTTTGTGAAGTCAGGTTGTGACAACACAGGCGCCGAGGAAAGCGCAGTCTTCAGTCTATTAAACCCCTCCAGAGCTTCCGGCGTCAATTCAAATTTCGTCTTCTTTTCAGACAATCCGTTAAGGGTGCTGCCAGGTCTGAATAGTTTTTAATAAACCTTCTATACCAGCCAGTAAGGCCTAAAAATCTCCTAACCTGCCTTATGGTCGTTGGCACGGGAAAATTAACCATTGTCTCGATTTTGTCAGGATTGGTTTTCAAAGTACCTTGGCCGACAATGTATCCGAGATACTTGATCTCCCGCATGCAGAACTTGCTTTTATCGATGTTAATAGTGAGATTTGCCCTGCGAAGACATGCAGCCACTTCGTTAAGGATCCTTATATGCGACTCGAAATCAGCCGTACAAATCAATAGGTCGTCTAAATAGACAAACACATTCTCACGAATCGAACTTGGCACCACTTGATCAATGACTCTGCTCATGGTTTGACCGGCATTACTTAAGCCAAATGGCATAACCTTAAACTGGTAGAGCGGTCTACCAGGCACAGCGAAAGCGGTCTTTTCTCGCGATTTTTCGTCAAGTGGTATTTGCCAATAGGCATCTTTCAAGTCGATTCCGGTGATAAAGTGCGTGTCTTTGATACGGCTGAGTAAGCCTTCAATATGAGGCAAGGGATATGCATCCTTAACGGTGACTGCATTAACTTTCCGAAAATCTAAGCACAGGCGAACCTTGCCTGGCTTTCTCACTAACACTACTGGGCAACTCCAAGGTGAATTACTAACCTCGATAACCCCAAGTTCCAACATGCGGTCCAATTCCTTATATACCTCTTCCTGACGAACCGGAGACAATGGATAATGCCGAGATTTGATAGGAACCGCGTTTCCCGTATCAATAACATGACAACCAAGCGTTGTCTTGCCAGACCTAGCACGACAAAATTAGGAAACAGCCTTTTGGTGTTTTCTAACTGTAAATTTTGTTCGGGTGAAAGTTTTATTTACCTCTTCTTCACTGGATCCGACGTCGGCTTTAATCTCGCTTATTTGTGGCATAAGGTTGAAGTTTCGCCAAAAGTTCATCCCCAAATAAAGTTTTTGGGTGAGGTTGGGAATCAAATAAAATGAAAGAAGTTTAGTGATGCCGTTGTATTTAGTTGATATTTCGCAGTGGCCTACAATGTCGTGTGAGTTGCCATCTGCCGTACGCACAACGTTTTTATATGGCTTCACGTCCACTCCTATTCTTTTCACCAACTCCCAACAATCACTACCTAGCACGGAGATAGATGCCCCGCTATCTAATAACCCAAAAACAGACTCGTTATTTAGTAGGACATTCGCATACATCCTTCCATCAGTGTTTGAGGATATTATGGTTTCTACAATCTGTTTTCGAAATTTTCTTTGGATACGAAACCGACGCCGACATTTTCTGACGTGGGCGTTAGCTGAACCACTACAAGTCCCGAAAATTCGAGATCGAGTTGTGTAGTAGTGCAGCTTTCGCTCGTGAAGGGACCTGAGCGCATAAGTATCAACAGGATGAGACTGAGCAGTTTGAGAACTGGAAGAATTTTCCCGTTTCAGAATCTTAATTGGACTGCTTTCAACGGGAAGGGTATTGGAAGTTTGTTGCTTTTCTAATTCTGTGGGTTGTCGGTTTTGTTCTTGGAGGAACGAATCTCCACTCTTTTTTTCGTCCCTCGGCACGTTTCCCGAGTGCTTGCCGCACTCCACGGTGTTAACATTCTTTGCTCCGCACAGAAAGCAGAACAAATTTCTAGTTCGCGACGGGCAAAAATGGTACGCGTGTCCTTTTTGATCGCAATTCCAACACACGAAATTGGCCGCTGAAATCGGTCTTCGACTTGAGGCTAAAGCCGCGATTTCCTCTTCATCATGGTCGAGCTCTTGTTGACCTTCTTCGACCGCGATCTCATGTACCGTTTTTTGCGACGTATACCGTTTTGCCAGAAACCTCTCTGCTTCTCGGGCTTTATTTCTCAGCTGCTCGAGATTTTTAACATCAGCTGACAACAATATCTCTCCGATTTTATCACGCGCATTGTTACGGATAACATCAACAAGTTTTTTTTCATCGAAAGGTTCTTTTAAACGGTCGTTAAGACCTACGATCGAACTATAAAAGTCGTCAAAAGATTCCTTTAAACCCTGTTTTCGCGTGAGTAACCTCATATAAATTTCCACATCACTTTCCAGTCGTCCAAATTCCTTTTTCATCGCCACCTTTACTTCCGACAATTTAGCTCTTGGAGTTCTACGCAAAAAACCCCAAAACCATTTATTAGCTTTTCCAGTTAGCAGAATGTGGAAATTTGCCGTTATTTGTTCATCGGTGTAAGATGACGATGTTTGCATCCTATCAACTTTAAAAAGAAAATCGCTTACATTTTCAATACCATCGTATTTTATGCTCCACCTATCAAGTCTACATGTTTCAGACGAGCTAAGCATAGACGGAGTTACGAAATTTCTGGGTGCTGGTGCCGGCTGCAAAATTTCGGATTCCCTACCCTCGGACGTCCCAGCGCTAAAAGGATTGTTTCTAGGAGGAGAATTATGTGCCGCTGCTGCTATATGTAAATTTTCTAATTTTTGTATCACGTTGACCATGAACACGTTTATTTGCTGGAATAGCCTAACTTGATTGTCGATCATATTTCTTTCTATTCTAGCCGCTAATTCTTCGGTTTGGTCGCCCCTCGGAATATTCGCGGCGGTAGCATTATTATTAGTACTCTCATCAGGCGGCAATGCATTACCATTCCCAACGGAATTGTAATTTAAATTCTCAGAAAAACTGAAGGAAGTGTCCAAGTTAAATCGTTCGATCGTACTTCTAAACCGTCTGTAAAACTCTTCAAATCTTGCTTCCGAATGAGCTTGAATTACACTTAGGTCGTCGTGAATTGAAACACGACGCCTATTGCTCATAACTTAAAAAAAAAAATATCACAGATCTTCTCTCCACAAATCCCGAGAAAATTAGGCTGGCAAAAATAAAAACTTTGACCCGGGAAAGAAACCGCCAAATCAAAGAACAAAAATTCAAAACCCTAGAAAAAACGTGAGCTTCAAAATTTCCAGTGCCTGTAAGCTGAAACTCAAAAACAAAATAGAGTGAAATAATAAAAAAAAAAACTGCAAGGTATCAACTAGAAAGTAACCCGAAATCACCAGATCTCCAATCTCGAACCTCTGCAAACCCTAGATTCAAAATCACCAACAGTCAATTTTGTTAATGTAAAAATAAAATCAAAAATGTTTTTATTAAAAACAAATATTTTAAATTGTATTTGTAAAATAAGAGTTTTTCAAAACCTTTCTAAAACTTGCTAAAAAAAATCCAAAATTGTAATTACAAAATTCATAAAATGTAAAAGGGATGAGAATTCAAACTTCAAATAAAGGATGACGCGACGGAGGAATAGAGGCCGTCGTCCTGCGAGCCAAAAATGAAAAAAAAATAAAATAAGCTACATGAATGAAAATTTGAAACTAAAAAAAATTGTGTTTTGTATTTTCCTCAGTTCTCAGGACTTAAACAGACAAATCTCTCATCGGTTTAGACTCTGAAAAATTTGGAAGATGTTGAAGAAAAACTGTTGTAAGGACCTCTGAAAACGCCTATGGCATCGACGGGTCTCTTCCAAACTGTTCAATGAGCATTGACTAATTTATCCTGCTATTTAGGCACCGATTTTCCAGATACCCAAAGACTCGGACTGTTTAGCCTACACTCTGTTTATAATATGTTGTGTGATTGCGTCTTCCTTGTGGCAACGCGGTACCAAGTGCTCTACACCCAGTCACCGGGACTCACAAGAAGTATGCAACCACTATCGATCCACTAAAATCGAAAAAAAAACTGAATCTAAAAAAATTGTTCAAATAAAAAAAATCTAAAAAAAAGGGTAAAAAATATAACTATCTATTGGAAAAAACTGAACTGGCTCAAAAAAAAAATTAGCCTCACCATCTTGCGATAGTGGGCTCCACGTTGCGGGCGCCATTTTGTAACGGGTTTATTTGCTTCTGTTGGGTTTTTGCTGGCAATGATTGAACCCCTAGCTCATCGGTATGGGGTGGTGCTTTAACCCTAAACCTCACTACAAAAAAAAAATAAATTGCCAGGCTTTGCATCTTGGTGTTCACGATGCCCGAGATATCGCCTCTACCCCCCCTTCCTTGGTTGACTCCCTCGCCAGAGCAACCCCTTTGACAGGCCTCTTACTCCCTCGTCCTACGTCATCACTTCCTGTTCCTCCTTCTCATCCCTTTAAAATAAAACTTACTCACAACTCATTTTGTGTATATCGATATGACATTTCAACTGTCAGTGGTAAAAGTGTAATTTAAACTAAGCTCTTAATATAGCTGAAATTTCTTTTAAAAAAATTAAGCCAACATTTTGTAAAAGTATACAAAACAACTCTTTTTGCAATAGAAATTCGTTTTGTGCTCGAATATCTCACTTTGCTGTCCAAGGTAGGAGGTATTTTTAAGTTTAAAAAATTTGAATATCCATCTACGGAATATCTTTATGAACAATAAAAGAGGGATAACGGACACTTCACCAGAATCTAACAATATAACAAAGAAACACGATTCGAACAAAATGGCAGTTGGAAATATGTCGATCACTCAATTGCAAGACCTTTTAGATATCCGATCTGGCCACGAAATCTGATGTAGCATTCTTATCTACCGAACTGAATGAATTAAAGTCCACTAATGTACAATTGAACCAAAAATTAAAGGCTATGACCGAGCGGTGTGATCTATTGGAGTCTCAATTAGAAATGATTTCGCGAAAATCTACCGAAAACTGTCTGGTGGTACACCTTCCTCTAGACAGAGAAACCAATGCTGTTGATCTAGCTAAACAAACATGCCAGGGGCTTCTCAAGTTAAAAGAAGGTGAAGAAATTCACTTGAAGAAAACTCGGGTACTCCACAACACTCAACTACAAAGAGGTACGGTCTTCATGGAACTTCATTCGACAGAAGAGGTAGAAAAAATCTTGTCCGCTGCGAGCCAACTAAAGGGTAAGGACATTAGCATATACCGAGAGCAATCATTGATGTATCGACAAAAGAGACGAACACTAAATGTCTCTAAAAACAAACTGTTGGAAATAAAACCGGATGCAAAAATCAATGTTAAAGGTGATAAATTGCAAATAAACAATTACACATTTGCGTTCAAACATTCACGAGGCCTGGTTATAAAAACAGTCGCGGAGTTGACGTTTATCAAAAACATGTTTGGTGACAGTTCTCTGGAGTATTTTGACTGCAGCGAGGGAGCGAAGTTAGTCGCAGTTGAAAACCAACAATCACCATCTGGCTTTCAGTCGACGTTACCGCCACCTGGGCATTATTTGATGAAAGGTCTTAGGTCGACTACGCATTAGGACAAAACTGACGTCTGCCCAAAAACTATAAATTTACTAAATTTAACGATTTTAGCTTATAACATAACAGGTCTTAAAAGCAAACTCTTGCAACCTGATTTCTTTAAATATATTTTTAATTTTGATATCATTATATTAATAGAAACTTTTTTAGAACCAAAAGATGAAAATGATTTTTTAAAATATTTCAAAAATTATAAAATAACTTTTATTTCAGCGATACGAAGTAGTGTACATGGGAGGGCGAGTGGAGGTATACTTTGTGCCATAAAATCTAATATTTCTCACCTTGCTCAGTTTAAGACAATTGATAACAAACTTCTTATTCATATAATAAGTAATAATTTGAATTTTTATATTATACCGGTGTATTTTAACTGCAATAATTGGCAGAATGATTTTGAAAATTTGTGTAGTTTTATGACCAATTCTTCTTTGGAAATATATTGGCGATCTCAATGCTCGTATTGGTAATTACCAGAATCATCCTGCTCATATGTCACAAACTCTGCTGAATTTCGGTGCCAACAGGAATTCAAAAGATATAACTCTTAACAGAAATGATAAACTACTGGCAGAATTTTTTGAAGATTTTGGATTTTTTGTACTGAATGGAGTGGCGAATGGCGACGTAGATGGTAATTTCACGTTCATTAGCGGTCAAGGACAATCAGTAATTGACATTTGTGCCATATCTGGTGAGTGGTTCAATGTATTCGATGATTTTGAAGTGCTTCTGGCTGCTTTTTCTTCTTACTTACCAATTGCGATTAAAGCGCATTTTAACGAAGAAATCCAACCAAGGAACTTGGATACTCTACGAAAACTGAAATGGATTCAAAGTAAAGCCTCCCGTTACAAAGCAAATCTAGATTACCAATGTTACTTCCTTCCGCTCCAGTCAACAAGCTCGGTAGAGCAAATTGAAGAAAATATTGTGAGAATAATTTATGCCTCGGCACCAGATGCTAACAATAATTACATAACTTACACACCTAAATGTAAATGGTTCGACAAAGAGTGTGTAAAGCTTCGTAAACTGTCGTTTAAATACTTAAAGCTATTCAGATTGACAAACGTCATGTCCTTCAAAAATTTGTATCTTAGTGCCAATAAGAAATTTAAACAATTATGCTCTACTAAGAAAGTAAATTACCTTAAAAATCTGGCCGTACAGGTCCAACATAGCAAAAATTCCAAGGAATTTTGGTCCAGCGTACGTGAACTGAGTGGATTGCACCGAGGTATGAAGATTGCTATTGAAGCTCAGACTCTAGCAGCACATTTTAAAACTCTTTTGTCGGCTGACGAGCATCTTCATACCTTCAGCTACGCAATGCAAGATTTTTATGTGTTTGAATTGGACGCCCCGATATCTTTAGGAGAACTGGAGGCAACCCTTTTGGGAATGAAAAACAACAAAGCCGCAGGTATTGATGGTATCCCAGTTGAATTTTTCAAAAATAGCAATAACCAACTCAAAACGTATATCGTAAATTTCTTAAACATTCTTTATAACAATGCTTACGTGCCTACGACTTTTTCAAAAGCCCTCATATTCTCGATATTTAAAAAAGGTGATGCGATGCAACCGGAAAACTATAGAGGAATCTCAATACTCAATTCTCTGAGAAAGATATTTGCGGGAATTCTTTACGGGAGACTTTCAAAGAACCAACAGTTTGAGTATATTTCAAGCCGGTTTTCGTTCTGGATTTTCGACAATGGATCACATTTTTGCCTTAACTTGTATTGCTAAGAAGTATACTGAAAAAAACAAGAGACTTTATGTATGTTTTGTTGATTTTAAAGCCGCTTTTGATACCGTCAACAGACAGACTCTGATATATAAGCTGGTTAGGCTTGGAGTGTCTCCGAAGTTTCTGATGCTTTATAAGAATTTCTTATCATCTAGTGCAGCAGTTTGGGATGGTTCGAAGTTGTCAGAGTGGTTTGAGACGTCAGCAGGTGTCCCTCAGGGATGTATTCTTTTATTCGCGCTATTTATCGATGATATCTCTGAAATGCTTCCTGGAGGTGTAATGTTCGCTGGAACTCTCATCAAAGTTCTTCTCTACGCTGATGACTTGGTATTAATAGCTGACAACCCCTTTACTCTCCAACTCCAAATTAATCGTCTGGATGATTATTGTAAGACTTGGGATCTCCACATCAATGTCCAAAAAACCAAAGTTATGATTTTTGAGAGTCGAAATAGAAGGGTGAGGCTATCTGAAGAATCTTGGCATCTCAATAATGAAATGATTGACATAGTACGTGAATTCAAGTACCTTGGAGTTTTGTTAACATCGAACTTGAACTTTGGCAAGCATGCAAAGGATAAAAGCACTGAAGCTAAGCTGGCGCTAAATATAATGTGGAAAAGGTTCTTTTCTAACCAAAACATTGACCATACGACAAATTATCAAGTGTTTAGGGCGACAGTTAACACTTGCATGTGCTATGGAGTGCAAGCCTTTGGTGTTACACCCTTCGAAGAATTTGAAGCTGTTCAAAGATTTTTCTTCAAATGGTTATTTCGATTGCCGAACTCAGCCCCAACCTATGCTATACACGTGGAATCTGGCTTACCACCCATCTACATCAATAATCTAAAAGCTCATGCAGACTATTTAACAAAAGTGATGAGGAGAAGTAATAACAGTCTTCATAAAAAAATTCTGATGAGACAACTGCAATTGAATCAGTACCCTTTTTTCGAGTTGGCCTTATCCAATGACCTTTCTCTGTCCTTAACAGAGGCAAATGTTTTCGAATGGCATAATATATTCGCATCAATTATTGCTAAGACAGATGAAAGGATTTTTGACCAGCACCTAACCAGAGCTTCATCGTCGACTTCGAGGTTATTCTACAGGAACCTTAACTATCAGATTCTAACTGAGGATAGCTATTTCAACGTTAAGTACTCGTCTGAGGCTATAAGTACTATTTTCAGAGCAAGAGTAGAAATCCTAGACCTGAATTACATCCCACATAGAACTGATCTTCGGCAGTATTGTGAATTGTGTAACAGAAGAGAATGTGAAGATGTTTACCACTTCATTGCTGTTTGCCCTTTGCTGCAAGAAATACGGCGCTTGTATTTCCAAGAAAGCTCTTTTTCACGCAATAGCCTGTTTGAGATATTAAACGGTGGTCGTGGTTGGTTTAATCTATACAAATTTTGCAAACACGCTATGAATTACCGGAATAGTTTTTGAAATTTGTATTCTCTAAATATTTCTTCGAGTTATTACTTTTTATGTGGCAAATCATTAAAATTGCAAAAATAGTAGGTAAATCATTTAAAATTATTATTACTTTTTATGTGGCAAATCATTAAAATTGCAAAAACTTCAGTACATATTATCGCTCTCCCATTTATTTATTAAATCTTAGCTAAAACTATAAATATTCATAGTATCACTTTTAGTTTTTATTTTTTATTCTTTTTTTAATATTCTTTTTTTAATTTTTATATTTACTTACTCATGAAATGTCATATCCGGCAGACGGCAGATTGCCATGTCCGTATTCTTAAGTTAAAAATTGTATCAATATAAAATCGAAAAAATAAATAATTTTATCTATCTATCTATCTATCTGTATATCGTTATAGATTTCATTTAAAAATCATTTTTATTCATCTTAGAATTTATAAATTTTATTATTCATTCATTAAATTTAAATTAAAAATGAAAACAAGATTATTTAAAATTTAATATATAAATCATTCAAAAATAAGTATAATTTAATTGCAAACTATTCAATCAAAATTTAAATTTTACCACAGTTGGCAATCGTGTTGCTAATTAAATGAAAACTCTTTCATTCAGTAAGATCGACACTTCATCGATTCTATTCACAAGTGTGGGATTTGCAGTCCTCTTTTCAAATTAGGTTTTCTTTTATACTCTTTAATCCCCGATAAAACCCTCCCGTTTTTTTTTATATATATACGATATACTTCTTTTAGAGAAATAAAATAATAAAAAAAGTAAGGCTTTTCAAAACTCATCCCCAAAACTCCTCCTGTCCTGAAGTGGCCACTGCAAGCTGGATAATCGTGGAGATGGTACCTATTATACAATGCACTTTGTTCCGTGCTTTTTATTTCACTCTAATCCGTATACTTTTGTATATCACTGCGCGAATTGAAATTGTCTTTTCTTTCCTTTCCTTTCTTTTTATACACGGTTCGCGTATCGATCACACATAAATAAAAATCTTTTTTTTTTTTTTAACCGCAAACACTCTAGCAACGTGATTTAAAACAAATCAAAAATCGAAAGTTAATTTAAAATTGATTTTAAATAAAAAAAAATAAAAAAAAAAAAAAAATGTGCTTGACTGTTGGTGATTCGAACTCCAGATCCTTCGGTTACCCCCAAAAGTTGTTCGACGGATTTACCGTCTGAGCCACCAGCAAAGAAACTGAATATGAAGAAATGAATCCTCGGCTGTCATTTGAGTTTGCCTACAAGCTCTATCAGATAAGAAATGAGAAGGTATGTGTAAAAATGGCGGTATAAAACTCATACATTCACAGTATTTATCTTCACAACTTACACATTCACAGTACTTATCTTCACACCACCCTGCTATATTGTTGTTGGATTTCACATCTATTCATCGACACAAAATTAAATTACAAATACAACAATGTAAACAAATGGGTTTTGGAGGGTGAAACGTACGAAGGATTCAATTCTTCATATTCAGTTTCTTTGGCCACCAGTAGATGTTAGGTTTGAACCGCTAATTAATTATTTGATGGGGCACGGTATTTGTTCAAAAAGCCAACGTCTAATCCCGATATGGTTGCGGTACGGGATTTTTGTACCGCTTGCTTTTTTTGCTGATCGCTTGGTACCCTGAATTTAGCTATGGCGATTTTTTTTGGAATTTTCTCCTGAATATTTTTTTTCCGGCCAATTGAAATTATTTTCTTCGTTGCTTTCGTTAGCAGGAAAATTCAGCGGCCACAAATTCGATTCACCGCTCGGAATTATAGGAATCCGCCTAATCAAAAGAAAATCCGGAATTTCAAATAAAAAAAAATTTCACACTAAAAAACACTTATTCGCATAAATTACCTCTTGGGTTTGTTATGCCTTATTTAATACGGCTGTATTATACACCATATTTAATAAAAATAATAATAAAAAAAATTATTAAATTACGCGCTTCGTAACTCTTTTATTTTTTTTATAAGTTGGAAACTTTAAAAATTTATTTCTAAAAAGAAAAATTAATATGCCTTAGCTTCGGCGGTTTGATTCGGAATGATTCTTTGTCTAAAAGTTTCTTTTTTTTCTGCAGTAAATCTGCCAATCTGGAAATCCTAACAAAGCTCACGTTTTCCAGGATCATTGACTTCATTAAGCAGCAACTTTCACTCTCGAGTCAAAATAATCCCGATTCTGTACCCATATCCGATCTTCTCTCAAAAGTTGCTTCAAGAAAATCTGCAAAAGTTTTCTATACTCCCTGTAGCGACAAGTCTACTACAAAACAAACAACATAAACTTTTCCCGATTCAAGGTACCTTTCCTATCGTATGCGAACATGGCAGATCGAATAATCCAAACTCCTGTCAACAAACTCCTCAAGTCGCGACTTTGTTGTTTTGCTTTGAAAACAGATTTACTTCAAAGTTTATTTGTTTTCATATTATACGGTCGTTGTAATATTAAGAAATTCGGTTACAGATGTTATCGCCATTTCCTCCATTCGCCACGATGATGATTCAACATCAATCCAGCGATCGTCATCATCATCGTCGCCTCTCAGGCCGGGAATATCAAACACTAACAAAAATTTTGTTAAATTAGAATGTACATAAAAAGCATTTGTCAAATATTAAATTCACGAGCTGATTCGCTATCTGAACCTTCATCTGATTCTGGCTCTTCCTCTTCTTCCTAAAAAAAAAAAAAAAAAACAAACAAGAAGAGAATAAGTAAGATATTTTATGATAGTTTTTCTTTAACAACACACCTCTTTTTGCTGTTCGTTTTTTTTCATTCCGACAGCATACAATTTATCAAAAGTCTCCTGTTTTGAATCATACGCTGATTCTCTACCAGAGCTATAATGCTTCCATTGCAGTTTACACTTAGGTCGTAAATATGTTTCTTGACATCTACTGTCGTGATGCTTGAGTAATCATAGCTGTCCAGTACTTTAAAACTTGTATCATAGTTAGTGGTGTCGTCGAAATCCACACGATTATCTATATCTAAACTGATGCCGTAAAGAACATTCATGGGTGAAAACTTAATAAGACATTGGTCTAGTACAGGAACTGTTTGCAACAAATGAAAAGTTCTCAGATCCCAAACTTCAGTGTTCGAAATAATCTACAAAATATTTTTAGTATTTAACAGAATATAGTTGTTTTAATTTTCTTACTTCCAATGCATTTGGGTAAAACATTCCAGAGAGCGTTTGATTGAGTTTGTCAAACTTATGTATTTCTCTACCGGATCTTACATCCCAAAGGACACCATCTTAAAAGAAAAAATAATTGGATTTGTATTATTGCATTTGTCTAACTACTAACTTCTCTATTGGGCCATTTCACGTGAACCGGGCAACGAATAAATTTGTGAGTCTTTTATTAGTTCTCAACATGCATAAACACAAACGAATTTTGATTTGGACTTAAATATGGGGATAGACTGGATTTTCAACCACTGAAAAGTGACAAATCCTCCAAAAACAAAGCGGGCCATCAGCACATTGCTTACATAAGCACCAAAATCGCAGTTTATTGAATGCTTCTTTAATCTCCTTGCCCAATCTTGGATTCTTTCCGAACTTTGCATTTAAGCTGCACATTTTTTTTTTCTTTTCAATAAATGCTGAGGTAATAGGTTTCAAATGTTTGTTCATCATCGCTTCAATTTCTTCAAACGGTCTGATTTCAGCTTTTGTTGGAAAGCATGAATTGTTGAGAAGAGAAAATGTTTCTTCTGACAGCATTGCACTGCCATCGTTTTCTCAGCCACAGTCATTTCAGTTTGTTTATTTTTTTCTTTCGACCCCATATAAATTTCTTTATTACATAAGAATATTTTTATTTAAACTTCAAAATTATGAGTTCCTAAAAACTAACAAATAAATTACATAAATACAAATACTAGCAAGTATTTTCTTTATTTCATATTTAACATTGATAAAAGCCATAACTATCGATACTGATTCTAATTTCAAAAGTAAAGCTTCATATCTTGTTTTTCCATGAAGAGATTTTTTCTCCGATATAAATTTTAAATCAGAAAAAAGATAAATCTAATAAAAAACGATGCTAACGAAAGGTCAAACGATCAAAACAATTAGACGGCGAAACGGTATGGCAATATTTCGCGAAAAAATAAAAACGCGAAACGTTATTTAACGACTAAGGCGAAACAAAGAAATACCTAATGAATTTTGCCAAACAATGGTGAGTACAGTTTTCTGAACAACAGTGCCTTCGGGGGACCTCTTTACGGGTTCAAAGGATTTCAACTCACTTTTCGGATCCTGTTTCCCTCGAACGCTCTGTTGCTTCGCCCTGTGTTTTCAGACCTCAGGCGTTTTATGGGTTACCGGTAGTTGGTTTTTTCTTTTTTTAAATGTTATGGAGGAGATAAATAAATTTTGTGCGAAATTATAGACCTTTTTCCATTTTGAAATTCTTTATTCTTGAAATAGCAACTTAGATTTCGTCTTACAATTTTTGTAATGATTTTGAGCACACAATTCTCTGAAATGTTAAAAATAAGTTAAAACGGTAAACAACTATAGCTTTTTTTTCATCTTTTGTCATGATAATTCTTTATATTGTTCTATTTAGATGTTATAACATTTTAGATTTGGATTTTATTCCACTCTTGAGAATGCAAAAAACTTAAAAACGGTTTTGGCCTTTATTGGAATCTTAAGTAAAGTAAAAAGTCTTTTTCAGATATAAGGCAAATTTTATGTTTTAAGTGTTTTCATTCATTACACATTGAGGTGTATATAATATTTACAATATTTTATATATGTATGTAAAAAAACATTACATTTATCAAAAATTTAACTCCACTTCAAACATATCTGTACTCGAGTCGGATGAGGTGTTATCGCCATTTCCTCCATTCGCCACACCATCACTATCTCCATTGTTTTGATCATCGTCAGACGATGATGATTCAACATCAATCCAGCGATCGTCATCATCATCGTCGCCTCTCAGGCCGGGAATATCAAACACTAACAAAAATTTTGTTAAATTAGAATGTACATAAAAAGCATTTGTCAAATATTAAATTAACATACCACGAGCTGATTCGCTATCTGAACCTTCATCTGATTCTGGCTCTTCCTCTTCTTCCTAAAAAAAAAAAAAAAAAAAAAAAAACAAGAAGAGAATAAGTAAGATATTTTATGATAGTTTCCCTTTAACAACACACCTCTTCTTGCTGTTCGTTTTTTTTCATTCCGACAGCATACAATTTAACAAAAGTCTCCTGTTTTGAATCATACGCTGGCTGATTCTCTACCAGAGCTATAATGCTTCCATTGCAGTTTACACTTAGGTCGTAAATATGTTTTTTGACATCTACTGTCGTGATGCTTGAGTAATCATAGCTGTCCAGTACTTTAAAACTTGTATCATAGTTAGTGGTGTCGTCGAAATCCACACGATTATCTATATCTAAACTGATGCCGTAAAGAACATTCATGGGTGAAAACTTAATAAGACATTGGTCTAGTACAGGAACTGTTTGCAACAAATGAAAAGTTCTCAGATCCCAAACTTCAGTGTTCGAAATAATCTACAAAATATTTTTAGTATTTAACAGAATATAGTTGTTTTAATTTTCTTACTTCCAATGCATTTGGGTGAAACACTCCAGAGAGCGTTTGATTGAGTTTGTCAAACTTATGTATTTCTCTACCGGATCTTACATCCCAAAGGACACCATCTTAAAAGAAAAAATAATTGGATTTGTATTATTGCATTTGTCTAACTACTAGCTTCTCTATTGGGCCATTTCACGTGAACCGGGCAACGAATAAATTTGTGAGTCTTTTATTAGTTCTCAACATGCATAAACACAAACGAATTTTGATTTGGACTTAAATATGGGGATAGGCTGGATGTCCAACCACTGAAAAGTGACAAATCCTCCAAGAGTAACTCGTTTTAAAGGATTATTATGTAGCACTAAATAAAGGCATGGAAAATAATTTCGATAGTCAATCATAAAATAGAAAACTGGAAATTAACATTTCAAATCAAATATTGGGTTATGTTATAATCGATATTATTTATGTGATACATTTTGAGAAAAGCAAAAAATATCAAGAGGGCAGCAAACACCCGAAATTTGAATTGAAGTGTTAATTTTCAAGTGGTGGGCTTTGAAATTAGTTCATTTTTGGGTTATTCATACTCTTATATTAGTTCTTAACATAAAAACTTCAAAAAAAATAATAGCGATATTTGATAAGTTTTAAATAACAATTATAACGGCCATATTATTCACATTGGATTTAAATTGGATTTAAGTGAATTTTAAATCCAACCATTAAATCCGGATTTATTAAATCCAAAAATTAAAATCCATGCCCATATTATTGACTCTAATCAATTTTTTATTTTTGTTTTTTATTTTCCACTTTTTCTTATTATTCACATTCGATCTAAATTAGATTAATTGAATTTTAAATCTTACCGGTTTTAATCAATCCGAAAATTATGATATATGATCATATTATTCACTCTAATCCATTTTAAATTTTTTTTTTTTAATTTCGATTTTCATTTTGACAATTGAGAACAGGACACCGAGCGTATCTGTATTTGTATTTATATTTATTCAAATTGTGTAGATAAATAAATAAAATACCGAAAATGGCGAGCAAATAAGTGTTTTTATTTTGCGACTAATTAATTTTGTCTTCACTAACATTCCCACCGTCTTCTGCTCACTTTTGGTATTTTTTTGCCTTTTGCTTTTTTGTAAACAAACACTCCCAAAAGTACTAGAAGCATTTTTTTTTTAACATTTTCATTTTCTTTTTTCAAATTTTGTATTTTATTTCTCAAATTCATTGACAAACACGAAGAACTCTGTGTGAAGAACTCGCTGCATTGTGAATTGGGGAACGATTTTATAACGCGAAAAAGATGAAAGCGACGCTGACGTCTCGTTTTCTCGTCGCATTGTGGTAAAAGTAACAGCCTTAAGGTTACTCCGACCTTACGACACCTCTAATCCTGAAAAAAATATTTATAAAAAAATATACGTGGAATAGAGGCGGAGTAAGCTAAAACTGGTACATAGGAGGAATAAAGCCGGAGTAAAGCCGTTTTAGTATTTATGTCATTTTGACATGAAATCGGCATCGTGTTGCATTTGCAAAAAGGTGCGCAAACGAAATCCCAATTTTTAGACCGTTTTCTTTTATTTTGCTTATCCATTTATTTGATAGATAGATATTTAGATAAAATAAAACCAATTATAATTACTTAAAATGAATAATTGTGAAAGTTAGCTGGAGTTTGTTTACGTTTACAATAACCAGAGTTTTAGATTTGTCATTTTTTTGATAATATATTTTATAAATAAGATTTGTTTTGACGTGGTTAAAACGAGTATTAGTGAAATCTAATAAATAAGGCTGTAAGTATTTAATTTGTATATCCTATTTATGATTAACTTTTTTTTTTTGGAGCACAAAAATCAAACACTTGAAACTTGTGACAAATATAAATTGAGTCTTAACCTGGATGTAAATTCTTAAACTGTCCTCCGGAGAGCAGTTTAAATCCAATTGGATTTATTGAGTCTAGATTTAAAAACTTGGATCTAACTGCGGATATAACGAGTGAACGAAGAAGAGAATAAACAAAAATAAAAGAAAATTATTTTTTTTATTGTATATAACGAGTGAACAATATGGACTTTGATTTAATTTTTTGATTTAAATTAATTTACATCTGGATTTCAGTTTAAATCTGGACTAAAGGTTCTAGAAAACAAAATTTTTTTAAAAACTTTCAATTAACAATTTGTTTGAAAATATTGAAGGAAAAAAACTTTTTTTTTTTAATTAATTTTTTTTTGAAATATGCACAGAGATCGATAGTACAAAAACAAAAACGACGACCAGTGTGTAAATGCGTTTCTCAAGTATATTCTACACATCTCCGCAATTGTAGTTTTCCAACCATATAGAATTTATCGAAATCGGTCAAATTTTTGAGAAAATGGTACCACAAAATTTATTTAAGGCTATTTATATAAAGACTAGTATCGTCCCGTGGCCGAAACTCGTCCAGCAAAAACTGAAACACTCTAGGAAGGAGCCAAATTTTAAATTTATTTGAAAATATTGAAGGGAAAAAAAACATTTTTTTTTTTTAAATATGCAGTGTTTGACAGTACAAAAACAAAAATGACCCACAGTGTGTAAATGCGTGCCTAAAGTACATTCTGCACATCTCCGCAATTGTGGCTTTCTAACCATATTAAATTTATCGAAATCGGTCAAATACTTTTTGAGAAAATAGTACCAACAAATTTATTTTAGCCTATTTATATATAGATTACTCGCTTTTTGCTCTTTAACAAAACTTTCTGATCTTTTCAAAGCGTGAGTGGAAATAAAAAGCCCAGTGAAATAACTCCCTAATGAACCCCCAATCCAAAAATGAAAAAAATCCCCAAATTGTTTTTTTTTTTTAAGTTCCCGAATTCAGAGATGCCATGCCACCCTCTGCATGTTCCACTATAGGATTTGGGGGAGTTGCGAGGTTGGGTGCATGCAAAGTTTCTTTTGCATTTAAATAATATGAATTTAAAGAAACTTTGAATTTATCATATATATCTAATGTCAACAGTTGTTTTCTACATTTACATATACGATAGCATGGTACTTACCTAGGTACTACTGTATGACTGCAGCAAATTTAAATAAAAATGAAATAAGTACCTAAATTTGGGGACTTATTTCATAGTTGAATTTAGGGATTTATTTTATCATGAAATAACCCCCCAATTTAAAAATAAAATAAGTCCCAAAGAACCGATGAAATAAATGTAATGAGTTTTATTTGAGTTTGAATTCCTTAAATAGTGTAACGATGTAACCACGAATTGACTAGTTGCAGCTCACTGCTCTACAACTGCCACCGTCTAATCACCGACTAATAATGCTCTCATGTGACAACAGTGTCATCTTGTGTAATTTTGTGTAAGCCTTTAAGGAATGCGCTGAATTTGAATTTTGAGAAATGCTCTGAATGGAATTCCCGATTGGAGAGAACGCCATCTCTCTGAAATGGAACCTTCTAGAAGGCTTTTGTGCCAGAGCTTTCGAGTAAAGTCTTGAACCTTTCAACTCACTTTATAAGGAGAAGCTCTTGAGCCCAGAGACACAGTTTATCTTTGAAAGCGGAAGTGTAATGTTCGTAGTAAAAAGTATCCGGAAGTGAATTTATGTTGCAAAATATTGAGATTGAAGACAAATTAAATAATTTAAAGTGGAGTAAAGTGTGTTTGATTTGTAAAGGAAATAAGTGACGGTTGATAATTAAAAATAAATAAGTTTTATTATCGAACCCTTGGTAAAACGTTACATTGGTGTTAGAATAATAAATACAACTTATTTTATCTGTGCATTTAAATTAATTAACTTAAAATAAAAAGTGCGCGTGTGTTTTAAATAAATAAAACAATGGATAAAATTTTGAATGATTTTAATTGTGTTGAACTCAAAGCAGAACAAAACAAACGAGGTCTTCCTACTGCTGGTTCAAAAAATTACCTTATTATTCGTCTGCAGGAACATTTAAGACACCACGGTGAAAACCCAGACACTTTAATTTTGAATATTGAAATTGAGGAAGAGCAAGTAAGTACTAGCTCAGATATGACCAATATGATGGCTCTGCTGCTCGCCCAGTTCGAAGATCAAAGAAAAGAGCAAAAGAATCTTCTCGAAGAGCAAAGAAAAGAGCAAAAGAATCTTCTCGAAAAACAAGAAAAAATCTTCACCAGTGAACAATAGAATCTTCTTGAAGAACACAAAAATCTTCTCGAAGGTAAGCTTGATGCCTTCGAAAACAAATTTGTTGCTCTTGACGAGCGTGTCGAAAAATAATTTTCGACAGTAAAAGCCAAATTCGAGAAGGTCGACGACAAATTTGAAAGCATTACCAAGGAGTTGGAGAAGGTTCGAAAAATGAAGATTCAAGAAAGTTCTGGCGAACTTCCAAAGCGAAAGGAAATAGTCTAAGAGCTGGCGACGGATTTTCTGCGTGAAAGGAAACCAAACGGTATTAATGTTACAACTAGTCGTAGGGAAGGTGATAACGAATACGAAAGTCTGTCTGCACGTAGTGGCCGCGTTTCCGCGAAAAAGTGCATCAAAAGTACAACTTTTCTGAAAATAGAAATAGTGAGGGAAACCACTTAAAATGCATCGCATCCCGACGCCACGGACTCGCTGATTACAAAAATGGTTTCGACAGACGTGTAGGTGGCCGCAAAACCCTCGACAGACGCCGCCGAAAATGCGTTTTTTTTGGCGTTTTTTACTTTTTGGGAAACCACTTAAAATTGGTGTCATTCGAAAGCTCTCGACTCCCTGAGTGCGAATATGCAAATGACAGACGTCTAGGTGGCCGCAAAACCCGCGACAGACGTCGCTGAAAATGCGTTTTTTTGGCGCTTTTTTACTTTTTGGGAAACCACTTAAAATTGGTGTCATTGGAAAGCTCTCGACTTCCCGAGTGCGAATATGCCCATGACAGACGTGTAGGTGGCCGCAAACTCGCGACAGACACGATTAAAATCGCGGCTTTTTTTACGAAATTCTAGATAACTCATGTTACACACCTAAATACATCACAATCTGAGGCTCTTGACTGCCAAGAGTATAAATATGTGAAAAAAAACCAACTTTCAGCTTTATCCAACAGCTGGAAAGCGCGATAAAAATCGCGGATTTTTTCAGTGTACGACTATTTAATGGGCTTTTGCGGGAAACCACTTAAAATGTATCTTAATTGAAAGGTCCTGACCTCAACAAAATTAAAATTTAAACGACAGACGCGTAAGTGGTGATAAACGGATGGTAGCCGCTAAATAAGTCGCGGCCGTTATTTATTGTTTTTAAATTGGTTTTAAGTGGTTATCTCTTCAAATGTTACTCAAGTTAAAGGTTTTAACTCCCTTAAGAAGAAAATGTAGGTGACAGACTTTTTGAATTATATGGACATGTTGAAAACCGCCATAAAATTCGCGAACGTAATTATTATATTATTGGTTGGATTTTGGTGGTAACCTCCTCAAAAGGATGTCTGTTCAAAGGTTTTAACTCCCTGACCAAGAAAATTTTACTGACAGACGTTTTGAGTTACACCAAGCTGCCGAAAACCGCGATAAAAGTCGCGCGTGTTATTATTATTTTATCAATTGGATTTTTAGTGGTAACCTATTCATATGTATGCCAATTCAAAGGTTTTACCTCCCTCGCTTGAAAAATTTTACTCACAGACGTTTTGAGTTACACCAAACTATCTAAGTCCGCGAAATACATCGCGTTTGTTATTATTGTATTTTTTTAATTCAATTTTGATGGTCACTGATTAAAATGTACCTCAATTAAAAGGTACTTACTCCTTGAAATATAAAATGTAGTCACATACGTTTTGAACTACACCAAACTGTTAAAAACGCCATCGCCAATGAAAAAAAATTAAGCTTATTATTTTATATGTTTGATTTTCCAGATAATTATAAGCATAACTATGTATGAACATACATAACATACATACAAATTTTAAATAATCACTCCTTTACATATTCAATACTAATTGCATTTGTTTGAGGTACATTTCAATCAGTGACCATCAAAATTGAATTAAAAAAATACAATAATAACAAACGCGATGTATTTCGCGGACTTAGATAGTTTGGTGTAACTCAAAACGTCTGTGAGTAAAATTTTTCAAGCGAGGGAGGTAAAACCTTTGAATTGGCATACATATGAATAGGTTACCACTAAAAATCCAATTGATAAAATAATAATAACACGCGCGACTTTTATCGCGGTTTTCGGCAGCTTGGTGTAACTCAAAACGTCTGTCAGTAAAATTTTCTTGGTCAGGGAGTTAAAACCTTTGAACAGACATCCTTTTGAGGAGGTTACCACCAAAATCCAACCAATAATATAATAATTACGTTCGCGAATTTTATGGCGGTTTTCAACATGTCCATATAATTCAAAAAGTCTGTCACCTACATTTTCTTCTTAAGGGAGTTAAAACCTTTAACTTGAGTAACATTTGAAGAGATAACCACTTAAAACCAATTTAAAAACAATAAATAACGGCCGCGACTTATTTAGCGGCTACCATCCGTTTATCACCACTTACGCGTCTGTCGTTTAAATTTTAATTTTGTTGAGGTCAGGACCTTTCAATTAAGATACATTTTAAGTGGTTTCCCGCAAAAGCCCATTAAATAGTCGTACACTGAAAAAATCCGCGATTTTTATCGCGCTTTCCAGCTGTTGGATAAAGCTGAAAGTTGGTTTTTTTTCACATATTTATACTCTTGGCAGTCAAGAGCCTCAGATTGTGATGTATTTAGGTGTGTAACATGAGTTATCTAGAATTTCGTAAAAAAAGCCGCGATTTTAATCGTGTCTGTCGCGAGTTTGCGGCCACCTACACGTCTGTCATGGGCATATTCGCACTCGGAAAGTCGAGAGCTTTCCAATGACACCAATTTTAAGTGGCTTCCCAAAAAGTAAAAAAGCGCCAAAAAAACGCATTTTCAGCGACGTCTGTCGCGGGTTTTGCGGCCACCTAGACGTCTGTCATTTGCAGATTCGCACTCAGGGAGTCGAGAGCTTTCGAATGACACCAATTTTAAGTGGTTTCCCAAAAAGTAAAAAACGCCAAAAAAAACGCATTTTCGGCGGCGTCTGTCGAGGGTTTTGCGGCCACCTACACGTCTGTCGAAACCATTTTTGTAATCAGCGAGTCCGTGGCGTCGGGATGCGATGCATTTTAAGTGGTTTCCCTCACTATTTCTATTTTCAGAAAAGTTGTACTTTTGATGCACTTTTTCGCGGAAACGCGTCCACTACGTGCAGACAGACTTTCGTATTCGTTATCACCTTCCCTACGACTAGTTGTAACATTAATACCGTTTGGTTTCCTTTCACGCAGAAAATCCGTCGCCAGCTCTCGGTCTAAAATGCATCCGCCAACCTTTGATGGACAAACTTCTTGGTCGATTTACAAGAAACAGTTTGAGGCAGCCGCAGCAACAAATAGATGGGAGGACGAAGACAAGTACTCTGGCGTACGCTCTATCTATGGAAGCAGCAGAACAAGCATCTCAAGGAGTCCATCGGGTAAGATAAATAGGAGTTGAAGAATGCTTCTGTCAGAGAGTCGCATTCCAAAGAAGTCAGCGAGACGGATTTGCTCGATGCTGGAACTGTAACAAGACCGGTCATCTCCAGCGCCAGTGCAGATTGCCACCAAGAAGAGCTGCATGTCAACATTGTGGAAGCAGAAATAATATAGCAGGTAAGCAATAAGTAGTAGCCGTGGCGTGATGGTTAGTGCGATGGACTGTCATGCCGGAGGTCCCCAGCCTCGCCACCTATTTATTTAAAAGAAAAAACGGCTACTGCCTCTTGCGAGGAATTGAAAAATCCTCCAAGAGTATGTCCTGTCACAGAAAAGTGCCGCTCGTTAGCCGTTCGGATTCGGCAATAAACTGTAGGTCCCCTCCATTCCTGCAGACACGCACACAGGAATGGTTGAGAGTTGTAAGTCACTAGGCCCTAGTTCTTCATGAGCTGTTGTGCCATCAAATTTAATTTATTTTTAAGCAATAACACCAACATTCCTGCGCACCTTGTTTCCCAGCCGGGAAACGAGTAAGAACCAACTTCGAGGGGCAGAAGCTGGTTTCTGGTATCATTGACCCCGAAACTACTATCCAGGTCTCGCAGACTAAACGAAAAAACAAAAGCCTGACTGTAGAGGCAGCATTAAATGCCAAGAAACATGTGGCTACAATCGACACTGGTGTCACTGCCTCCATTGTAAGAAGGGACTTGGTCGAGATGACATGGCTGTATAACACCAATAGCTATCGTCTGAAAACTGCTACAGGAAAGGCAGCAAAAGTGTACGGAGACGTTCGTCTTCCGATTCGTTTGGCAGAACTGGAGTTTTCACATCTGTTTTTGGTAGCAGATATATGTGACGAGTGCATCATTGGAATCACTTCATGAAAGAACACGGATTAATTCTGGATACCGGTAAGCAAGTTCTTAATTACCAAAATGTAGAGATTCCTGTGGTTTATATGGTAACGAAAAATCATTAACTCTTAGAATTGTCATCAAAGAAGACATATGCTCGCCGTCTTCTTCTGAAGTATTCATTTGGACTTAAATAAAAGGTGATGTTGGTGGTCATAGATACCTCATAGTGGAACCAGATACTGACCAAGGCTACCAAAACATCATCGTTGGGAAGACTCTTGTGGCACCATAGAACAACATGCTGCCCGTACGAAGTTAAGTTAAAGAAAGGAGATATAGTCGGGAAATGTGAATCTGTGTCAGCGATAACTAAGATCACAGAAGTGGACACGCAGAAGCCTGTGAACTCCGAACAGCTAAAGGCAAAAATCCTTAAGTCAACCAATCTGAGTCAACATCACCTAAATATTGCTGGTAGCCTTCTTCATGAGTATGCTGATATATTTTCTTCACACGTCGAACACAACTTGTGCAGCATCGGATCGACACAGGAGACGCAAGACCGATACATCAATCAGCAAGACGTCTCCCCTTGGCCAAACAAGCCGAAGTGGAAGAAATGATATCTACCATGAAGAAAGATGGGCTGATCGAAAATTCTAAAGGCCCCTGGGCATCACCGGTGGTCCTTGTCAAAAAGAAGGAGGGAAGCACTCGATTTTGTGTGGACTACCGGAGGCTGAATGATGTGACCAAGAAAGACAGCTACCCTCTGCCCAGAATCATCGATACTTTGGACGCAATGGAAGGTGCTAAATGGATCTCTACACTAGACTTAAAGAGCGGCTACTGGCAGGTAGAAATTCACCCAGAAGATCGTGAAAAGACAGCTTTCTACACTGGAAATGGTCTTTAAAATTTTAAAGTGATGCCATTTGGACTATGTAACGCTCTGACTTACTTGGAAATCTTGCCTGGACTCGTATTATGAATTACGAAACGAACGGCAGAAAAAACGAAACCCATGGAAACAATAGTCACGGCGAGAGTGATTATGAGAAACGAAATTTCATTCAAGAAAATGCTGCCAAATATAATCGAAGCATAATTTTTTGAAAGTACAAATAACCCTGTTCCAGTATTGATGGACTTTTTTTTTTTATTTTGATCAACCAACACCAAAAAATCCCTTTTTTCTAGATTCGTTTTTTCTCAAATGTCCCACAGCAAGAAAGGTTGGATTAAATATAATGGCGTTGTCAAAGGATAATTCGAAATTATTCACCTATTGTAGACGCGAATCGAACATAAATCTATTATGAAATTGGTATGTCACTGCATTTGTGATAAATTGAATAGTTTCATGACAACAAATGAGATTATTTACAAGCCCTTGATTTCACACATAATGTGGAATATCCCATAAAAAGGAATTTCTTCCATGATCCCTCATCACTATTTACGGCTATTAAGATCTGTCGAAATATTAGCTTTTGTAAATTTGTTGTGAATGTACAATTGTTATCCTCCGTATTTATTATTAAAGTGTACATATTTCAATATTATCTTTTTGTGAAAGTGAACAATGTTAGAAATAAAAATAAAGCCAAAGTGTTCCAATTAGCTTTCGCCCATCGCTGATCTGTTCATAAAGATACCTATTTCATTTGTTTTGTGTTTTGTTATTAAATAAATAAATAATAATAAACCTATGATAAATCTTGTGTATTGTATTGTTTATAATATTACTTAAATCTTGTGCAAAACCAAAATGCAATTGGAAAAACAAACTAAAACGAAAGCCGAACGACAGCTAAAAGCACTCGTAAATAGAATACGAGTTTCGTTTTTTTTCTACCATTCTCGTTTCTCGTAATCGTAACTTAACGATAACGAGGGTTTTTGAACGATAATCGTAATTCGTAATACGGGTCCTGGTCTATTTGGACGATGTCATCGTGTATGGAAAAACATTTGAAGAACATTATGACAACCTAAGAGCTGTATTCCAGTGGCTTCGAGAAGCACACCTCAAGCTTAATCCAGACAAATGTGCGCTTTTCAAGACCGAAGTAAAATATTTGGGACACCTCATATCATCCCAAGGAGTAAAGATGATCCCGGATTAAACGAGTGAATAATATGGCCGTTAGTTTTAGAGGATTAATCAACTCTCATTTTGTCAACGTTTAAATTCTAAATTCTTCTAGTTTACTTATTTTAGTTTGTTGCGCAAATTGGGTTCAATATTTATTCCGTGGTTAAGCAATCGAGATCGGCGAAAAACGGATCAATATTTGAACAGTTTGACCTTAGTTTAATAAATCGAATTATTCATCCTCTTTTGTTTTTCACTTATTTCAAAATCGAAACAATGATCTCTAAATCAGAAATCATATTGAAATTCAAATATAAATGTCATATTTAACGTGATATGTAGGTTTGAACAACAAAACTCACCAACGTACACACCGATGCAGATTCCACATCCGGATTTGAAGTGGTACCTATATAATGTACATCACTTCCTTAAATTTATATTTCAAATTTCACTAATGAATTTAACGTTCCACGTGTCTTTATATCTTCAAATGCTATATATATTCAAATGCTGTTGCGAAACGATAAACCCTACACTGAATGGACACCTTCGCTAGCGCAGTGCATAGTGCATATGGCACGGAGCGGTTGGTCTATGTTTCGAGCCCCAGTGACGGCAAAAAGTTTTTCAAATAAAATTGAACATATGTACATTACATTGACTACATTAACCACTAAAGGAGTCTGATGATCGGCCTGGCGACCATGAAAAGCTATAGCTGAAGTTTATAAAACTTGGTGGTAGCTCACTCAAGTTGTTGTTGTTTCATTCAAACCTTCAATACTAATATAATGGTGCGAAAGCTTTACAGCCTACGCTGCGAATTTGTTATCACACAAAAACACTTTCAATTAATTCTAAATTAATTCTTGACCAGCGTCAAATCTTTCATACAATTTACCTTCTTATATGTTCAACGAATGGTTGGCCAATTAAACGAGTACGGAGAAAAAAGAAAGAAACCGAATGAACAACAACAAACTAGTGTGTGGATAGTAAAAATGCTAACAACAAACTAGTGTGTGGCTAGTAAAAATGTTATAAAACCTACACTGGATGGATAAGGATATGATCACATGACCGTCGCACAGTGGAACGATCAGTACAAAATTCTTGTATGGGGTTACTATTTTTTGTTTTGATATGAACAATATTTTCTTTTGTGATGTTTATGTGGTTTGCCACATAAGGCTTTGTACGAGAAGGTCATAATTTTGTATGAATATTTGAAAATTTTTAAGATGACCTATACGTACAATTGAATTGAAACATGCGTCATTGGAAAACACATAATTTAGTGCAGAAATGATCTATACATACAATTCCTATCAATTAATGATTCATATGGATGATATAATTTCAGTATTTAAATGATACAAACAATACAAAATGCAAGTCAAATTTTCAAGAAAAAGTGATTATATTATTTCATTAAGTAAGTGTAAACGGTAATTTTCGAAAAAAAATTTTATTTAAAAAGTTATCTTAAGCTTGTGTTTTATATAAAAAATTATGTTTAGTAAATAAACTAATAAGTAAACTAAAAAAATAGTAGTTTCAAAAAAAGTAGTTTTAATTTCCGCATGAAAATATGCTCTATACGCATCTAAAAATTCCAATATTATTCCATATTGAAATGCCTCATTTTTGGTGTAAAAGGGCCTCATACCATACAAATTTACATTATTTCCAAAAAAAAAATCATATGATTTCTACTTTTTCAGTTTGATTAAAAAAAAAAAACAGTGGACCGATCGAAACGAAATTTGAAGTGAAGAATGTTCAATAACAATACTATTTATTTAATTTTTTTACTGGTTCTTGTGTAAAAGGTTTTTGTTGTGTTTGTTCAAACTTCAAACGTCATTTTCTCGAAACTAAGTTTCTGTCGTTTTATGTCACTTAAATACTGAGGTGACGATATGGTATTACTTCAATAACCTAGATATTCAATAACAATAGTTTGTCAAACTGCTAGGATAAAAAAAAAATACTTAAATAAAGCAAAATACATCCTACAGGTAGACCTAAAACTTTTATAGAACAAACTACACACACGGAAAAAAGTATTGACACACATGTCTTGTTCTGGAATAAATGGTTATAAATTAAAAATTAAACAATACCTTCATGTAATTTTTTTTTGAAAAAATTATTTAATTTCTTTTAAAACGTATGACACTAAAGAAATTACTTTTTCTTAAATAATTGCAGTTTTACAAGGAACAAATTATTGGCACACCCTGTTTTATCACTGGAAGTTTACCGTTATTCCTGCAATTGAGTACGTGTTTTTTTTGAATAAGTGTTGTACTAGCTTCTGTTTAAAGTAAACGGCGCGGTTCTTTTTATTTTGTATTTATTTAAAAAATCAAAAATGGCAAGAAAAGGCAAAGAAAAGGCAAAGAAACTTGCATTCCAAAGGAAAATCTTTATCAGAAATCGAAAATATAGTTAATAGAAGACGTGCGCGGGGTAATACATCGCTTTAAAGACTCAAAAAGTTTAAAGATCGAAAGAGATGTGGTCGTCCTAGGAAGTTGTGTAAACCATTAAAAATATCCAAGTACCACTTCTTCCGAGATAGCGGCGGATATATTAAAAGAAAATCTTAAACAAAGTGCAGATAAATTGGGCCTTGCGGGGATTTTTATTTCCAGCAAGATAAAGACCCAAAACATACTGCACATATAGTAAAAGAATGGATACTATACAACACTCCCCATACTTTAAAGACACCGCCACAATCCCCAGACATGAATCCAATAGAACATCTATGGGACGTGTTGGACAAACGCATTGGAAAACACGCCATTAATAACAAATCCTAGTTAAAAGCGGTCCTTGCTGACGAATGGAATTAGATTGACTAACAGACAACCAAAAAGATAGTTTATTCAATGCGAAACAGACTCAAGGAGGTTATTAAGAACAAGGGAATGCCCACTCGCTACTGACGAACTATTTCTTTCATCATTTTGTATTATATTTTGTATTATTTTCAAACATGTGCTAATACTTTTTTCCATGTAAAACTGAAATTATTTCAAATTATATTTACTTTTATTTGTTTAAACTAGGAAAGGTTATTTTTTTTAATGTCATAAAACATAAAATGAATTTAATAAATTTAAAAAAAAATTATAATAAAATATTGTTTAGTTTTTTATTTGAAACGATTTTTTAATCGCAGAAACTTGGCAATCAGTTCGTATTTGGAGCGAAATATACTTGATAACGCTATACCTGTTGGGAAATTCATCCTCAATGAAAAACACGTAAACGCTCGCACGCACACATTCAAAGATTTTTGATTCTTACTTCCATTCAAAACATAAATCAAATAACTATCAACAACGATCGGAATCGATTCCGAGTAAATCCGAAGGTTGCCAAAGACAGTGTCTTTGTTTTCTACCAAACTGTATGGTAAGAGAAAAAAGTTATGTATGTAGGTATACATACCATTCTCATATGTGTTTTATAAGGACAAAATAGACAAAATTGAAAATGTCTAATCGTTCGTTTACTTTGAGTTAAATTCTTTTCGGATGATTGAGGCGATGAATGTGAATGTGGTGAGGTGAGGATGGAAACATTTTTATACCATCCGGTGCCAGAAGAGTTGTTATAGTCGATATTAATTTCCCTCGGATTTTTTATTTTCTGATCTGATAAAATGCGATGCGCTTGTAGCTTAGATTCAGTACATTTGGTTATTCTAGAGAAAGCCGCGTTGTTGGTTCGTCGAAAATTAAAGTCATAGATAAATTTACTATTGCGAAATCGATTTTTAGATGTTGATACTTTGGAATACATATTTCATTATGCATTATGTGTTCATTTATGGTACCTATTAAAGATAAAATAATTATAAAAATTAAAGTATAAAAGCCAATTCTTGATCATAAATACGATTGGCTTTATGGAACGAAAAATGTCAACAATGTATTTTTATAATAGTAGGTATGTATTTATTTCGGATCTTTTGGTCTTTTTCGCCTTCAGAATTTAAGAAGACCAAAAAAGCTAAAATAAATAACACCATAATAATTTACAAACTTATTGGTCAAATAGGTAGGTAGGTACATAAAACAACAAAGTATTTTGCTACCCATATTTTTTAGGTAAGCCAAGGAAAGATGGTCAGTTTTGAAAGATTATTCAAATACTATACAAAATTTTGAAGTTAAGGCAAAAAACATAAAATATCAAAAGCTAATTACATAATACCTACCAAAAATTTTAAAATTTTAGAAGCCGCTCAAGTCGACCATTAACTTTTAAGGGCATATAAAATGGCTGTAATTAAGAACAATTTTGGACGTTTTAAGTTTTTGGGCTTAACTTCGTTTTCAGAGGAAATATCGAGAACGTGGGGTCTCAAAATAAAAAGAATTGGTGGGACTTTTATCTAGTGGGGAAAGTATTATGAAAGACTATCTGGAATGTGGAACATTATTTATTCCAAGTGATTTAATTGAATCGCAAGTACAATTAAACTAAAAAATTAAAAAAAAAAAAATAAAAAATTAAAAAAAAAAAAATAAAAACTACAAAAAATAATAATAAATATAATGAAATGAAAAAGAGCACTTTAAACCAAATGCTGTACCTTAATGAATAACGCAAACAAATGACTGAAAATAGGTAACTGTCTACCCACTTAACATGGATACGGGACGTCCCATCAAAGTTTTTTCCTCTAACACATTAAAAAAATTTAAAATATCCATAGTTGAAAGTTCTGAAATTTTGAGTTTTTGAAAACATTTTTGGAAACAATATAGTACCATCGTACTCGTAATTTATGTGTCCTTGCACTGATACTGTAAAATTGAAAAAAATCAAAAACCGCCGAAAATTGATGAAAAAATGTATATTATTCAAAAATTCACTTAGCAAACTTGAGTTAACTTGAGGTTAAATCAAAAATCTGGCAAATACGGGTCAATTTATTTCTTATCTTATTTTTAAAAATATAAAATTTATTTTCAGAAAATATAAACCTGATATATGTATAGTAATTTTTTTCAACAACATCTATTTCTAACATTTTTTCTTTCAAACGTTTATATTTCGAGTTGTAGATTTTCCACATTTTTTGCATATACACATTACTTTTTGCATATCAAAAGAATCTATCGATTACAAAAACAACCAACTTTCTATAATTTTTCGTTTAGAAAACAGATTCTATACCTTATCCAACTAAAAAAGGCAGTGTAGGCAAGATAGGACGTTTGTCTCTCATTCTGGCTACAGTGGATTGCATAAATCTGTCCTTTTAAAGCTCTCACAGGGTTGTCGTATTGTTTATTTTGAATGGACCCAAATATGAAAGAATGGTATGCAGGGTAACCGCCTTTTTTTTTTTGAATATAAATTTTCATTTAATTGTTTTATTGATACAAATTAAAACACATTTATCTTTTTCCATAACACCATGAGGTAAGAGAATACAGGACTTAAAAATACAAATTGCACAAAACTCCAAAAAAAAAACACACACCTCTTCAAAAATACAAGAGTGAAAATACAAATTGCACAAGTTAAAGGCCGATGAAGAAAAGAAGTCTGGTACTGACGAAGGCCCAGAAGAAACAGTCGACAATTGAAATATTCTTAAATTTATTTTTAATATACACTTGGGTTAAATTTTTATTCTTTTTTTACCTTTGTAAATATTACTTGAATTAAAATTTATTGCACACACATTTTCAAAAAACTTTATACACGATTGTTAATAAACTACCCGTCTTAAAAACATAAATTGCACAAAACTTAAAAAACAATACACCTTTTAAAAAAAAACAATTTACATACAAATACTTTACTTCACATTAATTGACCACACGCTACGAAAATCTACGCAAATAATATTCTTTCAAAGAAAACAGCTTAAAATTTTGTAACTGCATTTTAACGTATTTTCCACACATTAAACGAAATGCAAAAGATGAAAACACTCTACGATAACCCTCATCAAAAAATTTTTTTTTAAAGCTCTAAAATCAAAAGCACCTCAACAGAAACCCAAGGAAAAAAATCTGAACGAGTTGCCATATGGACATCGGTAACCCTGAATGCGCATCAATATTTAATGGGGGTTGAAGTTTTCATTTATTGTATTGTATTATTTATACTAGAATGTCAGTTTATTAGACTTGACCATTCTTTATTCCGTCAATTTCATTGAATTTTTGAACAACAACAACAACTTAAAGGTGCTACCACCAATTGCTTACGAATTAATTTTGGGTATTTTAATTCGTTTTATTTTTGTTTGGCTAGAGATATAGCTATTTCAAGGGGTGCCAAGCCCTATCATCAGTCTCCTTTATAGTGGTGCTGAGCTTTAATCCAATTTTATTTGAAAAACTTTCTACACATCATGCGGAATAAAGAATGGTCAAGTCTAATAAACTGACATTCTAGTATAAATAATACAATACAATAAATAATAACTTAATAGTCTGGTTTGTTACCGATCTTCCAACCTCTCCCCCTTTGATACGTACTACGAATTGTAGTCTATCAAATAAGGTTCGGAGAAAAATGGAGGCGGAACAAGACAGCATACTTAAAGGGGCTTATAAAAATGCTGATGCTCCAAATGCAATTGATAAACAAACAGCACATCTAGACCTGTGACGTCAGTGGTCAACGGTGGCGTAGTACGTAGGGTACACAGCTCCGAAGACTGAGCAAATCTGATGCGCGGGTTCAAATACCGCATGATGTGTAGAAAGTTTTTCAAATAAAATTGGATTAAAGCTCAGCACCACTATAAAGGAGACTGATGATAGGGCTTGGCACCCCTTGAAATAGCTATATCTCTAGCCAAACAAAAATAAAACGAATTAAAATACCCAAAATTAATTCGTAAGCAATTGGTGGTAGCACCTTTAAGTTGTTGTTGTTCAAAAATTCAATGAAGTTGAAGTTTTCATTTCATTTATTTCAAAAAATATAAATCACCAATGACACAACTAAATTGAATTGAAAAAATTTATATAAATCTTTTATAGTATCTAATAGCTTAAATTACTTTGTAGAATCATTAACTAAAAATGAATTAAAATCAAAATTAATAAAAAGCTAATGCTAAAGAATAACATTGCAAATTCAAAATTGCTTAATTAAAAGAAGAGATAGTTGATAGTTGAATAGCAGCAGCAGCCATAGGCCACAGCAATTCATTGCGCACTCAGATGTGCGCTCGATAGGATGTTGGCTCTGCGTCAGATACCATCAGAAATTTACGGGCGGGCAAACACTTTTTATGAAGGAGTTCTTTCAATTTAGTACGGTGCACAAATATGGTGCGCTACTGATTTTGAAAAAGCTCTCCCATAAAACGTGTACTGCCTTTTTATGTTGGATAGACTATAGACTTTTATTGTTTACCCTAATTTACCCTATTGAAATTAAGATTTAAGGTGATAGGTATTAGATGCATCAAACTGCTGGAGCGAGTAGGTTGGGTTAAGACAAGAAAACAATCGTATGGGAGGAGGGGTTTATTTGCCCCCGTTTAGGCAGGAGGGGCAATTTTCTAAAAAAATTACTTAAAACAGAAAAAAAAAATATTTAAAAACAACGGTACAATTTAAAATGCCATGCTATACCTTTTTGGAAAGCCAGAAATCTCTTCTTTGATTTTCATTTAAAATAAGTTCTGTTAGTGAATAGTTTTTGAAAAATTAATTTCCAAACCCGAAATTTTGAAAAAAAAAAAAAATGAAAAAAAAGTTTCAAACTAATTTTTTTCAAAATTTTATGTAATCAAGTATAATTTTTGTTTTCAGAATTCAATGCTCCTATTAGCTTTCAGTTAAAAAAAGAAAACCGGATGCTAAAATGTCTTTTAGCTTTAGAGAAAATTGAAAATAACAGGAGGATCAATTTTCTAAAATAATTGACTTAATACAGAAACAAAATTATTAAAAAAAACATCGGTAATGGCTATTTTGTTAAGCCAGAAATATGTGCTTCCATTTTGTTTATAGATTAAGTTCTTTGAGTGAACAGTTTTTAAAACTTAATTTTCAAACTTCAATTTTTGAAAAAAAAAATTTTATAATTGTATTCAAACTGATTTTGTTCAAAATTTTACGTTATTTAGTAGTATTTTTATTTTTAATATTCAATACTCCCATCAATTTTTAGTCAAAAATTGAAAACCAGATGTCAAAATGTAGTTTAGTTTCTGAGAAAATTGAAAATAACAAAAGTAAGTTTTTCTTAAATTCGACTTCCAACCGTTATTTCGTTGTTCAAAGGGAGCATTCCATGGTCACGTACAGACAAATTCAACTAATTTTCTGTTATTATAAGGCTGTTATTTTCAAAACATTGATTAGATAGGTCATGTATTGATTTTTTTCAAAAGTTTATACATTAGTCTTCTATTTTTTGCAAAAACTTTAAAGGTATTCTTTTAAATTTCTTAGAAATAAAAATAAGAAAAGGTGTCACGTACAGACGGGTATAGTCAACCAATGTTCTACATTATTTTCTTAATATTCAGGTTTCAGCAAAACTATTAGACATCGATCAAAAATTTGTAAGAACCGAATAATAAGGAAGAATCAAAGTTAGTATTTATGAGAAAAAAATATTTAAAAGGCTCATCCTTATATTTTTAGGAATTTTTTAATGGGTTGTCACGTACAGACAAATTGCGTCACGTGTGTGACATAGTTGAAATTAACGGTTTTTAAGAGTAGTTATTTTATAGTTAACAACCGTTTTGTCTTCTTATAGGCTATGAATTCGGTACTTTTCCCTTTTTTTGTCAATTTTAATGTATTAGAAAGTCAAAATCTATTGTCACAGTGTAAACTTAAACTCTAAAGTCACAATGTAAATGCTCAATATTTCATCTGGCAACTCTTTTCTTACATCTTGTACATTTTTATAATATGTCAATAGTGACATCTTTCAATAAATTTATTAACCATTCTTTTTATACTTTCACAAAGTTAAGCTCGTGTCTTTTAATTCTTGTGCTGCGTTTTTTCAGGTTATGGGCCCAGTATTGCGAAATTAGTTAGCACAAGAAAGATAGGGAAAGTCGGTTTAATAAAAGGAATAAATAATTTCAACTTTTTATAGAAGGATTTGCAAGATACATCTGGATTTTTTTTTTGGCACAAAATGGCATCATCATCTACATCGTTGCTTTCCTTCGAGAAACTTCGCGGAAGGGACAACTACGACACGTGGAAATTTGCTGTGCAGAATTTATTAGAGCACGAAGAATTATGGGACTGTGTTACTGAAAAGTGCAAAGACGAAAAGTTAATGGTTAAAGCTAAAACAAAAATAATTTTACTTATAGAACCCATAAACTTTGTCCACGTAAAAAATGCAAAGACACCCAAGGAAGTATGGGATAATTTGAAAAGTGCCTTTGAAGAATCAGGGCTGACGCGAAAGGTTCGATTGCTAAGGATGCTGATAACAACGCGATTGGAAGAGTGTGAATCGATAGATGAATACGTCAACAAAATTATTAACACAGCGCACAAAATTAGAAGTATTGGTCTTGAGTTGAGTGAGGAATGGATAGGCACGTTACTCCTCGCCGGTCTTCCAGAACGATACCAGCCCATGATAATGGGTATTGAAAGCTCTGGCTTAGATTTAACAATAGACGCAATCAAGTTAAAGTTGCTGCAAGACGTTAAAACATTCACCAATGATAGTTCAATGGTGTTTTACAGTAAAAATGTTAACAAAAACCACAACTTCAAGAATAAGCGTATAAGATGTTTTCAGTGCAACAAGTACGGTCATTTTGCTCGTAATTGTCCGAATGCAAAGATGAGTTCGAACAAACATACGAATCAATTATTATATACAGCGTTGTCAGTAAAGGAAGTCGATACAAGGGACTGGTATCTGGACTCTGGTGCTTCCAAGCATATGACGTTACATCGTGATTGGTTAAAAAATATTACAAAGGCGGACATAGATAAGGTGGTGATTGCGGACAAAAATGTGATGGCTGTTGAAGGCAAAGGTGATGTTGAGGTTAATTTATCGACTGGTAAGAGTGGTGTTGCGAAAGATGTTATCTTTGTGCCGAATCTGTGCGCTAATCTTCTCTCTGTGAGTCGTTTGACGGATTGTGGTAATTCCGTTGTATTTAAGGGAAATCGGTCCATGATTTACAATAATGAAAACAATTTAATTGGTACTGCATCAAAGAATGATGGCGTGTATAAATTGGATCAGTCAGCTGTTGCCTTTGCCAACTTGTCTGTTGGCCTACAAGAAGAAAATTTTTTATGGCACCGTCGCATGGGACATTTAGGTCAAGAAGGTATGTCAAAGCTGAAAGGAATCGTAAATGGTGTACATTTTTCGGATAAAACAAGTATCTCATCGTGTGTGGTTTGCGCCAAGGCTAAACAAACGAGATTACCGTTCAAGAATGTAGGAACAAGGGCAAAAGAGTTATTGGAGCTGGTACATTCAGACGTGTGTGGGCCTATGTCTGTAAATTCCATTGGAGGTGCAAGGTATTTTTTGATTTTTGTAGACGACTTTAGCCGAAAAGTATCTTTTGAAAAATAAATCTGAAGTAAAAGAAAAATTCGAACAGTTTAAAAGTTTCGTCGAAAATCAAACACAGAAAACAATAAAAAATTTTGCGTACAGACAACGGGTCAGAGTACTGCAACCGGGAATTATTAAATTGTTTACGCAGACATGGAATACAACATCAGAAAACAGCGCCGTACACCCCACAGCAGAACGGTTTAGCGGAAAGGACCAATAGAACTGTAGTAGAAAAAGCACGTTGCTTATTGTTTGAAGCAAACCTTAAAACGGATTTTTGGGCAGAAGCAGTGACAACGGCCGTGTACATCATCAACCGTTCACCAAGGAAAGGATTGACTGAGATGACACCAGAAGAGGCCTGGTCAGGGCGAAGGCCAAATTTGGAAAATTTTAAAGTGTTTGGCTGTCGTGCAATGGTTCACATACCAAAGGAAAAGAGGAAGAAGTTCGACCCAAAGTCGTTAGAGTGCATTCTCGTCGGATATAGTGAAGATTGAAAAGCGTATCGACTTGTTGACCCGAAGACAAGAAGGTTATATATTAGCAGAGATGTCATATTTATGGAAGAGGATATGCCATTCCAGAATCAGGTAATTAATTCTGAATGCAATTCTAATATTATCAGTATATCTACAGCTGCAGTGAGGAAAACAACAGTTACAAATGACGTAGAAGAAATTGAAGTTAATGAAGAGATTTTAGATGAAGATGCAAGTACTTCAAGTACAAACGAGGCGTTTTATTCTGAAGATGACAGTACATTGGTTCGTACCTCCGATGAAGATTTTCTAGGGCCATCAAGTAATGAGAATGTCTGTGAAGTTAGAAGATCTTCAAGAACTCCAAAGCCTGTAGTGAGGCCCGATTTTGTCTCTTTTGTTGCACGTGAAGTGACATGCGATCCTATGACATTTGATGAAGCGATATCATGTCCAGAGGCCGAGATGTGGCAAGCAGCGATGTTAGAAGAGCACAACGCTCTAATAAAAAATGAAACCTGGGAACTCGTTCCGCTACCACCAAACCGTAATGCAATAGACTGCAAGTGGGTATACAAAACCAAACGCGACGCATCAGGAAACATATCGCGCTATAAAGCAAGACTGGTGGTCAAGGGCTGCGCGCAAAAGAAAGGAATAGACTACGAAGAAACTTACGCACCGGTAGTTCGGTACACATCCATACGGGTTTTATTGGCCTTAGCAGTTCAATATGATTTAGAGATAGATCATATGGATGCAGTTACAGCGTTTCTTCAGGGCGACCTTTACGAGGAAATTTATATGCGTCAACCCAAAGGTTTTTCGGAAGACACTAACAAAGTATACAAATTAAAAAAATCACTCTACGGCTTGAAACAATCCAGCAGACTATGGAACAACAAGTTAGATGACGCACTCTTAAAATACGGAATGCAAAAATCCAAAATGGACCCATGTATTTATTTCAAAACATCAAAGGATAAGAAACTTATAGTTGCTGTATACGTGGACGACATTTTGGTTTTATGCAATGACGAATCAATGAAAATCAGTTTGAAGGCGTACCTAATGAATGAGTTTCAAATGAAGGATCTTGGTACTGCTTGTTATATACTGGGCATGCAAGTTCATCACGATCGAGCTAATCGATCAACAGCAGTACATTCAAGAAGTTCTGGAACGATTTCAAATGAGTGACTGTAATCCAGTATCCACACCAATGGACACAAAGCAAGTATTATCCAAGGAGATGTGTCCAAAGTCCATAGAAGAACAGGAGGAGATGAAGGGAGTACCATATCAGGAAGCAGTTGGCAGCCTCATGTATGCCGCTCAAGTTTCGCGTCCCGATTTGGCGTATGCAATCAGTTCAATAAGCAGATTTAATCAAAACCCAGGTAAGCCTCATTGGCTAGCGATAAAGCGTATTTTCAGGTACCTTAATGGCACGGCTGATGCAAAACTTGTCTTCAGAAAAGACGAAGGCTCATTGCTATGTGGCTATACTGACGCAGATTGGGCTGCAGACGTCGATGAAAGAAGATCAACAACTGGTTACGCATTTGTACTTCAAGGAGCAGCCATATCGTGGAACACCAAGAAACAACGCACAGTGGCACTCTCAACAACCGAAGCAGAGTATATGTCTCTATCAGCAGCGACACAAGAAGCAATCTGGTTGAAGCGACTACTTGAAGAGCTGACGGGTAAAGACGGTACACCTACAATATACTGCGACAACAAGAGTGCGCTCGATCTGGCAGTTCTCCATGCATACCGAGCGCGAACCAAACATATCGACATTCGACACCATTTTGTAAGGAAGTTCATCAAGGAAACGTTAAAGTAAAGTACTTGCACACTAATCATATGCTGGCAGACTTTTTAACAAAAGCGGTTCCAAAGGAGAAGATAAATTCCTGCGCCAAAGGTTTGGGCTTAAAGCTATCATAAAGTGACTTAATCATTTAAGTTTAAGTGGAGGTATTGTTACAGTGTAAACTTAAACTCTAAAGTCACAATGTAAATGCTCAATATTTCATCTGGCAACTCTTTTCTTACATCTTGTACATTTTTATAATATGTCAATAGTGACATCTTTCAATAAATTTATTAACCATTCTTTTTATACTTTCACAAAGTTAAGCTCGTGTCTTTTAATTCTTGTGCTCCGTTTTTTCAAAATTCCGGTAATTGGTTTGGCATTTTCCGATTAAAAAAATGTCTTTTTTAGTGTCTTTTTTTGTCATATATTAATGAGGCTGAAAGAAAAATCATAATTAAAAGTCATCTGATGTTATTACTCCCGAAATAAATATGACTAAAACTCAAACACATCACAATAATTTTATTTTTAATTAAAATTTTTGTTTATATGCCGCCATCTTGCTTTAAACGTGCATTAACATTAAAAAATCTAAAATTTGAGAGTTCTCATTTTTCATGGAATGCTCCAAAAGATCCTATTTCTACAAAATATGTAGTAAAGTAGATTTCGTTATTTTCAATTTTGTCAAAAACTAAAAGACATTTTAGCATCCGGTTTTCTGTTTTTTATTGAAAATTAATAAGAGCATTGAATTTTATTACATAAAATTTTGAAAAAAATTAGTTTGAAACTTTTTTTTTCATTTTTTTTTTCTTCAAAATTTCGAGTTTGGAAATTAGTTTTTCAAAAACTATTAACTAACACAACTTAATTTAAAATGAAAATCAAAGAAGAGATTTCTGGTTTTCCAAAAAGGTATAGCATGGCATTTTAAATTGTACCGTTGTTTTTAAATATTTTTTTCTGTTTTAAGTCAATTTTTTAGAAAATTGCCCTCCTGCCTAAATGGGGGGTAATAGACCCCCCTCCCATACGATTTTTTTCTTGTCTTAACCCAACCTACTCGCTCCATCAGTTTAGTGCATCTTATACCGATCACCCTGTATATATTGAATTTTTTAAATAAAATTTTCTTTTTTATGGTAATCTGTTTATGTCCGTAGGACATACCATCTTCGCTGTGTTAGATAATTGTAAAAACCCGAAAATTGACCTTTAAAGCGTGGCAACCCTATGCCTTGACCACTTTACGGTAGGCAACCCTTGTGCAAAATGTTTGCTTAGACACTATCTACAGACCTGAATACTTTTTATATGGTACCTCGATGAGGGTAGCACGTTTTATGGCGGGATCTTAGACTATAAAGTATTTTATGTTCATCCAACACAACAACAAAGATACTTCGAATTTTCTCCTTGAAAACTGGAAATATAAAAGTAAAAACATTTGGACAAATTACAACCATTCCTATAAAAACATAAATCCCAACGGCGACAGAGTAATCTATCCCAACAACTCATCCTCAAAAAAACTGAAAATGTATTTTAAAAAAAATAGTTTTTATAAAAAACGGTAGTTTTTTTCAAAATGTTGAAATGAATTTTTCAAGGACTATCACTTGAAAAAAATTTCTTTAAAAAGAAAATTTAAGCATGGACTCCTGGCTTCGACAAAAGGTATAGGATTTTATTCTGAAAATTGTTGTTGGATTTGTATGAGTTGTTTTCTATTTAAGTCACTTTTTTGAAAATTTGTGCCTCCCATTTAAACGGGGGGATATAGACTACCCCCCTAAAGGATTTTTTCTTCTTTTGACCCAACTTATACGCTCCAGTATTTTTATGCCTGTTGTGCCAAGAAACATCTTTTTTTTTATTATACTGAAAATTATACTACTTGTTGTTATAAATTTACTATTGCTAAATTTTGAATATCTGTATTTTCGAAACTAAACAGATGGTTCTGGGGTCAAATCGAAGAAAATTTAATTACTTTGAAATTGTAAAGCAAAGTTATAGTCGAAAAACTAATCCTTTGGGGTTAAAAAAGCCAATAACTGAAACTTTAACTTTATTTTTGACCATGATGCGTTCGGCTTTCGAGTTCGAAAACTTGGGGTTTTTTTATGAGGCCAATATCATAAACGATTCAGCAAAAAATCAGAACTACCGGATATAACGCAAACACACCCTCCTATGAAACGACAAGGTTACTGGACTATCATGTTCCTTAAGAAAACTAATTTGGAAGATAAGCTGTAAAATGAAACATTTCTGAGAGAATGAGGAAGCAGTATAATCTTGAATTGTTCTGAGTCTCTTGCTTGCGATGTCTCAGAGGTATTATAAATAGCTTATATTTTTTTTTTTTTTTGAAATTTTTAATTTTTCTGATTAGCTAGGCACAAAAAAGTGGAAACTTGTTGTAAAGTAGATCTAATTCACTTAAACTTTTATTTACACTTTAATTAATTTTTAGTAATCATGTTTTTTATATTCAATCTCAATTAAATATTCTAACTGAATATACGTTTTTTCAATATATAAAAAGAATTGTTTTTCTCTGCGTAACTTATAAATTCAATAGGTTATGGGCCCAGAGAACCGTAAAAGAAGATAATTCAATTTAAAGAAAATACTCCGAAGATTTGTTTCAAACAAATAAGTATTTTTTATTTGCATATATTGAAAGGGTTTCAAAAAATATTCAAGATGGGAAGCAATTTTTTGGCCACAATTGAGAAACTAAAAGGGCGTGAAAACTATGCTACTTGGAAGTTTGCGATGCAAACATACCTAGAGCATGTTGATCTTTGGAGTGCTGTTGTGGGCACAGAAAAAGAAGCCCCAAAAATTTCAATCTGTTTTCGAAGATAAAGGTAGAACACGCCGAATAAGTTTAATACGCCAATTGAGTGGAACAAAACTAGATGATTGTGAATCTATGGATGCGTATGTAACAACAATTATTACTGCTGCACAACGATTAAATGCAATCGGTTTCAAAGTCGGTGACGAATGGCTTGCGTGTTTTTTACTTTGCGGTTTATCTGAAAAATTTGCACCGATGGTAATGGCAATGGATAATATAGAGATCAAACTAACAAGTGATGCAATTAAGACAAAATTATTGCAAGAACTGCCATCTCAAAATAAAGACAGTGCATTTTACTCTAAGAATAAACCAAAAAAGGTTGGTATTCGTTGCTACTCGTGCAATAAGAAAGGTCATAAATCACCTGATTGTCCAGAGAAGAAAAAATGGAAAAAGGATTCATTTAATAAGAATACTGATTCAGCCAATAATGTAATACCGGCATTTAGTACAGTATTTTTAACTGGAAAATTCAATAAAGAAGATTGGTATATCGACTCCGGTGCAACGCAGCATTTAACAATGAACACTGAGTGGATTTTTGACGCAGAAGAATCTCCGATATCTGAAATTTTAGCTGCTAATAATACAAAGATGAATGTTCAGTCCCGTGGGAAAGTTAAAATGTATGCTGACGTTAACGGAACACCAAAGCCGATTGAAGTTCATGATGTTCTATGTGTTCCAAATCTAACTGCGAACCTTTTGTCGGTGAGTCAGTTGACAAAGCATAACCATAACGTTCAGTTTTTGGCAGATTGCTGCAAAATCACAGATAAAAACGGACGAATTTTGGCATCTGCTAAAGTTGTTGATGGTCTGTATCGTTTGAATGGTGCAAGATGCAAGAGTTTTTTTGCAGTAGCAAGTTGTGACAGCATTGAAACATGGCACCGGCGACTGGGTCATATCAACTTCAATGACTTGTTGAAAATGAGAGCTGGAGCAGTCAATGATGTTTCATTTAATGAAGGCAAAAATGAGCAGGTATGTGTGACGTGTTTACAGGGTAAACAAGCAAGATTTCCATTTAACCATGTTGGAACTAGAGCAAATGAGGTTCTAGAACTTGTTCATGCTGATTTAGCGGGACCGACTCAAAACAGATCGATTGGTGGAAATAGATATTATTTTGTTTTGATTGACGACTTCAGCATAATGACCTTTACATATTTTTTGAAATCCAAAGATGAATCTTTCCAAAAATTTTGTGAATTTAAGGCATTTGTAGAGAAACAAACTGGTAAGAAACTGAAGAAATTTCGATCAGATAACGGGACGGAATTTTGTAATAACAAGTTTGACAAATTATTTCGTACTTGTGGTATCGAAAAGCAAACATCAACCCCATATACACCACAGCAGAATGGATTAGCTGAAAGGACTATTCGAACGTTAACAGAGAGAGCTTTGTGTATGATCACTGATGCGAAATTAGATAAGAAATATTGGGCTGAAGCAATAGCAACCGCAACATATATTAAGAACCATTCTTCTTCGCGTGTATTAGAAGACAAGTCACCGATTGAAATTTGGTCAGGCATTAAACCGAATTTGGCTTATTTTCGGATCTTTGGATCATCGGCAATGGTGCATGTTCCTGACCAAAAGCGTAAGAAGTTTGATGTAAAATCGGTTGAACATATATTCATTGGCTATTGTGAAGGTAATAAAGGATATCGATTAATAAATCCTACAACAAATAAGGTCATCCAGAGCAGAGATGTTGTCTTTTTGGAATCAAAAAAGCGAGATAACCAAAACATAATAAAAGATGGCATGCAAAACGAAAACAATGTAATAAAGCTAAGTATAGACGATTGTCAGATCTTACAATATTGTCAGATCTGTCAATGGTCTGACAATAGCGGACAATTAGCTGACAATTGACAAATTTGTTACAATGTAAAATTGTCCGTTCACACGATTGGTAGATTTTGTGCCATTCCAAAGTCTGACAATTTATTTGTCAGCTCTTGTCTGACAATTTTCGGACAGTTATATATCTGACAATATTGTCAGCTTGAAAATTTTCTGTTCACACGGTTGGCAGATCAATAAAGATTAAAGTCACAATAAAAATTCAATTGAGGATTTCAAGATCAAACATCTTTTATAGAATTTCACTTTTTAATGTATGTAGCCACTATCAAGAAGAGGATACTTTCAAAGTGATTTGAAAATCTAGTGTCATAGTGGTAATGCCAAAACAATTGGACGAAACAATTTAACTACAACTGGACATCGAGGGCGACGGACGACTTTACACACTACGAAGGAGAAATATGCCAGGGGTCGTCAAGGCGCGCTACGAAGAACAAAAGTCCATATTCTGTATCAAATTATTAAACAAAAAAAAAATTTTTAATTTTAAATCATTTATTTTTTGAAAGACGCAAGAATGAGAAGATCTTGCAATAATTGAACTATATTGTTTAGAAGAAAAAATAAACCTTTGCGTACAAAAAATTCAGCAGGCTAACTCTAGAAAGTATTTGATTGCTCGTACAGTTTCTTGGCCATTTTGAAGTCCAATTTTTTTTAACTTGTTGTAATTTGATGTTCACTTTATTTTCATCGTATTTAATCTTCATTTGAGTAGATATCTTTCAATGGTTTTATTTATTCCGAACAAAATATACAGCACAAGGAATTTAATATAAAAGTGAGTCCAGTTGCTTTATAGATTTCTTTTATTCAGTTGTGGAAAAACCACAAATTTCCTACAAAAATGTTTTTTTTATCTCTCAACTCGGCTCCAATCGTTTGACATTTCGAACAATGAAAAATTTGTCAGCAATTGTAAGATGTTTTCAATAAAAACATCTGACAATGACCAATCAGTCTGACAATGTCCTAATCGTCTGACAATGACACAAATTGTGCGTTCAGACGATTGTAAGATACCTGACAATTTTTTGTCAGATTGTCATCTGACAATTACCTGACAATGACGTTTCTGACAATATTGTCAGACAAAATTGTGTGTACAGACGATTGTAAGATATTTGGGACAGTATTTTCACTGACAGATCTGACAATATTGTAAGATCTGACAATCGTCTGTACTTAGCTTAATTGTGGTTTTAGACAATGATGATTGTAAAACAAATGCTTCGTCTGATGAAGATTCTAATGTTGAGGTGGAGAGGATTATCCCTTCGTCTGATGAAGATTCTAATGTTGAGGTGGAGAGGATTATCCCAGATAAAGTTGCAACATTAAGACAATCACAGCGACTAAAGAAATCAGTATATATTCCTGATTGCGTTCAATATTTAGTAAAAGACAATGTTATTGAACCGTCAAATTTTCGTGAAGCAATGTCAAGTTCAAATAGTGAAAATTGGGACCGTGCAATGAACGAAGAATTTCAATCATTGGTTGACAATAAAACTTGGCAATTGGTTGAGCTACCGAATGACAGAAAACCAGTAAACTCAAAATGGGTGTATAAAATCAAGACTGACACGGAAGGAAGAATTGTACGCTATAAGGCGAGGCTAGTTGCCAAAGGATGTAGTCAACGTGCTGGGATTGACTATGAAGAAACGTTCTCACCAGTCGTTCGTTACTCATCAATTCGTTTGCTAATGGCACTGGCAGCTAAGTATGATTTGGATATCGAGCAGATGGATGCTATCACAGCATTTTTACAAGGCGATGTTAGTGAAATTATCTATATGAAACAACCAGAGGGTTTCGATGATGGAAGCGGTCGAGTTTGTTTGTTCAAGAAAGCAATTTATGGACTTAAACAAGCTAGTCGACAGTGGAACATCAAGTTGAATGATGTAATGATAAACAGTGGCTATAAGCGTTCTCAAATAGACGCATGTGTATATTTCCGTCGTGAAGGCAAGAAAATGATATTTATAGCTGTTTACGTTGACGACTTTTTGATTTTTTCAAACAATAAAGGATGGACCAATCAAATTGAATCGAACTTGATGAAGAACTTCAGTATGAAAGACTTGGGAGAAGCAAGTCATTGTATTGGAATGAAGATCACTCGTGACAGAAGACAAGGCATAATATCACTTGATCAAAAGAAGTTCACTGAATCAATAATTGACAAATTTCAAATGAAAGATGCTCATCCAATTAAAACACCGGCAGATACAAATCAAAAGTTGACCAAGGACATGTCAGCAAAAACACCAGATGAGATAAAAGAAATGCAAGAAATACCATACCAAGAAGCAGTAGGCAGTATACTTTATTTGTCACAGTGTACACGGCCAGATATTTCATACGCTGTAGGAAATGTAAGTCGTTTCAACAATGAATATGGAAGAGGACACTGGAATGCTGTTAAGCGAATTTTCAAATATTTAAAGGGTACGACTGACTATAAGCTTCAGTTCTCACGTGATGGAAATGTAGAATTGCTTGGATTTTCGGATGCAGATTGGGCATCAGACATTGACAGTCCAAAATCATGCACTGGCTATATATTCAAGCTTCAAGGCGGAGCCATTTCATGGGCAAGTAAACGTCAGGCAACTATAGCGTTATCAAGTGCAGAGGCTGAATATATGGCCTTATCATCAGCAACACAGGAAGCGATTTGGCTTAAACAACTTCTTACCGAAATTGGAGAGAATATTGAGTCAGTTGGAATATATTGTGACAACAAGAGCGCAATCAATATTTCGCAGAATCAATCGTACAGTCCAAGAACAAAACATATAGATATTCGACATCATTTCGTGAAAGAAAAAGTAGCTGACAAGTCAATTAAATTGCAATATCTTGACACTTATAATATGGTTGCGGACAATTTAACTAAAAGTGTCACAAAAGAAAAACACGAATTTTGTGCAAAGAATATGGGTTTAACTTAATTGTAATTTAATTGTTTAAATGTTTCTTTTATTTATGTTTTCTTAAACTTATGTTATATCTAAATGTTTATTAATGTTTAATTTTGAATTAAGGTGGGATGTTGTAAAGTAGATCTAATTCACTTAAACTTTTATTTACACTTTAATTAATTTTTAGTAATCATGTTTTTTATATTCAATCTCAATTGAATATTCTAACTGAATATACGTTTTTTCAATATATAAAAGGAATTGTTTTTCTCTGCGTAACTTATAAATTCAATAAAACTCAGCAGAAACCTCCGAGTGTATCATTAAGAAAAAAAGTTCTTATTAGATTAAAAATAAGGCAGATGTTTAGTTTTACTACGACGTACCTGATAAAATTAACTCATCGGTTGGACAAAATGTAGCTCGATTTTTGGTGTACTGATTTGCTATAGTTGGCGTAAAAGTTGATATTTTACTTCCTGTGGTGAGGTCATAAAGAATCGCTGACTGCAATTAAAAAAATAAAATGATAAAATTCCTCTAAGTCACAATTACTTACATAAGTTTGTGTTCCCAAAATTTTATCTTGATTAACATTACTAAACTCGCAATAAAATTCATCTTGAAACTGCAATGAGCTGGCAAAATCATTTCGTTCTATATTCCACAGATGAGATCTCCAGGAGCAGGACGTCAACACAAGATTACCTTTTCTATTTGACTGGATACTATCAATTCGATAACTGTGGCACGAAGAAGAAAACAGTTCGGTGCCCTCATTCAAAGTGAATGCCTTCGCTTCGCCTTGCTGAGTACCAACAATAATTAGATTGTTAGTTGGAAGAATGTTACAACAAGTGAACTGGATATCATTGTAATCATTTGCTCTTATGGTGCGCCATGAATTGAAATTGGAATGAACATACCGTCGATCTAGTCGTGTTGTATTGAAACCAGCCTGTGCTCTAAACCATCGAGATGCCAAATTAAGATTTGGTCCGAATGCTCTGTTCGGTTGTGGATCTGGACATTTGTGGGGAGTAAAAAGATCGAATTGGGGACAAGTAGTCATTGGGTTGTTGCATAATGCATGCTGATTGGTCAAGTATTCTGTCACAATGGTACCGAGCGTAATAGTGGGGACAACAGGTTCATCTGTAGTGGTTGTCTCCGGAACTGACGAAATTTGTTTTTGTAACGATCTCGCTGAGGTGAACGAAGAACTTGCATTGTTACTTGCTGATGCTCCTGGTGCGTTGGTTTGTTTTTTAACTAGCTTAATTGGAGTTATTGGTTCTAAGAAACACCCATTCATATTTGTGTCACAGGCCGCTTCGGGTACAGCTACTCCATTTATTGCTGAATTAACATCTTGCATTCGATTTCGCAGTCGATTACGCGCGATTACATTAATTGGCAAAACCTTATAATCAAACGGGGATTGGTGGAAGCTTTTCGTTAGTGTTGTCGATGTTGTTAAGCTAGCTTCTTTTTGCAACATTTGGGCAGTTCCAGTGAGACCTTTCGATTCTAAATGATCGTGAATAAGTTGGAATAATTGCTGTTCATTGTACTGAATTTTAGTTTGTGCAACAACGTTTGCTTTATGAATATTTGCCAATGAAGGATCTAACTGCTTGTTTAAAGGTTTCTCTTTTCCAGAAACTCTCTCTAGTAATTCCAACGCATACTTTTGGAAGATTACATGCTCCGTACGTTTTTCTTGTAATATTGGATCTCGCATTAAATGCTGAATCTGTCCATTGGCAAATAATGGCAATTTACCCACAATCTGTCGCACTCGCTCAGAACGTGCAAGTCCAGCTAAAGCTCGACACGCCATACCACGTATACAATCGGCGTCAGTAAGAGGGACTTTAATTTGCATTAACTGAAGAAGTATGATTATACCGTTATTAGAACAGACGGACTCCCAAACCTTCTCAACAAGTTCTTCAGAGATTTTGCTGCTATTGTTTTTCTTCTTCGGATTTACATAACATTTTATCAATGAAGCAGGTTGACTCTATGAAAATGAGATGGCTCATTAAAAATTTGTAACACTTTTGATGGTATGAATTAAACTTACTCTTGTAATTGGTGAACACACACAATGGCATAAAACAGCTAAGGCAGATTTTTGTACATCAGAATCATTAGTAATTTCCCCAACCGCAGCACCCAAAATAGCATGAATGCCTGAAGACGAAGGGTTATCTGGTAATTCAAGGCTTTCACAAAATGCTGAGAAAACTTTTGGTACAACACAGCAAATAGAGAGGACATCTAGTGCGGACCGTACTGTTTCTGCTCTATAAAAATTAAAATACGTGTATTTAAAAAATATGCATATACATACATATACATTTGTTTAGTTTATATAATGAATTTGGGATTAACATTCTCTTTTAGATCACTTAATGATCAAATAAATTAGCAGATAAATAATTAAATTGAAAAAAGTGATAAAAAATAATTATCACTAGATTTTATTAATACCTGAACATGAATTCTGTCCACCTTTTTTTTAACTAACTTAATGCAACATATTTTCCTAAATTTTTTAGTTTGAAAGGTATCGACGATCGCTTTACTACAATTTAGTTTTGTATTTATATAATATATACGTTTTCATTCGATGTGGGAGATGATTATTTTGAGGCTGAAAAATACCTATCCCGAGCTATGCCAAGGGATTAGGCTCTGATGTTTATTTTGTATATTATTGCATAAAACGTCTCACTATGTTGCAGTTAGTATATTTCGATGTTATTTTGTTCTTTGTTAAATAGAACACTACCAGGTCTATTTGCAAGGATAGTCTGATCTGTTATTATTGATCGGTGCCAGTAAAGCACAGCTGTTGAGTTCTGCACGAGAGGAGGGGGCTCATATTTATAGTACGCAGTTTTCTTTTAATCAGATTAAAGCGCAGTGCAAGGTCTTGGTATAGTATTTTTGCAACGTTGTTGTGCCTATTTGTGTAGTCATAGCTGGTTAAGGTGATACAACCAGCGATAATAGCTCAACAGTTTTCCTCACATCACCGCATCATCTACACTCAGAATATCTTCTCTTAGAACATGTTTTTTTATAATTTTTGGTTGGGATTACTTTATCTTGGATGGCAATAGTATATCCTTCAGTCTCTGAATATAGTAATCCTTTTCTAAGACACATACTTGAGCTCTCAGCATCAATATGACTCTCAGTGAGATCCTTTGGGTGTATTCCATGTAAGGCCTTCTATTTTCAAGTTTCTTTATGTTCGGCCAAACTTTTGACATTGTCTGGTACAGGAAGGTTGTTTGCGCTCAGGTTCAAAGGCGTAAAATTATTGTTTGCCTCTATATTATTTTTTTCTATTTTCTATTCTATTCATTTATTTCCAATTTCCTAATTTCATTGTATAACAATAATATGATTATATAAGCTATGGCTTTGCCGTCAGCTCGGTTAGCAAATTTAATTTAATATATGTAAATGTTTTATTAATTTAAATAGTTGGAAATATATAAAAATTATTAAATAAATTCTGTTATCAATAGCATTCTATAGGTATTCAGTTCTTTCAAAAAGTTGTATAGGGTTTTCCAGTTATGTTTGTTCAAAATTTCGATTGTTTCCTGCATCGTTAAAGTTTTCTTTCCGAAGTATGCAAGGCGTTGGGGGGAGAAAATGGGGCATATACTAACATGGTGAAAACAGTCTTCTTTCGCTTTTAGGTTACATAGAGAACAGAATTGACTGAAACTTCCGTTATAAGGGGTTCCGTTTAGACCGAGAAGTTCACACCTCGTTTTAAAAATTAGGGATATTTCATTATTGCGTAGCTGGTTGTGAAAGTAGTTATTTTCCATTAAATTATAATTGAGCTGTGAGTATATAATTGGGCAGCGTAACACAGCGTTGATCTGACCATAGCATCAAATATTTTATATTTCATTGAAAGGTTGATTCTTTTATTTAAGAAAATGTTTCTCCATGAAACATTGATCAAGCTTTGCGAAGAGTTTGACTTTTCTGTAAGATGCAAGCTGAAATCAAGAGTTCTACTTAGTTTCACCCCCAAGTACTTGTATTCATTTACAACTTCCAAACTAGAACCATTGAAGAACCAATTGTATGTGCTCTGGCTCCTTGCTGATCTGGTAAACAAAATTACTTTTGACTTATTTGGGTTAATTATAAGACTCCATTTTTGGCAGTATTCCGCAAGTCGATTGATCATCAGTTGAAGATTTTCTGGAGATTCTGAGAGTATTACCAGATCCTCGGCATACAACAGAACGTTGATCTTTAGCACAGCAATTCGAATTCCTCGAGGAAGATAGGCTACCACATCATTTATAAAAAGTGAAAACAAAAGAGCACTCAGAGGACATCCTTGTTTTACTCCATTATTCGTTTCAAACCATTCTGAGAAGGTAAAACTATCCCACACGGCGGCTTTTGATTCTAAATATAATTGCCTTATGATATGTATGAATTTCGTTGACAGGCCTATTTGTGATAATTTATTAAAGAGAGCATTTCGATTTATAAGGTCGAAGGCTGCCTTAAAGTCAACAAAAAAGGCATACACTTTTTTTTTTCTGGCTTGGAAAGCTTTCACAACTGATGTTAGTGTGAAGATATGGTCAACTGTCGAAAATTTTTTTCGGAAACTAGCCTGAAAATCTGAAAGGATGTTGTTCGTATCAACCCATATTTCTAACCTGTTTACGAGTACACCGCAGAATAATTTAGCCAGGACATTCATGAAGGAGATGCCTCGATAATTTTCAACACTGTTCATATCTCCTTTTTTGTGTATTGGAAAGATTACCGACCTTTTGAATGATGACGGGACATCCTCACTCGTGAACACTTTATTAAAAAGTGATTGAACTTGCGTACGTAAGGACTCAGTAGCATTCTTGAAAAATTCATACGGTATCCCATCCTCATCAGGAGCTTTTCCATTCTTTCCTTTGAAAATTGCCATGTTTACTTCCTCAAGCGTAATTTCAGAGTCCAGTATTTCATCCAAAATCAATGGTTCTGCATACAAAAATTTCAGTTCAGCTTTGCCATATAGTAAAATTTTGAAATGTGCGCATAAATCAACAGCGGAAACTCCTATACCGATTGAAAACTTTGAACCATTAATATCTCTGACAGTCTTCCAAAATTCTTAAGAATTTTTTATTTGGCTAAGTGTACAAGCTTGAGAGTTTTCGAAATCCGTTTTCTTTTTATGACACAGTTTCTTGTACACCGCATTTGTTTCGCAGTACCACTTCTTAAGAATTTTGCAGTTAGAATTCCGCAGAGCATTTAGTAAAATAAATGATTTTTTTCTGGCTAACAAACATTCCTTGTCAAACCATTTTTGTTTATATTTACAGCCTTTTCTTGCAATAGTATTCACTGTGGAGCTTTGTATGCAAGCGATAAGTTTGCTTGCACTAACTTCGGGTGAATCAGACGACACATTTAAGGACGCTAGGTTTTCATCCAATTTTTGGTGGTATCTATTGGCACTTTTTGGATTCCATTTTAAACGTGGTAAAAGTTCAAGATTTCTTTGATTTGTCATAGTATCATCGTACCAGTCTACAGTAATCGGCATGTGATCCAACAAAGTTTTACCATTTTGGTTGCATACCTAATCCAAAGACGTTCTTTGAGTGGGATTTATAACAGGGTTGCTTATATTGTGGGCTACTGTCACTCATAGGTTTAAGCATTTATTTATATTTTTATTTAAGCTAATAAGTACCTACACACTTACATCATTTATTCGTGCACACATAATGTTATCTAAATTTTGATACTATTTATGAGATTTATCTCGAAGTACAATGTAATATAGTTTTATATGAAATAAATATGAAATAAATAAATACTGTAATTTGCAGATTGGCTATTCTGGCATTGAAGTCGCCAATTATCAAAACACTTTTGTTTGCCAGGAACATCAGGATATTGTTGAGTAGCTCAAAATCATCACTCCACTTATTGCAGTTGATATAAAACGGAATAATATATAAATTAGGCTTACGCATGAGTTTAACTACTGTGACTCCCACATGCTCTTCAAATTCGTAGCTTTTTAACATCGATGTTTTTATTCCATATAGACACCCGCCACTTGCACGCCCTTTGTTATAAGTTCTTATTGCTGCTTTCCAAACTAATTTGTAACCATTAAAATATTTTACAAACTTATTAAAATTTTCTACAGTTACATGAGTTTCGTACAAAAAAAATACATCAAAACCTTTTACATAATCGAAAAAATCTACAAATAAAAGTTTGTTATTGAGGCCTGATACATTGTAAGACAAAATATTACTATTACTATTACTTAAATATATAGAGCTGACGGCATCACAACTTCAATTCCGTACTAACGTACTACAACTTGCACTATTTTGAGAAAGTGGCATCCCTGGTACCGCTAGATTGACTGGTTTATACCATTCGTTTTGGCGTCTAATTGACAGCGACATCAGTTTGACAGATTCGAAATCTAGCTCACCAAACATTTCTCGAAGTTGCTGTTCTCCATCCTCGTTTTTATATTTAATTATATTATTATTATTTAAATAAAATATTTTATCAGCAATAACCAACGAAATATTTTTAATTTGCACTGTTTGATTAGGTTTTTTTGTTTTGATAATTTTCCGGTAACCAAGAAGAATTCGGCGTTTGAACTCGATAAGCTTTGTTAGATCTCGCTGTACGAAAGCGCCTGTGCCTTTTAGTTTTGATGAGTTTTTTAACATTTTTGTTGCATTTTCGGTAGAGCCAGTGTTGATTTTAAATTTAACAATAGTGTCGTTTTCGCTTATCTTTGTTGTCTCAGATATTTGACGGGAGTCACCAAGTAGAAGTTGACTGATGTTTTGAACCTTCTCTTGGAGGTCAACATGGTTGTTCGTGATAGTGAGAATTAAGTTTTTTCTTCGAAGGATCCGACTTTGCGTCTCAAGCTCCTCCTCCAATAACCCGCATCTTTCTTCAAATTGGTTTAATTTCTTAAACGCAAAGCGTTTATTTCACCATTCAACTTTAGCAGGTCATCTTTTGTGGCTAGTTTGGCGGTTGCCACTGAGAGTTCTATGTGAAGTGAAGTGTCGATAATTTTTTTTATTTTCTGAAGATCCGATTCCGAAATTGGCATAGTTGAAAGTGCGCTATTACTTTTTATCGCTCTGTTAGCAAGTTTTGGTTTTGGGGTCGAAATATCGTCGGGTGAAGTTTGTTCAACTTTTCTTTTGTAGTCGGTCATGTGACACCGTTAAAAGCAAAGAATTTTGATTTGATTGCTTATTAATTAATGTTACCTGATCAATCGTCAAATCACTTTGATTGCTATGGTGACAAACAATAAGAAAATTAAGAATTTAATGATTAAATAAGTGAAAAACTATTTAAATTTATAAAAATTTATCGGAGTTATATTAAAATTGAACCAATCACTTTCACAGCAGTGTTTGCCTCTATAACAGTCTGTACCAGTTCCTCGGTCGATGACATAAAATAGTTTGTAAGGTTGGTCTTTTGCTGATGTTGTGCCTGTTTAAATTGTATTTTTGATGAAGCATATTTTCGTTCATCAAAATGTTCCTCGTGTTTACCATTATAGAGAAAAAATCCTTTCATTTCAATCTACCCATCCCTATCTCACATCCTTAAAAACTATGTATCTCTCACTCACACAAAAAAAATTCTTCGTGCTCAATCCGAAAACATTTATTGAAACTGGCGCATCGGCGTAATTTGGGTGGAATTAACCCTTCTCTTTCTTACCCACATAAAATCTACCCATCTCACTGGATGCGCCGTTCGTCAAAAATACAATGTAAACAGGCACTAAGGCAATTATATCGATTAAACCTCTTCCACCTTGGTTTTGGTGCAGTATCATCCTTTCAACAGCGCCTAAAGGATGATGTGGTTGAGCTCTAGAGAACTCTGTTCCGATTGACATGGCGATCTGGTCCAGGTCTGTGTCCGACCATTTAAGTACCCCAAAGGTGTATGTTAGAACAGAGACAGTCCATTTTTCCTCGGAACAGGTGATTAATTTTGCATTTTTTAATATCAAATTCTATGCTGATATCGTCACTAAATGCTTTAACTATGCTGATCAGCCGATGCATTTTTTCTTTGTTTGGAGCATAGATTTTTAGGTCGTCGACAAACAGTTCCTTTCAACTCGTATCCGATGTTTGTCCTATTAATCAGTCTACTCAATGGATTCAATGCCAAGCAAAACCACAATGGACTGAAAGCATCTTACTGCAGTATACCATTGTTTATTTTCATAGGGTTGCTGCTTTGTCCTGCTAGGTGTAACTTCACGGTCCATACAGACATGAGGTGTTTCAGTGTGGATATGAATTTCTCACTCACAACATACAGTTGTAATATTTTTATAAGGTAGGTAATCATGGTGTCCTTTCTATCTCCTCCTTTTGATAGCAGAACTATATTTCCTATTGTGAGAAAGCTCGGAAGGCTTTCCTGTTGAAGAAATATGTTTGAAAAACAGCTTGCTAAATGGGAATGTAGAACAGGGAGGCTTTTTATACAAAATTGTGTACTCTATCTGGACCAGGGGATTTCCAATTCTACGTTCGACGTATTGCTTCACTTATCTCTTCCGTGGTAACTTCGTCTTGGTTTATTAGCTGAACGTTACTAAATGCGGTTTGCTCTTTAGCAATCCACTTTGTAGTATCATTGAAGTTCAGACCAAATACTCGACCAGTATCTTGTAGCTTGGTCAATTGGCACAGATTCTTGTAGTGGCGTCTGTTTTTCATCTTTGAGTTTACGATCTGTTTTATATGATAAATTATCTTGCTTTATACTATGACTTTTTCTGTATCTGGCAAATCTTTTTGAAAAAGCAGCCAGCTTTTGTCTTTTCTTGTGCTTCATTTCTACAAGCCTATTTCCAGTTAATTCTCGACACGAAAATGGTCTTATGATTTTGTTGACTATATTATTCAGCCGAGTAGATGTCACTCCATTGGCGTAGTTTGTGAGTTGCTCCATTTCTTTTCTTAAGCAATCTATTTTTTGCACAAGTCGCTTTTCTTAGAGAGGAATACATGCTCTTTCTTAAGGGAGTGTCTCCAAGTCGATTGTTCTTATAACTGAAACAGCAGAAATGTAGATAAGATTGTTGACTTTGTTTAAATCTGTATCAGTTTCAAGATATGATGATAAGATTTGTTCATTTACCAAGGTATTGTCCTGGCATTCTTCTTGGGTGTTTCTCAATTTTGGTAGACCTGGCCTTTGTTGAGGATCTATGTTTTCAAATTCCTATGCTGATCGGAAATTATAAGCAAGGCTTTGAAGTTTACTGTTTCCAATTTCACTTTCAATATTTGGATTGATAGATCACGTTGTTTCACTTTCCATTTCATGAATTTCGTTGTTGTTAATATCCGAAAAAGCTAAGGATGGCAGATCATTACCAACTGTTTCGTTTGTTGTTGGTAGCTCCTCCTGTGCTACTTCACCAGTTGGATACGGTTCCATAGCTGTTCTTAGATCCTGTGAAACTTGTGCTTTTATTTCATTTTCTTCCGTATTGCTTAGCAAATTCTTTTTGATGGTTGCTCTTCGACGGTCCGCAATGTTTTGTTCTGAGAGCCGACCTAGGTCTGGGAATGATTGCAGGAACAACTGTCTCAAAAGCAGTCTGTAAACATGTAGTTCGGTTTCCAGTTTTGTGGCCACAAAGTAGCAACGATTGACTTCTTTATTCATTTGGGTTGTCCATTGAATTTGTTGCCTTAGTAGTCCTGCACGGGTGGTTGAAAAGGGCATCTTTCTCAAAATACTCCGGGCATGTGTGGATGATGTTGCTGGGCTATTGTGTATGGTTGCTCTTTCGGGTTCCCCAACCAGTGCCCCATCCAGCAACTGGTTACCAACAGTTCGCATGCTGTCATGCCCAGTGTTGGCTTCAGGTTACGCCACGACGACCTCGGGCAGCGGAAATGTATCTGAATTCATAATTTGTTGTATCTTCATGTTTGAAATGGGTTGTTGGTTTACAGTTTTCCTTCAGGTAAATAAGAGTCCGCTCCAACTAGGAGAACAGACACCCACCTACATGCTTTCTGGCTGCCATCTTAGGATGTAGGATTTTGTGTTTTAGTTTGGTCTGCGGGTGGTTTTTTATTTCTCACATACCCGATGTCTATTGAGCATTCCTCTATCTGGCACCTGAGGACGCGCCCTCTAGGGATGCAACACCCCCCTGTAGCCAAAAATCCATTCTTGTATTCTTTTTTATGACAGCACGGCATTTCTTTTTAATTATTTTTCTTGTAGAGTAACCCATTTTTTTTTTCAAAGAGTAAATAGGACATCATATAGTACTCACAAAAAAAACTACAAAAATGTCATCATTAGTTTAATTTTGGAAACAAAAATGGACTTGTGCCGTTTTTGGACCCTTTAAATATTTATTCAAAATTTATTTATAGCTAATTTATACTCGGTTCAAACGAAAGTCGGATAGGTGGGTATTAATCCGAAATATATTTTAAATAATAAAATAAATACCTAGTTCGGAATAATCTATATCAATTCGAATCAAAAGTAAATTAAAGAACAAAACTGCAGAGCCGATATTCGAGCTTTTTACAAAATCGCACTGAAACTTTACACAACTGTTTACTTTTGACTGATCGCGCTGCACTCTGTGCCAAGCTAGAGCTTTGGGTATTTTGCATTTAGGTGCAGGTTTAATACCTAAATGCAGCATTGTGCGTGCTTCGATAACCCAATAGGTACACACCAGTAGCGTCTCGTCTGGGTGTGCAAGGTGTGCATTGCGCATCCTCATGTAACGACAAAAACCCCTCATTGAAGGTTACAACATAAACCATAATGCCTCGTAAAAACACTGCCTACACAGAGACATAGTATAATATGTCCTTTATATTAAAAATTCCTTTAGTGAAACTTAACAGAAAAAAAAAAATAAAGTTAGCTCGTTCGAAACCACACTGTGCACTTATTTTGTTGTATTGGTCACATAAACTCATCCAATACATATTTTCAAACTTTTAACTATAGCTGCTACAGTAGCCATCCCCATGGTCATTTGTCGCACGCACGCACGACATGCATACATAATTTTGGTGAATTTGTAGTGAACTCGTACGAAAGTTTTCTATGCACATAAGTCTGTGCTCTTAATCTATTTTCTGTTGAATCTGTTTCGTTTCCGCAGAGAGTCAAAGGTAACTCTTGCGACTTTTAATTTGGTGAAGTTTACGTGAACTCGTACGAAAGATATCTGTGCAGTGCACTTATAGTCTGAGCTGTTCTTCTGTTTTCTGTTGCATCCGTTCAATACACCAAGTTTTCATTTAGATTGCAATAGTGTAAGTGAACGAGATGTTTGTAATATCTTTTTCGTCATGGCAACGACCTACCTGTTATGTACCTACCTTAACTTAATACTGCCATTATTAACCGCCATATTATTCATTCGATACATCCAGATTTAAATTTAAATCCAGATGAATTTACATTGAATTTGTATGATTTACATCCAGATTTAAGTTTTAATCTAGATGTATTGAGTGAATAATATGGCCGTAAAAGTAGGTACCTTATTAGAACAGTTTTTTTTTTTGGTTTATGTAGGCCCATAGAGACCGAGAGTCAAAATGCAAACAACGATAATAGTTTTTATTATAAAAAAATAAAAAAATGAATTTGGTGGCGCAACAGCTCATGAAGAACTAGGGCCTAGTGACTTACAACTCTCAACCATTCCTATGTGCGTGCCTGCAGGCAAGGGCGTCACAGGATTTCGATTAGGTGGACAAAATCACATTTCATTTTATTTTTTTAAACAAATTATAATAATTAGTGAAAAAAAAACTTATTTGGCTCAGATCTATTTTATATTTTCTCATTTTTTTTTTTGTGTTCTCTCCATTTTATGGCTCTGTTTGCTATACAGCTTTGAAAGTAAATAAGGGCTCTTCTTAAAAGATGTAAAAATTTCATTACATGACTCCGAGCAATCAACACTTTTAAGCAACGATAACAAAAAAGTAAAAACTAACATTATTTCTATTAGCAAATACATAATATACATTTTAAAATTGTAAAACACTGTTATACAAAATTCTGCAAATATGCACACAATTAAAATAAAATTTTAAACATTTTTGATTTAGGGGGTTTCTGATCAAAAAACTTGGTTTGAGAAATAACAGACACCCCAGTGTATATAATAGTACCTACCTAGTTAGTACAGAAATCCACCTCAAAAATTTGTAGTCTTTGTTAATTTTGAAGTATTGAAACATTTTTTTTTTTTTTTGGAATGACGAACGACATGAAAAATTGTTAGGTACATCGAAGATAGTTTTTAAAATTGATATTGTGGATTACTCAACAAAAAAATCTGTAGGAAAGTAATGTTTATGTAAACGCCATTGCCTGCAGGAATGGAGGGAACCTACAGTTTACTGCCGGAATCGAACGGCTAATGTGAGCGGCACTTTTCTTTGAAAGAAGGTACTCTTAAAGGATTTGTCACTTCCTCGCAAGAGGCAGTAGCCCTGAAAAACACTTTTTGCGTTTAGGTGTCGCAGCCTGGCAATCGAACCCAGACCTCCTGCTTTAGTTTTTATATCGATCCAAATTTTTCCAACCTGAATTTCAAAGGTCTGGCAGCGATACCGTGAGCCTAACACTATTGTAATGCACTTTCAAAGAAAAAAATTGTTGCTTGCTTGACCAATGAATTTCAGTGTGGACAGATACAAATTTTAAAGGAACAGAATTTGGAACTGTTTAAAAACTTTGAATTTTAAGAAATGGAACAATTAAATGTAAGTCCTAGTATGTTACTAAATGTTGTGATATACTAAGTTGATCATCCGTCCCGGGTTTCCCGGGACTGTCCCGTATTTATATAGCCTTTGCCGTTTTTTTTTTTTTTTTTTTTTTTTTTTTTAAAGAAACTCCGGACGTACAAATTTTAAGGGTGTATACATATGGATCTATGTATAAATGTGCATAGGTACGCACAGCCGAAAACATAACGTTCTGTGAAATTTTACAAAAAAAAAAATGTATATTGTTATCGTTAAAGAACGTTATGGTTTTGTTTATGCGTTCTTGCTGATCAATTATGACAACTGTGTTTCCTTTGTCGGCTTTCGTTATCAGTGCGTTATTGTCTGTACTTTTTTTGTTTAATGGTTTTTAAATTTATTATGTCTTCCTTATTATTAATTTATTAATTTATCAACAAGAACACATAAACAAAACCAAAACCTTCTTTAAAGATAACACTATAGGTACAGAATATACAAAATGATCTGACGACTAAAACGTACGTAAAAGAAAAAAACAAAGCTCTAAATAAGTGCACAAATATTTTTACTAATATTAATAAAATAAGATGTAGAAAGTTTTTCAAATAAAATTGGATTAAAGCTCAGCACCACTATAAAGGAGACTGATGATAGGGCTTGGCACCCCTTGAAATAGCTATATCTCTAGCCAAACAAAAATAAAACGAATTAAAATACCCAAAATTAATTCGTAAGCAATTGGTGGTAGCACCTTTAAGTTGTTGTTGTTGTTCAAAATTCAATGAAATTGACGGAATAAAGAATGGTCAAGTCTAATAAACTGACATTCTAGTATAAATAATACAATACAAATAATAATAACTTAATAGTCTGGTTTGTTACCGATCTTCCAACCTCTCCCCCTTTGATACGTACTACGAATTGTAGTCTATCAAATAAGGTTCGGAGAAAAATGGAGGCGGAACAAGACAGCATACTTAAAGGGGCTTAGAAAAATGCTGATGCTCCAAATGCAATTGATAAACAAACAGCACATCTAGACCTGTGACGTCAGTGGTCAACGGTAGCATAGTACGTAGGGTACACAGCTCCGAAGACTGAGCAAATCTGATGCGCAGGTTCAAATACCGCATGATGTGTAGAAAGTTTTTCAAATAAAATTGGATTAAAGCTCAGCACCACTATAAAGGAGACTGATGATAGGGCTTGGCACCCCTTGAAATAGCTATATCTCTAGCCAAACAAAAATAAAACGAATTAAAATACCCAAAATTAATTCGTAAGCAATTGGTGGTAGCACCTTTAAGTTGTTGTTGTTGTTCAAAATTCAATTAATAAAATAACGTTAAAACAACCTAACGCACAAGCACCAACATTTACAGGTCTCCCTAAAATACACAAAACTGGAACACCAGACCATTAATAAATTACACTACAGCATAATGCTACAAAGTTGCTAAAGCTTTGCGAAAATTAATGAAAACGAATATAACAATAAAAACCAATAACAGTATAAAAAACTACATATAGTCTGGGGAAAAGTGGCCCGAACCCAAATTTTTGGTATATACAAGACTTTTTAATAGTTTGTATGTGAAAAAAATGTACTGATTCCGAAGATGCCGGGTATACCTTTGGGAACCTTAAGCGTTTTGAGATATGACGTCATCAAAAAAGGACCTCTGAGAAAAAGGCGACAACTGGTTTACATTAATAAAAAGTCAGATACACATTATTTTTAACACTAAAAACGCAGATCTTATGATTTCCCAAATAAAAAAAATTATTACAATTTTTTGGTGGCAAGGATAATGCGTGGGGGAAGGGGTTGGAGGCAATTAATGAAACACTTAACTTCGTTGAACTAGGTCGAGTGGGGTATTGCTTCCATGTATTTTTTAATGCTGATTCTAATGGTGTCATTTTGTTTTCAATTAGATCACTTTTTACAAAAGTTGCCATTCAAATTATTAAGAATATTAAGAAAACTTCGTTCAAAATGGTGTTCTTATAAAGCAAATGGAAGGCTCTTCTTGTGGTACCAACTGAAATGCAGAAGGATATTATATGCCGAGCACATGAAAAACATCACTTCATTATCAGAAAAACTGAAGAACAACTAAAAACTGAATTTTTCATACCGAAACTAACCGAAAAAATCGAAATATCCAATGTTGTATCCAGTGTTTGTTGATGAGAAGGAAGTATGGCAAATCAGAGGGCGAACTTCACCCGATTCCAAAGGGCGAACAACCAATAGAAACGCTGCATGTAGATCACATAAGGCCAATGACAGAAACAAAAAAAGTCATATAGGTACAATGGTACATATTCGTTGTGGTGGACGGATTTTCCAAGTTCACATGGTTATATCCAACCAAAACCACAAATGCCAAGGGGGTGCTTAATAAATTGGAATTGCTACCTTTGGGTATCCCAGGCGAATCATGTCAGGTCGGGGAGCGGCGTTTATATCACACGATTTTGAAAAATTTTGTGAAGACAATGGAATAGAAGCCGTAAAAATAACACCAGGAGTTCAAGAGGCAACGGAAAAGTGGAACGCGTGAACCAGGTCGTTATTTCTGTACTTAAAAAACTTGCGATAGAAGAACCTGAAAAGTGGTACAAATATATCAATCGAGTGCAGCGTTGCATCAACTGTACCTATCACTCGAGCATCGACTTCACTCCATACGAGGTACTGACAGCAGTAAAAATAAGAGATGGTACCTATGAATCCGTTTTTGAATTGCTACGAAAAGAGATGATAGATAACTTTGTGAACGACATGTCTAAGCAGCGGGCAGAAGTAAGAATAAACATTATTCAGGCCCAAGAACAACAGAAACAATATTACGATAAACATAGAAGGGAAGCCCACCAATATTCCGTCAGCGATACAGTGGCCATAAAAAGGACACAATTTGGCAGTCACCTAAAGCTACGTAATCGTTTTTATGGTCCTTACAAAGTTGTTAAGCTGATGGGCAATGATCGATACGAGCTAGAAAAAATCGGTACCAGCGAAGGCCCCTACAATGCTGGTTCGTCGGCAGACAATTTAAAGCTTTGGCAGTATGAACCATCGGAGGCCGATGACATGTAGGATTGGCCGTGTAAAGAAGAGCAACAAAGCAGACAAAAAAAATATAAAGAGGGACAACAAGAGTCAGCGCAGCCAGGTGTAGCAGAGGCCAGACGCGTTTGATTCGTTGTCTTTTCGTCTCGTATTTTTTAATGCTGATTCTAATGGTGTCATTTTGTTTTCAATTAGATCACTTTTTACAAAAGTTGCCATTCAAATTATTAAGAATATTAAGAAAACTTCGTTCAAAATGGTGTTCTTATAAAGCAAATGGAAGGCTCTTCTTGTGGTACCAACTAAAATGCAGAAGGATATTATATGCCGAGCACATGAAAAACATCACTTCATTATCAGAAAAACTGAAGAACAACTAAAAACTGAATTTTTCATACCGAAACTAACCGAAAAAATCGAAATATCCAATGTTGTATCCAGTGTTTGTTGATGAGAAGGAAGTATGGCAAATCAGAGGGCGAACTTCACCCGATTCCAAAGGGCGAACAACCAATAGAAACGCTGCATGTAGATCACATAAGGCCAATGACAGAAACAAAAAAGTCATATAGGTACAATGGTACATATTCGTTGTGGTGGACGGATTTTCCAAGTTCACATGGTTATATCCAACCAAAACCACAAATGCCAAGGGGGTGCTTAATAAATTGGAATTGCTTCCTTCTACCTTTGGGTATCCCAGGCGAATCATGTCAGGTCGGGGAGCGGCGTTTATATCACACGATTTTGAAACATTTTGTGAAGACAATGGAATAGAAGCCGTAAAAATAACACCAGGAGTTCAAGAGGCAACGGAAAAGTGGAACGCGTGAACCATGTCGTTATTTCTGTACTTAAAAAACTTGCGATAGAAGAACCTAAAAAGTGGTACAAATATATCAATCGAGTGCAGCGTTGCATCAACTGTACCTATCACTCGAGCATCGACTTCACTCCATACGAGGTACTGACAGGAGTAAAAATGAGAGATGGTACCTATGAATCCGTTTTTGAATTGCTACGAAAAGAGATGATAGATAACTTTGTGAACGACATGTCTAAGCAGCGGGCAGAAGTAAGAATAAACATTATTCAGGCCCAAGAACAACAGAAACAATATTACGATAAACATAGAAGGGAAGCCCACCAATATTCCGTCAGCGATACAGTGGCCATAAAAAGGACACAATTTGGCAGTCACCTAAAGCTACGTAATCGTTTTTATGGTCCTTACAAAGTTGTTAAGCTGATGGGCAATGATCGATACGAGCTAGAAAAAATCGGTACCAGCGAAGGCCCCTACAATGCTGGTTCGTCGGCAGACAATTTAAAGCTTTGGCAGTATGAACCATCGGAGGCCGATGACATGTAGGATTGGCCGTGTAAAGAAGAGCAACAAAGCAGACAAAAAAAATATAAAGAGGGACAACAAGAGTCAGCGCAGCCAGGTGTAGCAAAGGCCAGTAGAAAGATAAATTTTGACGCGTTTGATTCGTTGTCTTTTCGTCTCGTCGCTAAAATGATTTCATTATGTTAACCTCAATTCAAACAATCTATATTTAATGTACTTGTGTTAACTTAAACGTTCATTAAATTAATAAACAAATAAACTTTCTTACATGTATACCAATATTCAGATCTTAATCGACCATTAATGTTTTTATTTGTCTAAAATTGATCTAATTTGACTGCACTAATTCTGAAGATGGGAAAAGAAAAATATTCACCAATATTAACATTGTCAATTATCAAGTTCATAAATATTACCCTCAGTATATTTAAAAATTATCTACTGTTCTTTTATAATAACATATACATATATCAATTTTCTAATTATTCAGAGTGATATGCATCATTGCCAATGATCAAAACTTTTTATCAGTTGTGTTTTAATTTAGAATTTAGATATTTACACAACTGTCAATTTGATAAATTGATACTGATACATAACGTCAAAGCAACCGAAAACAGAAATACTCCATGAGCAAGAGTATAAATAAATCAACAATAAATGCCAAGTGGCAAAATTATTTGAATAGAACGAGCATGTCATACAATATAGTTGCTGCCATTATACATAGAATAAGAATGACTTGAATTGTATGTATGTATTCATGTAAAAACAAAAAAATAATCAAAGTCTCAATAAATAATCAATACAATACAAAATACTGGTAATAAGGGTGACGAGTGTTATTATGAACACGTCTTATAGGATCAGTAGGAACCTGTGTAAGGTTTTGAACAACGATAATTGGTTTGAAACTCCGGTAGCAGCAATATTATGCTAAAGAATAAATGGAAACTCTTTTTCAGTTTCAGACGCTAAGAAATGATTACCAACAACTCAACGGGCCCTACCAATAATCAAATTTAGTTACGACTTAAATATTTCAGTACAATGGACCAAAATGGAATGGGCTCTAAATAATAAACCGTGCATGGTATCACCTGAATATTTACGTGGACTATAAATAATGAACCTTATATCGAATTGGCTCCAAAAACTTGAGAATATAATGTAGGGTTAATTATTTAGGATGCATAACGTTATGGTTAATTTCACGGCAATATTTAAGTCATAACTAAATTTGATTACTGGTAAGGCCCAACAACTTTTAACTGGAGTTAATTAAAAAATAATTATTCGAAAATTTACCTTCCAGCATTATTCCATTCGTAAGACATTGCTATAACTTTTAGTATTAATTGTATGCCACCTAATTTCAACAGTTGATCAACTGGTGCCCAATGTCCACGTACTGGAGTATTCTCCTGAAGGGTTCTTACTTGTTCACTTATTTGTTCTAAAGTCACTTTATTCGCTTTCGTTGCTGAGTTCGAAAATTCCGTTGATGTTGGACACTGTTGTCGCATAAACAGGTTGTATTTATAAAACAAATGACTTTCCATATAACGTTTTAGCGCGACAAACACATGTCGCACAAATTGCCGTGAAGCACACTCCAAATCCTCATTGAAAGACGTCACTGATTCCTCTTCTTCATTTGCAGGAGGATTAACGATTTTCAAAACAGAAATCTTTAAAAAGTGTTATTTCGTTAAAAACCGATCGTTAAACACTATATTATCTTAACTTACAACATTATAAAGTTTTCTAAGGCCGTCTTGAGCATCGAATTCATCTAAAATAACTTTAAATTGGAAACTTAAACCAAAGAACATTGTAGCATGACATTTTCCAGAATCATACGAGCGACCAAGCAGCCAAAGAGCATATTTAACTAGTTCAGTTATCATTGCTTTTGGCATTGTACAGATACGTTCCATGGCATCTTCACAATAGGCCAAATAGTACAAAGTAATCGAAACACCTGTTGAAGCTATACTTGGACGAGGAACTTTCAGTAGAAGCTGAAAACAATTATATTAAATTTTTTTTCTTTCTATTAGTTGAATTTACAAAAAAAAACTAACCTGTAAACCACCATGTGTGATAAATTCTAATGCAAACTTTTTGTGACATAACAGTGATGCCAAATATTTCAGTGCTTCAAATGCAAGGCAAGTATCTCTTTTGTCTAGATTTCTTATATACCCACATATCAATTGCATTGTCTTGTTTTCAAATACAAGCCCAAGGAACTCTTGATATTCGCCCATTGATGTAAGATACCTTATAATAAGCATTTGACTTGTATCGGCTGTGTGAGGATGAATTGGTATATACATTCGTTTTAGAAATTTCTGTGATCCTCCGGCATCACGAGATGTTTCATGTAACAGTGACATGTTTGAGGTACTTGGAAAACTGTCAAGAGTTCCATTGTGAGTTTTGGATGCAGCGCTTTCTTCTTCGATTGCTGCAGGACTAGCAGGTGCTGAATCTGCCATCCATGCCGGTAAAATTCTCTCAAATTTTTGTTCTTGTTCCGTAATCGAATTATTTAAACAATGAGGATGGACGCTTTCGGACATGAGGTTGCCAGCTTGAAACGCATGTAGTCTTTTTAACATTTTGGGCACGAGACGGGTATTAAGTTCTCGAAATGTTACCGCTATATCTGTTACCTCCATTGCAGCAGCAAGTAGACCGGTAGCATAACTCTGTAGTGGTTCAACACTTTCTTCAGCCCACCCATAAATTCGATTAATAAGATTATCATATTCCACTTGGAAGACAGCAGAAGTTTCAAGACCTGGCATTATGACCAATATGAGTCGGCAGGCAATAATATTTAGCTCTAGTGATTTTTTCTGGATGTTTTGACGAGTGAAATAATTGTCACGAAGGTAATCGTTGACAAGCTAAAACACAAAAGGAAACATAATGTTTAAATTTTATTTTGGAGTCGTAAAATATACTGTTATGTTGCAATAATTACACTGGTCGATAAAATTAAATTATTTTTTTGTTACAAAAACCAAACTGTACTTTTCTAATTGATTTTGGTGTGCTGAATTCGAATCTGAAATATTGTATCACATCACGTTTTTGAGATATTTCCGTTTTAAATATAAAAAAAATCGGTTTTTCGCGGTTTTCGAAGTTAAGTTAAACCGTGAGGTAATTTGTTTCAACATAATTTTTAACGGTTTCTGAAAGCACTAGTTTTCTTTTTTAAAATTCTATTTAAATCTCTTCGATATCTCTTCCCTTCATTGAGAAATCATAATTTAGTTGTAAGCGTTTATCCTAAATTTGAAAAGTCGATAGAGGAAGATCATGCCATAGAATGACCTACTCTCATCGAGGTACCAGATAATAAGTACACAGTTTTGTAGATAGTGTCTAACCAAACATTTTGCGAAAAGGTTGCCTAGCATAAAGTGGTCAAGGGTTAGGGTTGCCACGCTTTAAAGGCCAATTTTTCCGGTTTTTACAATTATCAGGATTTCTCAAAGAAGAGAAGAGATATCGAAGAGAATTAAATTGAATTTAAAAAAAGAAATTTAGTGCTTTAAAAAAACGTTACAAATTATGTTGAAACAAATTACCTCACGGTTTAACGTAACCGCAAAAAAAAAAACGATTTAACGTAACCGCAAAAAAAAAAACGATTTTTTTAAAATTTCAAACGGGAATATCTCACAAACGTGATGTGATAGAATATTTCTGACTTCAGATTCCAATTCAGCACACCAAAAACCTTTGGAAAAGTATAATTTTGGTTTCTGTAAACAAAAATCTTGTCGACCAGTGTTATTAGATTAAATAAAAATAAATTGGTTTTCTATTTCTTTTAATTGCTCAAAGAACTTTCGAAAAAAGAAAAAACGATTGGTGTCAGGCATTTTTAATAAATTCCTTACATCTGGTGGGGGGAAGTTTATAACTAACGGAGCAAAAAAAACAAAAAGACGTGTAATTTTAACAATATCTTTATTCTAGCTCAACCATTTTCCTACTTAACATAGGCTTATATATACAATATTATGTCTAATCTATTTGTAAAAATAAGATAAGAAAAGAAAAACACACACAAATCCTGAACCCCAGCTACAGGCATATTTGTGTGCTCACATTTCTTATCTTACTTATGCTAGGTGTCCTGCTTCGCACCATCACAAGACTATTTGGGAGTGTATCGGAATGCCGCTTTTTAAAATCCCGTTTTTTTTAAATCCCGAGAAAAAAGTTGTAAAATACCGTCTTCTAAGATACTGCTTTTTAAAATGCTGTTTTCTAAAATCCCGTTTATTCAAAATCCCGTCTTTTTATAATCCCGCTTTTTAAAATCCCGCATTATCCCGCTAATCCCGTTCTTTAGATAACATGATTTGATTAAAACTTATTAAACATGAAGTTGGTTATTTTCCACGTTTCATACTTTTCAAATGTTAACTTTTTTATTTATTCTGCAAAAATTATTCAAATTTATGGTAACGGCAAACGGTTTTACCGTAATCATTTATTGCATTAACAAGTGGTTGAGGTGAAACATATTGTATTTTTATTTAGACAAAAAAGCGCTAGGTTGTAAAAAATAGGCTTCCACATAAGGCCAAATATGTGTGTAGTTAATTCTTTATAGGGTGTAGTGCATAAAGCCTTTAGAGTTTAGACGCTTTAAGAAAGCGATATAAAAGCCAACAGTTACAATTCGTCCTTATGTCACTTTCCCAAAGTGGCCTTATGTCACGGAACAAGAAAATAATTAGCTAAAGAAACAATTGCGATGTAAACAGAAGTAGAAAAAAATTAAAACGGCTAACCTAAATTACTTTAAAAAAAAATAATGCACTCCCCTTTTTTTAAATTTCTTATATTATCCCGCTTTTGCAATCAAAACTAGTTTTTTTATTTTAAAAAATCGCGCGAATTTTTTGTAAAAAAAAGTTTTAAAAAATCGCACGAATTTTTTAAAATAAAAACAACTAGTTTTGATTGCAAAAGCGGGATAATAAGAAACAGGATTATAAAAAAAGGGATTATAATAAACGGGATTATAAAAATCGGGATCATAAAAAAGCGGGATTATAAAAAACAGGATTATAAAAAGCGGGATTATAAAACCGGGATTTAAAAAAAAACAGGATTATGAAAAGCGGGATATCAAACCCAACCCGACTATTTTCGAGTAGACTGTATTTACATATTATTCTTGTGATAACGCGCAGCTGCACACAATTGAGTTTTATGTAAATTTATGAACATCCTGCGGGCGGCCAGAGAGAAAATATAAGTGAACATATAATGACAACGAAAGTTAGTATTAAAGACAAGTGTCCACTATTTTTATGAAATTCAATACCCTTCAACTTTAAATCATCTTTGCTGATAATTTGTATTTGCTGTTGAAGCACCTTCATCTCTTTGTCGTTGTTTATTCTTTTGATGTCTAATGGTGTTATTTTGTCTTGTGATATGTGGTAAATTGTTGTAATAATCGGCTCGCTTCCTTCGTTTATTGCTATCTCCGATTTTAAATGCTGGTACCCGGACAGTGTAACACCTTCATACCTAGCTGTGAAATCCGCCTTTATAGTAAGAATACCTTGCGATGGAATTTCCAAAATCTCTTTCCTCACGTTGCCGCATTCCAAGTGCATGACTGCGTTTCTGAATGTTTTAAACAGCCATTGGTTTTTCCTGATTTAGTTCCATCCAGAAAGGAGTCAATGTTGCTTCCTCGTATTCAGCTAATGTGGCTAGTTTTTATAAAGGCAGAAAGTTCGCAACTTTCATCCAATGCTGGTTCCCATGATGATTTTCCCTTGCAGATAAAGTCATCTTCTAGACTCTTTTTGCATCGGTTTAGTTGTGCTTGCGACATTAAAAAGTACGATTTGAGGCCAAAATTGTATTCTAGAAACTCGTTTCGTAATTTCGCTTTTACTATTATTCCTTTATTGTGGTAAATGGATAAGTGTTCAATTTTTAAATAGTAATCTTTGAGCGGAAATATACATTTTAAATTCATTAGGTTTATATAATTTAAATTTGATTAAGTTTGTGTTTTTTTAGTAGAGGAAAAAGCAATGATTTATCTGGATGTGTAGTTGTGTCCAGGAGTTGTAGTAACGGTGGGATAATATTTATGAAGTGCCGTCTAGTTAAAAGGCATCTTTGTAGAACATGGTCTAAGGTTAGAGTTTCTTGACAGTAGCTGCAAACTGGTGGAGGTTCGTTTTTATATAAATGAACTTTGTTGAACAATGTATGCCCCAATCTAATGCGACAGAGTTGCACAGATTGTGTTCGGCTGAGTGATTCGTTGTAAGTCACTTGTCCTAAGGTTGTCTTGTGTTGTCTCAAAAAAGAATTGGAGCTGTTCCAACGCGTGTCTGCTTCTTGTCGTAGCTTGTTTGAGATGTATTTTATTATTGTAGATGCAAAGAGGGGAATAATACATTCGCATTTTAAGGGTTTCACGAGCGACAGCATCCGCCTTTTCATTTCCTGGAATTCCTACGTGGCCTGGGGACCATATTAGGCAGATTCTTGGGAAATTCGAGCGTATAATTGAGCGCAGGTAATGAAAAATTGGTGTTTTGTTCTCGTTGTTAAGAATGCTGCGTATTGCACTCAAGGAATCACTGCAAATGGCTGTTTTTACATTTGTTTCTTTAGCAATTTCAAGAGCGTCAACTAATGCCATTACTTCACCAACAAATGGACTTTGATTAGGTATAGTGAGTTTTTGTGTCTATTTGACCTTATCACATTTGCTATCATATCTGTAATCACAATAGCTTGTTGTTTCATCTGTTGTGGAGGCGTCAGTGTACAGTATGCAATCAAATTTCCCTTTATGTATTATTTCAGAAAACTTTTTTCTATAGATGACGGGCAATGTGTGTTCCTTAGACGTCAGGTCCAGTGCAGTGTTAATGGTGCTTTTTGGAAATAACCATGGTGTTATGTCAATATCATAAGAAACTGGTTCCGGAAAGGAGGTATTGATTGATGCCAGGTAAAGGATAGCGTTCAAACGGTATAGCAATTATGTGCAAAGCGGTATATCTGCCTTTATCATCATCTTGTCATCTATTATTAGTCCTTGTGCTGACATCAACTTGTATACGTCACGAGGTTCATTTCTGTTTCGGTTACCATGTAGTTGAAGCTTGACTGGCAGGTGTTCTTCAATCGATGTCAATTCATTGCTAAGCTGAGCTGGGGTTATAAGCGAAGGATTAATTCGGTCGTGATTGAGATCAATCAGCAAATTCATCCATTAGCATTGTTATTTGTGTTTCTAACATTTTGATTTGAATTGCCATTTTGTTTCTATTGATGTTTTTGATTATATTTAATTGATATTGGTTAATTGTAGAGTGATTTTCGCAAACTGCTCATTAACTTCACCAGTAGTCTTTTTGATTATGTTATTTGTAGAATTCACCAGAGAGACATATTCTTTCATTCTGTTTTTTAAGCTTTCTTGGTAATCAGGTTTTTGAAACTATTTTCAATTTGCTCTTGATCATCAGCATCCATAAGTCCAAATATATAATTGTAAAGGGATCCAATAAACTCCAAGGGGGCTCGTCTTTCTCTTACTCTGTACCAATATCGTTGCTACTAATGGTTTCAAATCGGCTTTCTAAGGATAGCGTTATCATTCTGCATGATTCCTCGAACTCTATTAGTACGTGGCAGTAGTCTTTGATGCGATTAAGTGCTGTTGGGATTCTGAAAATTTGCTGCTTGTATGATTTTAGGTCGAAGTTAATCAGCAATTCCCAGGTTGATGACACAACATCCATTTTGCCAATCGAATCTAGGTAAATTACCGCCTTCTCGGACAATTTGGTTACTGATCCACCTTTTGATTTAGATCCATTCGATAATTAAAACGAACTGTTTGGCATTAAAAGTAGTATGAGGAGTACTGCCGCAACTAAATTTCTTTTGGGTTTAGAATTGAATGCTATCGTGGTGGTCATGTGTACACGGTGTTCTTCTTCTTTACCATCATCTTTTGCTTTAACCAATGGACATATTTTGTGGATTGGTAGTTTTATACTACGTTTTCACTGCAAGTTAATCTCGTTTAGATTTCATAAATCCCAAATAGTGTTTTCACCAGAAAAAAAGATTAAAAAATGGATTAATTTTGACAGAACCTTTAAAAATGCAGATGGTGGGTCATTTTTCTTATGAAGTGGAAGTGAGATGGCAAGTTTGCTTTAGCAGCTTGTATTGCGCTGAATAGGGGAATAGGTCTGTTCGAATTTTACCTATGAAGATTTAAATGAGATTTATTTTAAATCTTGATTTGAGGAGATTAAAATTTGTATGGTAAATCACGGGATTTGTGAAGAGATTTGTGGTAAATCTTCCTAAATCTCGGTTTAGTGGTCGGTGAAAACGTAGTATTAAAGTGGTGTTTTGTAGCTTGAAAGACACTACGCGTACACGACCATCTTTGCCAGTATGAGTTTCTGTTATTTTTGCAAGAGGCAATCTTGCTGGATGAGTATTTTCGTCTTTAATGAAGACTATATTTCCTCGTAACAAGTTCTGGGCTGGAATTTTCCACTTCTTTCGTTGTTGCAGTGTGAACAGGTATTCATTTTTCCAGCGGTTCCAAAAGTATCTCTGTATTTTTTGTATGAGTTTCCATTTGTTAAGTGTGGAGGCTTTAACGTAAGAGTCTGCACTAGGAATGGATATCATTGGTCTACCAATTAGAAAGTGACCTGGTGTCAAAGAATTTCTTCAAAAGTTAGTTTCGCTTCTCCAATGGCTCTTTTAAAGTGATATTTCATTGCTTTTACCCCAGCTTCCCATATTCCACCGAAATGTGGTCCTGCCGGGAGGGAAAAATGCCGTTATGCTTTCATTGTCAGAATTGGTGCAACACCTTCGTTTTGTTTGACAGCTTTTTTGAATTCCGCATCTAGACACTTATGAAATTAGTACCATTGTCTGAGTACATATGACGGCTTTTCCCTCGTCTTGCGAAAAATCTTGGTGCGGCCAAAAATGCTTCTGATGATAAGTCGCTGACAGCTTCGCGATGAATGGCTTTTGTTGCCAGACATACGAAAACTGCAACATATCCCTCAAAAGTTTTTTGTCCTCTGAAGCACTTCATTTAGAACGGGTCTGCGTAATCCACTCCAGTGTATGTAAATGGGTGTGATATTTTCACTCAATGTTCAGGTAAGTCAAGCATTAACTGTGTAGCGGTGTTTTCTCGATATCTTATACACTTAGGGCACTTCTGAATGTAGTTCTTTACGGAATTTTTCAAAGCTACAATTCAATATTGTCGTCTAATGATGGCTTCAGTCAATCTATTTCCTCCGTACATTGTAGCAAGGTGTAAAACTTTAATCAAAACTGTCGTCAAATTTGATTTTTTAAGGATTATTGGGTGCATAGATTTGTATGGCAGACCTACATTTGTGAGTCTAACACCAACCAGTAAAATCCCGTTTTTATCCAGGAAAGGATTACAATTTTGCTGCTATTGATAACCGATTTATTTTTTGAAAGGTTTTTTATTTCTTCTTTGAAGTCCTTATTTTGTAATGGTTGCAGTTTGTAATAATTCAGTTTGTAATAATTCGATGATTGTCAAAGTTTGATTTTGCAGCTCTTCAATCGATAATTGTTTACCTCTTTTGATTATTCTTAGGATGAATGCCATTACTCTTTACAGTCTTAGCCAGCTTGAATATCGATCTATGAGCTAATGTTGTTTTCTCATTTCCGTATCGTTACGTTGGCAATTTGTGAGTTGGCAGTCGAAGCCATTCGAGACCTTTCCACCAAATGTTTAAACTAAGGAGCTTAGTTGATGCAATACCTTGGGATGCCCAATCTGCAGGATTATCTTTTGTGCCATTCTGTTTTTGGAATGAGGTTTCGAATTTCATCTACTCTGTTACTGATGAATTTGTCCTTATTTTTGTTATTTTTTATCCAACTGAGTGCAAATCACTCCAAGCTAAAATTGTATGATTCCTGTTGATATACAACTGCGGCATATGCTTTTTCTGACGCGTCACCAAAACCATGGAGTTACAATTTCGATTCTGAAATTGTTCCTATCCATCTTGGTATTCGTAGTCGCTCTAATACTTCAATATCAGTTATGTATTGTATCCATTCTCTTTTTAGCTCATCTGTTAACTGTTCGTCCCAGGAAGAGTTTAATGTCCAAAGTTTTTGCATGTATAACTTTGCAACTATTGTCACCGGAGACAGCCATCCCAGCGGGTGAAATATTGAAGCAATTTGTGATAAAACGCTCCTTTTTGTGGTTGATGTCTTATGTAATGTAGTTAAATTTATTTTGAACATAAATTGATCTTGCTTAGGGTCCAATTGTAGGCCAAGTGTTTTAATGGAGTCATTGTTTTCAATTTTTATTATTTAGTTTTCTGCTGTGGCTTGGATATTTCTTGTAACTAGTACGTCCAGCCCTCGAAATTCGAGTGCCAATTACAATATCTTCTAATTGACAGACATTTTGACTGAAGTTAAAAGCCTACAAAGTACCAACTTACAAAATTTTTCGTGAATTTGCCTATTAAAATCTATAAAAAGACCGTGACCGAACCTACAATACCCAACCAAATGTATTTTTGTTTTTGTTATACACGACGATTTTTATACTTATACGACACGTGCAAGCTGCCAACTCCACTATGACTGTATTCTATCTCGCTCTCCATTTTACATATCTACTATCCAAATCAAACACATGCACAATAAGGCCGTGTGTGAATTGAGTTAAAATCGCGTTAAATTTTATCCGAAGATTAATTTTTGACACTAGTGAGGTGAATCTGTACGAAGAAATGTCAAAATTTAATCTCGGATAAAATTTAATCGAAATTTTAAACGAATTCGCACACGGCCTAAATATGTTGCATTGTTTCGTAGTTGTTTTTGTTTTTTTCATTCTGTGTTTTTACAAATAAATTCTCTCTCGCTCCCTTCTCGCTCCATCTTAATACGATATTTTTTTGTTAATTTAACTTATTTGCGGTTTAATAGTTTAATTAATTTACATTTTGTGCACTTCTGTGGCACAAAACCTTTCCAACGGTATATAATCTATATGCCTTCGGCTTTTCTAGACCGCGTAAATTGTACCACAAAATTCGTGTTATCCGAACCGACAATACCCAACTACATTAATGTATTTTTTTTGTTATACACGACGATTTGGTTTTCAAAATATTTTGAATATTTCTATGTTCTTCCTCCTCGCGAAAATTGTGCCTACAGGAGTTCTTTACTTTAAGTGCCTGTTTACATTGGATTTTTAATGAAGCGCGTTAGAAAAAATCCTTTCATAACAATCTTCCCTTCCCTATCTCACACAGTCCACCCTTAAAATCCACAAAAAAATCTTCATGTTTAATCCGAGAATATCTATTGAAACTGGTGCAATCCACCCTTTTCTTTTGCACACATACTCTACACGTCTCACTGGTTGCGAAATCCAATGCAAACAGGTACTAACAGATCATCCCAAGAAAATTCAATGTGCTGCGGCAGACTTGTGTCCCACGTCCCACCCTTAATTTCATTGTGTCTCATTATTATTATTTTCTGAACGCTGCCAACTGATATTCCAATAATCTTTCCAGTACTGCTGGAAAACTGGTTGGTTTTATGTGTGTTTTAATTAGTTTTGTGGTACAATTTGCGCGGTCTTTATATCGTTAAAAAGGTTTAATTGCACAGAAGTGCACATTGGAAAATTTTTTTTAAAAATTGCACCAAAAAAACTAAAAAACAATAAAAGAAAGTTGCATATTTGTTCGCTCCGTCTCGCTCTGGCTCTCGCTCGCACTTATTATGCAATTTTATTTTATTGTTTTTTGTCTTTTCTGGTGCAATTATTTAATAAATTTTTGCATTGTGCACTTCTGGGCAAAAAAACCTTTTCAATGATATATAATTTATATGCCTTCCGCTTTTGCAGACGGCGTAAATTGTACCACAAAAAACACGTTTGCCGTTTTATAATATGATATCTTGACTGTTAAAAAGCCATTTTCGTAGCTTGTATGTTAGCTGCTTAAGACTTTGGAATGACGGTTCTTTTTCAGCAATTGCCTTCGGTGTCTGGTGCTGCTGGTCCAAGAAATCTGTGATGATTAAAAGAATGCTTTTGTGTCGCAGCGGCAGCCACTTCAAGTCACATACACACGTCAGAATTTGGAAGTGTTCGGCAGTGGAGCGATGTACTAAATGACTACGATTGTAAATAAGAATATTAACTGGCGATAAGAATAATCAAAGGCGATTATGGGTCACAATTGCGTGAGCGTAATCACATGTAGAAAGATGTATGGGTCAGAATTTATTTGACCAATGCTTGACCAATTTGGTTGACTAGTGTTCATAATTTATTATTATTATTTTTTCATAGGAAAGACAACTTATAGTGGACCATGGGCTCCATTACAGGAAATCAAAACAATCAGAAAGGATAACGTTGCACTAAAGGCAAAGCGAATGAAACGACAAGCGATAGAAACTCAGCAAGGATCCGCAGATGTTGAAATGGAATTGTGCAGCTGGTGTGAAGCAAAACTGTCGGCATTGCGTCGTGTATTAGATTTTACTGAGCAAGAACAATTCAGTGACGCCGATAAACATGCAATACTGACAAAATTGGAGATGCCTGAAGAGATTTGGAAGGAATATGACATTGCTTGTCGCCAACTTATTTCAATTGGAAACAGTGATACTTCTCTGGAGCAAGGTGAGACTATTTATTTCAATGCAAAAACAACTTTGCGATCACGATTAGCCGTGTTATCACCATCAAATCAGCCAGAGAACAACGTTTTGCAAATTCAGTGGGGCGACACACCAAGTGTGGATAAACTTCCTACATTTTCTGGAGACTTTGCCAAGTGGGCATCATTCCGTGATGCATTTCTTGAGGAAGTGCATAACAACAACAAATTGACAAACGGACAGCGGTTAAGAAGGCTTTTACCCTGTTTAGAAGGCTCAGCTAAGCGTGCAATTGGTGAATGGTCGGTTGCAAATGATGCTAATTACCAATTGGCATGGCTTTCGTTACGACAACAATACGATAATAATCATCAAACAATACGGGCTCACATGCAAGAAGTCAGTTCCTTGCAACCAGTGCGTGCACAATCGTTTGATGATTTGCGTGATGTTTTGGACACGGTTAGGGTAAATCGACGGCATTTGTTATCACTATTGTCACGAGATCAGTTGGTCGACTACCAATTCCTGCATCAGATTGAGCAGTTGTTGGATATAGAAGGAAGACGTGAATGGGAAATGCGACGTCGTGTAAACGAGCGCCCTACACTGGAAGATATGTTTAAATTTTTAGAGCAACGTGCAAATTGTAATGCAAGTTTGGCAATTATGCAAGCAAGCCAAATGTTTTTCAAAGAGGTCAGATTCTAAAGCTGTCTACTGGTATGATTCAGCGAATATCGGGATCTTCACAGTTACCATTAGAAAACCAATCGGAAGTGTTTCTCAAATGTGAGTTACCGAGTCATCCACTGTTTTACTGTAATAAATTCAAATCAATGCCAATGAATGAGCGAAGAGAACTTGTGCAAAAGAAGCGTTTGTGTGAATTATGTTTTAGCCCAAATCATTTAACGAATAATTGTCTCAGAGACCCGTGTCCTCGCTGTCCAGATCAACGACATAACAGTTCAATTTGTCCAGAATATAAACAACCAGGCAAATGACTAGAGGCTCTGCTGAATCGAAATAGCAATTAACACTAGCAAGTGGTTACAACGTCCTTGGTGTGTCCAATTTTTCGCCATATTCACCGTTGTTTGAAAATCTTCAAAACGAAGACCCGGGGATCAGTTTGGCCTTGTTGGCAACAGCCCAAGTTCGATTGAGAGTTGGCCCTTTTACAACTCATTCCATCCGAGCGATGTGTGATTCTGGTTCCCAAGTGAATCTCATCTCAAGGAGAATGGTAGAAACTGAGGATCTACCAACAAGGCAGTGTAATATGCGAATTTTAGGTGTTAACAGTTCGGCTAGGCTTCCAGTCACAAGGAAGGTTTGTTGTAAATTTCTTTCTCGTTTCAATGATAAAGCAATAGCAGACATTGAGTTACTTGTAGTACCAGAGTTATCTATCAATTTATTGCCAAATACAATAGTACCCATTAATTTGGTTCCGAAAAATATTCAACTAGAATTGGCTGATCCTGTTTTCAATATACCGGCACCCGCTGACATGCTGCTTGGGGCTGGGGTATGGGCAATGATTATGCAAGATATTATGTCAACTTATGAATGTGGTATCATTTCTCAAAGCTCGCGGCTAGGCTGGTTAGTGTATGGTGGTGGCGTATGTCCATTAAAAGAGGCTCAGGTTTGTTCAGCGTTTGAATCTTCGAAGGATTTAGAACTTGCATCGTTATTGGGAAGTAGAAGAAGTTCCTGAAGTTAGACAACGAACTACTGAACAAGAACAGTGCGAAATTTTTTTTTTCAAGTCGAAGTTATCAAAGAACAATGGGATATCCAGCGGATATTATGGCGATCAGATCCAAAAAAAGAATATTGGTTGACAAGAGGCACATTTGGAATGGCTTCCGCACCCCACTGCACGAGATCAGCAAGATGTATTTCCCCGAGGAGCACGAACAGTTGAAAAGGATTTTTACATGGACGATGGAATAACAGGTGCAGATAGTGAAGAAGACGCGCGTATTTTATGTTTCGAAATGTTAATGATTCTTGACAACGGTGGGTTTCCATTAAATAAGTGGAATTCTAATAGTACCAATGTTGTGCCAACGCAATCAAGACAGTCAGCTGAAGTGAACGAGTTTGGAGAACTTAACGATACGACGGTCTTAGGCCTCAGATGGTTACCCAGTACTGATGAACTCACGTTCAAGTTTCAACCACAACCACCAGAAGAAGAGCAGAAGAAGATGATATACTAACACAGATTGCACAGTTATTCGATCCAAATGGATATTTGGGTTCAGCTATTGTCAGAGTGAAAATTATTATGCAGCGAATATGGAAATTAAAAATTGGTTGGGATACGCAAGTATCGGAAAAAATTGGCAATGATTGGTTGGAATTTCAATCGCAGCTACCAGATCTTGCACGCATTCGAATATCACGCTGGCTTGGAACTGCATCTAATTATAGCTATACACTCCATGGATTTGCGGATGCATCTGAAACAGCTTTCGGAGCCGTTTTTTATGTCAGAGTTGAACAGGGAAACAAAACCAGGTCCACACTTCTTGCATCTCGATCTCTAGTGGCCCCAGTTAAGACAATGTCAATACCACGTTTGGAGCTATGTGCGGCAGTACTCCTTAGTGAGCTTTACGAAGTTGTGAGAAAAGCATGTAGTTTTGAATACATTCAAACTGTGTTGTGGACCGATTGCACTGGATGGAGAAAGATTCGGAAACTCTAAAGCCATTTGTGAATAATCGTATTCAAACGATCCATAAATTGACAACTGATTGTGAATGGCGACATATAGCTACTGCTGACAATCCAGCTGATTCATTAAGTCGTGGGGTGGCACCATCAAAGCTTGAATCATTAAAGGTGTGGAGGAATGGGCCAGAATGGTTGGTGAAAAATGAATCCGAATGGCCTTTACATCGACCAGATTTTTCAGTGCTAATTGAGAAGAAGATACATGCTGAAATAAAATCAAATTAGCTAGAAATGGCTAAAGAAAAGAAACTACGACCGATTCAAAAGGCTTTTGTTAATATTGCTGTGTTCGAAATTCTTGGGAAGAATGCTCTAAGAAAACTAAGTCGGATTAACTTAATCGAACATCGTCTTGGCGGCGCCTTATTCGACGTACAGCTTAGCTTTGGCGATATATAGATAATTTAAGATTACACGGAAAAGACAAGAGTAGACGAGAGACCGCTGACGTCACTGAAGCAGAAGAGGAGAAAGCAATTATTTCATGGGTCAAGCGAGAGCAATCAGTGTATTATGGACTTGAATTAAAAGCTTTGCGGGACGGGGAGACTTTTCCAAAAAGAAGTCAATTACTTCGACTTAACCCTTTCATTGATGGAAAGGGCATTATGCGGGTAGGTGGGCAACTAGACAATTCAACATTGTCGTACGAGCAGAAACATCCTATTATAATTTCCGATTTAAGTCATATGGCTCATTTACTCATACGAGATGCACATGAACAGACTTTACATGGCGGATATCAAATTATGGCAGCAGCCTTGCGACAAAGATTTTGGATCACTAATCTCAGACGTGCAGTCCGTACACACATTTCTCATTGCTTTCCATGTCTACGGCAATCACAGAAAGTGTGTGAACAAATTATGGGAAATCTTCCCGCAGATCGTGTACAACAAAGCTCCCCGTTGCACATAGTGGTGTTAACTATGCTGGTCCATTTGAGGTTAGGGCACGCGGTAGAAGATGCAGAATAATTGAGAAGAAGTATGTTGCGATGTTTGTCTGTATGTCAACAAAAGCGGTTCATCTCGAACTCGTAGAAGATTTATCATCAGCGGCTTTCGTTGCGGCATTTCTTCGTTTCACTGGCATTCGAGGAAGCTGCACACATTTGTGGAGTGATAATGGAACATGTTTCGTGGGTGCAGAAAAAGAACTAGGACGAATGGTGAATAGTTGGACACAGATTGGTTCCGATGATTATAACCAAATAAGAGCCACATCAAGGTGGTCTTTGGGAGTCAAAGGTGAAATCTATGAAATACCATTTGCGTCGAGTTGTTGGGAAGCAAAAATTAACAGGTAGCGATTTTAGAACTCTATTGGCGCAGATAAGTGCGATTCTGAACTCAAGGCCGCTCACGGCTTTATCCGATAATCCAGATGATTTAAATTTTTTGTCCCCCGGCCACTTTATTTGCGGAATACCTCTCAATCAGTTGTTTGGAGAAAGAATTGAGGAAACGTCAAGACATACACTGCGGCGGTACGCAATCACACAACAAATGTCCCAATCATTTTGGAAGCAGTGGCATCAAACCTATTTAAATGAACTCCAGCAAAGATCTAAATTGAAAATAGCACGGGAAAACTTAAAGGAGGGTGATCTGGTATTGATTAAAGATGAGAACATAGTACCAACGTTTTGGTCAAGCGGTCGTGTCATAAGAACGTTTCGTGGAACGGATGGGCATGTACGGAGTGTCGAATTACAAGTAGCCGGTAAAAAACGAAGAACGATGCGTCCAATACAGAAGCTGGTTTTATTGCCATGTGATAAATTTGAAGAATCCACCGATTCTTCAAGGGGGGAATGTGTCGCAGCGGCAGCCACTTCAAGTCACATACACACGTCAGAATGTGGAAGTGTTCGGCAGTGGAGCGTACTAAATGACTACGATTGTAAATAAGAATATTAACTGTTTAGCTTCTTTCCATAACTTGTTACTATTGTTCTTTAGTTTTTTCAATCATTGAAATTTCTTTACTTTTAAAAAACAATATTGAGAAAATAAGTTTATAATTATTATTATTATTTGGAAATTGAATAAAGCAAGACATCCAATTTCAATCTAAGCAATTTAAAGATATTAAAAATGAAGAAGATATCGAAGATCAAGGTAAATGAGTAAAAAGGAAGGTTCCTCTACCAGCTAAACTATCGACAGCTTTTATAATTCAAGGATTTCAAAAATTTATTAAAATTAAATTATGGTATAAAAGGTAAGTGACAAAAAACCAAAAAAAAAAAAAAAAGATGACAAATATAACAAGCAGTGTTACCAACAAAAAATAAAATGTAATAGACTGGTAACTTTAAGAATGCTGTTACATCACTCCCTCTGACCTTATTTGTCCTATATGCCAGGCTGGAACATAACACGCTGTTTTTTTTTTCTTCCCGTACGTGTGAGTAAAGGTGTTGCTGCCGATTCTTTTCCCTGCGTGGTTGCCCTCTGCGATTCAGTCCCTAGTCCAGGCATTTGGTTGTCAGATGCCACGGGGCTAGTCTCAGGCCTTCTTACTTGATTGTCAGTTGTCAAAGGCATTCCAGCGCCGCCGTTGTCCGAAGCACAGTCAGGTGACGATAGTGGCACTGCCCCTAAGTCGAAATATTCAGTGGTCTCTTCGTCTCTGGTTTCTTTATGCTGTCGTGTTCGAAGTTGATTTTGGTGTCGTTTGATGTTGCCTCTAGATGTTTGCACCATGGTTATCAGTCCAGCTATCCAACGGTTTCCTTTTGTAAAAGATCTTGCGTAGACTTTTTGCCCGAGTCTAAATTTGGTAGGATGATTCCAACTTCGTTGCTCTGCCGGGAACAAGGCCGAAAATATGGTACGAGGTCCGTTTAGGCAAAAGTGCTTGCGAAATTCATTTTCGGGTGCGTTCAGAATGCAAAACTTTTACATTTTTAGAATTAACAAATGTTTGGAGCTCTAGTAATCAAAAACAAATTTTTATGGTGAGAAAAAAATAATTTTTTTTAATTTTTTTTTTAAAACTGAGTGTAAAAACTAGGAAAAAGGTGTCAATAAAACTTTTTTTTGTTATTCTTACTTGATATATGTGTTAATTGCTATAATCAGAAATGACCAAATGATAAATTTTTTTAAACTGCTAAATTTAATGTTTTTTGAAACACCCATTTTTGCACGCTTTTTTGACTTTACACTGAGTAGGAAAAAAAATTCAAAAATAATCGATGGATAGTAAATCCGGCTTTCCAAAAAGGTATAAGATTGCATTTTATTGTACCGTTGTTTTTAAATATTTTTTTTTCTGTTTTAAGTCAATTGTTTATAAAACTGCCCCTGCTGCCTAAGCGGGGGAAAATAGACCCTCTCCCATACGATTTTTTTCTTGTCTTAACCCAACCTACTCGCTCCAGCAGTTTGGTGCATATTATACCGATCACCCTGTATATCTCTTCATATAAAACCAAAAACTCAGCTGCATAAAGTTGCATAGAGCTGAGCTAGAGCGATTTGATTTGATAAAGTCAGTAATTTTTTCTCAGTTTTTTTTTCAGGTGCAGACAAAAAATCAGGGAAAATATTTTTTCTTTGTTTTGCAGGTATAAGTGTTGGTTTGAAATAAAATGGTTTTGTTATTTGGAAGGAAAAACCTACCTAAGTTTTTTAAAACGGTTTTAAAGCTTATTTCTTGTGACCCCTAATAAAACTTTTAAGTATGAATGTTTTTGATTTCGGGTATGATTAATTATTGTCAGGTAGTTTGATGGATAAGAGTTTTTAACTAAATTAGAATTTTTTTTTAAGACTTAAATCTTATAGGTTAACAGATTACCTTATTAGGATGTCATAAAATTGAATATTTTTAGGTTAATATAAAACATTGGGATAAAATTATCATTGAAAACTTGAACGAGTGATCGAGCAGTTGTATAAGGAAAAATTATTTAAAATGGATATACCATACAATATTTTGTTTGAAAGTTGAGAGTCATTAAGAGTTCTTTTTTACCGTAATAAATGAATACCAACTATCCGGAAATCTACATGAAAATAAAAATTAAAAAGCTTTTATTACAACATTAAAAAAAAATTGGTCGCAGCCCATTGATCGAGATTAAATTTCATAAACAAAAATGAGGAATGGCTTTTCAACTAACATCAAGGTCATCAATAGGAAGGCCAAGGAAGTCACTCAATAAATGCGCAATATTCAAAAAAAAAAAAAAAACTAATCAATGCAACAGAGGAGATGAGTACTGAAAATCTCTCTGATGCTTTAGTGATAAGATATCATAAAGATAATGAAAAGGCGAAGAGTGATGTGATCAGCAGTAGGAAAGCATTCCTACTCCAAAAAAGGATCCCATAAAATATACTAATGATAATGCATTAGCTTTGTTTTTGGAATAACTGGAGTCAATTAAGAGGTTATAACCGGGATCAAAATAATACTTAATGTTTTTAATTGCAGGGAAGTAGTGAATACAGTTAAATTTGGAGAATACACCAAAAAAACTGCAGAGTTATTGAAACAAAAGTACCCTCACCCCTACTCATCAAAAAATTTTGGTTCATAGTCAAAATATCATCGAATACCAATCTCTACCACTTGGAGAATTGTCAGAAGCCCAGGAGTCCAAAAATAAAGACTACAAGAAATACAGATATAAAAATACGTGCAAAGTTTCAAGAATTCGGCAGAATGAAGACCTTTTTAACATGCTAGCAATCTCATCCGATCCACTTAATTCTTCCTTAAGGCATGTAAGAAACTGATAAAAAAAATATAAAATTAATTAATACAAAAAAAACCCAAAAACGGATTTTTTCCCCACTGTTTCACTCAAATTGGTTTGTTTTCTTTTTCCCCACTGTTTCACTTAAATTACACTCAAATTACGTCATAAATTGACTTTGGACGTTTTTAGAATTAAATACCAACTATGCTAACCACCTTAATTAAAACTTATTTCAGCAGCAGATTCTGAAATACCATGTAGCCTATAGCCTTGGAAATTTCCTTCACGATAAAAATTTTTTGGCGTCGTTTAATGCCGAAAACAGATGTGGAGCTTTTCCCCATGCAGCGAAATTAGAAATACAGATATCGTGCAGCGAAGGCTGCATGCAGAGCCTGGAATATGTCAGCCCTCATAAGAACCTGTGTAAATTTATTTTCGCTGCATTGGAAAAAGCTGCACATCTGTTTTCGGCATAAGAGATATAATTTTGCAACCAAAAAAGTCAATACGGCCGACTGTGCGGCCGTGCAAAATTTCCGATGGAGACTTTTTTGATGATTGGGTTGGTGTTGCTCGAAATGTGATCAAACCTTTTCTTGGTCCTTCTCCTCATACATTATTTTTTTTGAAAAACTCTTTGAAAATCCTAACCGCGCTCAGCTAACCCATTTGATGCTGGGTGAAAGGGGCTGTCTTGACATGTTGAATGTAATTCAGCTGGCAGAAAGCTTGAACTCAGTTGATGAAAACTGTGGTCCATTGTCGCTGACGATCGTTTTTGGCAGTCCCTCAATTGCAAAAAATTTTTGTAGTGCATAAAATGTAGATGCTGACGTTGCAGATGATAACTCAAATACAAAAGGGTAACTGGAAAAGGAATCTACAACTACTAACCACATGCGAGAGAAATAAAAAGGACTTGCAAAATCGATGTGGATTCTTTCCCAGGGTTCAGTAGCTTCAGGCCAGGGTGAATATTGCTGCTTGGGTTGACTTGCGGTTTAAGCTACAGCATGAACACGCTTCTGAAGACTTCTTAATGGCCTGGTCGATGTCAGGAAATAAAACATATCTGCGCGCTAGTTGTTTCATGCGAGTGTTACGTTCCTGCCGTGCTTCCTTTTTTTATTATAAGGGAAGAGCAGGTGACGGAGAGTCAATAAAAGATTTAATCTATTGTTTACTTTTCTTTATTTTATAACAGAAAAAGGCCCGCTGTCGCTATGCATAGGCTGCGACCTTTACTATTTAAAATTTAAATCTTAACTCTGGTCTTCTTCCCATTCGCTTCTCTATTTATTAGTTTTCATCCATTACCTAACCCAGGTCACTTACCATCGTCAGAAGCAGAACTATGTCACTTTAATTTAGTTCATCCGAACTAGGCCACACACCATGGTCACAATTCTTCACTCATCGCTACGTAGAACCGCTTAAACCTTTATGCCGATCGTATGGTGACCCCACTTAAGTACTTCTGGGTGTGTCATCATCGATTGCAGTTCGTAGGTTTCGTATTGCACATTGCACTTGACATACTCTATTGCATTGCAGTTGTTTACACATCTGTTTTCGTTGCAATAGAGGCGCGCATATGGCTTGAGTCATACGTGAAGCGTTGTTCTATAATAAGAACTAAAAGAAAATTATGCCTGGTTCGTGTTTTATTACAAGGTTCATTGATTGGGCGACCGGAATTGGTTCTGAATGATATTGGAGTTTGGAATAGTTGTGGCTCTCGGGTCACAGCACGAGTTTGCCCACAATGACCCTCGTGAAGCATTTGCAGAATCTTATCTTCGAGCGATCTAGGTATCACAACACGAGTGTTGTCTGTTTTAAGGAGCAAAACTCCACTCTGAAGAGAAAGAGCTAACTTCCGATTAAAATAAGGAGTTAAATTTACCTGTGATTTCGGTAGCGATTGTGGCTACCCATTTGGAACGTAATGAGAAATACGACTAAGAACTTGGTCTGTTTTGATATGCGCTGCGATGACGTCTGAGCTAATCGGGAATTGTGCAATAACTGACTCATAGATCTGGTTCACTGTCAACATTTCTTTTTCTTTCTTATCAAATTCGATGTCATCTCCGATTGGAAGGCTGAGGCCTTTGAAGAGAAATTGGTAATAAAATTGTTGTAATAATTTACTTTTCCGATAAAAGATTCTAATTCCGTTATGTTTTTTGGATCTGGCATTAATTTAATTGCTTCTATTCATTGGCGTAGAGATTTTCCCTAGGGGGGGCAACCAGCCAGCGGACCAAAAGTTCGAAATCATGGCTGTACCTACGGGATACTGGTTTTTTGCAAACATAACCAAATTTTTGTTAGATTTTCAACATTATCTTCTGTTTGCTTGTGTGTACTTTATATACACTGCCGGTCATAAGGTTAGAAGCAGGCATTTTTGAGAAGTAAAATCGATATTTCAAAGGGTAGACAACGCGGTGCATTCAAGAGGACACAAGCGTCCACAATCAACCTCTGTCTATCAACTCCTACTCTCACCTCCCCGTGGTGAACATCGGGTGCCTAGTACCTTTGACTGAAGATGGGGATCCAATCCCTGTGGACGGTTTAAGGTGGCAGCAGACTTCTCCTTTTTTCAGGCGGCAGCGGAGGAATTCCCCAGATGGAATCAACGGTGGCGTCTACAGTTCTAGTCAGTTTGAACTACTTAGTGAACACCTTATATGGGCTACTACGACGTATTCGTAGCTCAGGCCTATAAGGAGCGGTTTATCCGGCTCCCCGTCCTTGGAGTTATAATAAGGATCTGGTCCTCCAGGCTAGGGGGTTGTGCGTCGGGGTGACTTCCCTACCACGTAAAAAATTATCGGTTCCGAAACAACAACAAGCATCGGATATGGATGATTTTAATGTTGACGACCCCAGCAAACGAAACAAGGACAATGAATTTCGGATCTGCACGTGGAATGTACGGACCCTAAACAGGCCACGTGCAGCCGAACAACTAGTGGAGAACGAACCTGGATAGGCTAAGGGCTGATGTAACAGCCATCCAGGAAGTGCGATGGGATGGAGAGGGCATCCGAAGGATGAAAATGTGTGACATCTACTTCGGCGAGTGCTGCAAGGAGCAAGGTCAGCGGCTCTTTGGTTGTGGTTTTGTGGTAAGGGGAAGACTTAGGCAAGAAGTCTTGGGCTTCAGAAATGTAAGCGAGCGCCTGGTCACAATCCGCATCAAAGCAAAGTTCAAAAACATCACGTTGATCTGTGCCCATGCCCCAACAGAAGAAAAGGATGACTCAACCAAAGAAGAATTCTACGATCTCCTCGAGGATACGTATGATAGGTGCCCCAAGTACGACGTCAAGATTATTCTTGGCGACTTCAACGCCAAGATTGGAAAGGAGGGCATCTTTGGTTCGATAGTCGGAGGACACAGCCTGCACGACAACACTTCCGGTAACGGACTCAGGCTCATCGATTTCGCGGCGGGGCGAAATCATAGCAAGCACTCTATTCCCACACCTCAATATACACAAAGGGACCTGGCGGTCTCCGGATCAACGAACCGTCAACCAGATTGATCATGTTGCGATAGACGCCAGACATGCTTCCAGTATCCTGGATGTCCGAACGTTCCGAGGTGCCAACATAGACTCGGATCACTACCTGGTGGTAGCGCAAGTACGTATGCGGATATCTATGGCGCCACAACGACGAGCGGATGCTGTAAAACGATTTAACGTCGCGAAGCTAAAATCGCAAGAGATAGCCAGGACTTTTGCAGACCACGTCTCTCTTAAACTCTCAACAAGCCCGCCACAAGCATCATCTGTAGAGGACCAATGGAAACACTGCCAAAATGCCATCAAAAGTGCCGCTACTGATGTGCTGGGTTTCACTAGGCCACCACAACGAAACCCCTGGTTCGATGAAGAATGCAGACTGGCACATGAAGCAAAGAACGAGGCCTACCAAGCAATGCTGCAGACTAGAACCAGAGCTGCTGAGAGAGCAGCCCGGGAGCTCTACGGGCAAAAGCGAAGGGAGGAACGCCGACTTCTCAGGAGGAAAAAGAGAGAGCATGCGAAGCGGGCGGTCGAGTCTATTGAGGACTGTAGCGGCAGGGGGGATGTTCGAAAGTTCTACCGAAGGGTGAGGCAAACTACCCAGGGTTACAAGGCCAGAACGGAAGCCTGCCGAGACGAGAGTGGGAATATGGTGGTAGACACACAGTCAGTGCTGAGGATCTGGAAACAACACTTTTCTAGACTGCTAAACGGCGAAGATGGCCAAAATTCCGCTGTAAGACAGAACACTCCATTCAACCTGGACGATGATGGTCAAAATTTCCGTCCACCCGACCCAAATGAAGTGCGGTTAGCGATAGCCAAGCTTAAAACGTACAAGGCTGCTGGTGCGGATGGCCTGCCAGCCGAGCTATTCAAAGCAGGGGGAGATGACTTGGTAGGGAGTATACACCAGCTTATCTCCAAAATTTGGTCGGAGGAAAGTATGCCCGATGAATGGAACCTCGGTATAGTGTGCCCCATCCACAAGAAAGGAGATGCTCTGACCTGTTCCAACTACAGAGGTATAAGTCTCCTCAACGTCGCATACAAAATCTTGTCATCTGTACTGTGTGATCGCTTAAAACCGTTTGTCAACGATCTGATCGGCCCCTATCAGTGTGGTTTTAGGCCCGGCAAATCAACCGTCGATCAAATGTTCACACTCCGACAGATTTTGGAAAAAACCCAGGAGTTTCAAATCGATACACACCACCTCTTTATCGATTTTAAAGTCGCATATGATAGCGTAGACAGAGACGAGCTATTCAGAGCCATGGCGCATCTCGGCATCCCTGCCAAACTCGTCCGCTTGTTTAGGATGACGATGGAGAAATCTCGCTGCTCCGTCAAAGTCGGCAAGAACACCACCGAACCCTTTGATGTCGAGAAAGGTTTGAGGCAAGGCGACGCGTTTTCATGCAACCTGTTTAACATCGTTCTTGAAGCAATTGTACGCAACTCGCAAGTCAACAACAGAGGTACAATTTTTCAAAAGTCTGTTCAACTACTTGCTTATGCAGATGATATTGACATCATTGGGAGAACGAAGCGAGCTGTTACCGGCGCGTTTGCAAGTATTGAATCGGAGGCTGCGAAAATGGGTTTGGCTGTTAATGAGGACAAGACGAAGTATATGCTATCATCGAGAAAGGAATATCAACATCGTCGGCTCGGGCAAAACGTCACGATGGATAGATACAACTTCGAAGTCGTCAAGGACTTTGTCTACCTGGGCTCCACTGTAACATCGCAAAATGACATCAGTGCAGAGATCAAACGAAGAATTACTCTTGCCAATCGCTGTTTCTTCGGGCTAAGAAGGCATCTAAGTAATAAAGCCCTCTCTCAGAGAACCAAGGAGACCTTATATAAGACCCTAATCATCCCGGTCCTGCTATATGGGGCAGAGGCATGGACCCTGTCAAAAACGGATGAGAATCTGCTTGGGTGCTTTGAAAGGAAGATTCTTCGGGTGATTTTCGGTCCAGTCTGTATCGATGGAGTATGGAGGAGAAGATTTAATAACGAGCTTTACGGGCTTTACAGCGACGTCGACCTGGTCAAGAAGCTGAAAATTCAGCGGCTGAGATGGCTGGGACACGTGGAGCGTATGGACACCAACGCACCAGCCCGACGAGTCTTCGAATCTACCCCTGACGGTCTGCGCAGCAGAGGAAGACCCCACCTTAGGTGGCGCACACAAGTGGAAAACGACCTCAACCAACTTGGAGTGCGTAACTGGAGGCAGCTAGCTAGGGACCGAGCTGGCTGGAGGGGCTTGTTGGTTGAGGCCGTAGTCCATCCTGGGCTGTGAGCGCCATCTAAAGTAAGTAAGTAAAGTAAGTAAGTAAAATCGATATTTCTCTCGTTACATGATGGATTAGAAAAAACAACTATGGTAAATGAGAGACTATTTTGTTAACAACAAAATATAAAATTTGGGTATAGGAGAGATTTAGCTAACGGAACTTTTATGACAAATTGTTAATTGAGTCAAGAATATGCGAAAATAAATCGGGTCATTAGATTAGAAGCAGTGAACAAATCAACGTTGTTTTGTGAAGTGAATATTTTTTTTTTGGTTTAAACGGTACATTTTATAAATTAATTGTTCTTGATCGAGTGTTAATAAAAATGGGCAAGAAAAAATGTTTGACAGTGGAGGAAAGGGCAAGAATAGATGTTTATTGCTCTGAAGGTCTTTGATGCCGTGCTATAGCCCGAAAAATAATTCGAAGTGATCATTGTGTCAGCAATTATTTAAGAAATCCATCGTCTTACTCGAAAAATTATAAAGGAAACACTTTCTCTGCCTTAACACTTCGCGAAACGTGAAGTATCCTAAGAATAGCATCAAATTCAGCTTTATCGGCAGCTAAATTAGGGAGAAAGCTAATGTTAAGGCCAGCTTATCCACTGTTAAACGCACGATTCGCCATGCTAAACACTTAAAGCGCCTGAAGCTTAAGAAAAAACCACCACTTAATGACGCAAGGAGGAAGCAACGCTTGTGTTTCGCGAAAGATCACATGAGCTGGGATGTGCAAAATGGAATTACCACAAATGATTAGCGGAAGGTTATTTTTTCCGACGAAAAAAATTTAACCTAGATGGGCCAGATGGCTTTAATTATTATTTCCATGACCTGAAGAAACAGGCGCGGTTTTTAAACCGTCACCATAGCAGAGAAGGAGGCGTTATGGTCTGGGGCTCAATTTCATTTTATGGCGCTATAGACTTGGTAGTCCAAGATACTAAAATGACTGGGAAAACCTACAAAGCCTTGCTGGAATCAGTATCCCCCAAAATTAGCGAGCTTTTTGGACCAATTCCATGGATTTTTCAGCAGGATAACGCTCCCATACACACAGCCCGAGAGGTAAAATCCTTCATTGCGAACCAAAACGTCCAATTGCTGCCTTGGCCACCATATTCCCCGGACCCTAACATAATTGAAAATGTGTGGGGCTGGCTTACACGTAAGGTATATGAGGGAGGGAAGCAATACGATGACAAGGAAGCGCTAATTCATGGTATCAAATTGGCCTGGAGTGAGATTTCACTGGACTACTTGGAATCTCTTTATAAATCCTTAAAAGATAGAATTTTTTAAGTTATTTTGGAGGCTGGTGGCAGCACACATTATTAAAAATCTAATAAAAGCTAAAATAAATAACAAAATATAAATATAACTGCATTTTATTTTCATTTATTCGATCTGCTTCTAATCTAATGACCCGATTTATTTTCGCATATTCTTGACTCAATTAACAATTTGTCATAAAAGTTCCGTTAGCTAAATCTCTCCTATACCCAAATTTTATATTTTGTTGTTAACAAAATAGTCTCACATTTACCATAGTTGTTTTTTTCTAATCCATCATGTAACGAGAGAAATATCGATTTTACTTCTCAAAAATGCCTGCTTCTAACCTTATGACCGGCAGTGTATATAGGTACCACGTTTATGCGGTGTTGAAGCTAACGTTATTTACTATCGAAAATTATTTATTGCATAAAAAAGCAAATACCTTCAACGAAACGAAAAGAGGAGAGAGGTGAAGTTCATATTAGTGAAAATGCACAATCATGGAGGTTTTCAACCCTCGATATCATTGTAGTTAAGCAGATATTTCATTTAATGTGCTGATGAGAGACAATTAAAAAAACTTTACTTTTCTTATGATTTTTCGAAATTTTCATACCGTGTTGTATATTTAAAGAAATATGTCACTTATTTCCTTAAATATACAATTTTAGTTTAAATTTGATGCAAACATTATATACCATAATAATTCAATAAAAATTGTATTCTTTTTATAATTCATTTATTTAAATTTTAGCAAAAATAGAAAAAATCTTCGTTTGGGGTTAATGTGCGCAATAATTTTGAGGGCAAGTCTGCGCATGGAAATCGTATGAAACTTCATATATTTCAGCTTAATATCAATTTTTAAGAAAAATACCCATGCGAACTTGTATGGAAATTCATACATTGAAAGTAAATTTGAATTTTATAGTTAATGTTAAAGAAAAATCCCCATGCGAACTTGTATAGAAATTCATACATTGAAAGTAAATTTGAATTTTATAGTTAATGTTAAATTTAACTGAAATTTTTGACGTGTTAAAGTTCCATTTATCAAAGTTTCTTTGAAATATTTTTTTTTTGGTTAATGGGAAATAATATTTATTTATGGATTGTAAAAATAGTTCAATATAAAAACTAGGCTTTAAACTAAATTTAATTTTAAAAACGTTGATCTAAAACCCTGTGCGGCCTTAAGCCATAGACAGCTTACACCTAATAAATTTGTCAATATTGATTATTTTTTAATTGTTTATACATATAAGTAAACAAAACATGTAGATATCTTTACAATCCAATTAAAATTTCTTAAACTTTGAATCCGGTTTCAAAGTCACAAACTTATCCCAAACTAGATACTCTACGAGCGTACTGTATATAATATTTGGTTACTGTTTGTCTTTACTCTTCATGAACTTTTCCTAGATGTCAGGGCGAAAAGATAAATTTAATGTCCGATGTTCGTTGAATTCCCGAAATTACCAATTTTAGTCCAATTTAATTTTTCTTTATTTAAATGAACTTTGACATTTGTAACGTCGAATTAAAATTGGTAGTTTGGGTAAGCAAATAAACAAATATTACGAATTTTCGATTTTTCTAATGTGGACAATTAGTTTAATGTGGGTTTGGTATTTGTTTGTCAATAAATAAGATACTTTTTTTATCAAGGAAAAATTCCGTCAGCTGTTACTGCGAACAAATACAAAAGTTAAGTTTTGTCGATGTTTCCAGAAGAATTTGTCCAGGGGAGGCATTTCTCCCTCTAACTACGCGCATGCTTCTATTCTTTTTTCAGATGGTCTGATACCTTTTAAATCGATTTCGTGTCCAACGTACTCTAATTTTTCTTGTGCAAAATAACACTTTTCTTTTCTGCATTTGAGGTTATGTACGGAGAGTCTTTCTAAAAAATAATGCATGAGGAGAAAGAACAAGGAAAAAAATTAAATAAATTTGATGGCACAACAGCTCATGAGGGCCTAGTGACTTACAACTCTCAACCATTCCTGTGTGCGTGTCTGCAGGAATGGAGGGGACCTACAGTTTATTGCCGAATCCGAACGGCTAACGAGCGGCACTTTTCTGTGACAGTAGATACTCTTGCAGGATTTGTCAATTCCTCGCAAGAGGCAGTAGCCGTTTTTCTTTTAAATAAATAGGTGGCGAGGCTGGGGATCGAACCTTAGACCTCCGGCATGACAGTCCATCGCACTAACCATCACGCCACGGCTACTACAAGGAACAAGGAAAAACTTTATATAAATGATCACATTTCGAGCAACACCAAGCCAATCATCACAAAAGTTTCCATCGGAACTTTTGAACCATTTGGAAGCGCGTCCAGTATAAAACTCTCTTGATGTCACACGAACTTCTTTTTGTACGCGCGGACGCGTTGATAAATCAAAATAATATAGAATTAGTGGGTGAAAATTCAAAAAACGGCCCCTACCGCCTTCCCTATTGTAATGAGCCCTATAAAATGTACAACATTTTTGTAGAGGGGAGTTGGGGCAGTAACATTGTGCAATATTGTTTTTCAAAATTCTGAAAATTTTCATCTTAGACTTTTGAATTTAGAACACATTTTTGCTTATAAAAAAAAATTCCATTGCCTCTCTTGTTAGGTTTATGCCTATAAAATTACCAGCATTATTTAAGGCAAGAGCTTAGGGCTTAACTTTGCATAATTAGTTTCTCAAATTACTGTAATTTTACATCAACTTTTCAATTTAAGATTCCAGGAATCAAATTCAATTGCTCTCCCATTACGTTTTTAGTGTGGAAGGGGGTATCTTTCCTCAAATTTTTTTTAACACAATTGTGGCCTGATATTTTATCTTTGGTTTAAGACTTTAATCTTGAAAACCGGATTATTACAACGAAAGATATATTTTTTTTTTTAAAAAGCTTAACTTTGAAAATTGCCAAAATTTTGCAATTAACGGACCCTGGTAGACTACCGAGAGCAATGAACCAAACACACTTTTTCTATGCAATTTTTCTGATTTCTCGATTAAATTAAAATTAAGATTGTGAGGCTTGTGGTGCACGTAAAATATCAAATAAAGTATCAAAATAATCGTTATTTTCCTGGCATTCGAAATAAACCATGCATGCATTAAAAAGATATGAGCTCACAGAGCAAGGGTTCTAATATTGCCGTTATCTCAGCTCAATGGTACTTAAGGAACTAAATTTTTTTAATTTAGTTTTGGATATATATATATCTGTGAAAATTTCAGCAATATATATTGACCCACTAAAGATAAAAATAAAAAAAAAAAAATGATCTAAAAATTATCTGGAATCGCGTCCATTTGGACGCTCGTGTGACCATACTTATTTACGACAGTACCCCTCAAGCCGTTTTACAATTTGCACGGCATGAGATTCAAACAATCAACAAAGTTGGACGCGCAGACGAAACCATTCCTATAAGTTTTCTTGGTTCTCAGGACGTACTTCCAAATGGACGCGCAGAAAAAGACGCTCGTGTGACATTAGCCTTACTGTTAAGTGCACAGTTCATTGTACACCCACCTGGTCATTTCAAAACAGAACAAAACAGACCAAAACAAAACAAAACAAAACAAAACAGAACAGAACAGAACAGAACAGAACAGAACAGAACAGAACAGAACAGAACAGAACAGAACAGAACAGAACAGAACAGAACAGAACAGAACAGAACAGAACAGAACAGAACAGAACAGAACAGAACAGAACAGAACAGAACAGAACAGAACAGAACAGAACAGAACAGAACAGAACAGAACAGAACAGAACAGAACAGAACAGAACAGAACAGAACAGAACAGAACAGAACAGAACAGAACAGAACAGAACAGAACAGAACAGAACAGAACAGAACAGAACAGAACAGAACAGAACAGAACAGAACAGAACAGAACAGAACAGAACAGAACAGAACAGAACAGAACAGAACAGAACAGAACAGAACAGAACAGAACAGAACAGAACAGAACAGAACAGAACAGAACAGAACAGAACAGAACAGAACAGAACAGAACAGAACAGAACAGAACAGAACAGAACAGAACAGAACAGAACAGAACAGAACAGAACAGAACAGAACAGAACAGAACAGAACAGAACAGAACAGAACAGAACAGAACAGAACAGAACAGAACAGAACAGAACAGAACAGAACAGAACAGAACAGAACAGAACAGAACAGAACAGAACAGAACAGAACAGAACAGAACAGAACAGAACAGAACAGAACAGAACAGAACAGAACAGAACAGAACAGAACAGAACAGAACAGAACAGAACAGAACAGAACAGAACAGAACAGAACAGAACAGAACAGAACAGAACAGAACAGAACAGAACAGAACAGAACAGAACAGAACAGAACAGAACAGAACAGAACAGAACAGAACAGAACAGAACAGAACAGAACAGAACAGAACAGAACAGAACAGAACAGAACAGAACAGAACAGAACAGAACAGAACAGAACAGAACAGAACAGAACAGAACAGAACAGAACAGAACAGAACAGAACAGAACAGAACAGAACAGAACAGAACAGAACAGAACAGAACAGAACAGAACAGAACAGAACAGAACAGAACAGAACAGAACAGAACAGAACAGAACAGAACAGAACAGAACAGAACAGAACAGAACAGAACAGAACAGAACAGAACAGAACAGAACAGAACAGAACAGAACAGAACAGAACAGAACAGAACAGAACAGAACAGAACAGAACAGAACAGAACAGAACAGAACAGAACAGAACAGAACAGAACAGAACAGAACAGAACAGAACAGAACAGAACAGAACAGAACAGAACAGAACAGAACAGAACAGAACAGAACAGAACAGAACAGAACAGAACAGAACAGAACAGAACAGAACAGAACAGAACAGAACAGAACAGAACAGAACAGAACAGAACAGAACAGAACATATACAATAAAATGTTATTCCAGTTGGAGAACATATGTCGCCCAAGTTTCTTTAGATTTGGAAAACTCCCGAGTCCCGACCGCTTAGTTACTTTAAGCTCCTCTTCCAGTGGCTAATTGGACAGGACTCCTTTGTGAACTCCAATCGTTTTGTTCCCCAGATTGCTTGCTAGGGACAAGGGTTTTCTGTAAGGATTCCCGATCGTTTGGTTCCTTTGAGCTACTCTTCAGGAAGATCATTGGACAAGGTTCTCCTCCGCGGGTTCCGACCGCTTAGTACCTTAGGTTGCGTACTAGGGACATAGGGTTAAGGGCCCCGACCGTTTGTTTTCTTCGTGTTCCTCCTCTAGGATAGCGTTGGACAGGTTCTCTTCCAAGAGTGTCCGCCCGTTTTGTTCCTCAGGTTTACAGGCTGAGGACACAGTATATGAATTACCGTGTTAGTTATTTTAAGACCGATACAAATTATAGTATATGGAATGCCGTGTTATTGAGCCTAAGAAAATAAAATGTTGTAAACAGTATATGAAATACTATGTTAGCAATTCAATTTAAGATATAAATAAATAGTTATTGTGAAACGCTTTCTTTTCATTCAGAGTTAAAGACCTTCCAATCCCAAGTTTTGTTGCTTCTTTTGGAAAGAATCCTGGACACCGGTAAGTTATCTCAGCCTTGGAGAAAAAGCATCACAATACTTGCGCGACGTTTTCCATATAATTTTTGCAGTAGATCCAGTGACTCTCCGCCACTCCAGCTAAGCAAACAAGCACGCTTTGTGTCGTCTTTAAGCACGTTGTTTGCAATAAAATGTTGTTCCATTTGGAGAGCATATGTCGCCCAAGTTTCTTTAGATTTGTCGAAGCCCTTGAAAGTAGAAATAAACGTCTGTTTCATGGGTTTTTGTTCAATCATGGACATTAGAAACTCCTGGTTGGAGTCTTGAAGCTTCTTTAGAATAAGTTCACGAGTTGCGGTGTCCATATTTGCGCGGCTTGTTTCTTTCCTCGTGGCCAGTTGTTATGATTAAAAGAATGCTTTTATAATTCAAGGATTTCAAAGATTTATTAAAATTAAATTATGGTATAAAAGGTAAGCTTAGTTTTACAAGGTTGAACAACAAGTTATAAAAAACCCAAAAAACAGATGACAAACGTAACCAGCAGTGTTACCAACAAATAATAAAATGTAATAGACTGGTAACTTTAAGAATGCTATTACATCAAAATCCATTATGACAGTTAATGTCTGAACTTCTTGGGACTTCTTTATAGTCTGCTCAAATGATTTGAGACCATCTATCTAATTTTCGAACAATAATACGGGCAATGAATGGATCTGCCTCATGTATTTGCATGTTCAAAGATTTTATGGTGTTGAGAAACTCATTTGTGGTATCAAGAAGCTCTCTTACTCTTTCTGGATTGTCACTGTTTATGACTGCTTTATCGATAAGTCTTTCCCACTGAGTTGTAAATAGAATCCGCTTGTTGTCATATATCTGCTTTAGCAAAAACCATGCTGCTTTGTAGTTTTCACTCGAAATTTGAAAATTTTGAATCAGTCGTGCTGCTTCGCCCTTTAAACATAGGCGTAGCATCTTTTCCGCATTTGATATTTGTGTGTTGTTTTGCACCATGTCTTGGAATAAGTGGTGGAATGTTGCCCATTCTTTTACTTCGCCAAAGAACGATGGGATTTTTAATTTCTCTAATTCGAAATTGGCACGGTAAGTATTTTTCGGCTCCTCATTTTTTAAGCTATCTCTTACTTATATAAGTTAACCTACCTCATCGTTGTATTTCGATAGTTCATTGGTATAAAAATTCCTTATTTCATCGAATAAAATCTCTAAATACTTTATTTGATTTTTAATTTCTCTAATTCGAAATTGGCACGGTAAGTATTTTTCGGCTCCTCATTTTTTAAGCTATCTCTTACTTCTTCATATAAGTTAACCTACCTCATCGTTGTATTTCGATAGTTCATTGGTATAAAGATTCCTTATTTCATCGAATAAAATCTCTAAATACTTTATTTGATCTGTGTTAACTCTATTTGTTTCGCGAAGATCATCAATTTTTCTTTCAAGGATGTCTACTTTTCTTTTAAATTTATTGATATAACGATCCAGCGTTGTATATGTTTTATCTCTTAACAAGGGTTCTTTTTTAACAGGCTTGTTTTTTGGGTTCTTCTTTTTGATTTAAAGTATCCCCAGAAAGACTTTGCTTTAGCTTGAAAACCATCTCTTCAATTTTTTCTACTATAGTTTCGTAGATATTTTTTTTTAAGTAATCCTCTTAGCCAATGCCATCAGTCGTCAATTTCTTATAATTGGCATCCACTTCTTTCTGCATTTTTTCATTTTTTTTAACGAGATCCTCGCCTTTTGCTCTTCTCATTGGTTGATCTGAAAGGTTGATGAACCTTTTCTAACATGTCCATTTGAGACTCTACAGTTTTTACTCTGTTGATACCCATGTTGACTTCGATTCCGAACACTTTTTTGAACTGCTTTGTTGGAGGTGTTTTTGGTTTGGTCGCCAGGTTGACCTAGCTGTGCCTCGACTCACAACTTGTTGACCGCCGAAAAAATGTTCTTAATTTTTTTCCCGAAAACTTTTTCCGGAGACATAACTGAATTTTTTTTATTTTAACTCAACCATTTTCCTACTTAACATAGGCTTATATACACAATATTCTTATGTCTAATCTATTTACAAAAATAAGGTAAGAAAAGGAAAACACACACAAATCCTGAACCCAAGCTACAGGCACATTTCTTATCTTACTTATGCTAGGTGTCCTACTGCGCGCCATCACAATACTATTTTCTAGTGGACTGTATTTGCATATTATTCTAGTGATAACGCGCAGCTGCTCAGCTAAAGTTTGAGGTGAGCTTAAGGATCTATCTAATCTATTTACAAAAATAAGGTAAGAAAAGGAAAACACACACAAATCCTGAACCCAAGCTACAGGCACATTTCTTATCTTACTTATGCTAGGTGTCCTACTGCGCGCCATCACAATACTATTTTCGAGTGGACTGTATTTGCATATTATTCTAGTGATAACGCGCAGCTGCTCAGCTAAAGTTTGAGGTGAGCTTAAGGATCTATCGAGTCAGTTGAGGCCTTGCTTTATAATGTTCTGGTAAGCATAATCCAGGTGTTAGCTATGTCCCCAATGATGAGTCAGATGAATGAATCAAAAATTTAATTTAAAAAATTAAATTTTGAAAAACTATTCACAGAAACAACTTAATTTAAAAACAAAATAAAAGCAGCGATTTCTGGCTTTACAAAAAAGTATAGCATGTCGTTGTAGCTGTTACCGTTGTTTTTTAATAATTATTTTTCTCTATTAAGTCAATTATTTTAGAAAATTGCTCCTCCCGTTTGTTTTAATTTTCTCAAAAACTAAATGACAATTTAGCATACGGTTTTCTGTTTTTGACTACAAACTAAAAAAGTATTAAATTTTTGCAAACAAAATTAGTACCTAATTACGTAAAATCTTGAAAAAAAATTTATTTAAATTTGTTTTTAAAATTTTTTTCTTCAAATTTTTGAGTTTGAAAATTAATTTTTCAAAAACTATTCACTAACAAAACTTAGTTAAGAAAGAAAATTAAAGAAGAGATTTCTGGCTTTCCAAAAGGTATAACATAACATTGTAAGTTTGAAATAATTTTTTTTCTGTTTTAAGTCTGTTTTCCCGCCTAAACGGGGCGAAATAAAGTCCCCGTTCCCTTACGATTTTTTTTTGTCTTAACCCAATCTACTCGCCCTAGCTTTTTGGTGCACCTCATACGGAACACCGTGTATATAGAATTTTTGAACAACAACTTAAAGGCGCTACACCAAATGTTTACGAATTAATTTTAGGTATTTTAATTCGCTTTATTTTTGTTTGGCTGGAGATATAGTTATTTCAAGGGGTGCCAAGCCCTTTTACCAGTCTCCTTTAAGTGGTGCTGAGCTTTAAACCAATTTTATTATGAAAAACTTTTTACATGCACATGAGATTTGAACCCACGCATATCAGATTTGCTCAGTCTTCGAAGTCGTATGCACTTTAATGTGAAAAGTGAAAAGTATATTTCCTTCTTTAACAAGTTCTGATTTAAAATTGCTGTTTGAACACCAACTGTCATCAACTGTAAAGGACGAACAAAAATGTCGTCAACTTTTTAAGCTCATTACAACATGCATGGATCAAAATTATTTTGAGTTCAATGGGAAGTATTACAAAAAAACTTCCGGACTTGCAATGGGATCTTCGTTTTCCCCTTTCGCTGCTGAGTTTTTTATGGACCATTTCGAACAAAAATTATTTTCCTCAAAAAGTCCGCATCTTCTGGGCTAGATATGTGGACGATATCTTTTGTGTGTGGACAGGTACTCAACGTAATCTTTTTTCTTTCTTGAATGTGTTTTAAATAATCTGGATGCAAATATTTCGTTTACTTTGGAGTATGGACCTAATCGCATAAACTTTCTTTATGTGAGCTTGTCAATTTCATCAAATAAAATTATTTTTGAAATCTATAGAGAGAAAACTTCAACTGACTCTATTATCCCAGCATCATCTGCCCATCCTTGGAGCACTAAAATGTTAGCTTTCCACTCTATGATTGATCGTCTTCTTAGAGTCCCTATGGGTAAAACTAATTTCAAAAACGAGATTAAAAGAATTGAGGACATTACTGCAAGCAACGGATACGATATCCAAACAATCGACCATTTACTTATTTCTTAAAGTTGCATCACTTTCATAGTTGCATTATAATTTATTTAACAAATTTTTGCTTTGTATTCATCTCTTTCTAAAAAATTTCTTTATCTAAACATGTAACTGTTTTTCGTTAGCTTATATACAGGGTGTCCAGTAAATAATGGATAACCTTGCAACCAGGTATGGCAGGACTTAAGACCTTTCGGAAAACAGCATACAACAAAATATTTACCATGTGGTCTCCATGGTATAAATTTTTTTCAAAAAAATTTAAAAAATTACGTCTCTCCTCGAATACCTTAACACTAGGACCACCAATGAACGATTTGTGTTGTTTTTATTTTTATAATTTTCTTGAATAACTATTCTAATGGACAGATACTAAAATTTTTGTTGTTGCATTTTTTTTATTATAATTTTTTTAAATTAATTTTTCAATACAAAAACTACAAAATATTTATTTTTACAAAAGTTTGAACATCTGTAAAAAGATAAATATGTATGAGAACATCTGTGGCCAATTACTTTATAAAGCTGTTATGCAATTAAAAGAACGCCTATATGCGCGTCTACTTAACATTAAAAAAAAATTAAAAATTAAGTATTATTATCAGAGTCAATGCAAGACAATGGAGGTATTTAAGATCCGGTGCAATAAGTCTAGTAAAATTGCAATTTTTTTATTAAGATCGTGAACGTTACACTGCAAAAATGCACACACGAATTATTATTTTTAATACTAACAGTAATAATGGCTTTTGGCTTGCCATCAAAAACACGGGAGTAAATTGTACACTCTTTCTATTGCAATGGGGTTGAGGAAGGTATAATAAAAGTGCAAAAGTATTGCAAGCTTGTCTTCAGTATATTTTGTTATTTGAGTTTAGTAATATGTAACACTTTTACAATGATACTGGACGAGTTGCACCAGACTATGAATTCCCAATTTTAATATCTATTTTAATTTAAATTGAAAGGTTATACATTATTTAATTACACTGGTCGACAAGGTTTTTGTTACAGAAACCAAAATATACTTTTCCGAAGGTTTTTGGTGTGCTGAATTTCGCTGTTTCCGGGGTTAAGTTAAACCGTAAGGTAATTTTTTTCAATATAATTTGTAGCGGTTTCTGAAAGCACTAGTTTTCTTTTTTTTAATTCTTTTTAAATCTTTCCGATATCTCTTCCCTTCCTCGAGAAATCCTGATTTAGTTGTAAGCCTTCATGCTATAAAATTCTAACAGTCGATAGAGGAAGATCACGCCATAGAACGATGTACCCTCATGGAGGTACCAGATAATAAGTATACAGTTTTGTAGGTAGTGTCTTACCAAACATTTTGCGCGTAAAGTGGTCAAGATACAGATTACAGCTCATGCGGTGATGGTACTATATTTTGGAAAAAGTATAGTATCATCGTACTTGTATTAAATGTATCTTAAAGCTGATACTGTTTTTCATGCAAATATCAATTCGGATGAAATGCGAAAAATAAAAAAAATACCAAAAATTTAATGAAAAAAATGTATATTATTTAAAAAATAAAAACAGAGCTTTAATTAAAAATTTGGCAAATACGGGTCAAAAATATAAAATAAATTTCCAAAAAACATCGCTCTAATTTATAGTAATTTTTTTCTCCAACGTCAGTTCTTCATAATTTTACTTCTAAACGTTCATATCTCGATTTGTAGATTTTTCACATTTTTTGTATATCCATGACTTTTTTATATTGAAAGGATCTATCGATTACAAAAAGAACCAATTCTGAATCATTTTTCGTTTAAAAAATAGATTCTAGACTTTTATGTTTGTTTACCCTATTTTACCCTGCTGAAATTCCGATTTGTATACCATTTATTTGAAAATGTTTAAATAAAATTTCCTTTTACATAGTATTTTCTGTATGTCGTTAAGACTTACCGTCTGAGCTGTGTCAAATAGTTGTAAAAACCCAAATTACAAATTATATTGAAAAAAATTACCTTACGGTTTAACGTAACCCCGAAAACAGCGAAAAACGGGAATTTCTCAAAAACGTGATGTGATAGAATATTCCTTACTTCAATTTCGAATTCAACACACCAAAAACCTTTAGAAAAGTACAGTTTGGTTTTTTGTAACAAAAAAATAATTCTGAATACTGTTCTAAAAAACTGCTTTTCTCATAAAACACTATGGCGCAAAATTTTAAACGATTTAGTATGATGTTAAATTATTTTTAGTATGATGCTACCTTAAAAAACAGGCTTTCCTAAATTTTAAACGAGTTAGCACCGTATTATCTTTTTAACATTTTACTAAAGTTAAAATCGACAAATGCCAATTTTATCTTTTTAGTATCATACTAAATCCATATTCTAATTCTAAATCCAAGTGTCACTTTGGCAGGTACAATTGAAAAAATGGTTCGAACTGTCACTGTTTTAGGAGTGTTCAGATGGAGTTTCTTAAGAAAATAGGTTTAGTATGATACTAGTTAGTTAGAAAATGTTTAAAACTAAGAATATTTTAGTAAAGAGCTTTAAGGTTAGAAAATTGTTAAGTAGTATCATGCTAATACCTTAACATCAGGCTGTTTAAAATTTTGCGCTTATGCTTTTTAATTTACGTTTCTTACTTAGTAAATTTGCAGTACCATGTGATTTTTAAGCACGTCCGCAAGAGACGTATGTGGTGGCATGGATAGACAAAAATGCGGAGGTTGGTAAAAATGCAGAGTTAACGCCTTTTCTTCTTTATTTTTTTCCTATAGAAGTCATATACTGATTTTGTCTGTACATTTCTTTCTCAACAAACGGACCCAAGTGCGAGCAAGTAGTCAAATTAGGGTTTGCTTGGATCAATCGACTTATTTTACCATTTATATTTGCAAATACTACATTTATTAGTATAATAATTAACTATTCACTGTAACTTAATTTAAATTTCAATAAATGGGGAAAAGCTCCTTTATTTGATTAACAGCAAATTTTATTAGTTATTTTTGTAGGCTTAACCATTTTGTGTACAGTTTTGAAAAGTACATTAAACAGGCAAAGTTTTAAAGTAATTGGCCACAGATGTTCTCGTACATTTTTATTTTTTTACAGATGGTCAAACTTTCGTAAAAATAAATATTTTGTAGTTTTTGTATTGAAAAATTAATTAAAAAAAATTATAATAAAAAAAATGCAACCAACAACAAGTGTTAAATTTTAGTATCTGTCTTTTAGAATAGTTATTCAAGTAAATTATAAAAAAAAAAACAACAAAAATCATTCATTGGTGCTCCTAGTGTTAAGGTATTCGAGGAGAAAATTTTTTTGAAAAAATCGTAAATATTTTTGTGTATGCTATTTTCTGAAAGGTCTTAAGGCCGGCTATGTCTGGTTGCAAGGTTATCCATTATTTACTGGACACACTGTATAAGCTCACAAGTAATGAATTAAGAACAATAACGTTTTTTCTTTTGAACCGATATCGTCGAATTTATCTTTGAATAAAACTTATTAAAAATTGGACATTTTATGATTTTTTATTTCCCCGGACTTTTATTAAATTTTCTATATGGTGCCGAAACCCGGGATACGTGTCGAAAAATAAGGTTAATGAGTTTAATTTAACGATTTAACAATCGTGTTTTTTGTACGATCGAACCATAAAATAAAATGGACCTGCAAACACATGACGGTTTTCGCAGTCAAGTTACGAAAATTTTTAACGAAGCGACTTAAAATCTAATAGCTTACGTGAAGTAGAAGATTTGTCGACACAATCGAAGAAATTCTGTCTTCATATTTGCAGCGTCTAACAACGGCTACAACTAATTTAAACTTGGTCAATAAAGACATTCAGACTAAGCTCCTAGAGGACAAAAATCCTGAAAAAATAGCTGCATATGAAGATGCTGCGGCTGGCATGATTGCTAAGGTTAACGTTCGTCTTACGAAAATTAAAGAACGTCTTGACCCAACTCCTACCTGTGAAAGATCTCAAAGTCCATCTACATCTACAAGAAGTAATTGCACTAAATTGACTAAATTACAATTGAAATGTTTTCCCGGAGATTACCAGGAGTGGACACCTTTATGGGAAATTTTTCGATCAGCGGTGCATGAAAATGTATCGCTGTCTAGTGTCGAGAAATTTTATTTCTTGCAATTGGTGCTAACAGGTAATGTAGCAAAATCAATTGTACGTTTAACTCCCTCCGATGCCTGTTACGATGGAACCATTTCCCTCTTGCAAGAGGAATACGGGGATACAGAGAAGCTTATCCATAAGCTGATGCAAACGCTTATGGTTTTACCTACTATACACCGCAGAGCTGATGCGAAGGCATTAAGACAATTGTAAAATACTGTAATGGCTTCCAGTCACTCACAGCTTTAGGTTTGCCATCATCACATTATTACATCATGCTAAAAACCATTCTTCTTAAGAGGCCTCCGCCCATAATTTCGAAAAAAACAAGAAATCGCACGTATTGTTGCCCTGTTTTTGAAGTAATTATTTAACGTATTATAAAAATTTTAATTGGGTATTCAATAACGGCATTTTTACTTTAAATCATATTATCTGCTGTTTAAATTTTTGAGCATTTTTTATGTTTTTTTTTTCAATATTTAGGAGATTAATTTCGCAAAACTGCTCAGCAGATTCCAAGTTACATCAAAAGTGAAAAAACATTTTCTATTTATATTGTTTCAAAGGTAGTAATTAGATCTTTGATTCATATTAAAAAGAATTTAATATTTATGTGAACGTTTTGAATAATCATGTTTTGAAAATGATTGAAGTTTATCATTTTCGACTGCGTTTTTTTTACCTCTAGTTGAGATAAAAATACAACTTTACTTTCGCATTATGGTATTTACGTTTTCTTCAGTAGATTGAATAAAAAAAATAGTAAAAACGTTACTAATTATTCAAATATAACTTATTTATTTATAAGAGCCCTTTTTTATATAAATATCGTTTTTTATGATAACGCAGATTTTAAGTTCACCTATTTGCAACCAGGGGCCTATAACACAACGTGACAAGTTGACAAGTCTTAATCCGCTTGTCCAACTATACTTGTCCGAAGGATACGATCTTTCATAGACTTGACGCTTTGTGTTACAGGATTTAGGACAAGTTTGTCGCTTTTCACTTGTCCCACAAGTACTTGTCACGTTGTGTTACAGGCCCCAGATGGTTTCTTTCGAAGATGAACCAAACATGAACACTAAGGGCCAGTTGTACAAATATTTGATCCGTGGTTCAGGAATTTTAACTCACCAATTTCAGCGGATTAACTGTGGTTCAACGATGGGTTAGGCATGCAATTGGCTTTTAGTGCATATTAGAACCTTGAACCATCGTTTAACTTCAGTTAACCCGCCGAAATCGGCGAGTTCAAATTCCTGAACCACGGATCAAAATTTAAACCACGATTGTACAACTGGCACTAAATACACTTGTCAAAACAATTAAGGGAACAAAAAAAAATCACTTTTTTTTAGTGTTTTTCGAAGAGCTGTATCTCTTTAATGTTTTGTTTCAATAACTTGTTTATTCAGCTTTAAGGTCATCTTTTTTCGTCATTGTACAAATTTTTTTCGAAAGAATATCTGGCTTTGAATGAAAAAACAGACTTTTGACTTTGACTACCAATATTATCGCAAGGAATGAGAACACCGAAAATTTATGGTTAGTTTTAAAAACTGGAATTAATATTCTACAAGATTTTTTCAAAACCTTATATTGATTATTTTTTTTTGCTCCTCATCGTTACATTCAGAAAAGGTCTAAAAAACGACTTTTTAAAGACTTTTGTTAAATCTTTTACTGATTTAAAAATATTGACTGTAGGACTTAATTTGGTAAGACATTTTAAAGAACTATAGACCACCAATATTTCTGTAAAATTTCAAATAAATCCATTGAACCGTTTTCATGTACCGAATGATCAAAGTCGTAAAAACCAATTAAGGGAACAAATTGGGTGGTTCATAAACATTGTGAAATTGTCATCAAAATGGAAACGAAAACACCAATTGCTGCCCACTTTTTTCACAGTTTTGCGTTAGTTACAATACTGATGAGATTTTAATGGAAGCAAAACATCTTTTCGAGAAAAAAAAAATTACAACTAAAATTTGAAAATTTTGAAAAAAATATTTAATTTTTGCTCCAATTTTTTTTTCTTTGAAAAAAATGTTTTTTTTCTTCTCCACGCTTATCAGTATTGTAACTAACGCAAAACTGTGAAAAAAGTGGGGAGGAATTGTGTTTTCGTTTCCATTTTGATGACAATTTCACAATGTTTATGAACCACCCAATTTGTTCCCTTAATTGGTTTTTACGACTTTGATCATTCGGTACATGAAAACGGTTCAATGGATTTATTTGAAATTTTACAGAAATATTGGTGGTTTATAGTTCTTTAAAATGTCTTACCGAATTAAGTCCTACAGTCAATATTTTTAAATCAGTAAAAGATTTAACAAAAGTCTTTAAAAAGTCGTTTTTTAGACCTTTTCTGAATGTAACGATGAGGAGCCAAAAAAAATAATCGTTATAAGGTTTTGAAAAAATCTTGTAGAATATTGATTCCAGTTTTTAAAACTACCCATACATTTTCGGTGTTCTCATTCCTTGCGATAATATTGGTAGTCAAAGTCAAAAGTCTGTTTTTTCATTCAAAGCCAGATATTCTTTTGAAAAAAATTTGTACAATGACGAAAAATAATGACCTTAAAGCTGAATAAACAAGTTATTGAAACACAACATTAAATTGGATCAAAAAAAATTTTCAAAGAAAATGACAATGTTCCAAAAAAAGAAAAAAATTTTAAATTTTTGGTACGTGCTGCTTCTTATGATTGCGCAATAACGGTACCCTAAAAAAAATCATTTGCGAAAATTTCTCAATACAAAAAGTATAAATCTTTTTGTTTCATCCCAATACGACCACTTTTCACAGAGATACATCTCTTCGAAAAACACTAAAAAAAAAAGTGATTGGCCGCGTTCATCAGCACATTTGACAGTTCTAAACTGTCATTTTTAGAGCTTCTGATTGGCCAGCAGTCATAAAAATTCAGTTGACGTCGATTGACATTTAGTTACGTTCCTTACGTTTTTTTCTGAATTTTCAGATGAAAAATTCTATCTGAAAATTCAGATGACAGATAAAAGCAACAAAAAAACAGTTTTTGATCCAGTTTTTTTTTTGGTGTGTGGTCTGATCGTCTGGGTCTCGTATCGCTTTTCGGATTTTGATTTTAAAGTGCAAAAAATAATAAAAACAGAATAAATAATTTCAGACTTTTTTATGCGTTCAGTGTTACGTTTTTCAGAACTGAATTTTTAAATCTGTCAAAAACGTTGTGATGAACGTGGCCATTTTTTTTTGTTCCCTTAATTGTTTTGACAAGTGTATATAGAAAAGTACCTACCTATGTGAAAGGCATGTATGTACGAGTAGGTAAAGCAAGTGAGGATATGTTTGCATAACTGGTTTTCAAAGCAAGTTGTTGTTGAAAAGAAGAGATGAGGAACCTCGGAAGTTGATAGCATGCGTATAGCATCGAATGTGATGAATGAAAATAATGTACATTAGTATGTCATTCTTAATTTTTTTTTCGTGTAAAGAGATGGGTAGGTATTTTTTTTGATTTGGATGATGTATGATAAATAGAAAGCTTACATAAAACAATGTGTGTAAGTAGAGGTTTATTTGTGTGGCATGCCACGTGATGACGATGTAATAATGATGTTTTGTTTCACGCATTGTTGCAGTGCACGATAGAAAACTATTAGATGCTATTGGAAAAAACGTTAGATTCATACAAAATTAAAATGTTTGTGTTTTACTTTCCGCACTTCTGTTCAACTTTGCTTTATCTCTACAATTCTCAGTATAAAAACAATACAGTACGATGCCAGTTATAACTTTTATTGAAATTCTTTAAATGTTTTAATAAAATTTTTGGGAAACTTAAAAAACAAAAGCAGGGCTTATTTTGATGGCAATATACGCAATCAATATTTTTTTGAAAAACAAAAATATTTGGGTCCAACTTTCCATAATATATAGGTACATTTCAATGATTGCATTACCTTATCAATGATCATTGACGCAATTAAAGTCATTTTATGTAGAATGTTTGGGCATAATGATTTTTTTTGGCAAAACAAATAATAACTGAGTCAGCCTTTATTTTGAAATACAAATGAAGAACTGTTCAAAACAAACGGTTAACATTTTCAATTATCATTTTTTCGAACATGTACGTTTTCAATGAAAACTCATTATTTGAAATTTTACGTATTAGTTTAAGGAAGTTTTGAAGGCAAAATCTGTTATTATTTTGATACCAAAAAAAGCTTGTAAAATTATTATATTTGGTTAGAAAAGATACTGGCCCAACCTTTCTAGAGAAATTACTTTAATTGTGTCACAATGATGATTGTAAGATGGTGCAATCATTGAAATAATAAAATTCAATTTATGTTGAAAATTAGGCCCAAATGATTTTTTTAGGCAAGGCATATAAATAGAGTAGAGACAATGTCACTGACATTGTTTTGCGCGAAAAAGATTCGTGGTGAGTAAAATTTTCTTTTTCTGGGGTTAGTTCACATTTCAATAAAAAAAAATTTCAGGAGAAAATTTTTTTTTGCGAGAAAATCACTCCCATAAGAAGTACATGTATTTTTTTTTTCGAGGAGGAACTGAATACTAGGCTTTAAGAAAAAACTTTTTTATGAGAACACCGGCAGCATCGGCTATCGGCTAAGTAATGGTACCCTGCTCTTAAATGAATTGTTAACCCTGTATGAACATATATTTCTATTGCATTGTTCTGTAAATCCTATATTCTGTATTCCAAAATTTATTTATTATATTTATTTTATATATGTTACCGTAAAAAGCCGAAATAATGAAATTCTAGAATTTACCGGGAACTCCCAGAATTTCTCGCACCATTGATAAAATTTTCTAGGATTTACCGGAAAATTCTAGAATTTCATTATTTCGGCATTTTACAGTTACATGTATATGTTATATCCAAGCCAACTTGTGCCCCCCCGCAAACACTTGACTTCAAATTCAATACTCAATCTGTATAAACAAATCAATATAAACAAATCAGTAAAGATGATACGATCATAAGAATTGTAAATCAGCACTTTTTGCCTTCTGCAACTTGTGTGAAAATATCCAACAAAAAGAATCATTGCATCATCCGCAGCCAAACTAGGACTTGCTGCGTTAGCATTTAAATAGTATAAAAAGGGATCGCTTGGTCTCATTTAAATTTTAGCAAAGAATATAAAGTTACCAAGAAGACACATCTCATACAAATTTTCTACTGAAAATGGCGGGTTCCAATGTTGGAACCTGCACTTTGGCTTTTTTATGGGCTTTTCAATAATTCTCTCAGCGCTTTTTAAATGAGATACCACGCACATTGAAACAGTCTGCTTTTTTGTCCTTGAAAATCCCATAAAAAAGGTAAAAGCTCTGGGAGCAGGTCGAAATATTAGAATCCGCCATATAAAATGCGTGCAGTAAAAAATTTTTATGAGATGCGCATTCTTGGTAACTTTATGTTCTTTGATTTTAGTTTGTAACAAGTTCTTCGTATAGCTGAAGATTTCCCCCGACCCACGGTAAGGGATCTAAAGCTCCAATAAAAATTTAATATTTAAAATCAAAAAAGTATTTTATTTTTGTTGCCCTGTTCAGAAGAACAGGAAGAAATAATTTTTTAATGAAAATTAAAATCTAAATTAAAATTGGCGCAGGCCGTAGGATACCAATCAGATCTATGAACGAAAATCCAGTTAAGGAACCGTTGTCCCGCTACCTAGTTGTAAGCGGTCCCTTTTTGTGATGTTCACTTACAAATCAAGGCGTTCAGAGTGTTATGACCGACGAAGAATTAAAACATTAAAAACTGTCGCGGGCTCCCGGACTATTACAGGTCTTACTTGAGTTGCAGCTGATTGTGCGAGCCAAGTGTTCAATTTAGATAACTCAAATTACCTGATTAAGATCACCCAAAAAATTCATATCGCAGATACATACCTACTTCTTGCACTGAAAATTCTTGCGTTATTTTAGTTGTCTAGTTTTTTCATTGCTCCATATATAGTAGCAGAGAAGGAATTAGACTCAAATATATTTCATTAAATGGTAACTACCGTAAGGTACCTTAAAATCATATTATCTCAAAAAAGACAAAAATGTAGTTACCTAGTTCTTGCATTCAGGTGGCGATATGGGAGCCCAAAGGAATACACCTAATATAATAACCAATTACATGACTGCACCATCGTTGAGCCTCATTTAATACACTCAAATCGTTTTTTTTTAAACCATGGATGAAATAATGGTACAACTGGCCCTTATTTTTTACCTTATTCATAAAATGATCTTTTCGAAACAGCTGCTTGAGAAGGAACCCAAACTGACATTTGGGATCCGTTCGATATGGATGGCGCTCATCGAATGGATCGAGATCCTTGCGCATATAAATCTCAGTTTCCGTTTCAAAAATATCTGCAAGTCTGTAATTATACAAAACATAAATATGATAAATTGAATGTCTGAGCACGTGCATTTTTATTCTGAATAGAGTGTACCTTTTCAATGCTGGCACTGGATCAAATCCAGGGTCCGTGTGTTTGGCTTCCCAAATGGTGAACACGCCATTCATATCCTTGCTCTCGTACGTGGGTTCAACTTCTTCGAAACCATAAAAAGGGTCATCCGCAGGTTCTCCTATTGCAGGTTCAGCACCCGAAGCTTCTGGGGCTTCGACATCTATCTCTTCCATTTCGACTATAGGTGATAACACTATGCAACGATTTTTCCCGAGTTTTTATGTGCTTATAAAATTCAAGGATATAAGTCGTAATTTGTTTGTTTGCGTTCTTGGGTTTTATTGGATCTAATTTTATTTTATCTATACAAATAATGTGAGTATATGGTTTTCAAAAAACTTTGATAAATTATAAGGTATTCAGCGCTTAATATTAACAAATTTACAAAAATCGCCGCTTAGTTCTGGATTTCTGATTCAGTAAATTAATTACAAAAATACAAGCCTACATCTATGTTTGCAGCTACACACGAGATTTCGGAATTTATTAACACACATAAAAGCTGTCACAACTCACAACCAAAGATACTGAACTATAAAGATATGAGTCCTCGGCTGTCATTCCGGTTTGTCTACAAGCTACAAGCTGACTCATAAGCTTTTCAAAGTATGTGTGTGAAAAACACGTAAAACGCACACACTGGCTGAACAGAATAGACGAGTGAATTCATATAAAAATTTTGAAGAAAATTGAAGGAAGATTATAACAGTGGGAAGGACGTGAAACGTCGGATTTTTTTTTATTATATATAACACTTATAACAGTTATTACAGTTTAGATTGGCCGCGTTCAATCCATTACGTTAACATCTGAAAATTCAGATTTCTGAATTTTTGGAGCTTCTGATTGGGCAGCTGTCTTAAAAAGTTAGATGACTTTTAGTTACGTTTAGTTACGTTTAAGCCTTTACTACATTGGCCACTTTTTGCAAAATTACAAAAGTAAAATTATTTTTTCCAGCTAGCGCAGTTGTTTTGTGAAAAAGAATATAGGTACACATTTTATTTTTAAACCAAAATTTAGGCTTTCTGCATCATTTTTATAAGTTTTCCTGTGAAAAACACTATCCCAAAATGAGTTTCAAAATTTTCACTTTTGTACTTTTTCACTTTCTTGGCTTATGTAGTTAAGACTTTATTCGTAAATTTCAGACAAGAAAATTTCGTCTGGAAATTCGGATGACAATTGTTTGTGGTGGGGGAAGTATAAAAGAGCTGAAGTGCTACAATTAAAAGTTGAACTTTATGATTTTCGGTGTGGTGGATTTGTGCTTATAAGTTTTTTCTAGTACGCAGATCGGGAAAAAATTTTCTTTACATACAAAATTTTTCCCAGGAAAAATTTTGTCTTCAGTTTTTTTCCAGGCAGTACGCAGTTCACGCGCAAAATTGTGACGTTTGTACCCGTTGTAGGGTGAAGTCTCCACTAAATTTTGCCAGGAAAAATAATGTTCGAAGCATTATTTTGCGGGAAGGTCAATAATTTTGCTCCATAAGCACGATCAACTATTGTTTGTTGAAAATTTTACAAAAAGAAAACAAAAGAAGAAGAACATTAATTTTGCGTGACTTTTCCAACGTTTTTGTAGATATTATCGAATTGTAGAGATAAAATTAGTCTTTTCCCGGTCTGCGCACTAGGCTTATAATAAAATTGTAATACTTACTTATTTGAATGAAAGAACTTTTTGTTAATTATTTAGTGACGCTTTGAATAAAAGATTTCTTACAAAAGTGTTCCCATAATTCTCTAACGGATTATTCTGGAACAATTTTTCATTCAAGTTAAAACAAATTACTGCAAAATAACAAACAATTTTAATGAAATTTAATGTTGCTAATCTTTTTACATAAAATTTCATCTACAAAGCTCCTGCTAAATTATCAATTAAAGAATATATAAAGTTCTCTTTTATTTCGCTTCAATGCATATTCTATAAGTAAATACAGGAATTTGACACAATGGCTTTTGCTGAAATTTCATTGTTTTTGCGTTCAACGAAAATAATTTATCCCAAAACGAAAAAAATTTGAAATTTCAGATTCTGAAATTTAAGAATTCCTGTTGAATGCGGTCATTTTTTTGTTTGGATATGCGGGTACGAATACGAAAACAATTACAATTCACTGATCTCTATAATACACTGGATAGCGCATCCATACAAGAAAGTTGATGCCATTTGAGAATTGTTATAATGTTGAGTTGCCTATTTTTTTGTATAACGGTATAACTGTATAACATAATGAAATGCAAATTTTTTTTATAAAAGTGCAACTAAAATATTTTAAATTTACTTTTACAATTATTTTAAGTTATAAAAAATCAAATTTACAAACAAGTGACGTTTCTTTTGCTTTTTTTTCTTAAAAATTCCACTTTGGTTTTTGCCAAAGCCTCACTGAACATACCTAAAGTGTTGAGTTGCCTCACTGAACATACCTAAAGTGTTGAGTTGCCTTCGTACTTGTCATCTTCAATTGGAAGTAGAAAAGCTGTTATACTTTGTAGGGAATCCACTATCCAGTGTATTATAGAGATCAGTGTTACAATTCTATCTATCTCTTTCTTTCCTTTTGTTTAAAAAAGACACAAACTGTGTGGGAAGAACGAGAACTGTAAAATTCAATTTTCTTCAAAAAAAACTGTTATACATATAGACAATTCACTATCCAGTGTTTATAGAGATCAGTGGTCACGCGCTATTACACGCTGACTCGATTCATGACTCAAATTTGACAGTTCTCTTTTAGTTTTGTTGTCCGTGTTAATGCTCTTTGTCTCCGCACCATACAAGTATACATGTGCTCTCGACAAGAAACGAACAGAAATGAAGCGACATGGTAAAATAACGAACAAGAGAAAAGAAAAGCGTCAAAAAGAGTCGCCGAAAATTTGGCCCACGACTCTCCGGTTCGCAGATTTTCCATCTCATTCTTTTTCTCTTTCGCACTCATTACTTTTGAAAAGAGTCATGATTCTAGAGTCATCGTGTAATTGTAGACTTGTAAAGATGAACTAACAAAGGTGTGGGGAAAATGCCTGTACCAAAAACACTCTATATGAAGACGCCAATCTTTCGTACGTATCACCCTCCAAAACCCATTTGTTTACATTGTTGTATTTGTAATTTTGTTTCGTGTCGATGAATAAATGTCATTTGCAACAACAAATTAACCTATGGGTGAACAGACGAGTTGGATCTATGTGTGCATTTGGACAGAGGAGTTGGATCCATGAATGAAAGAATACAAGATTACGCCATTGCATTTTTTTCGCTTTGTTGTTGTAATTTTTGACAGCACGTATGGCGCAATCGGTGACAAAAATAAGATTTTTTCCTACTAGATAAGGCCGGGAATAGTTTTTAACTTGAATTTTTATTTCATTGTTTTAATTTTAATTAATTAAAAGTGAAGTATAATGTAATAAAAGTGCACAAGTTCTGAATTATCTATTCTACTTTACACATTGCCGCTTTATTTGCTTATTGGCGATTTATTTTAAATGAAAAAACCTTTATTTCAAATGAAAAATATTAATTCGGTATATATAATCGTATTTCTATAATAAACGCGCACGAAAGGAAAAACACAACCGAACAATCGATTAACTAAACATACTGGCGCCCATATTTGTTTACATATCATTTGTCACCAATGAGATAACAAATGGCGCAATCTTGTTTTCTTTGTCCTCTTTCACACGAAGATACTAGTTGCTGGTGAATTTTTTGACGTTTTCTTTAAATCTCCTTAACAATCTCTTGTACCTTTCACACGCAAGCAACAAAAACCCGGAGATTTTCTTTATTTTCCTTTTAAACTACCTTGGTTGAACGCACACAAACGTAGTGTGAAGAGAAACGTCAAAAAAATCTCCTGAATTTGTTGACCGGGGAGATTTCATTTCCCCCTCTTTCTTCCTGCCCTTCTCGCCTATGAACTAATTGTTGCCGGCAACTCAGTTGCCCTGTGTGAAAGGGGACTTTCATTCATGATTTGGATATATGTGTGCGTTTGGCGCTGGAAAACTCGCGCGTTTTCACACATACTTTGAAAAACTAGTACATCAGCTGTTTTCGTTCAGCTTGTAGGTAAACCGAAATGTCAGCCCAGGATTGGCATCTTTATATTGGGCTTTTCCAGAATCTGACTCTGTCTTTTCTCTTTCTAATTTTGACAGTTCTTTCATCGAAAAGCAGCTCTAGATGGGGGGAAAACAACAATACAAATAAATAGAAATGCACACCGATACTGTTCGCGCCTTTAATAGTGTGTTTGTTTTCCCCCCATCTAGAATTTTTGACGTTTGGTGGAAGTTCCCAATAGAGATCTCTACCAAATTGTCAGTTTCAAATGACAGCAAAAACTTGGCACAATGACAGATGAAATTGGAAAGAAAAAAATAAGGAGGGCTAATTTTAATTACAAAAATCCACTGATCTCTATAATACACTGGATAGTGGATTCCCTACAAAGTATAACAGCTTTTCTACTTCCAATTGAAGATGACAAGTACGAAGGCAACTCAACACTTTAGGTATGTTCAGTGAGGCAACTCAACAATTTAGGTATGTTCAGTGAGGCTTTGGCAAAAACCAAAGTGGAATTTTTAAGAAAAAAAAGCAAAAGAAACGTCACTTGTTTGTAAATTTGATTTTTTGTAACTTAAAATAATTGTAAAAGTTAATTTAAAATATTTTAGTTGCAGTTTTATAAAAAAATTTGCATTTCATTATGTTATACAGTTATACCGTTATACAAAAAAATAGGCAACTCAACATTATAACAATTCTCAAATGGCATCAACTTTCTTGTATGGATGCGCTATCCAGTGTATTATAGAGATCAGTGCAAAAATCTTGCTATTTTGTGCAATAAAAAGATTAAAATATATTATATAAAGTATAAAAACATTTTTACTTGCATGTTTTCTATAAAAAAAGGGAAAAAAATAACTCGAAATATTTATTTGCCTCCAAAATAAACCAAACAAATGGCTGCCACTTAAATGTCATTGTGCCAAGAATTTTAGTTTGACATTTAAATATGAACGAGACAGAGATATATTGCTGTTTGTTAAAAAGCCCTATAGAGTGTTTTTGCCTGTACAAAGAATTTTTGTAGGTGTGTGTGAAACACAGTTTAGCAAAGATCCAAGAAGGACCGAGAAAGTGGTGTCAGTGAATTTGCTTGATGGGTGAGGTGTTCTAAGGTGTTTCTGTTTATCGTGACGAAAGTCAGAAAACAGCAAGTAGATAGTAGAAATGTTTTTTCCGTCTCAACACAAAAAAGAGATGTTTATTATAAACTTATAAGAACACAAAACAATGGGACTTTTATTTTTCCTCAGCTATGTGTCTTTTGCTTTACAAATATGCTTTGTAACAGTGGCAATAGGTAATTTCTGATTGATTAGATTCCATAATATATTTTTGTCAGCGTACTCAATTATTTGTTTATTCTAGCTGCGGGGCTCTATTATCTAGCTGAGTTAGTGGAAGAGTACTCAGTGATTGCTAAAAAGATAATATCGGGCATGGTTGTCGCAACTACTCTCTTATATATTGCGTTTATATTTTTCGAAAGCCTTCCATGGACAATGCTCTTATGTGGGTTTGGCGCGCAGATATTGCATTTCTGCATAATGAAAAACTTCCCATACATTCGTTTTTTATCAATATCGTTTTGCGGAGGTGTAATATTCTTGATAATTAACCACTTCTTAGCCTTTCAATATTTTACGACAAACTTTTACCCATTTTCCGAGGTATATTAGCATTTGAATGTTCAACCTAACTTTATTCACTTTTTTTTTACCTTTTTAGGTGTTAGCTTACTTTATCCTTTGTCTGTGGTTGGTACCATTCGCCTTATTTGTTTCTCTTAGTGCTAATGATAACGTTTTACCAACATTGAGTGACCATATTATACACAACGGTAAGTTGCCTTGTCTGCATAAATACATGCAAATTTACTGTATTATTGTTAATGGCAGATAATCCTGATGTCTTGTCTAATTATTTCGACCGAAGACAAAAAAAACAGGGCTTACTTTCTTTATTTTCATCAGCAAAAGAACTTTTAGGAGGACGACAAAAGAAAAAGTGATACCTACTTCTTTTTAAAGAAGAAATTTATGTTTTAAGACACCTAACCGAACAACGTCAAGAATGGATTCTAATATATGTAAATATAACATTTTAATGATAAAATGGAAGGTTGTCATAAAGTACAACTTTTAGTTACCAGTGCTACATATAAGCTATATAATAATAAAAATTGTTCCACTTATGTACGACACAGGTATTGTGACTTAAAATAAAATTTAAGGTTTTATTTTTATTTTAATTATTCACTGCTAGCGCAGCAATACAATAGAAACAATGAATTTATTTTGTGGAAGGGACTGTTAAGTGATCAATGTTCATTGACAATAATTTTTGTGAATATTTTTTGTCAATGAATAGCTTCGTTCGTGTACTTTCTTTCACAGTCTATCAAATATTGAGGAGTTGGGATGAAATTCTCTCAGAGAGAAGTAACTGCGAAGTAGTACACGAACGCTTTGAACAAATATTTTTTTTTTGTTATTACGAGTAGGTATTTTGTTTATATAACTATTTTTTTTTTTTTCCGGTGACATGAGCAACGAACACGATTAAAATACCAGTTGGCAGATACCACAGAGTGAACATGGTTATTTGGAGATGTTCTGGCAAATGTCAAAGTGACTTTTGATGGAACTCATATTTTTGCCCGAATAATTTCTTTGGGCAGAAATGATCAGAAAGGGGAAATAGTTTACTCTCTCGGGAGCGCTCTCATCTGCGAAAAACTACAAATTTTTTGCGTACACGAACACAATTTAAGTTAAATTTGTAGAAATTCGTAAAAATTTGTAGATTTGGGGAGTACGCGAACGAACCTAATATTGATGAAAGATTGCCACCACACATCAATGATTATTGACAATAATTCAAAAAAGTCGTTCGGTATTCGGGAGAATTAAGAAGTTTTGTGAAAAATTATATTTTAAGATTATCAGCTATAGGTAGAGATATTTTTGAAAGGAGGTATGTAATAATTAAGGGCATTTCCATTCCATTTTAATTGTACAAAAAAAAAAATCAGATTTTTTTGTTCTGGGGAGCCTGAAATGCCTTAACCTTGAAGATTAGACCATTAGATCTTAAGCTATGGCCCATGTTTATTATTCCTTCGTTTAAATTTTGCATGTAAAATTTGTATACACTAACTGTACTTGTAGAGGCCTTGATATAAGGTGAAATAACAACTCTACGCGAGTTCAAACTTTCATCTTTCATAGACCTTAATACGAAGAAAATTTTCTATAAAATTCAGTCGTCAAATTAAACGCATGCCCTTATTTAGTTGCAGTGATGTAAATAAAATACCTATAATCATAAAGTTTTTTTTTGTGATTTTGTGAAAATGGAATATTATGAAAACTACTGTTGTTAGTAGGTACATTTAGAAGCAAAGCTTAGAAGGCGAAATTTTTGAATTTTTTTTTTCTTTTCATATTTTTTTTAATACGTTTATTACTTTTCTTATTTCCTTTGATTATAAATTGTATTTCATGGTTATCATATTTTTTTTTTGAAATTTTTGAATATTTGATTTTTTTTTTTTTTTTAATTTTAGTTTAACCATAGTTTATTATATATTGTTTGTCAAGGTTAGGAATTAAAATTAAAAAGAAAAATTCTATAGGAAAACTTGGTTTCATTTGAATTTTCAATGATGAGGTGCTAAATATTTCTAGCGATGGTGTATGGTGGATTGACTAACCCGGCTTCCTAAGGAATGTGGTGATGAAGGGAATGACTTTAGAGGAAGAAAACGAACTTTTGACTTGTGGATGTGACGATAAAAATTTTAACGAGATTGTGATTGGAGGTTGCGATAGGGGTCATCTCCCAAGACACGGCTGAGGAGGTGACATTGGTCGTATATCCTATATACGAGGGAGGGTAGCCACCTTTTGATAATAACACCTGTCAAGGCTTCTAGTGATCTGGCGAACCATTGTCTGGCGGGGACAGTGGGACGTTTGTTGATATTTCTTGGAAAGAAAGGGAAATAAAATTTTCTTTCGTTAATTTTAGATAGATTTAGATAGGTTTAGTTTAGGATTTAGTTATATAATGAAAATTCATTATATCCAATGAGGATATAAATTTAGGTATGAATGAATGAATGAATGTACTTTATTTAGCTATTAAAGCCATTTAGTTAAAAATTTACAATTTAAATTTGAAAACTTAAATTCTAACAATTTTTATTTACATTTCCTTTAATTTACTTATCACATTTCTTATTCTATAAATTTGTATTTAAGTGAACATATTCAATAATTTTCCTTTTGAATTCATTTAGGTTGTTTGTGTTTTTAATTTCTCGTGGAAGATTATTAAATCCATTGAAACCCATATGAAATATTGTTCGTTGACCTCTTGCGGTTCTTGATCTTGCTATTCGCAGGTCTTCATTATTTCGCAGGTTATATTCAACCACTGCATTGGTACGCACATTTTCACATAAATAACCTGGATACATATTGTTTTTTATTTTAAATACAAATATCATACACAACATAAAAAGGCGTTGATTGATACTCAACCATTTTAGTGTACTTATCATATCTCTTATTGGTGTATACCTACTACATTTTAATATTATTCGCATAATTTTATTTTGTTGTAATTGTAGCCTATCTTTGTGACTTTGTGGACACATATACAATAAAGTAGAACAATAATCGAAATGAGGCTTGATCAAAACATTACATAAATTTACAGCAGTACTCATAGAAATGTTTTTCCTTATTTTCCTTAATACTCCAATCTTTTTTGATATTTTTTTACAAATATAATTTACATGATCATTAAAGTTAAGTTGTTCATCTAAGACAAATCCAAGATACTTTATTTGTTTAACTTGCTCGATTTGCTCATTATTTATAGATAAATTTACATTTAAGGATGAACTTACAGGATAAGATCTATATACCATACATTTTGTTTTTGTTACATTTAGCACCAATCTATTCATTTTCAGCCACGTATTTATTCTGTCAAGGTCTTGATTTATTGCCTCGAAGCACTCGGCAGGATTTCTTCCAGTGATGTAGAGCAGCCCATCATCAGCAAACAAAATAAGTTTTGAGGATTGAATAACCTTGCTCATGTCATTTATAAAAATAAGGAATAGCCACACACCCAAAATCGTTCCCTGTGGAATTCCTATGTTAATAGCAATTGGTGAGGATATTTTACCGTTCACGGAAGTGCGTTGTGTTCTCCCTGATAAAAATGATTTAAACCATTTAAATTCAATCGATTTTATGCCATAGTACTTTAATTTTTTTAATAAAATTTCATGATTTACTGTTTCAAAAGCACGTTTCAAGTCTAAGAAAACAGCAACCACCACATTTTTCGCGTCTATTTCCCTCCTCCAATCATTGATTACAAAGTTCAAACAAGTTTCACAGGAGTGATTTGCACGAAAACCTGACTGATAGCTATCAAGTAGGCCTTGGCTTTCTAAATGTTCTTGAAGCTGTATCACAACACACTTTTCTATTATTTTTTTAGTAAAGGGGCATCATATTAATTGGTCTATAATCACTGAAGGTTTTTGCATTTGGTATTTTTTTTATAGGTACTATAAGGGATTCTTTCCACGATTGTGGGAAAACACCTGCACTTAGGGATATATTTATTATTCTTTCAATCACTGGGCCTACAAGTGACAAGGAATTTTTAATCATTTTAGTACACATAAAATTAAAGTCACTTTTGCTATTAAGCATATCTATTGCACATTTTATATTATCTATGTTGACTTGACTGAACTTAAAGTCTATATTGCACGGTTCAATTAAATTTGTATAATCACAAAATATCACAGATTGGGTTATTATATCACTTATTGATTGAACGAAAAAATTGTTGAATTTATCTCCTATTATTGCACTATCATTTATCACAGATCCGTCTTCTATTTCTATTTCCAATATTGTTTCATTACTTTTTTTAAGAACGTACTTCTTTAATTTTTTCCACATGTCTTTTTGTGTAGTTGCACTGTCAATTTGATTTTTTATAAAGCTGGATTTCGTTGACTTCGCCGTTCTAAGCTCATTAGTGTACCATTCCGCGTTGTTATATGGGACATTTTTTTCTTTTACCATAGAATCGACTACATTCTTCAGATTACATACAAATTGATCACATAGCACGTTTAGATTAATTGGTTCTTCACTATTCATGTTAACAAATAAAGGAACTTCCAACAGTCTTGATAAAAAAAACATTTTCATTATAGCAACAATATCTAATTTTCTTTTTGTTTTGAGTTGTATGCTGATTTTTAATCACAATATTATTAGTTTCATGGTCACTTATCTTTAAATTTGGATCCACCCTTCCACTTACTATATTTGAGCAGTTGGTTATCACATAGTCAATTAATGTTTTTGAATGACTTGTTATTCTCGTAGGTCCATTAATAATCATATGCAAATTGTTATCGTTAATAACATTTGTGATACGTCGCGTATATGTGTCCGTAGTATCAAACCAATCTATGTTAACGTCACCAATTATAATGAAACTACCGCACTGGGATAAATATTCAATCCAGTTTTCTAACTCATTGCAGAAATCAACTTTTGATGAAAAACGACTAGGAGATCTGTATAGCGCACACATATATATCACAGGATATTTTTCGTATTGCACTTTTAATATTAAACACCAATATTGCATACTGACTTCATATTTTTTTAGGAAACTGCATTTAAAATAGTTTTTAACATAGACAACAACACCACCAGTATAACTTGAATCGCTTTCACAACTAAAAGGGGGATAATATCCCTCTAGCAAAACATAATTTAAGTCAGCAGGGTCTGTGATATGTGTTTCAGTTACCACTAAAATGTCAATACTTTCACTTTGAACTAGGCATTCCAATTCATTAAAGTTATTTGATAAGCCCTGAACGTTTAAGTAAATGCACCTTATGTCTTCTAATTGCTAGTAATCAGTTCGTTCTTCTGCAATTTTCAGCTTTCTCAAGAAAACTGGACAATTCGCATCACTCGCCTTATGGTTGTCATTTAAATCCATTTTAAGATTTATCTTGGCATTGTAGCAGTTTATGCATTTATTTTTGACATTTATACAGGTCTTAACATCATGTTCTCCAGCACATTTTACACAAACTTTTTTGCTGGTACATTTTTTTGCTGCATGGTTAAACCCACAGCAGTTATAACATCTTCTTACATTTGTGTATTGATACACTCGACACCTATCCCATCCAATACTGATTTTAGTATGTTCAATTAATTTAGAATAGGCAACACTGTCCATTTCCACAATTGCATTAAAGCACTCAATTTTTGGCGACAAATATATATGCAAACAGTTTATATCACATTCGCTTAACTCATTTTGACTTTTGAGTGATTCAACTATATCCTTCTCACTCATTTTCTCTTTCATACCCACTATAAGCACTTTAGGTTTTGTTTTTTTTTGGTATTTGTACATTATAATTGTCACCATGTTTTTCTTTAAATTCATTTTCAATTTTCTTTACAGAAATTTCATCGCCTTTGATTAGTACCGCACCGTTTTGAATATTTTTCACATTACTTATTTTTAATTGCATATTTGTTGGATTAATTGTGTTTTTAATTACTTCCCGAGTTTTATTATTGTTTTGACTTTCTTTTGGTTTTATTATAACAACATTATTTTTTTCCCTAATTTTATCTGCATATGTAGCTGTTTTTGCTTGTATTGGTGTTGTTTTGATTTTTTCACTCACAACTGAATTTTTAATTTGTTTTAATTCTTCAACTAAATTTAGGTAGTTAGGGCATAGTGGGTAGTCGGCGAGAATATTGATTCAAACTCCATTCTTTCTCTCAGACATTGGCATAAGTCACTAAAGTTGTGCTTTTCCTCAGTTTTGTTTTCCCAAACCTTAATGCCCAGTCCTATCCTTTCCCCAAAACATGGCATGAGATTTTGTTTGTTCAGTGGGAGGTATAAGGAAAGGGGCAAGAACCGCCCCGTCCCGTCGAGCTAAGCCGAGCTTAAACAAGCATGCCAAGCACCCTTTTCTTGCACCGAAGATACCTCCGTCGCCAGCCCAAGCTCATAACAAACATAACAGAACTTAGAAGAGCAACACAAACCGAAGGCATTGTATATACATTCTATTGACGACTGGAGGGTGTGCTCCAGCGGGAAATCGGAGCAACAGGATAACAACATTAGATGACACAAACTGTCATAAATCGTATTGGATTTCGGTGGTGTTATTTGTAAATAATTTATAAAAAATATAAAAACCATTTGGACAAAAAGAAAAAAATAGTTTTTTGTAAGAAGAAAAAGTGAAACTTTGAATTGGGAATAAATTTCTTCTCAAAATAGAAGTAAGTGTTTCGTAAAGTGTAAGTTTAGTGAATGGAGAGTGCCACTAATGCGGTTGATACCATTTTGGAATCTGCTCTCGATGCCTTTAAAAGGAGCATAAAAAGTTTTGATCCCAAAGCTCTATAACAAAAATTCAACCTCGGAGTACACTTGTAGGCAGGTCATTTGATGAGAAACTCAAAAAACTGAAAAAGGTTTTAGAGTTTCTTTATTGAACGGAGAGTGCCACAAATGCGGGTCTTTCTTCGGTTTCTTTTTCTTTGGTCTATCTGGAGCATCATGGCGTTTTCATCCTCTTCTTCAGTGGGTGGATCTGTTGTCGTCATGGTAAGGCTCTGTAAATCAACCTCTTTTTAGAGACCAAAAAACAAGCGTACTTTATTGTCCTGGCGAAGAGCCTCGCCTATTATTGCACCCGCTGTGCCATCGCACTGAGCCTTGCTGCGTGCTGTTCCCTCGTAAGTATCAATTAGGAGATACTTAGTCACAATCTGAGAGATCATTTCCAGCTTCTTATCCTGGATGTGTCTCTTGAACAGTGAGTGGGAATCCCTTGACATTCTAATGATGAATTTGTCTTGTTCCATGGCTGCAACAAGATCGTTCTTTTCCATTTGAGGTTTCGTATAAGCAGAATGTTCTGCAAATCTACTTGTTAATAATCGTCCAGACCAGGCCCAAATTTTTCGACGAACTTGCGGTGTGCCTGGATCTCGTTTCCACTTTTCACAAGTTTAAAATATATTTTTGTACCAATATCGGATACAAAACAAAAAAAAACAAATGAAATGACTGACTATTTTATTTTGTTGGTTTCACAAAAAAAAAAAATAACCCCAAACTACTTTGTTTTTGTTCTTGACGTCATCTCATCTTGAAAACACAAAATTGTCATATTTGTTATATTTTGTATATCTTTTTTGACAGTTGGTGTACGAGTGGCCAGTATAACAATTCTTCAATTTGCTTCAACTTTTTTGTATGGATGCGCTATCCAGTATATTATAGAGATCAGTGATTCGTACCCGCATAACCAAACAAAAAAATGGCCGCGTTCAACAGGAATTCTTAAATTTCAGATTTTTTTCGTTTTGGGATAAATTTTTTTCGTTGAACGCAAAAACAATCTGAAATTTCAGTCAAAAGCCATTGTGTCAAATTCCTGTATTTACTTATAGAATATGCATTGAAGCGAAATAAAAGAGAACTTTATATATTCTTTAATTGATAATTTAGCAGGAGCTTTGTAGATGAAATTTTTTTTTAAAAAGATTAGCAACATTAAATTTCATTAAAATTGTTTGTTATTTTGCAGTAATTTGTTTTAACTTGAATGAAAAATTGTTCCAGAATAATCCGTTAGAGAATTATGGGAACACTTTTGTAAGAAATCTTTTATTCAAAGCGTCACTAAATAATTAACAAAAAGTTCTTTCATTCAAATAAGTAAGTATTACAATTTTATTATAAGCCTAGTACGCAGATCGGGAAAAGACTAATTTTATCTCTACAATTCTATAATTTCTACAAAAACGTTGGAAAAGTCACGCAAAATTAATGTTCTTCTTCTTTTGTTTTCTTTTTGTAAAATTTTCAACAAACAATAGTTGATCGTGCTTATGGAGCAAAATTATTGACCTGTCAAATTTTTTCCCGCAAAATAATGCTTCGAACATTATTTTTCCTGGCAAAATTTAGTGGAGACTTCACCCTACAACGGGTACAAACGTCACAATTTTGCGCGTGAACTGCGTACTGCCTGGAAAAAAAACTGAAGACAAAATTTGTCCTGGGAAAAATTTTGTATGTAAAGAAAATTTTTTCCCGATCTGCGTACTAGGCTTAAGAACTTGTAAGCACAAGTCCACCACATAAAGTTCAACTTTTAATTGTAGCACTTCAGCTCTTTTACACTTCCCCCACCACAAACAATTGTCATCCGAATTTCCAGACGAAATTTTCTTGTCTGAAATTTACGAATAAAGTCTTAACTACATAAGCCAAGAAAGTGAAAAAATACAAAAGTGAAAATTTTGAAACTCATTTTGGGATAGTGTTTTTCACAGGAAAACTTATAAAAATGATGCAAAAAGCCTAAATTTTGTTTTAAAAATAAAATGTGTACCTATATTTTTTTTCACAAAACAACTGCGCTAGCTGGAAAAAATATTTTTACTTTTGTAATTTTGCAAAAAGTGGCCAATGTAGTTAAGGCTTAAACGTAACTAAATAACGTAACTAAAAGTCATCTAACTTTTTATGACAGCTGCCCAATCAGAAGCTCCAAAAATTCAGAAATCTGAATTTTCAGATGTTAACGTAATGGATTGAACGCGGCCAATCTAAACTGTAATAACTGTTATAAGTGTTATATATAATAAAACAAAATCTGACGTTTCACGTCCTTCCCACTGTTATAATCTTCCTTCAATTTTCTTCAAAATTTTTATATGAATTCACTATCCAGTGTTTATAGAGATCAGTGGTCCAGCCTTCCACACAAATTGGCTTAATTTTTTCAATTATTGTACTACCTTATCAATGATAATTGAAAAAATAAAAATCTGTTAAAGGAAATACTTAATTTTCTATAAATTGGCATCACTTAACTGTAAAACTTATGTATGTATATGTATGTATATTTATTGAGTCTTTCTTTTCCTTTTTTTTATATACAAGGTATATGATTTCTTAAATCTATCTCTATCTTGTTAGTTAACATCGGAGGCTGTAATGTATGGCCATCCTGTTCGGTTACTTTAAAAATTGAATGCCAACATGGCTTATCTTTTTCTTTCTTTTGTAAGTAGCTCTTGCTCTCGGAGCCATATTTCTTTTGCTTTAAACGATTGTCTTTATACTACTATACATTGCTTTTGACGATTGTCTTTTATGTCCTACCTAAAATAAATTTAATAATATATACATTATATACAAAATATAGAATACGCCTGTGGGCAATTATTATACATATAATTTTTCATACTTTAGAGCGAGTACGCTCTAAATTAGGAATTCTTGTTTAATGAAAACTTTATCATGGATTCGTATTGAACTATTTCACAAAAAGTAGAGAAAATTTTAGAGCGAGAAGGCTCTTTACAATATTGGGTTTTTGCTTAGAGTACTGTCATGGAGACATTTTTTTAAATATAATTTTCTTTTACATAAATTCACATCTTTTAGTTGCGATTAATTAAAAACAATTACTGGCGATTATAGATAGTGAACATAGGATTATTGTAAAATATGAAAACTTGAGAGATTTAACACTTTAATAGTTTAAACATAGCATTTTTTTTTTTTTTTTTTTTTAGTTTTTCTTTTCTTTTACGATGCTATCGGTTACGTTAATAATGCAGGTTGATCGTCCTTTGTCTGTTGGTGGTGATGAATATCATGCGTTGGCCTTAATCCAAATCAACTCTTGCATGTTGAGAAGAATAGTCCGCCGAAATTTTAGTCGGCTGCCTGTTGTGGGCAGCCAGGTTTGCCTGGTATGGCCCAGTGCGGAGTTCCATTTTTGCCATGTGAGGCAGTTGTCAACCTGTTCACTGGTTGAGGCGGTTGCTAAGCGGGAACCGGATTCCGCCTGGAGGTCCGTTATAATTTTAACGGGACTAACGGAGTCCCATCGAGCGCTGGGGCTGAGGACCCATTAACAGTTGCTGGAGATAAGTTTATCTCCTGATTACCAGGAGGGGAATCCTCACTTCCCAAAGGGATCCCGTCCAGGATTTTGATGTAAATTATTAAAATAATTAACTTTACTGTTTCCTTTTAGGAAACTGTACGATGCACGGCTGTGCCAGGCATAACCGGCTGCGTTGCGATCTCGACCCAAACTCTTCAACTGTAAAACTTAAGCTAAGTATAGACGATTGTCAGATCTTACAACATTGTCAGATCTGTCAATGGTCTGACAATAGCGGACAATTAGCTGACAATTGACAGTTTTCTTACAATACAAAATTGTGCGTTTACACGGTTGGTAGACTTCGTCCCAAAGTCTGACAATTTGATTGTCAGCTCTTGCCTGACAATTTTCGGACAATAATACATCTGACAATATTGTCAGCTTGCAAATTTTCTGTTCAAACGGTTGGCAGATCTATACAAAAACTTGATTTACGGTTTACATCCTTAAAAAAAAAGTTTTCGTGGTTGTGTATAATTATTAAAACAACGAAAAAAAGAAAATGGAAGACAAGACAGCAATTGCTACAATTTTAGCTGCATATGTTTTAGAAGATAGTGAGGAGGATGAATCACCATCAGGAAGTAGCCGTAGCCGGAGTTGTTGGACGAAGGATTGGGTTGCCCGTCGACAGCAGGAGGGGTTTTATGCTAAATTGCTAGTTGAATTGCGAGCTGAGGAGCCCGAGCTGTATCGGAATTTTTTGCGGATGGATTCCAAACAGTTTGACGATCTGCTTCTTATGGTGACACCGCATATTGCGAAGCAGGACACCAATATGCGTGCAAGCATTTCAGCGGGTGAACGGCTTGCATTGACACTGCGATATTTAGCTACTGGCGATGCATTCCGGTCGCTACAGTACCTGTTCCGCATTCCTGTTTCCACTATATCGACCATCATTCCAGAAGTTTTGGATGCAATTTATAAAGTACTCGTAGACGAATATCTGAAGGTAAGTTTTTGTCACTATCTACACGTACACGAATGTACGAACTATAATGCATTTAATGTTAGATGCCGAGAACACCAGAGGCTTGGGAAGATGTTGCCAAAAAATTCAATGATCTGTGGCAATTCCCAAATTGCGAAACATGTGGTTATGGTCGCACCACCCAATTCTGGAAGTATCTTTTACAACTACAAGGGTACGCATAGTATTATTTTATTGGGCATTGCCGACGCAGAGTACAAACTCCTTTACATCGACGTCGGTCGCAATGGTCGGTTTTCCGATGGTGGCGTATTTAATCGATGCACGTTTGGCCAAGCGCTAGATAGTGATCAGCTGTGCCTGCCACCATGTAGAGCATTACCAGGTAGGGAATTGCCTGTTCCCTACGTGCTCGTTGCAGATGATGCGTTTGCTTTGCGGCCAAACATGTTGAAGCCGTATAACCAACGAAACCTTAATATGGTGCAGCGGGTGTTTAATTACCGCTTGAGCCGGGCTCGCCGAATAATAGAAAATGTGTTTGGGATAATGTCGGCTCGTTTCCGAGTGCTACGTAAGCCCATACATTTAGATGCCGAAAAAACAAAAAAAGTGACACTTGCCTGTTGCGTGCTGCACAATTATCTAATGATTACTAATAAAAACAAGTACGCACCAAAAAATTGTTTTGACCATTACAATGATGACAACGAATTAATTTTTGGTGATTGGCGGCTTGATGCGGCAGCGGATGAAACAACTTTGTTCCCATTGCAAAGGGCACGTACCGATACCCCTTTGGAAGCTAAAGACGTGCAGAACGAATTCAAGTCATATTTCGTCGAAGAGGGTGATCTACCTTGGCAGTACACACGTCTTTAAAAATAAGAAGATATTGTAATAAAATAAAATACTGTATAATTATTTCGAAACGGAGGCTATTTTAACAACTGACAACTCCACATAAACTTGATTTTGGGTGAGTAGCAAGTTGGACAAGTTAAAAGATAACACATATAAAACATTGAATACATTTCAGTTACTAATTTTAACGAGAGCATCCTGACCAAACATTTTTTCAGATGGTGTTCTTAAACACAAACCAAATCATTATTTAATTAAATTAACCAAATATTAAATGTAAAACATAAAATCCTAAAATTGTTACAAAAATATATACATACATATCGGCAACTTTACAATTTTCTGTTTTTATATTTTTTTTTTCATAGCATATGTACCCTTATAGTCAGTGTTTTAAGTAAACAAATGCAAACTCTAACGCAGGGTTCATTGCTTTCACATCAATTAAAGGTATACATAATGTTCAATTTGAATGAATGTATGGATGCAAGTATCATATGACATAAAATAAATTTTGTTTATGATATTATATATACCTAAAGATCCAGCCCTATTCTGTTAAATATTCGCATGAAAGTTTGTATTCTGCTATCCGTCGGAGGGAAAGAATTGCTTCAAATTTTGTATAAATTTCTATTAAAATAGGATTTAAACAATTATAAAAAATCTTGAATTGACCATTTTTTATAGTAAAAGCATATCAAGTCTCTAGTTTCCAAAACGATCAATACAAAATTAACTGAATTAATCGCACCCAGCTTCTTATTTTCTTTTGTAAGCAATTTCCTTCAAAGAATAGTTTTTGAAAAATAAATTGAATTAAAACAATAAAGCGTGTTAATGTTTATACATACATGTCTATTTAAACATGCTAAGGAACTTATTTATTAAAACATTGCATACATAAAGGAACCGTTAAATAACTTTTATATTTTAATATTAGTGATACAAGGGAATTTTCTTAATTACTTTATCTTTTTTTTATTTTTTGAATTACATAGATTTTGGTCTAAAGATTCTTGGCTTGGTCCTGTTACATCTCCTGATCACAGCAAATTCGAGTCACCATACTGAACTATATCTTCTTCTTGCGGCAGCTCATCTTGAGATAAGGTCTATAACATGGGAAAGGTTAATGCAAATGAATAAAATACTTAACATTAAAATGTACTCACAATCATTGTAACATTTTCCATAATTTCATTTAACGCACGCCTCATTTGTGTTCTGGCATAATCTGCTTGCTCCATTGTTAAACTGTCCAGCTCTATTGCCATGTATTCGCATAGAGCTGTATTTGGGCTTTTTTTTTTTTGTTGCATCGACTTCAGTGCCTCCACCGCCATTAGTTTTAGGTCGGAACTTTGGGAGGTATCTGACGAAGAGGACAATGGTGTACCAACCTTGCGTTTCAAGCGCTTCCCAAAGTTTGAACTACACGGCATATTTCCATCACTAACATTTAAAAAAAAAAAATGAATCGTCGTCAACTGCAGAATCCTGAAACGACACAGAAAACAGATACAAAAAATGGAAAACAAAAAAGACTTGAAAATTCTTCTGTACCAATTTTAGTGACGAAGTGGATTGGGTAGACTGCACTACTTTGTTCGATTCAAGAAAAAGCATTTGTTGGAAATATTTCCAGGACACCGGGATCGTTTCATTGGTGGCTTGGCCGGACTTATTTTTCCTGTATTTTTCTAATATACTATTGAATGTCGTTCGCAGATTTGTCCATTTAGCCTTACATTCATTTACCGATGCTTGAAGGGCGTCTGCGACCTCTTGCCACAGGGCTTCCTTGGGCAGTTTGTATTCGGCGCAGCCAAGATCCCACAAACTCCGTCGCGTCTCGACTTCTATAATCAATTTTGTAACATTTTCGTGTAGCCAATCACATTCCACTTTTTTCCTGTAGGACTTCTTTTTTTTGGCAGGTGGCGGCGGCGTCGGCGACTGTGCAGGTGCATCCTTTGTCAGTTCTGAGGCTCCTTCCATGTCGATAAAACAAATTAGTTTGAAAAATGGTGCTTTATGAATTTATTTTAATATAAAAACAACGATTTAGTAGGTTATTACTGCAAAATAAACAAGTTGCGTCCGTCCGTGCAGTTCCGTTAAATTTTCACTGCAATAGGCAAGCCAATTAAACACTTGTTTGCGTCCGCGTACAGAGTTGACACTTTGCTGCAATTAGTCAGTGTTGTCAGTTTTCCACAATTGTGGTGGATCTATCACTTTTTTTTGAAGATTTTTTCAAATGTACAACTTCTACCACGGAAGCATAAAAATCTACTACCTACCATTTTTTCAAGAAAAAAAAATGTAATTTGACTATACATACGGTGACCGTCATTAAGGATGTCGAATAATGATCAAATAGAAAGTAAACGTTGTTGTTATTTTTTCGCGGCGATTAATCGTGTTGGTTTGGGAGAGCCTTTAATCAACTAAAAAATAGATTAGGTACCTATACTATTAAGCTGTACTAAATTCAGTATTTATGCTTTAAGCCAGGTACGCAGTTCAAGCTAAACTAAATTTTATCCCTACAATTTTTATCTCTACAATCGTTTGCTAAGAGCACAAATGTCAAAATTTATCTGTGAAAGAATGCGTTGAGAATTATTTCGCTTGCTAAATTAAGTGGAGACTTTTTGAATTTAGCGCGTGAACTGCGTACTGCCTAGCTAAATATCCTCGCTAAAATTTATCTTTGGAGGAAATTTGTATGGAAGATAAATTTTAGCGCGATCTGCGTACTAGGCTTTACGTAAAAATTAAACTTGAAATTAGTATAAGTTCAAAACAAAAAATACTGACGGACAGTCAAGAACCAAACAAAACTTGAAGACTAAATTGATCCTGTTTAAAACAGGATCAAGAAAAACTCCTTCCAGTTGCAATTCATTTTGCAATGTAACAGAAAATGTTTAGAGAAGTTTCCGTTCTTTTTTTTTATTATTATTTCTTTTTTCATAATTGCATTCATTCTGTAATATAGAATTTATGAGATTTTTCTCAGAATTCTTTTTGGGGAAATTTAAAGTTCGTGGTAGCATTAAGTAAGTAAAGTTGTAGGTATTTTAGTTTTGTAAATTTGCAATTCATTTCGATTACGATTCTACTATATCGGATTGAAGATCTACTACAAATATCTTTTGGTGCGAGAGTTCAAGCAGATAGTTACAATTTTTTTTTGTTGGGTGTGTGGTCTTCAGAAGAAAAAATTGACATTTTGTATGCTGGTGATGGTGAGCATCCCATCTTTATTGTGTATAACGTCTTTGTAATGATGTAAATGTTCATATCGGGTAAAGAAAACAGAAACTAAAGGCAAACTTTTGGCTAGAATTAAGAAAGCTTGGAGCTCTGTCTGATAGAGAAGATGCAAAGAGTTGGTAAGGAGTTTCCGCATAAGATGCGGTAAACATACCAAGTTCTAAATTGGTTAATTCAGAAATAATGCTATATTGGAAGTTTCCTTTACCGAAATTTAGCTTTTTACTTTTATTCAAATGTGGGCTATTTCTGTATCCATCAGCAACTTGTCATCACAAGCAAAAATATTTGTATAATACGCAATTCAATTGATATTAATTTAATAATTAGTTTTAAAGAATCATTAATATTTCCTAAAGTTCCATATACATACATATGTACAATGTACATATACAAATTCTAGAAATACTGGTAAATCCTACCTCACTGTTTATACATACATAGGATACCTACATTCAAAATTTCTTTAAATCTAGAATCTTTAAATGCAAAAGAAATTTTGCATACACCCAACCTCGTACCTACATCAAATCTTATGGGCCAATCCCCTACTTTCGATTTCATAATCTATAACAGTTTACCAAAAAAATAGTTAAAATACAAAAAAAAGTGATAAATTGTTTGAAATTTTAGATATTCAAATATAAAAATATCAAAAAAACAAATACAAAAAAGCAAGGCGAGCACGGGCCTGCTAGAATGTATATATTTTCATATTAGGACTTGCGATCAAATTATAAATTTCTTAATTACCTACTTTTTTTTTATTAAGTCAATGGTGGTTACCTCTTTCAGTTATTGGACTAGTTTGTTGAAGTAAAGTAGCCAATCCGTGATAGATAGCTCCATGTTTTGCCACTTCTAACGTAACCACAGGGCCCGATTAAAAATACCATACTTTCTGTTCACAAAAATGAAACAACCGAAGCCGAAGGAGTTCATCTTCGGCTTGTTATCGATTATCTCCATCAGCTGCATCACCAGGTATAACACTTTTTATATAAATACGTAATTACTCTTGACCAGCTCCACGATAATTTTTGGAACTCTTCAACAGATGTTTTCGGGTACTGCAATATATTAAAATAAAATTGAATTTAATATACCTATTAATTAGATTTTCTAATATTAAAACCTGAAGAAATTGGGCACATTGATAAATATTTTCCAGAGGGCGATCTGCTGCAAGTTCAAGTCCTTGGCGCTCTGCCCGTAACTCTAGTAATTGTAAACGCTCTGCCAGTCAGCACTTCCCCCCATTCAGCTGTGCACATATGAGACTTTGTTATAATCTACTAAAGAAACAGGTACCATTGCTTTTCATTAACGTAATAAAAACAAAAATTAAAATTATTTGTACCGTACCGAAAAACATAATGGCATAACTGGGTGAATAGTTGAATTGTAAATGCAGCGTTCATGCGACACCTCCGCAAAAGAGCCATTTCTGTTCCTAAAATTGTCAAAACTAATCTTGATGCTGATTCATGGTCAGTTGTTTTCGATAAAAATTGGTTAAGGGTTTGCACACTAACTCCACTCGAAAACAATTAGCTAGTTGTGAAATGCGGTTTGTACACTTTCAGCGAGTATTTGTTGGGCTTGTATACTTAAAGCACTTTGGCGATCAGATTTCAGAAAATTAAGAAACTCTGAGCTATTAGCCATGTGTTTTGCCGAGTCAATAATAAAAAAAAAAAAAAAAAAAAAACATTTAAAAAAAAAAAACTTGAAATAAAAATCACTATTGTGACCTACTTTAAATGTACTAAAATTTGAATTTAGCGCCCTTCCGGCCATATTTATTTAAAGAAAAAGAAGAAGAAAAAGAAAACAAGAAAATAAAATGCATTCCATTCCGAACACTTAAACCGCACGGTCTTTTCTTTCTTTCGCTTTCGATTTATTAATTTTTTCGTTGGTTTTTAAAACTTAAAATTTAATTTTTCTTAGCTCGAAATAAGAGCTAATTCGTAAAAAGTATTGCGAAATTTCATGGCGCCCGAGCAGGGACAAGTTTAATTTATTTAATTTGTTTTTCTTTTTAAAGTGTACTTAAAGTATAAAATTATATATATACGAATATATATATATGTTAAAAGATATAGACTCGATCGCGAGTGTTTAAGCTAAAAATATAATTAGTTTCATTCGGTGGAATCATAATTCGTGCGTGAATAAATAATTCGGCCAGTAAAAAGAGTAATTTGTGGCTTAAATCAAAAGCCCAACAACAAAAACCACCACCAGCAACCAAAAGCAACAACAACAAGCAGCCACCGCCGCCGTCAGCAGCACCCGTTGTCAGCAGCTAGAATACCCCGGAGCTTCAAAACCACTCAATGCACAAAAACTGCATGGCTGATAAGTGCCCAAGGGAAGTTGAGACAGAAACTGAGGTATTCACAAAAACTGAAAGTGTTTTTTGTTAATCAGATTGCAAAAATTGCAACATTTGTTTTTAATAGAATTGATCAATTTGAACAGCAACACAACTTTCAGTTTTTGTCATTTTTGCAATTGACATATATACATATTTTGATTTTTTGGTGAAACAAACAAAGTGCGTGGTTTTCTTATTTAAAAAAAATTTATTGCCAGTTAATTTATTTAATATAAAGTAAAATTAAAACTAATAATTCACGGAATTAATTTAATCAAATTTGCTTCTCGATCTGCCGCCGCGCCGCCGCCGTCACCGTCGTACATCGATACATTTCTTTGCGCAACCACACCAATAGTCACTTCTTGAAAATTGTTTTGGAAATTTACGTTCTCTAATTATATTCGCGAATTGTTGATTAAACAATTATATATTGATTTTAAATCAAATTTAATAAAACTATTTATCAAAAACGACCGAAACTCAATTTGTTTACAAATTTCTTTGACATTTCACCCGTTTTGACAGTTCGTTCAGTTTGTGCTTACATTCGTTAAGTTCTCAGCTGTCAAGAGTGGTCGTATACAGTGATGCAAAATAATTTTTAAATTTCTAGTACGAAGAGTGTGTTCAGCAAATTATTCATAAAAATATCTTTAATTTTTTTTTTTCGTTTCAAATAATTTCGATTTGAAGTAAATAACTTTCGGCAATTTGCACATAAATAGTTTATTGAAATTAGTTTTTATTTTCGAGGAATTTCGTATGAAAATAAACTAATTTTTCAACGATCTTCCAATTATTACAAATCAAAAACTAAAGTGCAAATTAAATAGTTTCCAGATAAGTTAATTCTAGGAAAACAATTCTTCTTTTTTTCTCGAAAGTATACAAATAAATAACAAACGAAGTGCAATGACGGGCAAGAAACGGCAGGAATCACCAAAAAATAGTGCAGATCTTGAACATTTAAGGCATCAGCGACTAGTAATTAAAAATAATATAATTCGCATTAAAACGGGTCTTGAACAAAAAACTTTATCGTTAAATCCAATCGAATTAGAATGTCGATTAGATATTTTAAATTCATATATTGACCAATTAATGAGTTGTCAGTCGGAAATAGAATCAGCTGATCGAACTGATGATTTCCGCGGTGAATTGGAGGACATTTGCGTTGGTGCAAAGGCACTACTTATTTCACTGGTCAATAAAAGACGAAAGTCGAGTGCTGTTGACTATTCTTTTAGCAACCCACACCATTCACGACTTCCAAAAATGTCCTTACCAAAATTCAGTGGAAAATACTCCGAGTATAAAAATTTCATCAGCCTTTTCGAAAGCTTAGTCGATAACGATCCAATGCTTCCGGATATAGAAAAGTTCAACCATTTAATTTCATGTTTATCGGGTGAAGCTTTAGGAACAGTTAAGGCGTTCCAAATCACCGAACAAAACTATCCGAAAGCACTGGCGAGTTTAAAGAAAGTCTACGATAATAATTGCTTAATATTTTTTGACAATGTTTCAACACTTTTTGAATTAAAAGAAATTTCCAAACCATCAGCGTCTTCATTACGAAGCATGATAGATACAGTTTCTGCAATTTACGATTCGCTTCTTTCATTGGGTGATGAAAAGAATATAACAAACGCGATCATTATACATTTAGTTATGTCAAAGGTGGATGCAATCACGAGGTCTAAATGGGAAGAACATTTAGACTACAGTACTCTTCCATTATGGAAAGATTGTGAAGAAGCTCTTAATAAAAGATATCAGCATCTTTCTGCTGAAGAAGCTTCAAGTGCAAAATTTAAATCCTCCGATAAACAATCCAAACCTAAACAAGATTCAAGTCGATTTAAAAATCAAAAATCTTCATTTGCTTGTGTAAACTCGCAACAAAATAAATCAAAATGTTTTTATTGCAAATCGAACGACCATTACATAACGACATGTCAAACATTTACTTCACTGCCTGTACTGCAAAGATTCGAATTTGCAAAGAATGTACCAGTTTGCATTAACTGCCTTCGAAAAGGACACACAGTTTCCAAATGCAAACTAAGTCGGTGCAGTGTTTGCAATCGATCTCATCATACATTGCTGCATCAGTACGAAACAACTTTCAACAGTTCACCGGCACAAGCATCAACAAGCTTTCAAGCTATGCATGCCTCTGTTTCGACTGACCAAGTTATTCTTGCCACAGCAATTGTGCAAATCAAAGGCAGTTCTGGAGAGTACATGCCAGCTCGAGCGTTACTTGATTCTGGCTCTCAAGTAAACTTCATTACAGAAGAACTAGCCCAAAGATTAAAACTTCGAAAAGAAGAAAAAGCCTTAAATCTGCTTGGCATTGGAAAGGCAAGTACTACAGTTAATAAAAAAGTACATGCTGAAGTAAAATCAAGATTTAATGATCATTCGTTTTCTGCTGATTATTGGGTAATGAATTCAATATCGTCGTATCAGCCGGATCAAGCTATAAATACTGTCAATTGGAATATTCCTTCCAACATTCAATTAGCTGATCCGTATTTCAATAAGCCCCAAAAAATTGACTTACTAATCGGAGCAGAAACATTTTTCGAATTGTTGTCTGTTGGTCAAATTAAACCAGGTCCCGAATATCCAACTATTCAAAAGACACTCCTTGGTTGGATAATATCTGGGAAATACCCAAAAGGTACAAACGCAAATACAAAACATTGCAATTTGGTATGTCATTCTGAAGATTTACCAGACTTAGATAAAACTGTACAAAAATTTTGGTTGTTGGAAGAAATTCCCGGAGAAACAAAAAAGTTTTTAACGCCAGAACAACAGTTGTGCGAGCAACACTTTGTTGAAAATACTAAACTGTTGCCTACTGGTCGTTTTGAGGTTAAACTACCATTTAAGTCGTCTTCAAACTCGCTAGGATCATCGTTTGAAACGGCCAAACGTAGGTTTCTCGCACTTGAGCGAAAACTATCCAAAAATAGCGATTTAAGAGCCATGTACATGGATTTCATGAACGAATATATTTCGTTAGGACATATGTCACCAACAAATAATGAAATCCCAAAAAGCCCGCACTATTTCATTCCACATCAGTGTGTTTTGCGACCGCAAAGCACAAGCACAAAGCTGAGAGTTGTTTTCGACGCTTCGAGTCGAACGTCTTCTCAACTATCATTGAATGACATCTTGATGGTTGGGCCAACCATTCAAGAGGAGCTATTTTCGACGTTGCTCCGTTTTCGTATACACAAATATGCCATAACGGCTGATATTACGAAAATGTACCGGCAAGTTCTTGTTGCTGAAGAGCACACGATTTACCAGCTCATAGTGTGGAGGCAGCATCCGTCTCAACCATTACAAAACTTTCGATTAAATACTGTAACGTATGGCACGTCTCCAGCGCCATTTTTAGCGATACGGTGTTTAAAAATGTTGGGCGATGCTAACGAAACGTCATTCCCCACCGGGTCGAATGTTATTCGAAGAGATTTTTACGTTGATGATCTCTTAACTGGTGCCGATAATCTTGAAACTCTTAAAATAATAAAATTCGAAATTCAAGAAGTCCTTAAAAAAGGGGGGTTTCAGTTGGCTAAATGGTTTTCAAACCATCCAGAGTATCTCAACGCGGAGAGTTCTGAAAAATCAATAAAATTCAATGATTCAGACTCAACGAAAACTCTGGGAATTTGTTGGCATCCTAAAGAAGACACATATAGCTTCAATCTGGATAATAATTTCCATGATCTACGAGCTACTAAGAGAAACATACTGTCAGTTTCCGCTCGTCTTTTCGATCCTCTTGGTTTGTTATGCCCCATAGTAACCAAAGCAAAAATCTTATTACAAGAGCTTTGGATTGCGAAAATTGATTGGGATGAGTCGATTCCATTGCGCCTTGATACAAGTTGGCAAAACTTCAAAACCAATTTATCCCAACTTGGAGAGATAAAAATTCCAAGATTTGTCGAAACTCACTCGAACGCAAGAATTCAAGTCCATGGATTTGCCGATGCTTCGATGAGGGCGTACGGTTGTTGTATTTACATCCGAAGCCAAAGCACAGATGGTATCAAGTCGACGCTATTAACAGCAAAGTCTAAGGTGGCTCCTTTGAAAACGAAATCGCTCCCGCGATTAGAACTTTGCGCAGCGCATACTCTTGCTAAGTTGTGGACAAGAGTAGAGGCAATGTTGAGTCTTGACGTCGAACAAGTTATTTTCTGGACCGATTCCGAAATAACTTTGCATTGGATAAAAACACATCCAGCTACGCTTGCAACCTTTGTTGCAAATCGAGTGTCCGACATCCAAGAGTGGACACAAAAAGTATCATGGAAACATGTGCCAACAAAACAAAATCCAGCAGACATTGTGTCAAGAGGCTGTAATGTTGAGGAACTCAATGCGTCAATTTGGTTCAAAGGTCCACAGTTCTTACAGGAAGAACAATCATCGTGGCCGGTCAATTCGCATTTTGAGTTGTCTCCAGAATATGAAGCCTTAGAGAAACGTAAAACAAACATGGCTATGATAGCGGTAGAAAAACCTCGGACTAAACTTTTAGATTATATTGAAGAAGAATCTTCATACATCGACCTGATAACCACGTTTGCCTATGTAATGCAATTTTTTAAAAGATTAAGAAACAAAACAGAAAATTTCGAAGAATTGCCAACGGCAAAAGAGTTGAATTTGGCGTTTCTAAGAATAGTCGAAATCGTCCAAAATTATGAATTCCCAGATGAAATTCAAAAACTCAAAAAGAAAATTACTTTACAAAATAGTTTTCAAAAACTCAATCCCTTCATTCATGATTTTCAAGACAACAATTTTTCATTTTCGCTAATTCGTGTAGGTGGTCGTCTGTTGAACGCACCAATTGAATATGATGCCAAATTCCCGCTTTTGTTAACCAAAAATTCACCATTCGCAAAAACATACTTAACGTATTTACATCGAAAAAACTACCATGCTGGACCGCAAGCTATGGTGGCATTGCTTCGCGAAAAAATTTGGCTAATAAATGCCAAAGAAGCTTGCCAAAGGGTTGTGCGACAATGTATTCATTGTTTCAAGTACAAACCAAAACTACTTACACAAATAATGGGTAATCTACCGGCGGATCGATTGCGAGCGCAACGACCGTTCTTAGTATGTGGCGTGGATTTCTGTGGCCCGGTATACACGACTCTAAAAATTCGTGGCCGGCCACCGAACAAAACATATATTTGCGTTTTTGTTTGTTTCGCCTCAAAAGCTGTACATTTTGAATTAGCTTCTAATCTGTCATCTGAATGTTTTATTCTCGCCCTTAAAAGGTTTATCTGTCGCCGAGGACTTCCGAAGACGATTCATTGCGACAACGGAACGAACTTTGTCGGAGCTCGGACGATCTTGAGGGAGATTCGAGAGGAATTCGAACAAGGCGCAGAAGCTGTTCACCGGTACGCAGCAGAGGAGGGCTTCAGCTTCGCCTTGATACCGCCCAGGGCACCGCATTTCGGAGGCCTATGGGAAGCGGCAGTGAAAGCGGCGAAAACGCTGTTACAGCGTACCGTGGGCAACGCACTTCTCACAACAGAAGAGCTGCTCACCGTTTTAATCGAGGTGGAGGGAATCCTCAATTCAAGGCCAATCGCCCCCCTAAGCGCCGACCCCAACGACGGAGAAGCACTCACCCCAGCGCATTTGCTAATCGGCAGCAGCTTACGATCGCTACCCCCAGAAACAGTGCCGGAACAGCAAATGGGCTGCTTGAAAAGATGGCAGCTTCTATGCTGGCTCAAGCAGCAGTTCTGGCAGAAGTGGTCCAGGGAGTATCTGCTTGGCCTTCAAGCTCGATCCAAGTGGGTACAGGAGCAACCCAATCTCGTCGTGGGCAAGCTCGTCCTAATTCACGAGGACAACGCGCCTCCACAGCAATGGAAAACAGGACGAGTCGTGGCGGTCGTCGAAGGGCAGGACGGCAAGGTCAGGGTCGCCGACGTCAAAACCTCAACCGGGGTTCTGAGACGTCCAATCGTCAAACTAGCCGTGCTCCCAAATGATGAAAATTGAAGCCTTATAGCCATTCAACGTGGCCGGTGTTTTGCCGAGTCAATAATAAAAAAAAAAAAAAAAAAAAAAAACATTTAAAAAAAAAAAACTTGAAATAAAAATCACTATTGTGACCTACTTTAAATGTACTAAAATTTGAATTTAGCGCCCTTCCGGCCATATTTATTTAAAGAAAAAGAAGAAGAAAAAGAAAACAAAATAAAATGCATTCCATTCCGAACACTTAAACCGCACGGTCTTTTCTTTCTTTCGCTTTCGATTTATTAATTTTTTCGTTGGTTTTTAAAACTTAAAATTTAATTTTTCTTAGCTCGAAATAAGAGCTAATTCGTAAAAAGTATTGCGAAATTTCACCATGCAAAACACGAGGGCACGAGAGTTCACATATTGTTCCTGAATAATTGAGTATCTGTATTAAATTTGCTACATGGTGAAGAAAAATTGTGAGTTTGTGAGCGCGAAACGTAGGTTGTAGCTCTGGTCTGTAATGAGTAGACGCACAAGATCTGTAAACAAAAATGTAAAACAAAAACACTTGAATAAAAATAAATTGGCTTTACCTAAATTTGTATTTAGCTATATTGCGATGTGTTCCATAAAGAGTTGAGGCTTCGGTCCAGAGTGATATTACTCAGCGTCGTCGTCGCATAGGGACTTGTATATACATTATGCCCATGTGCTGGTTGGTGGTGTATTATTGTACTGCTTTGGAGTGTAAGCCAAATAATTAGTCTTCTTCACTTTCTGATGCTAAAATCGACGGTGGGACGTATATTTCTAGAGAAGTCTTCCTTAGGTTGTTGATGGGGAATTGGATTTTGTTCGGAATCTTCATCGGTGGAGGAGATGGTGACGCCGTTCACTGTCTATCAATTCGTCTAGATCTTACATTTTGTTAATGGTGTCTATAAATAAAATAAAGTTTTTTATTTTAAGTGAATGCGATTATATTTGTAGCAATATCCTGAGGATTTTTTTTTTCATCTTACCAACTCGACTACGACCAGTAGGTTTCATTGACATTTCGCACAATGAAGAAATTGGCCACGTTCATAACAACGTTTTTGACAGATCTAAAAATTCAGTTCTGAAAAACGTAACACTGAACGCACAAAAAAGTCTGAAATTATTTATTCTGTTTTTATTATTTTTTGCACTTTAAAATCAAAATCCGAAAAGCGATACAAGACCCAGACGATCAGACCACACACCAAAAAAAAAACTGGATCAAAAACTGTTTTTTTGTTGCTTTTAGCTGTCATCTGAATTTTCAGATAGAATTTTTCATCTGAAAATTCAGAAAAAAACGTAAGAAACGTAACTAAATGTCAATCGACGTCAACTGAATTTTTATGACTGCTGGCCAATCAGAAGCTCTAAAAATGACAGTTCAGAACTGTCAAATGTGCTGATGAACGCGGCCATTGTCAGCAATTGTAAGATGTTTTCAATGAAAACATCTGACAATGAACAATGAGTCTGACAATGTCCTAATCGTCTGACAAATGACACAAATTGTGCGTTCAGACGATTGTAAGATACCTGACAATTTTTTGTCAGATTGTCATCTGACAATTACCTTACAATGATGTTTCTGACAATATTGTCAGACAAAATTGTGTGTTCAGACGATTGTAAGACATTTGGGACAGTTTTTTCACTGACAGAGCTGACAATATTGTAAGATCTGACAATCGTCTGTACTTAGCTTTAAAATGAAATAAAATGGATGTTCTGCTACTTCCTCTTTTGTGTGCCACGAAAGTAAATCGTTTTATTTTTCGACTGTTTCTTTTTCCAGATAATTTTGCGCAATTTCAACAGGTTATGGGCCCAGAATTTAAGAAATAGTTGTTATAGGAAGTAAAGAAATTTAAAATATAAATGGCTCTGGATTTAAAATAGGCACAGGAGTTTCTGCAGAGCATCTATCACTCTACTTCCAAAATCTGCTGCGTAATCAAACAGATGTAGTCTTCATGACGGCAGAGCCTCTTGTTAGTGATGATATTCTTGACTGTGAAATATCTTTGGTGGAAATCGAACAAGTACTACGAAAGTCAAAAAATGGGAAGGCACCGGGAGAAGATGGTATCCCGTACGAGTTCTTAAAAAATGCAGCGCCTGTACTTCTTTTACATCTTACAAAACTGTATAATAATATTTTTACGAATTCTGTTGTACCAAATTTCTTCAAAACTTCTGTGATCTTTCCTATCCATAAAAAAGGCGCATTGGATAAAGTTGAAAACTATCGGGGCATATCCTTTATGAATATCGTTGGCAAACTCTTTTGTGCAATTCTAGCTGCTAGACTTAAAAATTGGCTGGATGAAAATAACATTTTAACTGAACTTCAGGCAGGATTCCGAAAAAACTACTCCACAATTGACCACATCTTCAGTTTAACTTCAATAGTAAAAGCGCTACAGGCTAGAAAGAAAAAAGTCTACGCACTTTTTGTTGATTTTAAGGCGGCTTTTGATCTCATTAACAGAAATGCTCTTTTTTACAAGCTTTCACAAATAGGGCTTTCTACTAAGTTCATTCGGATTATTAGAGAAATGTATTGTGGAAAGTGGAACCAATGCTGCTGTTTGGGACGGATCAAATTTCTCAGAGAGGTTTGAAACAGATAATGGTGTGAAACAGGGATGTCCGCTCAGTGCATTGTTATTTACTGTTTTCATTAATGATGTTGTATCCGAACTGCCTGGTGGAGTCAGAATTGCAAATTCTATTATAAATGTTCTACTGTATGCTGATGATTTGGTGGTTCTTGCTGAATCCCCAGAAAATCTGCAGCTTATGATTAATCGACTAACCTATTTCTGTGAAAAGTGGGGACTCATCATAAACACAGATAAAACTAATGTCGAATTCCTTTTACCAAAAATAATCGATTTTTTTTTCTAAACAGACTCCATTTTTTCTTTCAATACAAGGAATTTGTCCAGAAAAATCGATTTTTTCTTCTAAACAAATCGATTTTTTTATTAAAAGGAATTCGACATAAGATAATGATTTTTTCCACAAATAATAGGGGCTACTCAGCACAGAACTATCACTGTCAAAAAGTCAAAAACTGTCAGAACTTAATAAACTCAACGTGGAAAAACATTTTGTCTAACGAAAACATTTGCCTCTCCACAAAATACAAAATCTTTGATTTAGTAGTCAAATCAACTTTGTGTTATGGCGCACAAGTATGGGGTACTGAAGAATTTGATGAAATGGAAAAACTGCTGAGAAATTTTATTAAAAAATTGTTCAACCTGCCAATTAAAACTCCAAATTATGCTATTTATTTAGAAACAGGTCTGCCTAAGCTTTATACTAGCACGCTCAAAACACAAGCCGATTATATTTTGAAAGTACTGGACTTACCGGAAACTCGACTCGCAAACAGATTACTCCTATACGAAATAAGAAACAATGATTGGTGGATGATGAAGTGGCGAAATTTCGGCGATGTTTACGGCGAAGATTTTGACACAATCCCTGGTGATAGAAATTTATTGAAAGATCGTTTTTATCGTACAATCCAAAAATTTGAAGATACCCAAAGAACACTCTTAATAGCAGAAGCTCAGCAGTCAGAGAGTAGGGTTTTATACTCGCAACTTAACTTTAATCTGATGGCTGAAAACTATTTTTGTGACTCACTTAGTTACAAGGAAATTTCATTAATTTTTAAAACTCGATGTGAGGTCCTTAGTCTCAATGGAACACCCTATAATGGAAATTTTGATCAGTTTTGCTCCTCTGCAACCTAAAATCAAAAGAAGACTGCTTTCATTTTTTGGAGTGTGCCCCATTTATGCAACACAAAGACGAAAATATTTGGGACAAAAAACTTTAACGATGCAGGAAATTGTAGGTCATCTAAATGGCCGGAACTGGAAAAATCTTTATTTATTTGTAAAAAGTGCTTATAAATATCGTATGTTATTAATAGCCGAATTTAGATAGCAGATTATAAATTCATATTTTGTAAATTTGTTAAACCGAAATTTAAATTTAAATTGCAAAATAATTTTCTTTTGTTTTGCCAACCGAGCTGACGGCAACGCCATAGCTTAGCTTCATTTAAATCATATGTATGTTTATAGTTTCTTTCTAAAATTGTCAATAAATGAATTTACTTACTTACTTATAAAGAAAATTTTGATTTTAAAGCCTTAACTACATAAGCCAAAAAAGTGAAAAAGTACAAAAGTGAAAATTTTCAAACTCATTTTGGAATAGTGTTTCTCACAGGAAAACTTATAAAAATGATGCAGAAAGCTTAAATTTTGGTTTAAAAATAAAATGTATATATTATTTTTCACAAAACAACTGCGCTAGCTGAAAAAAAATATTTTTACTTTTGTAATTTGGCAAAAAGTGGCTTATGTAGTTAAGGCTTAATCCTTTTAAAGTAAAAAAAAATGTCTTTGAGTATTTTGCCGTCCATTGAACGCCTAAAGGGGCGAGAGAACTTTGACGCGTGGAAATTTGCGGTGGAAAATTATTTAATCCTTGATGGATTATGGGATTCCGTGCTGGGTACGGAGACAAAGGTTGAAAAATTGGCTCAGGCCAAAGCTAAAATCATATTGTTGATTGATTCGTCTCTGTATTTACTTTACTTTACTTTACTTTACTTTACTTTACTTTAGATGGCGCTCACAGCCCAGGATGGACTACGGCCTCAACCAACAAGCCCCTCCAGCCAGCTCGGTCCCTAGCTAGCTGCCTCCAGTTACGCACTCCAAGTTGGTTGAGGTCGTTTTCCACTTGTGTGCGCCACCTAAGGTGGGGTCTTCCTCTGCTGCGCAGACCGTCAGGGGTAGATTCGAAGACTCGTCGGGCCGGTGCGTTGGTGTCCATACGCTCCACGTGTCCCAGCCATCTCAGCCGCTGAATTTTCAGCTTCTTGACCAGGTCGACGTCGCTGTAAAGCCCGTAAAGCTCGTTATTAAATCTTCTCCTCCATACTCCATCGATACAGACTGGACCGAAGATCACCCGAAGAATCTTCCTTTCAAAGCACCCAAGCAGATTCTCATCCGTTTTTGACAGGGTCCATGCCTCTGCCCCATATAGCAGGACCGGGATGATTAGGGTCTTATATAAGGTCTCCTTGGTTCTCTGAGAGAGGGCTTTATTACTTAGATGCCTTCTTAGCCCGAAGAAACAGCGATTGGCAAGAGTAATTCTTCATTTGATGTCATTTTGCGATGTTACAGTGGAGCCCAGGTAGACAAAGTCCTTGACGACTTCGAAGTTGTATCTATCCATCGTGACGTTTTGCCCGAGCCGACGATGTTGAGATTCCTTTCTCGATGATAGCATATACTTCGTTTTGTCCTCATTAACAGCCAAACCCATTTTCGCCGCCTCCGATTCAATACTTGCAAACGCGCCGGTAACAGCTCGCTTCGTTCTCCCAATGATGTCAATATCATCTGCATAAGCAAGTAGTTGAACAGACTTTTGAAAAATTGTACCTCTGTTGTTGACTTGCGAGTTGCGTACAATTGCTTCAAGAACGATGTTAAACAGGTTGCATGATAATACGTCGCCTTGCCTCAAACCTTTCTCGACATCAAAGGGTTCGGTGGTGTTCTTGCCGACTTTGACGGAGCAGCGAGATTTCTCCATCGTCATCCTGCACAAGCGGACGAGTTTGGCAGGGATGTCGAGATGCGCCATGGCTCTGAATAGCTCGTCTCTGTCTACGCTATCATATGCGACTTTAAAATCGATAAAGAGGTGGTGTGTATCGATTTGAAACTCCTGGGTTTTTTCCAAAATCTGTCGGAGTGTGAACATTTGATCGACGGTTGATTTGCCGGGCCTAAAACCACACTGATAGGGGCCGATCAGATCGTTGACAAACGGTTTTAAGCGATCACACAGTATAGATGACAAGATTTTGTATGCGACGTTGAGGAGACTTATACCTCTGTAGTTGGAACAGGTCAGAGCATCTCCTTTCTTGTGGATGGGGCACACTATACCGAGGTTCCATTCATCGGGCATACTTTCCTCCGACCAAATTTTGGAGATAAGCTGGTGTATACTCCCTACCAAGTTTTAAGCTTGGCTATCGCTAACCGCACTTCATTTGGGTCGGGTGGACGGAAATTTTGACCATCATCGTCCAGGTTGAATGGAGTGTTCTGTCTTACAGCGGAATTTTGGCCATCTTCGCCGTTTAGCAGTCTAGAAAAGTGTTGTTTGCAGATCCTCAGCACCGACTGTGTGTCTACCACCATATTCCCACTCTCGTCTCGGCAGGCTTCCGTTCTGGCCTTGTAACCCTGGGTAGTTTGCCTCACCCTTCGGTAGAACTTTCGAACATCCCCCCTGCCGCTACAGTCCTCAATAGACTCGACCGCCCGCTTCGCATGCTCTCTCTTTTTCCTCCTGAGAAGTCGGCGTTCCTCCCTTCGCTTTTGCCCGTAGAGCTCCCGGGCTGCTCTCTCAGCAGCTCTGGTTCTAGTCTGCAGCATTGCTTGGTAGGCCTCGTTCTTTGCTTCATGTGCCAGTCTGCATTCTTCATCGAACCAGGGGTTTCGTTGTGGTGGCCTAGTGAAACCCAGCACATCAGTAGCGGCACTTTTGATGGCATTTTGGCAGTGTTTCCATTGGTCCTCTACAGATGATGCTTGTGGCGGGCTTGTTGAGAGTTTAAGAGAGACGTGGTCTGCAAAAGTCCTGGCTATCTCTTGCGATTTTAGCTTCGCGACGTTAAATCGTTTTACAGCATCCGCTCGTCGTTGTGGCGCCATAGATATCCGCATACGTACTTGCGCTTCCACCAGGTAGTGATCCGAGTCTATGTTGGCACCTCGGAACGTTCGGACATCCAGGATACTGGAAGCATGTCTGGCGTCTATCGCAACATGATCAATCTGGTTGACGGTTCGTTGATCCGGAGACCGCCAGGTCCCTTTGTGTATATTGAGGTGTGGGAATAGAGTGCTTGCTATGATGGCATTTCGCCCCGCCGCGAAATCGATGAGCCTGAGTCCGTTACCGGAAGTGTTGTCGTGCAGGCTGTGTCCAACCATCGAACCAAAGATGCCCTCCTTTCCAATCTTGGCGTTGAAGTCGCCAAGAATAATCTTGACGTCGTACTTGGGGCACCTATCATACGTATCCTCGAGGAGATCGTAGAATTCTTCTTTGGTTGAGTCATCCTTTTCTTCTGTTGGGGCATGGGCACAGATCAACGTGATATTTTTGAACTTTGCTTTGATGCGGATTGTGACCAGGCGCTCGCTTACATTTCTGAAGCCCAAGACTTCTTGCCTAAGTCTTCCCCTTACCACAAAACCACAACCAAAGAGCCGCTGACCTTGCTCCTTGCAGCACTCGCCGAAGTAGATGTCACACGTTTTCATCCTTCGGATGCCCTCTCCATCCCATCGCACTTCCTGGATGGCTGTTACATTAGCCCTTAGCCTATCCAGGTTCTCCACTAGTTGTTCGGCTGCACGTGGCCTGTTTAGGGTCCGTACATTCCACGTGCAGATCCGAAATTCATTGTCCTTGTTTCGTTTGCTGGGGTCGTCAACATTGAAATCATCCATATCCGAGGCTTGTTGTCGTTTCGGAACCGACATTTTTTCCGTGGTAGGGAAGTCACCCCGACGCACAACCCCCTAGCCTGGAGGACCAGATCCTTATTATAACTCAAAGGACGGGGAGCCGGATAAACCGCTCCTTATAGGCCTGAGCTACGAATACGTCGTAGTAGCCCATATAAGGTGTTCACTAAGTAGTTCAAACTGACTAGAACTGTAGACGCCACCGTTGATTCCATCTGGGGAATTCCTCCGCTGCCGCCTGAAAAAAGGAGAAGTGCCTTAGTGGAAACACTCCCCCCCCCCCCCCCTCTCTCGTCTGCTGCCACCTTAAACCGTCCACAGGGATTGGATCCCCATCTTCAGTCAAAGGTACTAGGCACCCGATGTTCACCACTTGGAGGTGAGAGTAGGAGTTGACAGACAGAGGTTGATTGTGGACGCTTGTGTCCTCTTGAATGCACCGCGTTGTCTACCCTTTGAAAATCTCTGTATTTGTGCATATAAAAAAAGCGACTACACCAAAAGATGTGTGGACGAAGTTGTCGAGTATATTTGATGACTCTGGACTAACAAGGAGAGTTGGGCTTCTACGGGAACTAACCACTACTCGATTGAAAAATTGTTCGTCCATAGAAGAGTATGTGAATAAGATAATTGGAACTGCAAACAAATTGAACTCCATAAAATTAAAAGTTGACGATGAATGGATAGGCAGTCTGCTTTTGAGTGGCTTGCCTGAAGAATTTCAGCCTATGATAATGGGCATCGAAAGCAGTGGGATTGCAATTACAGCTGATTCGATCAAGGCGAAGTTGTTGCAGGACTTTGATTCATATCGCAAAGGATCGGATGCCAGGGATCAAGCGATGGTGACATTTGGTGGTAGAGGCAAAAGCAAGGGGCAAGGCAAAGGTGTAAAATGTTTTGGTTTTTGTGGTCATGGACACATCAAGAAAAATTGTCCGAAATCAACATCTCAGAGCAAAAGTAAATTTTCTGCTTACGTGTCATATTCGGTTCTTCATCAGGACAGTCAAGTCCACTGGTTTGTTGACTCCGGAGCATCGTCTCATATGACAAGGAATGCTGAACTGTTTGACAACTATGTAGAGTTCCCGAAGAAAGATTTCGTTGTGCTAGCAGATGGTACAAAGCTGGATGTTCTTGGTAGAGGAGACATTTCTATGCAGGTATGTGGAACAAAAGCAAATTGTAAATGAAGTTGTTTTGCATGATGTGTTATACGTACCAAAAATTTGTGTAAACTTGATGTCGATAAGTCATACAGTGCAGAAAGGGAATTATATTCAATTTGACGACAAAGGGTGCTCTATTCTTGATCACAGGCGAACAGTATTTGCGACTGCAATTCTAAATGACAAGGTGTACAAGTTGAATATTCCGTGTACGAATTCTACTTCTATTTCGGCAAAAAAAGAACTTTGGCATAGGCGTATGGCTCATCCGAGTACAGGTGCGTTGAAGCAGTTGGAATCAGCTGATGTGGGGGTTAAACTCGATAGCAAAGGCGAGAATTCCTGCATTACTTGTTGCGAGGGAAAGCAATGTAAAATCAAATTCAAACCATCAACTAGTTGCACCACAGATATTTTGCAATTGATTCACTCGGATGTATGTGGCCCAATGGAAATGCCATCCATAGGTGGAGCCAGATACTATGTTTTGTTTCTCGCCGATTTTTCCAAAAAAGTATTTGTTTATACTATGAAAGGGAAAAATAAGGTTGCTTCGAAATTTTTGACGTTTAAAAGACAAGTAGAAAATCAGAAAAACAAGAAGATACAAATATTTCGTTCTGACAACGGCATGGAGTTCGCTAATAAAGAAATGCAAAGATGTTTCGAATCGTCTGGAATATCACATCAAACATCTGCCCCGTATTGTCCCGAGCAGAATGGTAAATCCGAAAGGATGAACCGAACCATTGTGGAGAAGGCTCGCTGTCTCTTGTTTGATGGTCATCAGGACAAGAGTTATTGGGGAGAGGCAGTGAACACTGCTGCATACTTGATCAACAGAACGCCAATTGAGTTTAGAAAATCGATGTCCAGAAGAGGTATAGTCTGGTGTAAAGCAAGATTTGTCTCATTTGCGTGTCTTCAGGCTCAGTGGGTATGGTCATGGTTCCAAAACAAAAGCGTTCCGCGTTTGATGTGAAATTCATAAAGTGCATAATGGTTGGTTACGGTGAAAATACTAAAGGGTATAGAAAGTATAATCCTGCTAAGAAGACAATGAATATCACCAGAGAGGTAAAGTTTTTAGAAAACTGTCGCTACAATGAGAATTTTGGGGGGGATATGAAGGTAAATTCTAATTATGATGCTCGGAGTGAAGAAGGAAATGTGTTGTTGTACAAGAATTCTGTTGCTGCTGATGTTTTTGAGGATGTTGTTGCTGCTGACGTTGTTGAGGATGTCGTTGCTGTTGATGAGTTGAATAGCGAAGACGAAGAAACAGTTGTAGAGTCTAATGTTGATGTTGTTGATGGCTATACTGAAGAATCATCATATAGAACTGCGACTGAAACTGATTCCGATTCAAATGAATCTGTATCTTCTGATTTTGTATCATCCTGATCAGTATCTAGTGGTAACGAACCTGTGAAACGTTCAAAGAGTTCAAAAACCAAAGAATTTTGAGAATTACGTTACGTTTGTAAACTCCGGACCTGAAAATGATGACCCCGAAACATAATGATGAGGCGATTTCTGGATTGAATTTGATTCGTTGGAACAAAATGAAACGTGGGATGTTGTCGATTTACCAGTTGGCAGAAAACCTTTAAACACAAAATGGGTGTTTAAGAGTAAGAGAGATACGAGCGGTGCAGTTGTTCGACATAAGGCGAGATTGGTTGCAAAAGGATGCGCTCAGCGGAAAGGTGTCAATTTTGATGAGGTTTATTCGCCAGTCATCAGGTATAGCTCACTGAGGTATTTGCTCTCGCTTGCAACAAAATTGAATCTATACATCGAACAACTTGATGCAATAACAGCATTTTTGCAGGGTGAATTATTACAAGATATTTGTATTGTTCCACCGAAATGATTTAATATTGATAGTAAGAAAATGTATGGGTTGAAACAATCGTCAAGAACGTGGAATCAAAAACTTAGTCAGGCCATAAAAAGGTTTAATCTGAGTCAATCGAAATACGATCCATGCATTTATTTCAATAACGAGAAATTAAATCATTTTTTGGTAATAGCTGTCTACATAGATGATTTGTAAATTTTTTCGAAAGACCCAGAGATTTCTAATAATTTAAAAGGTTATTTGAAAACACAATTCCAAATGAAAGAGTTGGGAAAAATAAATTAATTTTTGGGAATGAATATACAATATGAAAGCGAATCCGGTGAATTGAAGATCAGTCAAGAACAATATATCGAGAAGATGTTAAATCGATTTGGCATGGAAACATGCAATCGTGTATCGACTCCGATGGATATTAATGTCAAACTTTCCAAAAATAACTGTCGCAGAAGCCGAAAGAGCTGAAATGGAAAAGGTACCCTACCAGGAGTTGATTGGCAGTTCACTCTTCGCGGCTCAAATAAGTCCACCGGACATTTGCTATGCAGTGAACTTCCTAAGTCGTTTCAATAATAATCCGGGTAAACTACATTGGCTAGCAGCAAAAAGGATTTTGAGATATCTCAAAGGCACTTCAAATGCAAAGCTGAGTTATTCGAGAAACCGAAATGCTGGAGTTATCGGATATTGTGATGCTGATGACTCTAACGATTTGGATAAGCGAAAATCCATAAGCTGATATGTTTTTGTATCTCAGGGCGGTGCTGTTTCATGGGGATCAAAGAAACAAACTACAGATGCCTTATCCACAGCAGAGGCAGAATACATTTCAATTAGGACCGCTGCTGTTCAAGAAGCTATATGGTTGCAGGGTTTGTAGAATGAACTTCTACAGAATCAGTTAGCCACGAAGCTATTTTCTGATAGTCAGAGTGCTATCCATCTAGCTTCTAATGAAAGCTACCGACCACGCACGAAACACATAGATATTCGTCACCACTTTATTCGTGATGTCATCGCCGAAGGTAAAATCAGTTTGACCCACATTGCTACTTCCTCTTTTGTGTGCCACGAAAGTAAATCGTTTTATTTTTCGACTGTTTCTTTTTCCAGATAATTCTGCGCAATTTCAACAAAATCATATCATGAGAAAGTCTGGGCCGAAATGAAAATTTTCAATGATTGCTATAACTGGCGCCTAAGCGGAATTTTTATCTGCTATTTAAAGGCTTTTTTTTTTTTGTTTGTTTGTGAGTTTAGCTGAAATATACAGCCAAACTGACAAACTAAAAATGTTACTCTTTTATATATAGTAAGTATAAATAGTATTAGTACCTATAGATGGTTATATGTATGAACACATAGTGTATGATTTAAATTGAATACATTGCATTAGCCGAATAAGAAGATATTTTAATAATAAAGGACATAGTTTTGAGAAAACATTTTTTTATAGTTAACGTGAATAAAAAATTAAATAAATAAAAAATAAATTTGGTGGCACAATGGCTCATGAAGAACCAGGGCCTAGTGACTTACAACTCTCAACCATTCCTGGTGCGTGTCTGCAGGAATGTTTATTGCCAAATTCGAACGGCTGGTGAGCGGCACTTTTCTATGACAGGAGAACTCTTGGAGGATTTGTCACTTCCTCGCTAGAGGTAGTAGCCCTGAAAGAAAAAAATAAGGTGGAAGCGGCTGGTATTGAACCCAGACCTTTGGCATGACAGTCCAACGCATTTTTTTTAATTCATTTTTATTTTTTCATTGAACTTATAACTAACTTAAAGCAAGACAAAAATTCATAAAAACTAGCCTACTTATCAATAACTTACAACTAACATAATGGCCCCATGCGGCCGCTCTAAGCTAAACAATTACTTAATGCTAATGCCTTTCGGCCTATAAGTCCAACGCACTAACCATTACGCCACGGGCTACTACGTGAATAGTTTTATTTAATTCGCGCGATTTTAAATACCAAAAAAAGTACTGACCTATTCGGGGTACTAGCCTCCAAAATATACTTTGTTTCATTGTTAGTGTTTGTTTTTCTGCTTGTTGGTGGATGAATGAATGAATGAATTAGTTGGGGATTTAAGTGCACTGCGACCTATTGTACCCCCTTCTAGAGCTGGATGAGATTGCTCATGCTATAGCTCTTCCTCCAGATGTATTTCTTTGAAGAAATTTAGTATATGGAGTGTTTTCAGAGATGGTAATTCTCTCTCCTCTATTTGGTGCCTGCCCAGGTGTTTGTGTCTTTGATGCACAAGTGTATCTCATTTGCCTAGTAAGTGGTGTGGTGTTTCCTCACTAGTGTTGCAGAATCTGCATGTTGGACTGCTCACTACTCCAAGGATATTGAGGTGTTTCCTCAGTTTGCAGTGTCCAGTGAGGAGCCCCCCAGGATTTGTAACGATCTTGGTTATAGTTTCCAAGTAGTAATTTAGCCTGTCTCAGTGCTGGAAGTTCGTTCCACATTTGTCCTCTTTTTGTCTCCTCTACTAATTTGGTCTTGTTTTTGATAATTTTTTCCCCTATTCCACAATAGGGCTCAGGTCCTATTAAAGGGTTTAGTGCTCCTATTTTGGCTAATGAATCTGCCTCCTCATTGCCATGAATACCGGTGTGGCCTGGTATCTAGTAGAGTGTAACATTATTATTTTTACCAAGTTCATTTAATTTGCCCCTGCACTCCCATACTAGTCTGGAGTGGATGGTATAGGAGCTAAGCGCCTTAAGTGCGGCTTGGCTATCCGATAAGATGGCAATGTTCCTATTTCTATAGTTTCTTTCGAGGTTTAGTTTTGCACATTTTCCTATGGCGTAAGCTTCCGCCTGGAAAATGCTGGTGGACTGTCCCATCGGCACAGAAATTTTGGTTCTTGGCCCTAAGATTCCTGCACCAGTTCCTTCAGATGTTCTCGATCCATCAGTGTACCATTTGATGGTAGTTGCTTTGAGGGTGTAGTTCACTGTTTCGCCTACCCACTGTCTTGTTACTTAACTCCGTTTGGTAGTTTTTCTCGAAGTTATGTTTTTTAATTATGCCATATCTCTCGGAATATCAATAAGGTGTGCGATTGCAGACCTGGATATAAATTCCCTATCCCTGGTACCGACACATTTACCGGTCCCAGTTCCCTCTTTGGCGAATCTCATTATGGCTCCCTGCGCTTTTCTATGACCACGTGTAGTGGAGTAAGGTGAAGTATGACCTCCATCACTGCTGTAGGGCAAGTTTTCATTGCTCCAGCTCCTGTGATGCATAAGCATGCGAGCCTTTGAAGTTTTTCTAGTTTTTTCCTAGTTGTCTACACTTCGGTTCTATTATGCCATGCAACCGCACCATAGGTAATGAGGGGTCTTAGCATAGTGTACATCCATCTGAGGATATTTGGTTCACAGCCCCACGATTTGCCTGCAAGTCTCTTGCATATCATGAGGGCCTTTGTGGCTTCCTGACAGTTATTTCTACGTGTTTATTCCAGAGGAGTTTACAATCTAGGGTGATTCCTAGATATTTTACCTCTCTCTTGGTTTCTATGACTTCGCCAGCTTATCTAATAGGTTTCATTCTTGGCAGAAGCCTTTTCTTAGTAAATGGTATGATTGTAGTCTTTGTGGGGTTAATATTTAATCCAACAGAAAGACACCATTTCCTAACAATTGTTAGCCCCCTTTGTATTATGTCGCATAGGGTTTCTTCGAACTTTCCAAGGGCTGTTATAACGATATCATCGGCAAAACCTAGACTATCAAGTAGCTTATCCACTACAAGACTCCACAGCAAGGGTGACAGTACCCCTTCCTGAGGACAGTCTCTTGTTGTGGTGATTTTCTTAACACCTTGCCCCGTGTGTGCCTCTGCAGTTCTTGTTCCCAGCATTTCCCGAATGCATCGGATTATGGTGATGGGTACACTCTTCCTTACAAGAGTATTTTCAACTGCATCATGAGAGGTGTTGTCGAAAGCATCTTCAATATCTAGAAAAGCACATAGTGCGGTTTCCTTTGCATTTAAAGCTATTTGTAATGTGTTGGTGAGCTCATAAAGAGCAGTTTCCGTAGATCTACCTGCTCTATAAGCATGAGGCGGTTACTTAGGGGCATGTTTACTAGTACTTCTGATCTTATGAAGTTGTCAATAACTTTTTCCAAAGTATTCAGTAGAAAGGAAGTTAAACTTATCGGCCTGAATGACTTTGGATGGGTTGTATCTTTTTTGGTGGATACTAGTTGATTTCTATGTTTGAAATGGGCTGAACATGTTCGTGCCTAAAAACTGTAATTTTTTTTTTATTATTTTTTTCTTAAAATAATTGATATTCTGGTATGGAAAAAGCAGCGCCGGATCTACGACTTTCACGAACAGGGGCAAAAGCCCAATTTGGCGCCCCTTCAGCAATTGAGGTAAATGATTGAAAAAAACACTGAATAATAGGCACGTATCGGAGGTAGGTTTATTTCCTCCTGTTTACCCGGCAGGGAAATTTTTAAAAAAATCGTCTTGAAATTAAAAAGTCATTAAAAAACAAAGGCAACACTTACAATAGTAAATCCATTCTTTTACATATCTATATCATTTTATATATTTTTGTTAATAGTTTTTAATTTTCAAAATCAAAATTTTAAATAAAAAACTAAGAAAATTTTGATGAAACTAATTTTTCTCAAAATTTTACGTAGTTCAATAGTATTTTTGTTTTTTATATTCAATGGGCGTAGCAATTTTTATTCAAAAACTTAGGCAGTTTTCAAAAACTGGAAGAGTTTTAAGCGTACTCACCTGTATACTTAAATAAATTGAGTTAAATAAGTGAAATTGAAATTGTATTTGTATTTAAAATTTTGATTTTGAAAATAATCTTTTCAAAAACTATTCACTATTATTAAGTAATTAAAAACTTAATAAAGAATGGATTTCTGACTTTAAAAGCAAGTATCATGACTTTGTAATCGTTGCCGTTATTTTGTAATGATATTTTTTTTTTAATTTGATCGTTTAGAAAATTGCCCGCCTAAAATATAATATAAGTTTCATGAGATTAAAATATTTATAAAAACACAATACTATTGCTTGTAAAATCAATTTTTATGAAAAAATTCCTTCAAATAGATTGCTTCATGAATCCAAAAAAATAATAATTATAAGAATGTGCCTTTTTAATTGTTTATTTTTTGTCTTTTTTTGCGTTAAATGTTTTTTTTTCCTCAAATAATACATTTATTTCAACATATACAACAAAATTTATTATTAAGATTGTATATTACAGCTGATAATTCCAAAAAAATGGAATTAACCCTTCACTTTAAACTTTAATAACTTTGGAAGAAATGCTGTAATTTAATAATTTCTTGAGGATATTTTTAAAGAATACGTCTCAATCATTTCCGAACAATAACCGGTTGTTTAGTTATAAAAAAAAAGAAGCAAACAAAAGAAAACTTCCCATACAATTTGTATGGAAAAAAGAAATTAGCGATGAGCGACTTCTAAATATTACCAGGCTTATTATTTCTTTAAAAAGCTAGTGGCATAAAAAATCGGAGACATTTTAATTTTTTTGAATCAGTCTAGTGTACAAGTACCTTCATAGTTTGAATTACATTTTCAGTCCTTTTTAATTGTTTAGAGATAAATAGGTATTTCAATTTTTAATTTTAACTGCCTAGGTATAAACATAGGTCTACAATTTTTTTTTCTTCAAAATTTGTTGCGAGTTGATTGTCTATTGAAGAGAGTGGCTTCTCGAATTTGGCAACTTCTGAAGCTGCCGCCTGGGGCAAGTGCCCCGGTTTGGCCCCCCATAGATCCAGCGCTGGGGAAAAGGTTATTTTTGAAAACTATACCATAAGCATTGCTCTTTCCAAAAAAAAAAAAAAACAATTTTTTTTTTAAATGTGAATTTAATTTAAAATTTTTGTGTTAAATGTAAATAGTTTATATTGTATTTTTAAGTATTGTTTTGTTAATTCGTTCTTATAAGAAAAAAAAAAGATTCTCAAAGAGATAATAATGTAACTTTACTTTAAAACCAGCAAACATGAACAGAATTCAAGCCATACAAAACAGTTTGGTTTCTTTAAAAGTACTGAAATAGTACTAAAAAAGTATTAAAATTCAGGATTTAATCCCAAATACATTCCAGATTTTTGGCATTCGGGATTCAGGCATTCGGGATTCTGGCATTCGAGATTTTGTCCATTCGGGATTTTGTCATTCGGTATTTTAGGCATTCGGGATTCTCATTTTATGCCATTCGGGGTTCGGGATTTGGCCCTATCGAGGTAACCGTCGGAGCGGAATTCTCTCTGATTTTCTACGAATCGGAGACATTTTGCTTCGACGTAGTTCTCCGATCATCAAAATGTCTCCGATTCGTAGAAAATCGGAGAGAATTCCGCTCCGACGGTTACCTCGATAAGGCCGATTATATCCCCTTTCCCAAATCTATCTATGACTAAATTTTCATTATAAATCTGTTCCTAGCTCGCTCTCCGTCAGTTGATTACTACAAATGAAATCTTCTTCCTTATAATTCTCCATACTCAACTCTTCTTTTTATTTTGACTTTTAAATTTATAAGTTTAAATCTGCGAGTGCCAGCGTAAACTATTTTATTACACAATGTAATTTAATCTTATACCAGAAAAAGTGTATTTTCATGCTTTACTGTTGCCTTTTATCTATCTATTTTTAATCATAAAAACATTTAGTTAGGTATCTTTTGCTTCTTAACTATATAATTTTATCTTTTCAAAAAAGATAGGTGTTTTCTATTACTAATTTATTACAAAGGTGCTTATTACTTTATATCTCTTGATAGTATGTAAAAAGAGAGATTTAAATTCTGAAGAGACTTTTTTTAAGTTTTTAAATAGAATGAAGCTACGATGATTAAAATTATTTTACACGAAGTCTTATATATAATTATGTGTTATTACGTAATTCATTAGCTATTGCATTAATTTGAAATAGCTAAACAATTGTCGTTCTTTCGACGGAGCTCGTGCATACACTGTTGCTGCTACCAATGCTCACTATTTGGCACTTGGTGTCTTCGGGGATTAACTCTCAGGGGGACTTATTGTAGTTGTAGAATTTTAAATTTTCATTGGTTGTAGGATGAAGTTGCTTTTTTTTTGGTAGTGGTTGGTGGGGTCGGACTTGAAGTGATTGTAAATGAGAAGGCTGGTGTTGTCCCAACAAAGGCATCATGCATATATTTAACGATCCATACGGTGATGTGGATGGGGTTGAAGTTTCGTAAGTAGGTACATTAGATCCTCCGGGAACACGTGTATAAATGTTCGATGAACTACTGTTGTTGAGAAGATGTGGAGGACATGCGTAGATAGGCTGTCGTATTCGTTGTGGAGTGTTGCAAATATTGTAGGATGGATTTGTAGTAAGAGATATCTCTCCGATCTGTAAAGTAAAGTGATATAAAAAAATGTATTATTTTGTTTGTTGTGTTGTCTCATTGTTGTGTGAATTGTTATATTAACGAAATAAAATGAAAATAAACGTAAATTTAAAAAGACTTAAATAAATGCTTTTTTTTGTTTATTAATTAAATATATACTAATTTTACAATATTAATAAATTTTATTGTGACGCGTTTCATATGAGGAATCCATCAATGAGATTTGCTAACGAGCTGCTGTGTTTAAAGCCAATATCGATATTTTTTTTTGATTATAACTTTTTTGTTTTCAATTTTACGATAAAAAAGTGTGTTTATATAAATTGTATCTATCTATCTATCTACTTGGGTGCTTTGAAAGGAAGATTCTTCGGGTGATTTTCGGTCCAGTCTGTATCGGTGGAGTATGGAGGAGAAGATTCAACAACGAGCTTTACAGCGACGTCGACCTGGTCAAAAAGTTTAAAATACAGCGGCTGAGATGACTGGGACACGTGGAGTGTATGAACACCAACGCACCAGCCCGACGAGTCTTCGAATCTACCCCTGACGGTCTGCGCAGCAGAGGAAGACCCCACCTTATGTGGCGCACACAAGTGGAGAACGACCTCAACCAACTTGGAGTGCGTAACTGGAGACAGCTGGCTAGGCACCGAGCTGGCTGGAGGGGCTTGTTGGTTGAGGCCGAAGTCTATCCTGGGCTGTGAGCGCCATGTAAAGTAAGTAAGTAATATATGGTACTCAAGATATTGCGAAGAGCTTTTAATGCCCCCTTTTCCAAAATGGCGGCCGAAAGGGGGGACTTTCGAGTCAGAAAACAGTCGAGAGCGTACGCAAGGGTGATAGCGGTGTGCTCATTACATGCAAACTGGCTAAATTTACAACTTTAGTTGAAATGGTCGCATTTTCAAGGTTAGGGTATTTAAATGAGAATAAAATTCAATGCAAGACAAGAGGGTGCGCGAGAAGGGGTAAGGGACATTTGCACCCCTAATATAGATTATTTTTCTTATTATTTTTTTTTTTGCTGAGTAAATCACAATCAAGGGTGAACGCAAATGTAATATAGGGGTGCTAATAATATGTAAATCGGCTAAATTTACATCTTGAGTTCTTATTGTTGTATTTTCAAGGTAATAGAATGTTCCCATTGAGCCTGAAATTGAACAATTTTGAGAATTCAGTTTCAAAAATACGCAGTGTTCACACTGAACTTTACATTGGAAACCATTTTGATCATTGAAATAATAAATTTAAAAAGAAAGTTTTAAAATAAATTAACTATTTTTTTGACGAAAAAAATTCACTGAATTATTCCCTTCATTTTGATACCAAAATGCCATCAACTTTCTTTCTATAAGTGCCTCAAAATGTAAAGACAAAATTTTTACAAGAAAGTTTTAAAATATACTAACTATTTTTTTGTCGAACAAAATTCACTGAATTATTCCCTTCATTTTGATACCAAAATGCCATCAACTTTCTTTCTATAAGTGCCTCGCAATGGAAAGACAAAATTTTCCATGATGGTTTTCAATGACTGCCCATAATTTCGTAATGGCCCTAACTACAAAATTTCTGATTTTGAGTTTATGGCATTTTTGGAGTTGGGGTATTGCCTCCGATTTATTTGTATTTGTTTCATAACGCTAGATCATCAAATGAAGCAGAAAATCCCATTTTCTAAAAGCCCTAACTTTAAATCACATGCATCAAAGCTAAAAAAGCCCTAACTACAACATAGGGCAAGTCACAGTATACAAAAAAAAAATATATATATATATATTATTACAGGTTAAGAGATGATTCATACATCGACGGCATTTTTTATTACATTTTTTGAAATATTTTTGTACATAACAAAATTTGAAACTTTAAAATTAAAAAATGAATTTAAATTTAAATTTTCCTTTTCTTTTTTTAGTTGATACATAAATGTTATTAAAAAAAAGTTTTTTTTTTTTTAAATAAATTAATATAAATTAAATGTATGTTTTTTTTTCTTTTATATTTAAGTTTCCATAAAGAACTTTTAAAAAACTATTCCCTGCGTTGCTGTACATAGGGCATTCTTAACATATTTTTTCAAAAAATTAAAAGCACTAACTACCCTATTTGCCAAATACTTACAAGTTTTTATATTTAAAGTGCGTAGTAAAATAAAGAACAAATTAAGCTTAAAAACAAATATTTTTAGATATTTTTCATAATTTATCTAAAGGTTGCGGTAAGCGATTTAGTGTTTTCTTCATTATCTCGAAAAAGTGAAAATGTTATTTAGGGCCTTTACGAAATTATGGGCAGTATAACTGGCGCCTACTATTTTTTTTATTCTTTGTAGCTCTGTTCATTCACTTTATTGGGAAATAATTGTTATAACTGTTATAAAACGCAGTTTCGTTCGCAATTGGGAAATAATTGTTATAACTATAATAAAACGCAATTTCGTTCGCATTTTCATTGAAATTTAGGTGATTTGAGATGATTTTGAAATTGCGTCATTGTATGGGAAATTGTGCAATTTTAAAGGTAATTTCGGAAAAATAATTCAAAATTGCGCAATTTCGTTCAGTGAGAACATACTATAAGACTTCTTAAATGAAGGTTAAGGCCGGCCGCACATTGGATGCGTTATCGTACTGATTTCATTCGTGCGAATACGTACAAACACGCACGAACAATCCCAACATTCTAAGTACTATGAGAGTGCGCACACTGGGTGCGAGTGAGCCATACGTATACGTACGTTTACTTCCGACGTTCGAAATGAATCCGAACTTGTTGGGATTTTTAAACACTTTCGTACGTTGAAACATTGAAATGTGTGGAAAAAGGACTTCGCGAAAGCGATGAGTCATGAGGACACTGCGTATTTGACGGAGAAAAATGTATTCAGTGTGCGCACTCGATTCGTACGACCAGTATTAACACGTTTAAGTACGATATGAATTCGTACGTTGACGCATCCAATGTGCGGCCGGCCTTAATGTAATGCAACACAAAGGCGTGCGCAAGGAAAGGTAAGGGGCATTCTCACCCCTATAAAAATAATTTTTTCTAATTTTTTTGTTGAGTAATTCACAATCAAGGGCATACACAAAGGTGATAGAAGGGTGCTTATTACATTCAAATCGGCTAAATTTATAACTTGAGTTCAAATTGATGGATTTTCGAGGTAAGGCTTTTAAAATAAAGATTATAAGTTATGCAATACAAGTGCGTGCACAAGGAGGGGTAAAGGGGCATTTGCACCCCTATTAAAAATAATTTTTCTAACTTTTTTTTCTGAGTAATTCACAATCAAGGGCGTTCGCAAAGGTGATAGAGGGGTGCTCATTACATGCAAATCGTCTTAATTTACCACATGAGTTCTAATTGTTGGATTTTTAAGGTAAGACTTCTTAAATGAAGATTAAATGTAATGCAACACAAGGGCGTGCGCAAAGAGGGGTAAGGGGTAACTTTCACCCCTTATCTAAATTATTTCCCTATTTATTTTGTAGAGTTATTACACAGCAAAGTAGTAGTAGTGGCGTGATGGTTAGTGCGATAAACTGTCATGCTGGAGGTCTAAGGTTCGATCCCCAGCCTCGCCACCTATTTATTTAAAAGAAAAATGGCTACTGCCTCTTGCGAGGAATTGACAAATCCTCCAAGAGTATCTCCTGTCACAGAAAAGTGCGTTAGCCGTTCGGATTCGGCAATAAACTGTAGGTCCCCTACATTCCTGCAGACACGCACACAGGAATGGTTGAGAGTTGTAAGTCACTAGGCCCTAGTTCTTCATGAGCTGTTGTGCCATCAAATTTTTTTTTTTTTATTTTACAGACAATTCCACTTAATTTATAACTTCAGTTCTAATAGCCAAATTTACAAGATTAAAGTTTTTAAATGAATTTAAAATTTAATACAACGCAATTCGTGAGCTTGGGGGGGGGGGGAGTGGGCAGAAATGCACTTGGTTTTAATAAATTGAATTATCATAGCTAAACTATTTACTATTAAACTATTTTGAGGTCGATCACAACTTTTATTTATTGTGGGGAAATAAGGAAAGATTTGAATTAAAATAACTTTAACAAAATAAAGAACACAACACGATTTCTTTTATTTAAAATAGGTTGTTTATTATCAGAGAGTTGCACTTAAACTAAATTTACTTAATCATACATGAATCGTCGTTGCTACGTACATAACTAGAACTTGAAATTAGAGTCGGGATCATGAGTCGCAAAACGTGCATTAATAATGTTTTCTATTTTTGTGTTCTTAGTATTTTGGATTAAATGGCATGTCACCATATCACCTCCCCCTTTAGGACGAATTTCGGGGGTATCTAACCCTCAAATTAGGTTCTATTCCGTTCATGGAGATGCTATCTGATTTTTCTGATGCTATGGATGGTCGCATTCAACTTCAAGTGTGGGCATCCTTTTAACGTACTGCTTATTATTCTTTTTGTTAAAACATCTGTTAAAAATAAGCAATGTAGCTCGACCACCACAGTTACATCAAAATTTATATGCAATGAAAGCAGTTAACACGACCATAATGACACCTCCAGCTCATGCAACTGCACTCCTGGCTCTTTTTGGAATAGGATCTAGCACGTTGTCCCAAAAATGTCTTTGGTTCTGTATAAACTGTCATGCTGGAGGTCTAAGGTTCGATCCCCAGCCTCGCCACCTATTTATTTAAAAGAAAAATGGCTACTGCCTCTTGCGAGGAATTGACAAATCCTCCAAGAGTATCTCCTGTCACAGAAAAGTGCGTTAGCCGTTCGGATTCGGCAATAAACTGTAGGTCCCCTACATTCCTGCAGACACGCACACAGGAATGGTTGAGAGTTGTAAGTCACTAGGCCCTAGTTCTTCATGAGCTGTTGTGCCATCAAATTTTTTTTTTTTTATTTTACAGACAATTCCACTTAATTTATAACTTCAGTTCTAATAGCCAAATTTACAAGATTAAAGTTTTTAAATGAATTTAAAATTTAATACAACGCAATTCGTGAGCTTGGGGGGGGGGGGAGTGGGCAGAAATGCACTTGGTTTTAATAAATTGAATTATCATAGCTAAACTATTTACTATTAAACTATTTTGAGGTCGATCACAACTTTTATTTATTGTGGGGAAATAAGGAAAGATTTGAATTAAAATAACTTTAACAAAATAAAGAACACAACACGATTTCTTTTATTTAAAATAGGTTGTTTATTATCAGAGAGTTGCACTTAAACTAAATTTACTTAATCATACATGAATCGTCGTTGCTACGTACATAACTAGAACTTGAAATTAGAGTCGGGATCATGAGTCGCAAAACGTGCATTAATAATGTTTTCTATTTTTGTGTTCTTAGTATTTTGGATTAAATGGCATGTCACCATATCACCTCCCCCTTTAGGACGAATTTCGGGGGTATCTAACCCTCAAATTAGGTTCTATTCCGTTCATGGAGATGCTATCTGATTTTTCTGATGCTATGGATGGTCGCATTCAACTTCAAGTGTGGGCATCCTTTTAACGTACTGCTTATTATTCTTTTTGTTAAAACATCTGTTAAAAATAAGCAATGTAGCTCGACCACCACAGTTACATCAAAATTTATATGCAATGAAAGCAGTTAACACGACCATAATGACACCTCCAGCTCATGCAACTGCACTCCTGGCTCTTTTTGGAATAGGATCTAGCACGTTGTCCCAAAAATGTCTTTGGTTCTGTATATTGATGGCTATATCAATCAGTTCTTCTATGTTTCGCAACTTTATTTTATTAATGGGCTTCAAATCTATTTGAACACTATCTATTTTTATATTGACACAGCAATCTTCTAAATCATTAAGCACTAATCTTTCTTTTACATTAATCTCGTTCAGCTTATTGATTGTTCTTATACTAGTATCTATTGTCTCAAATTTGCAGTTAACACTTAAAACTAAAATTCCAACATTTTCAAGAACACCATCTTCTTTTTTCTTTATTACATTCACAGTGATATTTTGTATTTTCAGTTAAAATAAAAATGAATGCATTTTCTCTAATTGTATAAAACATTTCAATGTCTGAATTGATAATTTTCAAAATACATTTATTGGCTTTATTTCTCATAAAAATATTGATTTCACAATTGTTACGATCAATAGTGCTTTTAAATAATTTAGGTTTACAAATAAAAGTTCCATTGTTTCCTTTACAATATTTGCAAGATTGTAAAGCAATCAATGGAACTTTTATTTGTAAATTAAAAAGTTCTTTATTTTAACTAACAATTAAAAATTTATTATTGGTATCAAAAATAGTTAAACCGTTTTCAATAATCTTTGGTACAGCAATAATTTCATATAAATCAAATTCATCTTTAGTTACAATTATTGGTATGTGCAATAATACAATGATATTCTGATTGCTTGCATATGCATTAATTTCTATTTCTATTGTAATGTTAGTATAATTTTCTATTATTGGCTCAAAAGTGAGAGAGTTTCCTAGATGTAATTTATTAAGATAACTCCATTTTGAATAAAGTGTAAGCTATCTATAATTTGTTCAATCCCTATTTCTAACTGCATAATTTTAATATTGACGTTATTCATAAGCTCGTTGAAATATGAATGAATTGAATTAACACCTTCGATTTTCTTTCCTTCAGCTCTAATCTGGTTTATAAGGGATATAATTTCATTTATTTTAATGGCTGTTATATTTTGTACTGCACCCACATCAACTAGTTGTTTACTTAATTGCGACATAATTTTAATTTTCTCCTCCATTCCATTTTTAATTTTTATTTCGTTGTTCTTTATTGTATTAATGGTTTTAGAATAATACTCAGCATCGTCGTTATCCATAGTCCCAAATAAGGGAATATTAGCAAATCCTCTTCTTGATCTTGTTCGTTTTCCTATGATGTTATAGATTATATGAACCTTACGTTCCAATTAAATAAGGTTATTTCGTACACTATCTTGATAACTTTTGCAATTACTTTATGTTGTTAAAACATGTTTCATTAATATTATTCATAATATTCCCGATATTGCTTATGTAATCATCTAAATCTCCGACATCAATTTTTCTAACTAGAGTTAGTTTACTTCCTATTTCTCGAACCGGTGCTTTATAATTAAAATAAATACCGATATTTTCGTCTAATTTCTTGATTTCGACGACGTTCCCGGAACAGGATCTACATCAGTAGAGGACTCTGTAAAATATGGTCTAATATTATCTCTATTGTATTTTTGTTTCTTGTTTCTAATTTTTATTATAACATAATCTTCCTTTACTTTTATAATTTCATAAGGACCTTTATATCTAGTTTCTAATTTTCCTTTTACTACATTTTTAACTAAAACCGTTTGTCCAACTGTATACTATATCTGTTTTCCTATTTTCTATCATAACGAACCTTTGATTTTTCTCTAGATTTTAAAATATTTCCCTTTGCCTTTAAGCCAAGTTCTTCTAACCTGTCGACCTTTATAACCTCCAAGGAGACCATTATGATGTTCTCTCATAATACGGTTCCTTTCGTCAATGTCGTTTATTTCTCTAACGCTGCTACCTTCAGAGATTTCATGCATTTCTTCTTCTTCTAATTCATCAAAGGTATGTATGTCTGCTTGATCGTATGTGGTATTTTTATAAATTCCATTTTCCTCTATCATGTTGTGAAGCATTTTGTTCACCATTCTATCGGATTCTTCCGAATCTTCTTTATCTTCTTCCCTGTCTTTATCACTCTAATATTTCTGGAAAATTCGTCCGCTGCCACATTTTCACAAGCCTTTTTGTATTTTATTTCATATTCAAACTCCTCCAGTTTGAGCCTCCACCTTACTAATCTAGACCCAGGGTCTTTAACACTGAAAAGCCAAGTCAATGGTTTATGATCTGTTTGAATAATGAATGGTCTACCGTAAATGTATGGCCTAAGCTGCTTTGTGGCCCATACTATGGCCAAACACTCCTTTTCGGTAGTCCTGTAATTCTGTTCCTGTTTATTTAGTGTCCTACTAACGAATTGAACAGGTAAATCTTTTTCACCAAATTCTTGACTAAGAACTGCCCCTATACCTTTGTTTGACGCATTTGTTGTAATAAGAAAAGTTTTGTTATAATTCGGATACTGTAAAATGGGAAATTTTGTTATTGCTTCTTTTAAACTTTCCAAAGACGTCTGTTACTCTGTACCACAAATAAATGGTTGATCCTTTTTTAAAAGTCTATTAATTAGTTCTGCAATCTTGCTAAAACTCTGGACGAATTTCCTATAATAACCCACCATTCCTAGGAATGATTGAACACCTTTCTCATTTACTGGGTTTTCCATCTTTATCACACTCTTAATTTTTTCTTGACCAGGTTTCACCCCTTGATCCGTGATAACATGCCCCAAATATTGCACTTCCTTGCGAAAAAATTCGCATTTATCCGGTTGTAATTTCAACTGAGCATCTCTCCTTCTTTCTAGTACCTACTTCAGTTAGCTTTTGGTTATGTTCTTCGAGGCTCCGTCCATAAACCACCACATCATCTAAGTAAACCAAGAACTTGATACCTTGTGAACCCATCAACACTTGGTTCATCAACCGCTGAAAGCATGCCGTAGCATTTTTCAGCCCGAACGGCATTCGAGTGAATTCGAAATGGCCGTACGGAGTGCTAAAAGCTGTTTTTTCTATTGGAATATGTACATACATAAATGTTACTGTACCGTTCACACTCTAATATAGTGTAATCAAATACTTTTTATTTTTGTTATCAATTATTGTTTCAATAATTTTTCACTCGTTAATATTGTTTCAACAGAATAAATTGTATAAAATATATTTCTCTTGTTTTTGTTTGCGCTGAAGATTATTTAATATTCTACTTTGTTGCATTTTGTGAAACGAACTTTTTAAGAAAACCTAAAATCATTCGCTCAGATAGGGGTGGTGAATATACGGGAAAGAACTTGAACACAATTTTGTTCATTATTTTTTAAAAATTTTGAGTTTGAAAATTAATTTTTCAAAAACTGTTCTCCCAAATAATTTGAATTTAAAAGAAAATAATAAAACGGGCTTTTGGCATTAAAAAAAGTATAGCATGACAGTAAGTATTGCCGTTGTTTTTTAATAATTTTTGTTTTCTATTTCAAGTCGATTTTTTAGAAAATTGGCCCTCCAGCCTCTCCCATACATTTTTTTTTCTTTTTTTAAGCAAACATACTAGTCCATTGAAATGTTGTAAAATTTTGGCCGAACCTTGCATTTTGTACAGGACTACAGGATATATTTTTTTTTGATGGATCTGTAGGAGGGATCAGTGTGAGTATTATGTTAACGCACTTTTTCTCCGTAAAATTGAAAACAAAAAAGTTATAATCAAAAAAGATGACCATTGTCAAGAAAAGCGTCATTATCTTCTTCTTTATTTATTTTATATCCTCTTTAAGAAAAATTTCTTAGAACGATCATCTTTTTTTGGTTATAACTTTTTTATTTTCAATTTTAGGATAAAAAATGTGTTAACATAAATAGTAGAGAATTTAATTCTTGTTTGTGCGATGTATGGTTCTAAAGATATTGCGAAGACCCTTTTACGCCCCCTTTTCTGAAATGGCGGCCAAATGGGGGGGAGTTCCACCCCGAAAAATTGTTTTTACACTCACACTGATCCCTCCTACAGATCCATCAAAAAATTTTGTCCTGTATGAAATGCAAGGTTAATGTAACATTTCAATGGACTATACTCGCTCTAGCTTTTTGGTGCACCTTATACCCAGCACCCTGTATATTAAATGCCCTATGTAAATGATTACATAGGTCACGCCATACTTAGTTAAGAGAGAATTTAACAGCTATTGAATGCCAATAAATACCTACTTGTTTTTCTGACGAGCATGTAGACGGAGAGCTATAATAATATGTAGGTATAATAAGTTCATATAAAAATAACATCCAACTAAATATCTGATATCCATATCAAGACATTTTCATATATCTTCGCTGGGCAAATCATGTCATGATATTTAATTTCGTACCTCCACTGCATGGGAGTTTGATGGTTTAATTTTTTTGCAGATAAATGTGTAACTCTTCGGTTGTTGTATTCTAGCTCAAGAAAATTAAACTTTGACTTCGAAAAAATTCCGTTAGACACAAAAATGACATTTCTAGACAAAAAGCAACAAAAAACAACCATCTGTCAAATTCCATGACAGAGACCCATGTCAAGAGAAAATATCAGACATAGATCGCTAATATTTAAAAAAAAACAACACAAACATATATGTATATGCCAGTAAGACCTAGGGTCTTATAAATTAGGCAATGTTAGAAGAAAGAGAAGGATAGGATAGATTTTTGTTGGCACAGTGGACTGAGAAATAAGGTTTTGATTATCTCATTAAATCCCAGGGGTGGCGTTCAGTTGAGGGAATATAGAAAAGAATGCTGCCTAGACTGGGGCTCGAACCCACACATCCAGGTTAGCAGTCAAGCACTACTTCCACTGCGCCGGGGCCACCCCATATCATAAGATCAGATATCGCGACTCCACAAGATATTTCATGGCACGATGAACATTCTGAAATAAATTATCTCCTGTGAAGTCGGTGTGTAACATAAACAATAGGAAGGGATTGCTCAGGGGACTCATTCCTTAAAACGATTATAACCCAACGATAACGTTTCGAAGATAGTCCTGCTTCACGTAACCAAAAAATGACTATCGTCTTGACGATCAAAAATATTTGCTTCACGTAAGTCGATTATAGACAAAACGATATCTTCAAAAAGATGGCTTTTAGACGATACCTAAATAGATATCGTTTCGCATTTGTTTTCATGATTGTATGTAAGTTTCTACGCCACTATAGTTAAATGAGTGAAATAATTTACTTATTTTGGAAAATGACAACAAAAATTCGAAAAAAATACAAATTATATGAAAAATTAAAAAAAAAAAAAAATATTTGCCAGCAGGGTCGAACGCCGAACCTTTCGGTTAAGAAGCAAGTACCTATCCCATTGCGTCACCATCTGACGTAAATTTCTGCCGATTTCTTGGACTTACAAACAAACCGTGCACTAAAGAACTTCGTTCTAATAACGCATTACGCAATATTTGCAGCAGAAAAAAATTATTGTATTGAAATTGGTTGGTTGGGTGGTGGATGGTTGATTGGTTGGTGACGTTGAATGGAAAAGAACTTATTTAGAGGCTACATACATGGTATTTTACTGGAACAATATTCTTTTACATTTATAAGGAAGAGTTATTTTGCCATAGAAAACTGCCTTTTCTGGCGGTGGCGGAAGGCGGATTTGACTGGTTCCGGTGGGAACTACCCGGTTCGTCCATATTTTTGGTTGTTTTGGGCTGATTTATGGAATCGGCTCAAAAAAATTCGTTTTTGATTAGTAATATCTAATATAATATGTTTTTTTCGACGGTTGGTTAGGTAAAAAAATTTTTGATGAGGATAAGTGACGGGGTGGGTGGGTGGTTAATCTTCATCGACAAAAACAAAACAAAACAAAAAAAAAAATTCGAATCAAGTGCAATATTCCTTGGGTAAAGGTGGGAGTGGGAGCGAAGGTTGGAGCGAGATAGTGAGAGACTGTTTTCGCGTTTCGCCGGTGACGAGTCGTAGTGATATTTTTTTGTGTAAAAGTTCATATAAAAAAAAAAAACAAGTCAGGGATTTTCTCAGATGTATCTAAGAAATGAGTGGAGTAGATAATGAGAGTGTTAGGTAATATTTGCAGCAGACAAAATTTTTTGTATCTACTGAAATTGGTTGGCTTGGCAGTGTTGGTTGGTGTGGTATAATGGAAACGAACTTATTTAGAGGCAGAGGCGTGCACAAGGAGGGGTAAGGGCAGGGGGCATTTGCATCCAATACAAATTATTTTTCAATTTTTTTTTTCTAAGTACACAATCAAGGGCGAACGTACAAAAATAGGATGGGGAGTGCTTATTACATGCTAAATTTACAACGTGAGTTCTAATTGTTCGATTTCAAGGTAAGACTGAAATTTTTGTTGGTTTGGCGGTTGGTGGTTGGTGATGGTGAATGGAAACGAACTTATTTAGTGGCAAGAGCGTGCACAATAAGGGGTAAGGGGGCACTTGAATCACTAATACATTTGTGTTTCTAATTCTTTTTGTTGAGTAACTACACAGTCAAGGGCGTAGGTAAGCAAAGGTGACGTGGGGGTGCTTATTACGTTCAAATCAGCAAAATTTACACCTTGAGTTCTAATGATCGGATTTTCAAGGTTCGAGATTTTAAGTGAAGATTAAATGTAATGTGGGAACACAAGAAGACAAGAACGTGCGCAAGGAGGGATCTGGTTTCCAGAATCGGCTCAAAATTTTTTTTTTTGTTAGGTAATACCTACCTACATATGTATTTTTATTTTAATAGGTAGGTACCTACTTTATTTAGGTAGTATAAGTGGTAAAAATTTTTTGATGTTGATAAGTGATGGGTGGGGTGGTAAAAAATGTATTCCAGTTTTTTGGCACGGAATTATTTTTCATAGACGGCAATAACCCTTGCTGGGAAAAAATGCTTCGTTTTAAGAATATGGTAGGTATATGGTAGAGAAGAAGAAAAAATTTAACTTTTCATTGATAAATTATTAATTTCTGTGTCAAGTGGTTACTAACAAAATTCACGGTAGTTCGTTCCTTAGGAGGTAATGGGAGGTAGGTATAACATATCATACAAACAGTCTGATTTTCAAAGTTGTCTTAAAATTACACTATAGGCAGGCAGGTAGGTACAAAATAAGGTGCATTACATTTTTATTCAAATGCAAGCCCACACAACCCACACACATAATTTTAGGAAAATAATTGTCAATGTTCATTGATACGTGCGGAGGCTTATTTTCAATGTTACCTGACAAAAAAAACGTCAATGTTACCTGACAAGTAACATGGATGGTGTGTAAGGCTCTTTAAGCTGAACATTTTTCGACTGCTGATTTTAAATCATCTTTTTGGTCGATATTTGGTTGTCATAAGGTTTTACTAAAGAAGACCCGGGCAACGCCGGGTTTTATCGGCTAGTTACAATATAAAACCAAAGAAATAGAAATCATAATTAAAGTAAAGTGCATGTATATGTATGTCTGTAAGTTACTTCTGTTCAACCGGCTGAATACAATACATTGGTGTGCTAGCAGCTAAAAAAAATGTGTGGGTATAAGAAAGATTTTTTTTGAAAAGTGACTGCAGCTGAATGTATTGCATACTAAAAGAAAAATGGAAATAAGCGAAAACGAAATAATAATACATACATACATAATAATGCAGTTAAAATAAAAAAACGAATAACGACGAATTTTTGTTTCCATTTTGGTTTATTTTTCTTCTTTTTCCAATAGAGTTGCGAAAGAAGGGATGTCGAGAAAAAGAAAAATAGGTTCTCGTTCCACTGAGATTGAGAGCAGCAATCGCGATAATGACGAAGTTTTAAACGGTAAACAAAATAACGGTTACGACCGACGTATGTTTGGTAAAATATTTTTGTTTTATTTCCCAATGGACTGCAAATGCAGTATAAAATGAATATCTATCTATCTATATGTATAATGGTGAAGTATTAATTCTGTTTTGTCTACAAATATATTTCTTCCCTGTTATGTATTATTTTTGTTTTAAATTTTTGTCCGTTCTCCTTTTCTTACACAATTGGGCTTAATCTGTGTGTGTGTACTACTTGAATTTGACATGAAAAGGACGGAACGGACAGTCAAAACTATGAGAATCAATTCATTGAAAGAATGTTTAAAGAAACGAAAATTTTCTTTAATGGGAAAAGTTAGCGAATTGCGTGAAAGGCTTTTAAAAGAAATAGACGATAGGGTAGAGGAAAATAGAATAGCACACATGACAAGAAAAGTCAACTATATATATGCTCACAGTAATAATAAAACTGAAATAGAAAATTTGCAAAAACAAATCAAAGTTTTGGAAAAAAAATGCAGCTACAACTGCTTCTGCATTGCCTTCGGGCAGCGATAACAAAAATATATTTTGCAATCCAAGAGATGTCATTGAAATACTCCCAAGTTTTGATCCTGGAGAGCAATTTGTGGGCCTAAGTGCAGCACAATTCATAGATAGGGTCATTGCGTTACAGGGAAATGTATTATTGGAGCGACAGGTTGGTTCTGTTTGTGTTGCGATGCAACATGCATCATTTTAAATTTTTGAAAATACCTGCACGAATATCCGTCGGCATTCGATCTAAGATGCAAAACGCCGACGGCAAAAGAAATAAAAACATCGAAACATACATATTTTTTTTAATCGCTGTAATCAAAGCCTACCTACTATTGCCAAAATTGGGAGCTCATGAAAGATGACAGCAAATACATTGACGTAGGCTAACTATTTGTGGGAGTTAACTACGCAAAATGGGATCGATGTTTTAAGTTTTGGCTCCTCCCATTATGTGATGTTTTTGTGCATAGTCAAGCAGCGGTTGACGATCGATCGATGGAGATGAGAGGTGCGAGGTGACGGCTAGCTTTAGCATAGAAGATGACTAGTGGACATCCAGGTACCTCTATAGTTTAATGATCTATAGCTGGACAAAAAGCAGAATCAGCTTATGAGCCGAGAAGTTGTTAAGGCAACAATAATTTATGAAACTCATTTCCAAGTCAATAGCCGAATTAAGCAAGTTACAAATAATAAACTTTAAATTTGAATTTAAATTAAAAGGGAAACTATTTTATTTCAAAAGAAAACGATAATTTTCGCTCGTTTGACCACGGTGCAAATTTTTGGATTCCATCGGTAGTCTAGTGATTTGACTCCGCGACAGTTTGACCGCGGAGGATACAATCGTTTTTATTAATTTTTTTTGCTTTTGTCCTTGCGGCATTCAGTTTGCTATGACAGCAAAACTAAAGGGGGCTGCACGAATCTGGCACGATGGGCAAAGGGAACTCTTCCAAACGATGAACTCGTTTTCAGAAGCTTTAAATAAAAGTTTTCCATGTTCACTGAATGAGGTTGATATACATTCGCAGGTCTCTTGTCGTAGTAGCACACCTACTGAGGTGAGGACTTTGATACGTATTTTTTTTGCATGTGTGCTATGGGCACGAAAGCCAATTTGTCAGACTTGGCTATTTGTCAATATATTTTGGCGGGCTTAAAAAATCCGACCATTGCAAATCTTTTAACTGGGAATAACTTTTCCTTCAACCAGTGAACCTTTTCTAAGAATAAAATCATTCGAGAATATGAACTGGTCGCAGAATCGGGAAACAAATTTTGACTACCCACCAATCCAGAAATTTGGAAGTGGATTTAATCTAGCGGGTCCAAATCTAGGAGCACAGATGGATAATTGTATATGATTCAACTGTTCTGAACGAGGTCATATATCCATAAACTGCCCCAGGCCAACCAGACGTTCCAGATACAATCATTGCCAAAGAAGCGGGCATACAGAAACACAGTGTATCATTAAAAAATAAAATAAAAAATAAAGCCGTCGGGTCAATAACCATCCCAGATGAATACCATAAAATTATTTCTGTAAATGGACATTCAAAATTAGCTTTTATTGATTTCGGAAGTGAAAGTAGTATGATCAAGCAAAACTGTTTTCCTAGCCAGAACCAACTACTAGGCTTCGCAGGGGGTTCATACCAAACTTCCCAGAAAACCTTCGCGGATGTTTCAATCGATGGTGTTGTTGCAAATATTTTTCTGCTGGTAGTTAATAATGCACTACTTAGCACTGATGTTCTCATTGGAAGAGATTTCCTAGACCAGAATCATGTTCGTGTTGTGAAAGAACATAAAAGCTTAGTGTTTGAGTCAAATGCAAAAGGTTATAAGCCCTTACCGAAAAGAAAAGATGCTATTGTAGTTTCTGATATAAAATATAATAAAGAGCTTTCGCACGACGAAGTCAAAGGCCTTTTAAAGTTAATAAATGAATTTCGAGAGTGCTTTGCTAAAGATCTATATGAAATAGGACGTTGCAGCATATCAGAATCTAAAATTATCTTGAAATTAAATGCAACAATAAACAGGAAGCCATATCCATTAGCGTGATAAAATCAAGACTATAATAGATGATTTACTCAAAAATAAAATCATTCAGGAAAGTACATCAGAGTTTTCGTCCCCTCTTTTACTAGTCAAAAAGAAAAACAACGAATTAAGGCTTTGTGTAGACTATCGGCAGCTAAATTCAATTACGGTAGGCCAACAGTTCCCAATGCCAAACGCTGAAGAACAATTTGCTCAGCTTGCTGGATATAAATATTTTATATGTCTAGATTTTATTTCATATACACCGCTTTTTGCACTGACGACAATCAATACGAATTTTTCCGAATGAGTTTTGGAATGCTCCAGCTGGGTTCCAAGGCGCAATGAATAAAATGAAACAGCGAATCGGGGATAAATAAATTTTGATTTACATAGATGATATGGTTGTACCTTGCAAAACTATTGGTGAAGGATTAGATAAAATGAGAACTGTACTCGAAGTAATAACGGAATGTGGAATGACATTTAAACTAAGCAAATGTAGTTTTTTTTACACTGATGTTGAAATGTTGGGTCATGTTATTGTTGAGGCAGGCATAAAACCAGGTTCAACAACTCAGGGGCCCAACTATGTAAATCGATTCTACAGTCAAAATGGCCGAATTCGCAAAATCACAACTCTGTAATTCTACTGTAATCGAACTGGTCTAGTGGTGCCAATTAATTTTTGTTTTGGTTCGCGAAGTTGATGGTACTATGTAAATCGAAAGTCAATGCCAAAGTCAGCCGAATTCGCAAATTTTTGTTCTAATTCAAATGTGTTTGCGAGCAAAAGAAGCATCGAGAGTAAAAAAAAAAAAATGTAAGTATCGATTGTCAATATTATTAATTATAAATGATAAATATGTATTGAAATTCGCAAATTTTTTTTACTAATGGTTGGCATTACTTGCATTCGATTCTACTATCATACATAGTCCCATTTGATAGTAGAATCTCAACCACCATTCGAATAGATTCGAAAGTAGAATCGAGTTTCATAGTTGGGCCCCAGGCCATCGTCGACTACCCAGCCCACAAAACGTACATGAAACACGTGAGTTTTCAGTTTTAAGTGGATATTTTCGAAGATTTATCAAAGGCTATGCAATTTTAGCAGAGCCTTTGACAGCATTACTACGTAAGAATTCTAGATTTGTATGGACTGCGAGGAAAATGCAGCATTTGTACAATTAAAAAATCTGCTTTGCCAGGATCCTGTGCTGGCAATCTATAACGTACATGCTAGACATAAGCTCCACACAGATGCGTCTTCTATTGGCTTATCAGGGATTTTGATGCAAGAAGAAAGGGGAGGGTTAAGACCCGTACAGTATTTCAGTCGTCAAACAAATGGGTATGAAGAGGGCTATTCAAGTTTTGAACTAGAAGTTCTTGCTATTGTTGAAAGCCTTGAACGTTTTCGGATATACATATGTCTTGGGCAAACACACAAATATAGTCACAGATTGTCAAGCTATTCAACCGCTTAAAAATAGTACGTCTCTTAATAGACGAATTGCAAGGTGGTGGTTGCGCTTATCTGAATTTGACTACACCATTATTCATAGGCAAGGCAAGCAGATGCAACACGTTGACGCCCTAAGTCGACAACCTGAGCTTCAAAGTCAAGAAAATACAACAGTAAAGGTTTTAAAAATAACTATCAACGATGCAGATTGGGTTGCATCTCTGCAAAGTCAAGACCCAAAGTTAGTGGAAATAATTGAAAAACTGGAAGCCAATAGAAATGATACCGAAACGAAACAACTACGGCTGGATTACACTTTAAAAAATAAAAAGTTATTTAGGAACATCAAAAACAATAAAATGTGGGTGGTTTCAGCAAGTGTTCACTGGCAAATTGTTCGAAATTTTCACAACGAAAGGGGATACTTTGGTGAGGAAAAAACACTGCAACAGATTTCTCTATCATTCTGGTTTCCTAGAATGCGCCAGTACATAACAAAGCACATACGTGCCTGTGTTGAGTGCTGTTATAATAAGCGGCCTGGAGGGAAGAAAGAAGGTGAGCTCCATGTTTTCGAAACCGTTCCAGTTCCCTTTCATTGCATCCATTTTGATCATTTGGGTCCATTTCATTTGTCAAAAGTTCTAGTGGAAATCAGCATGTGATTGTATTCATCGAAGCTTTCACTAAATTTGTCTGGTTCAAAGCAGTACGGGATCCAAAAACTTCTATTGCCGAATCCGAACGGGTAAGGTGGGCGGCACTTTTCTATGATAAGAGATACTCTCACTTCTTCGCAAGAGGTAGTAGCTCCGAAAAAAACACAATGGGAAGCGTAGATTTTATCACTCAGTATTTTCTTCGGACAAAATGAAACCCGACTGTTGATGACATGGTGGACGCAGATGAAACGAGGTCGTTATCTTCACAAAATGGCCGAATGTAAGCCCATACTCAAATGACTTTTGTAAGCCTTTTGTATGCTCATGACTTTTGTAAGCCCATACGTCTTTTGAAATAAAGAAGTCAGTAAGTTTGTGAAATTCGTAGAAGTTGGATGTCTTTTTATTTTACAATAGTGAGCTGAATGGTTCAAGGCTCTACTCGAAAGCTCTAGAACAAAAGCCTTCTAAAAGGTTCCATTCCAGAGAGATGACGTTGCATTTCATTCAGCGCATATCCCTCTTTTTCAAAAGCTCCGAAAAATTACACAAGTTGGCGCTGTTGTCACATGAGAACATATTATGCGGTGATTAGACCGACAGTGATTACACCGCTGCAGCTAGTGAAGTAGTGGTTATATCGTTACATTGCTCCCCCCTTAAGAATGCTCGTCCCAAACAATTCCGTCACTTCTTTCACCACTGTAACGATGTAAAAGGTCACAATGAGCTACTTTTAGTTTGCCCCTTGCCCCTCTCTGTATACGGTAGACCACATCATTAATTCTCTTCACAACAGTATAAGGTCCTTCTCAGTTCTGTTGAAGTTTTGGTGACAGTCCTTTTCGTCGATGGAGATTGTAAAACTAAACAAGGCAAACGCTTCAGGCCACTTGCTGAAGTAATCCATGACTACCAGGATGTATCGGTTTCCACTGTTGGTCTCGGGAAAAGGTCCTGCGACGTCTACTGCAGTCCTCTCAAAACGTGTGCATCCATTGTATTGCTGCATTTTACTTTGCAGCTTTCTACCTGGGCCTTTCGCTAGCGGCACAGGTATCACATTTTCGGCACCATTTTTTGACTGTCGTATCTTTTCTAGCATCTTATTGACTCCCAAATGCTTCCATCATGCTTTTCTCGAAGAACGTCATTAACCTTGGACCGAGGTACGACCAGCTGCATCACATAGGGCTTACCGTCTGTGGATTCCCACTTACGCCTTAGGACACCTTCTTCCACATGAAGCGAGTTGTGCCCAATATGCTTTCAGGACCGGACTTCTGTCAGAGATGTCACACCACTCTGGTTTTTCTTGGTGTTCTTTCCACGCAAGAATGGGCTCTATATCCGAGTCTTCTTGTTGGGCAGTCCTAAGTTCTTCATTACTCTAACCATAAATGGGATCAGCTCTTATTTGTTGGACGGCAATCATTTCCTTTTCTTCTTGGCGTGTGCAATGTTTGCAGTCCTAGGGGGTTATTACCAAATGCGCGGCGGATCGCTTTAAAAGCGAAACCTCACATTCGACAGTGTTCGCAAATGCGATCGAGGACGCAAATGAACCTTCCAGTTTCTCTCACATAATTCCAAAAATTTCCAGGCCACTCCCATTTTTACTTCCACTCTTCTCATTTAATTTTCAGCTGTTTCTGAAAATTTGACAGTAGCTACCTACTTTGCCGTCCAAACAAGTTGTTTTTTGTATGCTTAAAGTGCATTTCGGATTATTGCCGAATCTGAACGGCTAACGAGCGGCACTTTTCTGTGACAGGAGATACTCTTGGAGGATTTGTCAATTCCTAGCAAGAGGCAGTAGCCGTTTTTTCTTTTAAACAAATAGGTGGCATAGGTGGCATCTGCGTCAATAATGAAAGGTTTTGCTGGAGTTGGCTAGATCAGCACAGGAGCATTACATAAACACATTTGTCCGGATTGAGCTTGAGGTGTGCTTCTCGGGGTCTCTGGAATACAGCTTTTAGATTGTCACAATGCTCGTCAATGGTTTTTCCATATACGATGACATGGTCTAAATAGACCAGGCAAGATTTCCATGTTAGTCCCTGTAAAACGCACTCCATCAAACGCTCGTTGCCGGAGCATTACATAGTCTAAATGGCATCATTTTAAACTGCCTCAGACCATTTCCTGTGGAGAAAGCCGTCTTTTCCCGATCTTCTGGGTGAATTTTTACCTGCCAATACCCACTTTTTAAGTCTAGTGTAGAAAAACATTGAGCACCTTCCATGGCATCCAAAGTATCGCTGATTCTGGGCAGAGGGTAGCTGTCTTTCTTTGTCACATCGTTCAGCCTCCGGTAGTCCACACAAAATTGAGTGCTTCAGTCCTTCTTTTTGTGTGTGATCTTAGTTATCGCTGACACAGATTCACATTTCCCGACAATATCTCCTTTCCTCAACTTAACTTCGTACGGTTTGACGTTCAGAATCCGCACAGACACCATGTTGTTCTTTGGTGCAACAAGAGTCTTCCCAATGATGATGTTTTGGGAGCCTTGGTTAGTATCTGGTTCCATCATGAGGTATCGATGACTACCAACATCGCCTTTTAGTCCAAATGAACACTTCAGAAGAAGACGGCCAGCATATGTCTTTATGATGATACTTCTTAGAGTCATTGATTTTTCGTCACCATAAACCATAGGAATCTCTACATTTTGGTAATTAAGAACTTGCTTACCGATATCCAGAATTAATCCGTGTTCTTTCATGAAGTCGATTCCAATGATGCACTCGTCACATATATCTGCTACCAAAAACCGATGTGAAAACTCCAGTTCTGCCAAACGAATCGGAAGACGAACTTTCTCAAATCTTCATTTTTCGAACTTTCTCTAATTCATGGGTAATGCTTTGAATTTCGTCTTCGAACTTTTCTTGAACTTTCTCGAGCTTTGCATCTACTTTTGAAAACTGCTTTTCAACGCCCTCCACACGTTCGTTAGGAGCAACGAACTTGTTTTCAAATGCATCGAGCTTACCTTCGATAAGATTTTTCTGTTCTTTTAGAAGGTTCTTTTGCTCCTTGCGTTGATCTTCAAATCGTTCGAGAAGATTATTTTGTTCATTGCGTTGATCTTCAAATAGTTCGAGAAGATTCTTTTGTTTCTCCTTTTGTTCTTTTCTTTGCTCTTCTAGAAGATTCTTTTGCTCTTTTCTTTGCTCTTCGAGAAGTTTCTTTCGTTCTTTTTTTTGATCTTCGAACCGGGCGAGCAGCAGAGCCATAATATTGGTCATATCTGAACTAGTACTTACTTGCTCTTCCTCCATTTCAATATTGAAAATTAACGTGTCTGGGTTTTCACCAAATAAATAAATAAATTTGATGGCACAACAGCTCATGAAGAACTAGGGCCTAGTGACTTACAACTCTCAACCATTCCTGTGTGCGTGTCTGCAGGAATGGAGGGGACCTACAGTTTATTGCCGAATCCGAACGGCTAACGAGCGGCACTTTTCTGTGACAGGAGATACTCTTGGAGGATTTGTCAATTCCTCGCAAGAGGCAGTAGCCGTTTTTTCTTTTAAATAAATAGGTGGCGAGGCTGGGGATCGAACCTTAGACCTCCGGCATGACAGTCCATCGCACTAACCATCACGCCACGGCTACTACTGGGTTTTCACCGTGTTGTCTTAAATGTTCCTGCAGATGAATAATGAGTTCATTTTTTGAACCAGCAGTAGGAAGACTTCGATTATTGAGTTCTGCTTTGAGCTCAACACAATATAAATCATTTAAAATTTTATCCATTGTTTTATATGAATAAAACACACGCGCACTTTTTATTTTAAGTTAATTAATTAATTAATTAATTTAAATGCACAGATAAAATAAGTTTTATCCCTTATTCTGACACCAATGTAACGTTTTACCATATTAAAATTTATTTATTTTTAACTGGAGAGAATCACACTTTACTTCACTTTAAACTATTTTATTATTCTTCAATCTCAATATTCCGGATACTTTTAACTTTGAACTTTACACTTCAAAAATAAACTGTCCGCGTCTGCTCAAGAGCTTCTCCTTATATAGTGAGCTGAAATTTTCGAGGCTATACTCGAAAGTACTGGCACAAAAGCCTTCTAGAAAGTTCCATTCCAAAGAGAGAGATTGCGTTCTCTCCATGTATTCCATTCAGCGCATTCAGCGTATTTCTCAAAAGCTCCACAAGATTACAAAAGATGGCGCTGTTGCCACATGAGAGCATATTAGGAGGTGATTGTAAAGCAGTGATTACACCGCTGCAGCTGGTCAAGTAGTGATTACATCATTACAATATGTAATATTTCCATGTTGAAAATATTTCGAAAAATCAATATTTTCGACATGTAGCAGGCGAGGTTTGGAAATGAAATTATTAGCCTGAATTTCTGTATCAAAGCAAAGATAATAACGTTTAAAAATCGTCACTTTGATTTTTTTCCTCATTATAGTCTATATTTATCTTTGTTAAAAACCACGAAATTTGACATTTTTGAAATACGAATATCTTGTAAATTGTCACCCACATGGAAAAAAGTGTCATACTATTTTCATTCTAAAATATGATTATCATGATTTGAGTATAAATTCTTTTTCAAAAACATCTTCAAAACCAATTTTTTTCTTACTTTGACCAATTTATTTCATAATGATTTCTTAAAGATGATAGCCTAAAGAAAAGAAATTATTGATATTTTTTATTGAGGGTAACACAAAAATTTTGTGAAACAAAAAATAGAAATAAGTTACCGTTTAAGGGTTATGTGCGAATAACCTATATTTTTGGGACTCTGCTTTTTTGAGGGAGCAATATTTTGTAACTGATAGCTCGTACGGAAAAAAGGGTCGATTATTTTTTGTCAGAAATCTTATATTCTATAAAATAAGCTTAAAATATTTTTTAAAAAATTCGACATATCAGAGTAAAAAGCAAAAAATCAGTATTTTTTTGACTTTTGACTAATATTTTTAAATGATGATATTTTTTAAACTGTTAATGTTAGAAGACAAATGTTAATAATTTACTGTATAATGTCAAATAGTTAATAAAATTTATATAAATATGTTTAAAACCCGTCTGCCTCGGTGTTAGCCTCTAATTTTTCGTTTGCCATTTTGGATTTTGCCTTCTAGATACAAAAGTATTAAAATAAAAAAAACGGTATCCATGTACCTTATGATTTTTTTTGTCACTAATTTTTTGCAATTTTAGCGTCGTCTGCCGGCTACTTGGCCTCACGCAAACCGTCTGCCATTTTTCTTTACGCTTATTTACGACGGAATGAAGATATTTGCGTAATCAGTATCCACGTACCTTATAACTTTTTTTTTACCAACATTTTGCAACTTTGACCCCCGACCCCGCTTTAAGCCTCTGAATCGCGCTGGCATATATGCAAATCCGTGTTCAGCTACTCTAAATGATTCTCTCCAGTTAAAATTAATAGATGACTCATTTTTTTTTTGTTGCCAGCTCTTAGACTAATGAGCCTTCTTGTCAGTCAGTTAAACGGAATAACACCAAAAGGTATAGAACTTAACACATTAAATTTAAAAGGGGTTATCGCAAATAAAAATTTCCCTGGGAATGTTTCCCTCCTTCAAAAACTGGGAACGTGAAAGATGCTTGAAAGATTCAAACTCTAAATTTAACACAATTTTTTCATAATTTTTTCAAAATTTTGAGTTTACAAATAGTTTTTTCAAAAACTATTCTCTACAATAATTTGAATTAAAAAGAACTTTTATATTCTTTTTAATTCAAAGACTTCCAGCTTTTAAAAAAAGGTATAACTTGACATTGTAAGTGTTGCCGTTGTCTTTTAATGATCTCTTTTCTATTTCGAGTCAATTGTTTAGAATATTGCCCCTCGCGCCTAAACGGGGGGGAATAGACCCCCCCCTCCACACAGTTTTTTTTTTGTTTTGACTCAGCCTATACGATTTAGGTTTTTTTTTCACCACATTCAAATCATCCTGTATATTTATGTGCATTCTCCATTTGTATAGAAAAATAAACTCTACCAATTGAATTATTTCGAAAACCGTTACTTTTATGAAAAAAAGTGTTATAATATTTTTTGTATGAAATTTTCCAAGCTACAAATTTGTCATCAATATATTTTCTGTACAAGGTACCGTAAAGGAGATATTTCTGAAAAACAATTTTGGGAGCCCTTCCCCCCCTAAAATTGTTAGCGGCGCTCCTATCGATGGGGACTTTTTACAGTTTTTTAATAACACCATCGGAAGGCTGTATGCTAAAATCCAGCTTTCCGGCGTTTTTTCCGAAGTCAAATGTCTAATATGACTGGACTAAGTCTACCAGTGGAGAAAGGTCCGTTAATTGCAAAATTATGGCAATTTTCAAAGTTAAGCTTTTTTAAAAAAATTATATCTTTCGTTGTAATGATCCGATTTTCAAGCTTAAGGTCTATCCTATCCTTCTATTCCTTCTAACATTGCCTAGTTTAAAAGACCCTAGGTCTTACTGGCATATATATGTTTGTGTTGTTTTAAAAAAAAAAAGTTGATGTAAAAATTCAGAAATTTGAGAAACTAATTAAGCAAAGTTATTCCTGAGCCCTTGCCTAAAATATTGCTGGTAATTGTATAGGCCTAAACCTAACAAGAGAGGCAATGGAGGTTATTTAGTTTATAAGCAAAAAAGTATTCTAAATTCAAAAGTTGATGAAAATTTTCAGAATTTTGAAAAACGATATTTCACATTGTTACTACCCCAACTCCCCTCTACAAAAATTTTATAAATTTTATAGGACTCATTAAAACAGGAAAGGCGATAGGGGCAGTTTTTTGAATTTTCACCCACTAATTCTGTATTAATTTCATTTATCAACTAAAGAAAAGGAATTAACTTCGTAAAATATTCCGTCCGCGCGTCCATTAAGAATTTCGTGTGACATTAAAAGAGTTTCATACTGGACGCGCTGCCAAATGGAAGTTCGTCCTTTTGGACGCTCGTGTGACATTGGCCTAAGTGCGAAAAGTTTTTCGTTTCACTTTTTCACAGAACCAGAATCAACCCTTGGGCCTAAAATGTATCCTTCAAAAGTGTTTCAATCCGATTTCCGAGTTCAGGATACCAAAATACGTTAGAAAAACATATTGCAATAGGATGTTCAAAATGACTGTAAACCAATGTTATGCATGTGAAGGTATTTATACAAAACAAAAATTACCTTAGCCGCCTGTGATGAATGAAGTGGAGGTGTTGAGGATGTAGACTCTCTCCTCATTGTTTGCGTATTCAAGGTTCTGTACGATTCTCTATTTAATCGATTGAATGCCTCCTCTTCTGCATGAAATTCATCATCACTATTTTCCAGGGGAACAACATCCGGATTTTTATCTTCAAAGCTTGAACGACTTCCAAGATTGCGACCAAGCAATTCCACACTTCCTCCTTTATCTATTGTTTCTAATGTGTTTCCATTCGATCGATAGATGTGCTTTTTACGAAATTGTATAAATATAACTATGCATATAACCACTAATATGAGAGTCACAATTAATCCAACCAGAGCGCCTAGAAGTGGTGTCAGTTGAACCAGAACAGCGGTAGATGATGCTATAAAATAATTTTAATGTTAAAAAGCTTATCTAATTAGAGAATTATTGAAATAAAATATAAGAAAGTATTTCAAAAATGTGTGCAATTAAAAAAATTACAGTATACTTGGATTACTACGATAAATTAATTGATGTAAGGCAAAAAGTTTCCCTGAAAATGAGATTAAAGTTTGAGTAATAAGCAATTCGTTTTACTTTTTTTTCTCGGAAGCAATTGCTTAATTTATTTGGTAGCCATCAAGAGACAAAAAGGCTGAAGGGCTCTTCCAGAAAGCGCGGCAAATCGCTTTTAATGGCGAATTTTCAATTTCCTATTCTCAAAAGCGATTCCCTTTTCATGCCACCTTTCATAAAAAGCGAAAGTTCTTGCCACCCACATGACATTTTGTGTTTGTGAGTGATAGGTGCTGGGTGGCGGGTTGTTGGCAGAGTAAACAAATATAAATATTAAATAATTTGCAAATAGTTATTATCTCCTTTTTTCTTATACAGTTATTCAAGCCTATCGAAATGTTTTATTTTTTACTTGAGAGCAACAATATTGCAAAATTATAGCCCAGGAAAATTAGACAAAATAATGGAAAAATTACGAAAAAAAAATCCGAAAAAGTATTTCTCCCCGTTTAGGCAGGAGGGGCTTTTTTCTAAAAAATTGACTTAAAACAGAAAAAAAAAATATTTAAAAACAACGGTACAATTTAAAATGCCATGCTATACCTTTTTGGAAAGCCAGAAATCTCTTCTTTGATTTTCATTTTAAATTATGTTGTGTTAGTGAATAGTTTATGAAAAATAAATTTCCAAACTCTAAATAAAAAAAAAAAAAATTAAAAAACAAGTTTCAAACTAATTTTTTTCAAAATTGTATGTAATTAAGTATAATTTTTGTTTTCAAAATTTAATGCTCTTATTAATTTTCAATAAAAAACAGAAAACCGGATGTTAAAAAGTATCTTAGTTTTTGAGAAATTAAAAAAAAATAAAAAGTACTTTTTTCCAATTGCATAAACACCATTAGTTTTATTAGCAAGTAATACAAAAAATAACTTTACTAACTAGTAATATTTTTAATATCTGTTACATTTTAGCCTATTCTAATAAAAATTAATGATATTATAAGAAATTTTCGATATGATCCCCACTCTTTAGAAGGCCAAGGTTGTATCTTCTTATGGCTGCAGATAAATTTAAGTCCGCCAAATTCTCTTGCAATTTGACTCCAGCAACTTCAATGCGTTGTTTAAGTTGCTCCAAAGAAGAAATTTCAACTTCATATACATAGTTCTTCATGAATCCCCAAGCGTAAAAATCCAAAGGAGTTAAATCTGGTGGCCATTTAGTGGGGCCTCCCCTTCCTATCCATAGGTCGTTGAAAAGATTATTATTCACCCAGTTTCTCACAGCCAGGCTAAAGTGTGCTGGAGCTCCATCTTGTTGGTACATCTTCTAGTAAATCTGGCCAAAGGGTTCTTAGGAATTGCAGATAGGATTCTCCATTTAAAACCGTATTCAAAAAACGTGGTCCAATTACCATTCGTCCAACAATGCCAAGCCACACATTGCAGCTAAAGCGGTGCTGCGATTTATTTAGTTTTTTAACATTTGGATTGTTGTGACTCCAGTAATGCAAGTTTTGGAAATTGGTAACTCCATCTCTGCTAAACTGTGCTTTATCTATCCAAACTATCCTCTTAAAGTAATGGTGTTCTGTTTCTTCTCTCAGAAATAGCGTTCTACAGAATTCAGTCTTCAAAATTTTATCATTTGATGTCAGCTCTTGCACTGGGGTAAGGTGATATGGGTGAAGGACTTCGGTATGAATCACTGTCCAAACCCTGTTTTGGGGCAATCTAAGCATAGTTGCTATCCTTCTGGTGCTAAGGTTTGGATTACGTCGTACCAAATCCAAAATCCGTTCCTCTATGTCTGTTGATCCACCAGATGAGATGACCTTTCTCTCCTTCGAGTCTCCAGCACTCCATGTTCCCGAAGACGGTTGTGAAGTCTTGGAAAAAGTGAATAGTGGGGACATCTCCTTTTGGGCAACCTTTCAGAGTACAATCTTTGTGCTTCCCGACTGGAACCATCTGCTAAACCGTAGCAATAGTCAATTCGGTCAATTCTTTCTGGAGTAACTGCCATCGTTTTGTATTGACGATTTGATACGCAATTTAGAAATAAGTTTCAAACAGAATGTCCTTCCATATTTATTTGTGGTTAGGCAAAACATATTTGTTTTTTTTTTTATTTGGTATAGGTAATCCTTTTTATTTGGGTAACAGGTAGACATGCAGTTCAATTTTGTTAAATTAAACACATTCTTCAATAAAAAAGGTGAAATCTAATTAATCCAGTTTATTTTTTTTTATTATTTGCTCAAAGCTAGATGGTATGCAATAAAAAATAAAAAAGGGGTAATCCACTAATTTAACAATTGACCTGAGCAGATCAAACTTGGGAAAACCAAAAAAAGTGTTTTTCTTTGAAAAAAGTACTTTTTATTTTTTTTTTAATTTCTCAAAAACTAAGATACATTTTAACATCCGGTTTTTAGTTTTTTATTGAGAATTAATAAGAGCATTAAATTTTGAAAACAAAAATTATACTTAGGCCCATCGCCCACTAGGCAACTTTTAGTTGTGCAACTTTTTGTTGCGCAACTTATTGTTGAAATTTGCGAGCAACTTTTGGGCTCAGTCTTTTTAATTAAAATGTTAAATTGACATTGTATTTTGGATCAATGACGATACAAAATTCGTTCAGTGTGAAAATAAAACTTGTTTTTCGGGTTAAAAGCCTTTCATTTGGCAAAAATTTTGGAAAATTCCCAAAAGTTGCTGGAAGTTGCTAGGAAATTGCCTAGTGGGCGAGGGTATGCAACAAAAAGTTGCCGGGAAAAAAGTTCCGCGAGCAACTCCGAGCAACAAAAAGTTGCGCAACTAAAAGTTGCCTAGTGGGCGATCTCCCATATAAGCTTATGTTATTGGATAGGGCGCAACAAAAAGTTGCTGGGGCTAGCAACAAAATATTGCCTAGTGGGCGATGTGCCTTAATTACATAAAATTTTGAAAAAAATTAGTTTGAATTTTTTTTTTTCAAAATTTCGAGTTTGGAAATTAATTATTTAAAAAAACTATTTACTAACACAACTTAAATTAAAATGAAAATCAAAGAAGAGATTTCCGGCTTTCCAAAAAGGTATAGGATGGCATTTTAAATTGTACCGTTGTTTTTAAATATTTTTTTTTTCTGTTTTAAGTCAATTTTTTAGAAAATTGCCCCTCCTGCCTAAACGAGGGGAAATAGACCCCTTGTCTTAACCCAACCTACTTGCTACAGTGCATCTTATATCGATCACCCTGTATATCAAAAGGGGTAAATAGTAGAAAATGGAACATGGCAATAATTGCCGTCTGTCGAAATTAATTTGACATATTCATTAAATATAAAAAATAGAAGAATTATAGGTATATTTATGATAGTATAATATTGTAAAATTGTTTTTTTTCCTGCATTCATATTTCAAAAAAATAAAATTATTTAGCAATTCTTAGGTATCTAGTTAATTGATTCCCAACAATATTAAATTTATAGTACGTTTTTTTAAATAGTTATAAAAAATTCGTTTATAAACATTGTAAAAAGAACTGGGCCCAAAATTGAGCTTATGTTCTTATGTTCTTGAAATAAAATTTACAGAAAATACATTCCAGCCCAATATCAATAGCACTTATGGACTTTATCAACTTGCATTTGATTTTATTAGGCACAAA